>CM052712.1:51935585-52030675 GCA_028551405.1 Uromys caudimaculatus
GGGCGGACCCCAGGCTTTAAAGTTCCTTGCTCCCAGGCAAAATCTAAATCTTTCCCTAATTTATCCCAGCAAGGTATGGTTAAGTTCCCGGTAATTGCGAACCAAGGTGCAATGGAATCGCATTCTCTCAGAAACCTCTCCAACGTGCTTTTCCTCATCTCAAGTTTCTTAGACAAAAACAGCTCCTGAAGAGCCTCAAAAATTGGATGAGAAGGGGAAGACCCCATCCTGACAAAAATTCAATGTACTATGCACTTTAACTTTCGGTTCGCTGCTTCCGCGAACTTTCCGTGCTCACTTCCATGAACACACTTTGCCGCTTATTATCCGCGGTCCTTATTGTCCCACCTTACCTTGGGAACTTTCCAGCGCTGCCCCTGCTGCAGGAAGTTCTGATCTCTTCAGGCAATGGTCCCTGTACGGGCCACCACTTGTCGTGTCTCCTCGACCAGCAAGAAAGACGCAACGACTGAGATCTTCTTCGAGCAGTTTATTCAGGTCCCTTGTACAAGCTTGTTTGTTTCTTCTGCTTCTTACTTACCTTCTTCTTACCTCCTTGCCCCTTCCCGTTGTCGCTTAAATAGTCTACAATCCTCCAACCATAATCCGCCACGTAGGTTCTACGGATAGGCTACTCTAAAGCGGAAGCTATGTAATTCACCACCCACAGCCATATAAGGAAAATGTTTACCACCAGCAGGGTGGCGTCAGGCAGGAAACCGGCGCCATCTTTAAGGCGCGGCAGCAGCTCCCTACAAAATAGTGCATGACAAGCTGAGAGAGGTTTTTTTTTTTGTTTTTGTTTTTTGAGACAGGGTTTCTCTGTGTAGCCCTGGCTGTCCTGGAACTCACTCTGTAGACCAGGCTGGCCTGGAACTCAGAAATCCACCTGCCTCTGCCTCCCAAGTGCTGGGATTAAAGGCGTGCGCCACCACTGCCCGGCGAGCTGAGAGTTTTACATCTTCATCTGAAGGTTGCTAGGAGAAGACTGGCTTCCAGGCAGCTAGGATGAGGGTCTTAAAGCCCATATCCACAGTGACACCTACTCTAACGATGCCACACTTCCTAATAGTGCCACTCACTGGACCAAGCATATACAAACCATCATATTCCACTCCCTGGCCCCCATAGGCTTGTTCAAACATGAGTCTATGGGGGGCATACCTAGCCAGAGCATAATAAAAAAAGTACATTTAATCCAGCTTCCAAAGTCCCCTTAGCCTATAGCAGTATCAACAATGTTAAAAATCCAAAGTTCAAAGTCTCTTCTGAGATTCATCAGATCACTTAACTGTAATCTCCAAAGCAAGACAAGAAACCATCTGGGCAAACTCCAAACTCTGCATCTCCATGTCTGATGTCAAAGCAGTCTTCAGATCTCCAACTCTTTTTTTTAATCTTTGTTGACGGCAACAAACTTGTTTCTCCTGGGCTGGTTCCACTCCCTGTTAGGAGCTTTCCTCAGCAGATAGCCCACGGCTCCGGCATCTCTAATCTCTTGGGGTCTCCAAGGCAAAAGGAAGGAATGGAGGCAAAGCCACGAAACATTGGACCAAAGCAAGACAGAAACCCAACAAGGCTAACTTCCAATTCCTGTAGCTCCATGCTTGATGTCAAAGGGCTTAGATGGCTCTGCCCTTCCAGCTCCAGTGTCTGTAACACACATCTATATCTTGGGCTGGTTCCTCTCCCTGTTACAGCTCCTTTTGGCAGTCATTTCACGACTCTGACACCTCTCACACTTCAAGGTCTCCAACTCAACTCAGGCTTTCCTTTCATAACTTCACACAATGGCCTTTCAGGACCTCTTGCTTCTCAGGGCCTGCATATAGGAACTGCTATGCCACACACTGCCTAGCCTCAGCACTCTCCCTAATCAAGGAATAATATTTCACAACCCTTTTCTCATGCAACCTGCACAAGTCTAAAGCCAGATTTACATGGACAATATTGCCATGTTTTCCTGCCCACTTGAGGTAGACCCTGGTCTCCTACATTTATAGCAAGCAGCTTCCTCTGCCATTGTTATTCAGGAGCAGAGATTTCTTTAGACCTTTTCCTTTCACAAATTAGCCTAGTTGGTCGGGGTTGTGCCCCAATGATACCATTTTTCCTTTACCTTAATGCAAATGTGGCCTCTCCCTATCTCTTTTAGTACAAGCCTTGTTCTTTTCTCTTCAAACTGTACATTAGTATTTCTTTCTGCATCACTTATTCTTTTTCATTGTAGATCTGCATAAGAATGGTTATTAATATACACACAATAGTTAATATTAGTGTGGTGGTTTGAAGATGCTTGGTCCAGGGAGTGGCACTATTAGGAGGTGAGGCTTTGTTGGAGTAGGTGTATGCTTGTTGGAGGAAGTGTGTCACTGTGGGGGTGGGTTTTGAGACCCTCCTTCTAGCCATGTGGGAGCTAGTCTTCTGGTTCCCTTCAGAGCAAGATATAGAACTCTCAGCTCCTTCTCTAGTAGTGCCATGCTTGCCTGGATGCTGCCATGCTCCTGCCTTGATGATACTTGACTAAACCTCTGAACATGTAAGCTAGCCCCAATTAAATACTGTTATTTATAAGAGTTGCCTAGTCATGGTGTCTCTTTACAGCAAATGGAAGGCCTAAATAACACTATTAGGCTGTCTTGAAATCTGCCCTATCAAAGAATTTAGTCCACAACTTTTAAATTTAGCCTCAGGCAAGTACTTAGTTGGTGTTGTGGATGGCCCTGGTACCTCCTGTATTTTTATGTTAATTCCACTCTCCCAGGAGGGATGGTCTGGAACAAGGAATGAGTCATGTACTCAGGTGACTTCTTGTGAACCTCCCCGAATGAATAAAGGGACCAGACCAATCACTGGGCAAGTAGGCGGGACTTCCGGGTTGGACAGAGGAAGAGAGGGAGCAGAAGGGAGTTAGAGCCTTTTGGAACTGGGATAGCAAGAGGGCAAGATGTAGCTGCTAGTTCTCCCAGTTTCATGGCGGATCCACCAGGATTCGCCACCAGAGGAATTAGATTTAATATGGCTTACAAGATTAGGATTCTAGTTGTTAAACCCAGAGATTAAGTGACCATTGTTTCTGAACTAAGTTTATGCGGTGTTTCCCTTCTCGCAGTGACTCGACTGTGTTCCAGAGAGAAAGGTAAGGCGGCAAAGCGTGGGTTTGCCTGATGGGGCTGTCGTGGCAGCTACTTGCCAGTGGAGCCAGGAGGAGAGATTTTGGAGTTCTGAGTCAGAGAATCTGCTGAGATGAGGACACCTGGCTGGAGCCATGTGGCTCGCCAGTGCCTGGCATAGCGCAGGAACTTGCCAGCTCAATTTAAATATTTCCCACAACACATGGGCAGAAAGCAGCTGTAGTCTTTGCCAAAACGTTAAAAGATAGTCTTTAGTCAGGTTGCTAATATTGTTCCCTCTGAAGCCTTTTGAGCAGGTCTTCCACAATCTACCTAGCTCTAATCAACTGCCTTCCAGGCTTCTATTAAGATACCTGGTAAGCCCAGCTATCTTTGTTAGGGTTTTACTGCTGTGAACAGACACCATGACCAAGGCAACTCTTATAAGGATAACATTTAATTAGGGCTGGCTTACAGGTTCAGAGGTTCAGTCCATTATCATCAAGGCAGGAGCATGGCAGCATCCAGGCAGGCATGGTGCAGGCAGAGCTGAGAGTTCTACATCTTCATCTGAAGGCTGCTAGGAGAAAACTGACATCTACACAGCTAGGATGAGTGTCTTAAAGCCCATGCCCTCTGTGACACACCTACTCCAACAAGGCCACACCTACTCCAACAAGGCCACACCTCCTAATAGTGCCACTCCCTGAACCAAGCATATACAAACTATCATACCAGCTTACATTATTTAATTGTTTTTCTATACAAAGTCCAAACTCTTCCAGATTAAAACAACAACAACAACAACAACAACAACAACAACAACAACAAAAACAACACACACACACACGCACACACACACTCTGGTCAGGTTTCTCACAACAATAGCCCCCTTTCTAGTGCTAAACCAACTTCTGTGTTAGTTATTTTTCAATTGCTGTGATGAAACAATATGACCAAAACAATCTATAAAAGAAGGAGTCTACTTTGATTTATGGTTTCAGAGGCTTAGAGTCCATCATGATGGGGCACATAACAGCAAGCAGGAGGCATGTTGACTGGGGCAGCAGCTGAGAGCTCACATTTCAACTGCTAGCAGAGCTTTATGGACCATTTCCTGTGTGAGCTTAGACGATATTAATGTTGAGAGACTTGTGAGGTTTCAGAGAGGAGCAAGTGTTAATTAAGAACTAGGCCAGGAATCATTTGTGTAATATGTTTTCAAGTATTTGTGGTTGCTGATCAGCTGTGCTGAAGAACCAGCTGTGAAGAACAAGGGATCAGAATTTATGAAGTGAAACCTTTTATGCTTCATTGGAGCAGTGAATGCTGATTAGCAGGGACTGGGAAATTAATTGTGATCAATAAAAGATCAGTATCTTTGATGTGGAATCTTTGGGGAAGCATTTCCTCAAGGCCAACACATAGATGCTTTGGTTCAGAATGGCTGAGGCTGCATCTCTTACACAGGATGACTCCTATGTAAGAGTCATCTATGTGGTACTTATTTTAAAGGCATGAAAGATGTAATTCTGATACCGTAATAGAGAGGGGCTGAGGCTTGGTACCGTGTGACAGGGGCAGAGTCCCTGAAAAGAGACTGGGAGAAGCCAGTGGTGAATGTCAGCCAGTTGCAGTGGAGACTTCAGGATATTGGGGATGCCAGGACCTTGGGAGATATACCAATGACAAGGGAAAATGTAGAGTATATCAAACCTGAACACACAAGACACACTGCATGTGCTGTGAATATCAGAGTTGGAGAACTGGGGTTGTACAAGCCCTTCGGAGTCCAGAAGATCATGAGTGAGTCCATGGTCATGAGTAAGTCCACAATCATGGTCATTGAACTGTAATACAGGATTTGGATTTATACTGGTGGATTTTGGTTTTGCTTTGATGTGATTGTTCATATGCCCTGGTTCTTCTGTTTTGGAATGAAAAAACGTATGTAACTTACTTTTGATTTAACAAGAGCTCACAATTAAGATACTTTGAATTTCTAAAGATACCTTGTACTTTTAAGATGTTGAAAAATGTAAAGTCTGTGGAACATTTAAAAGTTGGGCTGTGTTTTAAACTTTAATATTATCATGAGATCAAGGTAACAAAAAAGAAAGGTTATAACTTAAAATGATATACGATATACTTGTATGTCAATTGACAAGGGGTAAAGTATCCAATTAGCATTAGCTGTCAACTTGACATAGCCTAGAATCACCTGGGGGAAAAAATCGTCTATTCATCAAGCTGGTCTGTGAGTGGGATGGTCTGTGAGGAAGTGTAAGTGAAACAAACCCTCTCTTCCTCGAGTTGCTTTTGGTCAGAATGTTTAATCATGCAACAAAATAAAAATAGAACACCTGGATCTTTGGAATCTGCACTTATAAGTTCATGTGCTTGCACACCAAACATTTTAACCACTGAGCCATTTCTCTGATCCTCTTTGCTGGTGGTCTTGATGGTGGAAACCAACAACACTTAAAGGAATAACTGGAAAGGAAAGAGAGACAAGAAACCGAGACCCCTGAAGATGACCCGCCATCTGCACAGGGCTCCTGTGCTCCTGGCATACCCAGGAGGCTCTTGTAGCTTGCTCAAGATTAAGAAGAGCTCTTTGTCATGACTATGTTCTACTGTACCAACTCTCAGGTTTGTGACAGTACATAGTCGTCCACACCCACAAATGAACACCACCAAAGTGAACCCTAACATGAACAATGACCCTTGGATGATAACAACGTGTCATGGTAGGCTTATTAATCATGATAAAGGTCCCACTCTGACAGCAGAGGTTGCTAGTGGGAAGACAAGGGGCAGACATGGAGGTATGGAGATGATTCAACATTGCTATGACTGAAAAGGACTCTTGGAAAAACCCGTTGCCACCCAAACCCAGCGGCACCTGAGATCCCCCCCCTCTTGTTGGGATGTTCAGTTACTAAAAAGATTTTAAAAGGTTTTTAATTTTCTTTTAAGATTTTATTTATTTTATATATATGATGAGTACATTGTAGCTATCTTCAGACACATCAGAAGACATCAGATCCCATTACAGATGGTTGTGAGCCACCATGTGGTTGCTGGGAATTGAACTCAGGACCTCTGGAAGAGCAGTCAGTGCTCCTATCTGCTGTGCCATTTCTCCAGCCCCTGGGGTTTTAGAAGTTTTATTGTTTTTTTTTTTTTCCTTTAGTGGAGTCAACAGATATTTCAAGAGGGTTGGTGAATTCAAATGGACACATCTGGAAAGTCACCTCATCTTCATAAACTGGTAAGATAGCGCATTTGCACAGACAGACCACGAAAGTCTGGGAGAGGTATGGGAATGAATGGTGAAGTCAAAACACCTACGCTCTAACTCATTTCTGACATCCTTACCAATCATGTGACAACTTGACACACGTCATTCAACTTCCCTGTGATTTTTTCTTGACCTGAATGTGGGAATATTAAAAAAAAAATTGTGTTCAGCTCACAGGTTTGTTTGGAGGATTTGAGTTCATTGTCTGGCACATGGAACATTTTTAGCAAATGTTTGAAATAACCGTGTGTGTGTGTGTGTGTGTGTGTGTGTGTGTGTGTGTGACAACTTTCTGGAGCTGGGTCCCATTTTCCACCCAGAGCAGTCTGTTTGTGTACTTGTGAGCAATGCTTGCACTGGAAAGTTTGTTTGTGGGCAGGAAGATTTTACTCTGTTACAAGTCACAGTGCTTTGGGGAGGCCCAGGCTTTGAGCTTGGTTCCTTGAATAGCCATTCAACCCCTATTCAGTGCTAGGGAGTATGCTAAGACCTTGAAGTGGTCGCTTGACACCCCCCCCCCCCATATACACTTTAAAAAAGACAGGTTTTTTTGTGGCATAGGTTGGTCTCAAATTATTACAGGGCAAAAAATGACTTTAACCTTCTGATCCTAACTCTACCAACCAAATGCTCAGATTACATGTGTGTGCCACGATGCCTCGTTTATGAGGTTCAGGGAATTGAACCCAGGGTACACTGGGAAAGCACTCCATAAAATGAGCTGCATCCCTAGGCCCCCCCCTTCCCTCCTGTTGATTGTAAGCCTAACCTTTAATGGCTGAGCCATCTCTCTAGCCCTCTCCTTCCCCCTTTTTAAAATGTGGTCCTTCCCATATGTTTTGAGGTCTGGAGATAAAGGCAATTTTAGTTTAGATTTTGTTTTATTTTGTTGTTTTTAAAGCAAAAAGACTATTTCTCAGCTGTGTGCACACTCAACCTATTTCCTCATATTTCCTCCAAAAGCTTTGGGGTTGAGGTTTACAAGGTCAACAAAACATCAAGTTATAGGAGATTTGATTAGCTTCCACAAAACTGGTTTTATTCCCTGATACAGTGTCTGTTAAGTTGTAAATAAAGGTTTTGGAGCTAGTAGATCAATCACAGAGGGACCTTCCTGCTGCCAACCATCCCCTGGAAAACCAAGTCCTTGGGGCATAGATGTAGGGAATTGAAACCAGACTCAGCAAAGTTGCCAAGGTGCCCTGCCTCGGTCTGCCAAGGGGAATGTGAACTTCTGTGCCCGTGCTTTGCATCAGCTGCCCTTGTGTTGTGTACTTCCAGTCTATGGAATTATTGAATATAGGGCTTAGGGAAATATGCCAGGTCTGTGCGTTGATTTAGCCCTGAAGCTTAATTGCCAATGTGAAATCTATGGCCCCTGAAATCTCCTCTGATTAGAGAGCTGCCAGGAGCCCCACAGGGGCCACCCTCTTTTATTACTGTTCTTCTGAAGAAAGTCTCAGTGTTCAGCCTATCGTGGGAGTTAAGATCGCCAGTGAAAGATTAATGGCATGATTGCATTTGTTTTCTTTCTAAATTAACCTATGTGACCCATGGCATCACAGCCTATGTTAACGATCAGACACATAATTGAGCCCTGTGTTTATTTGGGTGGTAGAGGTCCAATGGCTGTTGTGCGGTTTGATAGTGAGAAAACGGAGGGATCAGGAGACCTCTGTCAGCAGCCAGGGATTGAGGCCCTGCTGGCCCTCCTCTGGTGTGAGGAAGGGGCTCTGGCAGCTTCCCTTTCTCCTCAGAGAGGCCTTTCCTGGGTCTTTCAGAGCCTGATATAACAGCTCCCTTGTTTGGTGCAAGGCCTGGGTGGTTGCAGGCTCAGCATGTCGCAATTTGGATCCAGTATGGGATGCTTTCTACTTCCCATGAATCCAGGCATCTTTCTCTGTTTCTGCTTCCCCCCTCTTCTCCTTTGCCTTCTCCTCCCCTCCCCAGTTCTCTTCCAGAGGGTCTTAGTATGTAGCCCAGGCTAGACTCAAACCTGAGATTCTCCTGTTTCAAACTTTCAGCTACTGGGATTGCCATAATCAGCTTAAAATGTCTCCTTTTCTTACATTGCATTATTTATATGTTATCACTCTCTGAACTGTTTCTGCACTTAATGGAGGCAGAGAAGTTTCTGAACTATCACGCCACATCACTGGTCTTATATGTAACCAGCTCACATTTAAGCAAGAAAATACAATCTGATTGTCAGTATTTCCCATCCTGCTAGAAATGAGACTGAAACCAACCCCACCCCCATGCCTTCTTTGAAACCTGTTCAAACTGGTTCTGATGCCATAGGAAGGGGCTACAGGGGACAGCAGATCCGTTATGTCATCGTTCTCTGAGTCTGCAAAGTTATCTCCTTCACATTATTTCTGTGTATGGGGACTGGGTAGAGCTGGTTTGAGGATTTCATTTCATTCCTTCACTTGCTTTCAGGGTTGATATATACAGGTTTCTGCTCTCCAGATAACACTGAGTAAGGACATTGCTTGCTGAAATGTCCTCTACAAGGAGACCTCTCAGTCCAGCCAGGAAGTTGTAATACAGTGTCTTAGCCTAAGCGTCACGGCGCAGTGGATTCAGTCCTCAGGGTTCCAAAACCAAGACTTCCTTAGATGCTGTGTCTAGTGAACCCATAGCCACCTCCACTGCCACACTCCTGTAGTGGACAGGAACAAGCTCTCTAGGTTTCTTTATAAGGACACCCATTGGAAGCAGAGGGCTTCCAATATGGCTCAGTAGCTAAAGAGCTTGCTGTGCAAGTCTGAGAATCGAGTTCTGATCTCCAGAAGTCTGTAACTGCTGGGTATCTGTGGGGGCCCTCCTGTAACTCCAGCTTTAGAAGCTAGAGACAGGGGACCCCAGAGCGAGCTGGCTAGAGACACTAGTCCTATCTGCAACCTGTGAGTTTGACAGAGAGACCCCCTCAGCGAATGAGCTGGAAGAGCACTTGAGGATAATTTCCAACATCAACCCTGAGCCTTCACATGCATGCACTTAACGTGTGAACACATACTCATATACATGTGCTCTCCCACAAGTGTGCACACACCCATACATGCACACAACACATACCCCAAAAGAAATGAAAGAAGAAAAATATACTAAGGGCACTAATCCCTTTCATGGGGTTCACCGCCCTGGCCCAATCACAGCCCAAAGCCTATTTCTTACGTTAATCACACTGGGGGAACGGATTTCTAAAAATGGATTGGAGGAACCGATATTTGCCATATAGTGTTCTGTCTCTGGACACCCCCCCACCCCCAAAGCTCATGGTCTTCTTCCCTTCCTCGTACCTCCAGCCCTCTGATAGCCTCAAGTCCTAACCTGTACCAGAGTCATCTTAAAGCTCTGAATATCATCTAGTTGAAGTACAGAGGAGACTCAAAGGAAGATTCAGGAGATCCCTTTCTAGCTGTGACCCTGACAACCTGGATAAGTCACATGCTTCTAAAATGTAGTGGTGGGGCAGGCACGGACTAGTCATCCAAAGTGTGGGGGGGGGGGGCGTTGGAAAGGGACAAGTGAGTGACAGATCCCAGGAAAGACCCAGAACTCACGGCACAGATATCAGTAGGGATCCAACCTCAGGAATAGCCTTAGTCTGCTGGGATGGTCTCTAGCCGCTCTAGTCCCATCACTCTCCCTCCATGGTTTGTAGCCATGTACCTGTATCTTCTCCCCAAGTGGCAGCTCAGATATTCATCTTGTCTTTATCCCTGGAACTTGGCATCCGTTGGCTTAACATCTCTGTGTGGACGCCTGATGTGCCCCTTAAACCTTACCCAGTCCACACCAAACTCCTGACCTTGCCCGGAAAACACCTGCTTCTCTCCTCCTTGCCCACCTCAGTAAACAACAGACCCATGTGTTCACATTAGTTACCTCGGAGCCATCTCATGCTTTCCTTCCTTCCAAATTCTGCCTCCAACTTACCAATTGTACTTCTGATGAAATTCAGAAGCAAACTACTCCTGTCTCTTCACCTCTGCCACTGCTCTCCTGATTTTAGCCTTTACTAGCTCTTGCTTGGACAGGCCCCTGCCTGATTTCCCAGCTCCCGTTATTGCTCTGATCCGAATGGTCTCTCCTAGGTATTCAGAATGCAGATATAGAAGAGCCAGTCACGTCAGATCATTCTCTGCTCAAAACCTTCCAGGGCTTTCCTAAATCCTTCAGTATGACCAGAAAGGTCCAGTGCCTTCCAGGCTTTCCTGGTTCTCCCTCCATGGTCTGCTATTTCCTGCTATTCACCCCTCCACTGATTCTTTGCTGTTTTTGAAACCTGTTGACCCTGCGCCCCAAGCCCAGCCCCACTTATATTCTGCACTCTTCTTTCTAGAATGCTCATTTTTCTACCTTTCAAAGTTTCTGTATCCAAAAGGACTTCCTTGAACACGTTGCCCAGGACACTAGCCTCCTCCGTGACTCCATGACTCCACGTCTCCTCCTCTCTTGCCTTTCTTTCTAGTCCTTCCTGTTTGTCTATGTCTGTGCACTGTGACTTTGAACCAGAGCTCTAGGAGAGCTGGCATCTACTCTACCTGATGTGTGCTCTTTGCAGAGTAGCGGAGTGAGCCTGTGAGTCCACAGAGGAACGTCCAGGGCTTTCCAGGCTGCTGACTCTGGTGGCAGCTGTGATGGTCTAAGAAATTAGTGAAAAAGCAAGGCCCACAAGGGCACAGCAAAAATCCAGCCTGCCCGCTCCTCTATAAGCTCAACCAACCGCTGGCCAGCTTAGTTTCTTTCTTTCTTTTTTTTTTTTTCCAAAGAGATAGGAACAGTAGTTTGTGGGTTTGGATTTTCCATAGCAGGTGACTCATACCATTGGTGTGTGTGTGTGTGTGTGTGTGTGTGTGTGTGTGTGTGTGTGTGTGTGTGTGTGTAATCTTAGTGACTTTTCCCAACTTCCCACCATATCACGGCAAGTAGCCATCCTATATGTTAATATGGTCAGACACGCTCTCCTCACTGTTGGTGACTTTATACAGGAGCTGATGCGTACTCTCCAGTCAAGTGGCTTGTGGACTGCTCTGATCATCTGAGAGATAACTCAACATTCTCATGATAGCCTTTTGCCACTGGCTCAAGAACTCTCATTTGTGTTTTAAATTGGTTGAACTCTCATGTTCTTTAAACTACCAAGCTCGACAAAAATAACAACGTTTTAAAACCCCTCAAGATTACTTCAGAGAGGCAATTTAAAATCCTATATATACCGTGTTAGTTATTTTTCTGTTGCTGGGATGAAATACCATGACCAAAAGCAACTTATAGAAGAAAGAGTTTATTTCAGATTACGGCTGCAGTGGGCTGGAGTCCATAATGGTATAGAGGGCACGGCAGCTTGCAGCCAGACTAGACAAACAAGAGATCACATCTCAGTCACATGCAGAAAGCAGAGTAACCAGGAAGTGAGATGAGCTATACACCCTCAAAGCCCGCCTCCAGTTTGACTATCTTCTTTAGCATCCTTGTATCTCCTACGAGTTCTGTATCCTCCTCCAAGAGCACCACCAAATGGAGATCAAGTGTTCAAATAGGTGAGCCTATGTGGGACATTTCTCTGTTAAATCAGAACAGATAACTAAGACTTAAATTAAAAAAATAAAAAAAGAATGTCATGCTGGCACTATGTTCAGATACTGGCTTAAACATACAAATTTCAGTAATTCTCTGCATAAAACACAGCTAAAATGATAAAATTCTAAACTATTTCAAATTAGTCCTTCTTGTTTATTGTATCTGTCTGTGCACTGTGACTTTGAACTGTCCACTTGAACCACAGGTCTTTTATAATTCATAAACAAATAAATATATTTTGATCATATCTACTACGATCCTCCCTTAAAACCCTCATAGTTCGACCTATGCCCCTCCCCCAATTTATGTCCTACCCTCCTCTCCTTCATAAGTCACTGGATCAAAAATTAATGTCACTCAGATGTGATCAGGTGTAAAAACAGTCACTGGAGCATTGGCCTCTCTATTTATTTTATTTTATTTTTTTCGAGACAGGGTTTCTCTGTGTAGCCCTGGCTGTCTTGGACCTCACTCTGTAGACCAGGCTGGCCTCAAACTCAGAAATCTGCCTGCCTCTGCCTCAAGTGCTGGGATTAAAGGCGTGCACCACCACTGCCAGGCTGGCCTCTCTATTTTTAAGATCAGGTCCCACTGTGATCCTCTTGCCTCTGCCTCCTGAGTGTAGAAATTCACCCCCATACCTTTTGTAGAGGTCTGAATGGGAATGGCTCCCATAGGCTCATATATTTGCATGCTTAGCCCTCGTTTGACAACTGTTTGAGAAGGATTAGGAGGTGTGGCCTGTTGGAGGAAGTGTGGCACTGGGGGTGGGCTTTGAGGATCCAAAAGCCCAATCCCAGTGGTTCTCTGCCTGCTGCCTGTGGATGAGGATGCAAAGCTCTCAGTCATTGCTCCAGCACCATGCCTGCCTGCATGCCACCATGCTTCCTGCCATGATGATAAAGAACTAAGCCTTAGAAACTATTAAGGAAGCCCCCAATCAATTGCTTTCTTTTCTAGGAATTACCTTAGTCATGGTGTTTCCTCATAGCAATAGAAACACTTACTAAGACACCCTTTGAAAGCATTTGCTCACAAGGTCGAGGGGACAGAAAAGAAAACAACAGCAGCAAAATTCTGGAAGCTGGCCATGACAAGTGACCAAGCAGATTGGAAGACTTCCCAGCTCCTCTCCCCATCCCCAAGACTTCTAGAAACATGTTTTCATTCAAATGTAGCTTTATAGTGTGTAAAAATGCCCTGGGAAATGGCACCTCTCTGGGCGGCAATAAAGAAAATGGCTTGGATACCGAAAGCTTAGGTGCTCTGTAACTGTGGGCAAAGAGGTATCTAATATAAGAAATATCATGAAAAAAGAAACCTTTGGCCTCTAGGTCACTGTCTTCTAATGCAGGCACGCCTCTGAGAGTCTGTTTCTCACATCACTGAACCTTGATGGGCTTTGTCTCCATTCCTCCCCCCAAACAGAAAGCCTCGGGTGTGAGATACTTAGTAGATGAAGTGCATGGCCAGAGCAGGGGATTAGCTGCCTGTGTGACTCTCCCCAAACATTCATCACAGCTCAAATGGTGACCTCAGTAAATACCTGCCCTCGAGGGTTTGAGGTCTACATAGAATGATCTTCACATTTTCACCAGAATGTCAGAAGGAAACACAAGAGCCCTCTCAGAGTAGACAGCCGAATGTCAGGTCTAGACCTGGGAGATCTTCCCACTTCTGATGGGATGACAGCACTTTACATGAAGAACCTAGGACAGGCCTACAACCGTGTCCCTGAGTCCCTTGAGTTTAGTTACACCAATAGATACTTCCCAGAGCAGGGTCACCCCCACCCCACTCCTGACCAGCACTTCAAATGATTTTAGGCCCACACTTGTTAATGAAATAATAACCACAAGAAACAGTTCCTGGAGGGAAAAGAAAGATAAATATCTCAGGCTTGTCTCTAGATCAATATTGTATAAAAATAATCGAAGAAAGTCTAATTCACCAAAACTCACAAACACCAATTTCTTTCTTATGTATTTGATAAATTCAACATTCCTACATTTATCTCAGGTTCTTGAACATGAGATCCATGAGCATATGATTTACCTGGCTTGGGGCTCTCCTGCCTGATGGGTGAGAGAGGAAGGAGGGAACCAGGTGGGGCTGGATCCTGACTATAATAAGGCGATAGCTCTTCCTTGCCTAATTACTTCAGTACCTACTTAAGGTCTCATCTTATGTTAACGAACATCGGCTTGGCTAAGAAAACAACCTTTAATTTAATGGGGCTGATTTCTTTCGAGTCTGAATGCAAGCAGAGGTTAAAAAAAGAAAAGGAAAAGAAGGAACAGTGATCAACCTGATTCTCAACAAGTCCTTAAGCCTTTTGGAACCTGGCACTTCAGCTGAGTTTGTCTTAATCTGTGCGGATGAGCCACATTGGAAGCTAATGCATAGGTTGGTCTTCAGTAGGTAGAAAAGGAGAGTGTTTTGAGGCTGGAGGCCTCTTTTTCTTCTACTCTGGATTTTATGGGAACCACCTGAGGTCCCTGAAAGTTTAGCTCTTGACCTGGTTGCAGATGTGACCTCCACATTGCTCTGGGCTGGAGCCTTCATGAAAGGGTCAAACCATGCCAGACGCTCCTGACCTGTTTCTTCTTCAGGTGGAGCACTGGGTGCGGCTGCAAAAAATAATTTCATCTTGATGAACCAGAATGGCCAGCTGGTGTGAGAGGGTGGGTCCCTGCTTGCTGTTCCCGAAGCCCCAAGGCAAGAGCCTGGAGTCACACTTTATCTCTGGCTTCTGACCCGGGGTCAGGGTGCCAATAAACCAGGCTGTTTTGGACTCACCTTGTGATGTAGCTGTCAGATGGGCTATAGAATATGGTGGCCTTTGTTCAGTGGTGACTGAAGGCTGCTTTTCTTTCTTGGAAAAATCTGAAAGAGTTACAGGCTGCATTCCCCAGAGAATTAGAGAAAATTGTTCTGAAACAAATGATATCTTGATACTCCCATGATACACTTATTCTTTAATTCCCACCAGCCTACAGTAAGTGCTCTCTGAGTTTGGTCCAGAAATGGCTCCTGTCTGTCCCCCTCAGTCCCCTATCAGTGCTAGGATCTGCATGGATGCTTAGAAGTGTGCCAGACCTGTCTGCTGGTCTCCAGGTCCCCGTGTCTGTCCAGTGCCCTGCTCTGACTCCTGACCTGGCTTTCAGGAAGGCTGTCCCCTGGCCTCGCATGTGTGACCCTGGAGAAAGGATTGCAAAGCAAGTCTGGTTAATTCTGAGTAACCCAGACCTAGAGCTCCATTTCAGATGGAGGTAGGAGACAGCAAACATAAATCCTGCCACATCCCAGCCTGATGTGGATCCACCAGACAGATGCCAACCAAAAGAAGGATCTTTCCAAGGAGAACGAGTTTTGGAAATTAGGCCTATTTCATGGCATATAAACCAGATGCTCCAAGAAAGGTCTTACTTTAATCAGGTAGTCAACTGCTCTGTTTCTGACTGTGTTAGCCTAATGGAACACTGCACCATTCTGAGTTTCAAGTCCTGCTTCTGAAAATACTGGGCTAGTAAATTCCTACCCCATAAGGCTGAATTTTTGGAAGATCGAGGCAAGGTCCAGGGGACTGAGAGAAGGCAGTGCAATGGGTAGGAACGCTGCAGCCACTCTTGGACCTGTGGTGACATTCAGGCAGGGGTGCTGGGCACAGACACAGAAAGGACACAGTAGTACCCTTGTAGCCCAGTGAGAAGTCAAATAGGAGCTGGCCGTTCAAGTTGGGTTTAGGAAGCAGAAGGCTGGAGACACCAGACAGAGCTTCAGGAGCTCAGCCGAGTGCAGCCGGAACCTGGTTTGACTTGAATTTCTTCCTTTTGTTTTGTTATTGCTGATAGCGTTGTGTTTGCTGGCCGTTGTTGGAATCATGGGTGTAACCGGGTGGGGCCGGTGAGGCCAGAGGCCAGGTGCAGCCTGGCAAAGAAGTAGAGGGAGGTGTAGGGTGTGGCGTGCAGGGCCCTGGCTTTTCTAAGCAACTGTGGGGAGCTCCTTCCTGGAGGCAAGACGCCATGTGAGGCTCTGAGGCAAGGCTGGGGATCTGCCCTTGTGCTGTTTCTCCTCCTTCTGCAGCCAGGTCTAGGGAGGAACAAGTTGTCTTCAGCCTGAAATTACAGCAGTTGTGGGTTACTGAGCAGTTCTTTCTTTCCTCATGTCCTTGGACTGTTTCGAGTGCTCTTGCTTGCTTGCCATCTGGCAGCCATCTTGTTATCTTGTACATTTCCCACTGGTGACTTTTACTATGGGGTGATTCTATAGACGTAAGTACTTGTAGGACTGAAGTCTCAGACACTTAGGATTTGGGGCCAAGCAAAGGGATGGCGGATGGGATGGGATAAATAGAGTTCATGAACATGGGTGGGACAGGGTTTATGAACATGGGGGGTGGAGTTTGCATGCATGAATGCAGGTTTGTGAACATGGATAGAATAACAGTTTGTGAATATGAGTGGGATAGAATTTGTGTTCATGGGTGTAGATGTGAAGGAGTTCGTGGACACAGATATGGAGGAGTTTGTAGACATGGACCAAGTCCATGAACATGAATGGTAACAAGTTCAGGGACATGGATGTGAAATAGAGTTTCAGCCATTCTCCAATAGGACGCAGCAGCCAGCATCAGAACGTGTCCACACGGGGCCCTTGCCCATCCTTTCGTATGGGTCTTCCACATTTCACATTCCCTCTAGTTCCGCCTCTGCACCATTTCTTCTCTGAGATGTTCTCTGCCCTCTCCTCCTCTGCTGGGTGAAGGCTTTCTCTTTCCCTAGCCTGGCTACCTCTCTCAGTGCAAACCTTTGTTGTTCCTCAAGCCCCCAGCGTTAGTGATGGAACCCAGGACTTTATGCGTGCTCGGCAAATGCTCTGCCACAGAGCCACTTGCCAGGACACCTTGATATTTACTTTTCCAGGAGGTGGCAGGCTAGTGTGTTGATAGAAACCTTACCTCCTTTAGCATTTCCAGTATTCTGCTGCATGGGAGGAGCAGGGCAGGGAACAGTCTCTATTTGTTAGACTGAAGAAATAGAAAGGTGACAGTTGACCTTCCTCAATGTACCGGATGGCACCGGAACAGAATCAGGAGCTGAGGGGTCATACATAGTCTTCCTGATGTGGTCTTGGATTGGAAACACTAAACTAATGTGCAGACTGTGTACACAGAGGCTTGCCCTCAGAAGCAGCATATGTTAACACAATAATAAGGACGAGCAAGATGGGTCAGCAGGTAAAAGTGCTTACAGTATAAGGCTGATGTTTGAGCCTTGGAAGCCATGTACAAAAAGCCGTATGTGGTGGTATGCCTTGGTAACTCTAGTACTCCTACGGTGAGAGAGTAAGCAGAGACAGGAGGATTCCCTGGAAGCCCATGAGCCAGCTAGCATGGAGTGTACAGCACAATAGGACCAAGAGAGAGTCTGTCTTTGTAAGGCAGGAGAGGATGGATTCCTGAAAGTTATCCTGTGACCTTCACAGGAGCACCATAACACACATGCACCTGCCTGCACACACAGGGATAAAAATAGATCAAAAATGAACAATAGAAAATAGAGTACATGTGAATAATATGATTAACAATATTCTGGTCCGGTGTGTGTATGTATGTGGTGCGAGGCATGGATCCGAGGCTTTGTACATGCTTGTGAGGAAAGTGTGCTACTATTGAACTACATTCCTGCCCTTTTAAAAACTTATTTTGAGACAGGATCTCTCTCAGTTGAACCGAGATGAGAACATAGTGAGGTGGAAATTTCTGGTTTGTTTAACAACTTGGCCGTGTCACGTGGCGTTTTTTCTGAAAACAGAGATTTGAGAGGGCACATGATGTTTAAAAAGAATATAAATGGAACCCCACAAACAGAGAGAATGCTCTTGAATTGCTACGCCATGCAATGCTTCACTGGTTTTTGCTGGTCTTCGCTTCATGGAGAGATGTGTGCCAAAGAGCTTCTCGTGGTATTCCAGCGGATTCTGGCTGCTTCTGCTGACTTACGCTGATTCATCAGAGCCTTGTTTCTGCTGAATTGAGCCACCACTACTGATTCAAATTTGGTGTTTACTATTGAACTGGACTGCTGGTATCCTGACAATGAAAAATGGAATCTCCCCAAGAAACTATTTCTAAACAACCTCCTTTTCCTATTAACCTCCCCCCCCCCCCCGGTTGATGGATTAGAAGAGAGGTTGAGTGTTTAAGAACCCTAAATAAAATAGATTTTGAAAAAAATCTAAGCCTATAGAGTTGGCCTGGAACTTGCAATCCTTCCTCAACCTTCCAAATAGCCGAGATTACGATCTTGTGCCATTGGTCCTGACAAATAATATTCTTTATAGAGGGCCTGGCATTGGAATCTGGGACTTCTGAAGGTACAGTATGTAACATACAGATAACCAAGTTTTGTTCAGGCAGCTTCTCCCACTCAATCAGCAGTCCAGAAAATATCTCAGGTGGATCAGAGAAATTGATGGCATATAGAAACAATAATTCAATTTAAAAAGCTTCTTTGCGTGTGAGGCATCGTTTATTCTGAATGAAGAGATTCTCTTTTATGAGCAGGTGTTTCCTATTATGTACTAAAGCCTTATAAACATCTCAGCATAGGTTGAGTAGAGAGCTCTGTATGGGAGTGGATTAGTCAGTTTTTGTTGTGATGATGCTATGTAACAAACAATCCCAAAAACGATAGTGGCCTTCCATGACAAGTAGATATTGTTTGTTCACATGACTGTCAGTGGTGTGGGTTGTGAGTTGCAACTCAAGACTATCCCTATACAGTTTTTTATTTTAAGACAGACCCAGGCATAAGTGACAACCCTGTTGGCAAGCAGTGTTCTCATGTTGGAGAGAAGGCCAAAGAAGCTGGCTGATATTTGCAACACCTCTTCAAGAATTCACTTGAAACTAGTGTATTGTTACTTCTACCCATATACTGTGGGCATCTTAATTTCTTGCTGTGACAAGTTACTCGGGCAAGTAACTTAAGGGAAAAGGGGTTTGTTCTACTCACAGCTTAAGGGTCCAGTCTATCATGGTGTGAAAGTCAAGACAGCTAGAGCTTGAAGCAGTTGATCACATCACATACATGGTCAGGAAGCAGAATGATGAATGATTGTTTTCAGTTTATTTTCTCCTTTTCATACAGTCCAGGATCCCAGCCCAGGGAATGGTGCCACCCAGAGTGGATGTATCTTCCCACTTTAACTAACCTAATTAAGATAATCCCCATAGGGTTGTCTAGAGGCTCAGTTCTCTGGTAACTATAGATCTCATCAGGTTGACAACTGAGTTTAGCCATCACATTGCACCAAAGTATTCTATATAGTCACATCCCAAGTCAGTGGGGCAGGAAATGGGGCTAAGGAGGAGCAATACATATTTGCAAGGTGATCATACAGTCTACCCCAGGGACACTTGGAAAGTTTTTTTTTCCCTCGAAGAAACTGCCCTTGTACCTTGTTCCTTATTGGATCTATCAATAATGTTCCATACATGCTTTGGTGAATGAATAATTCATCACTCATGGTTCAATTTAACTAGGCTCATGGCTTTCTTCCATCTGTATCTGCTTCTCCATAAAGTCCTTCCTCTTAGAAATACAGGCTACATGAGGCTGTGTTGGTCAGGAGCTCCAATCCCGGTTACGAGTGTGCACGTATTTACTACTGCTTCTGTGGTGGAGCTGTCGGGAGAGTCATCTCTCTAGCTGAGAGGAGGACTCATGGGTGAGCAGAGTGAAGGGGTGGTTTGATGGATCCCTGCCCACTGCCACACCCAGTGCAGGACCAGCAAGAGAGAAAGCAAGGGCTTTGATCTGTTGAGCGTTCTGTCCCAGTGATGGACGATGGGTTTGCTAACTTCAGACACTCCTTATTTGAGAAGTTAACCTTCCAAGCTGAGCAGCTGGGGGTAGATTTCCACAGCCAGCAACTGCTCCTTTGAGGGTCATTAAAACAAACTACACTCATAGTGAAGCAAAGTTCGAATCTGGAATGGAGTTGGCAGGGGTTGGACTTTAGCTGCTATAGTTCTCCCAGAATACCTGTGTAAAAGCCTTGATCCTACTGGACCTGGGTTTTGGTCATGGGGGCTGCCCTTAGGTGAATGGGGGACATATGTTTCATCTCTCTTCTTCCCAGCTATGAGGTAAGAGTTTCCTTCCCCGCTACTCTCAACATTATTTACTACCTTGCCGCAGGCCCCAAAGCAGTGTGTCCACTGGCTGTGAACCAAACCCTTTAAAACTATGAACCCAAATGAGTTTTTCTCAGGTATTGTGTTTCAGTAATGGAGAACTGACGCACACACACAAGCGTTCTGAGTACAGCTCCTGCCTGGCATAGAGAAAAGAACCGCTGTAGCCGGCAGTTCTACTATTTTAACCCTCTTCACTCTGTTAGACACACTGATTTCAAATGTTACAAATCCTAA
This sequence comes from Uromys caudimaculatus, assembly GCA_028551405.1. Taxonomy (NCBI): domain Eukaryota; kingdom Metazoa; phylum Chordata; class Mammalia; order Rodentia; family Muridae; genus Uromys; species Uromys caudimaculatus. Next base: position 51,956,035 of record CM052712.1, read on the forward strand.
TTGTAGCAAACCATCAGGAAAGTATCAATTTCCTTTCGTTTTAAAAGCTCTGTCTCTCTGTCTCTGCCTCTCTGTGTGTATGTGTGAGTGTGTATGTGTGTATATGTGTGTGTGTGTATGTGTGTGTATTTGTGTGTACGTGTGTGTATGCATGTGTATTTGTATGTGTGTGTTTATGGTGTACACGTATGTAGGTAAGCTCACCTGTGAGCACAGGCCCAGGCCAGAGGAGTATGTAGGACATCTTCTTCCATCAATTCTCTCTGTTTAAAAAAAGGCAGGCAGGGTCTCTCACTAAACTGAAGCTCACCCTTTTGGATAGACCAGCTAGATGGCAGGGCAGCTCCTGGGATCTGCCTGTCTCTGACTCTCCACACTGGGGTTCCAGGCCCACGTGGCCATATCCAGTTTTAATGTAGGTGCTAGAGATTTTAACTCAGGCCCTCTTGCAGCAAGTGCTCTTACCCCATGAGCAATCTTCCCAGCACTAAATGTCTATTTTTGAAACAAGAAACGCCCTTAGATTTTGCTAGGAAGACTGAGGGGTGAATTTGTCAAGGTAGGAAAAGATAAGGCAGCAAAGGGGATTTAGGGGACAGAGGGAGAGGAGGGGAGGGGCTTTCCATGGCTTCTGAAGAGAAGCTAATAAAGGATTGACTGAAAAGGAGCCTTGAGTTTAGGGATTGGACAAGAGGAGAGGAAATATCTAGAACCTATCTGGGAGTTGGGAACCAAGAACTGGATTCCCTAGTGGAACACAGAAAGCCAAAGGATGTTCTTAAGCCAGTCTCATCCGGAGGAGTGGAAGGCTGGGAAGAATGGCGCGTTGTAGTTCCAGTGGGAACACCCTGGGAGATAGCTGAGTCTAAGGCTCAGCATCTAGAACTGGGTGGGAGGGAACTGAGCCGGAATGCAGAGAGGGGAGCAGAGGCTGCTGCAGGCATCTTGGGACACACACATCTTGTCTAACAGGTAGGGTGGATCAGGTGAGAGCAGATGACAGGCACAGGAAGATGACAGGCGACTGAGGTATCAACACTTTCAGCCCTGCCACAACTAATGGGCCTCTTAGTTCCTAAAGCTGATGAACCGGAAGCTGGTTCCCCCCACTTGGTAAACGAACCTTTTGGGGGCAACATTACTTCTGTATATCCTTTTTTTTTCTCTGTTAAGTATTAGCTAGGGTTTTACTTCCAGAATTTCTATTCATAATCTATCAAAAGAGATTTTTTTTGGGGGGGGGGATATTTACTTTATTTACATTTCAAATGGCCACATATGCGGCCAGCACCATGGGTCCCTCCATGTGTATTCTTTGGTTGGTGGTCCAGTCTCCAGGAGCACTGGGAGGTCCAGCCAGTTGACATAGTTGCTCCCCCCATGGGGCTGCAAACCCCCTCGGCTCCTTCAGTCCCTTCTCCAACTCCTCCATCCTGGACCCCCACGCTCAGGTCAATGGTTGGCTGTGAGCATCCGCCTCTGTATTTATCAGGCTCTGCCTGAGCCTCTCAGGAAACAGCTTATCATGCTTCCATCAGCAAGCACTTCCCAGCATCCACAAGAATGTCCGGGTTTGATGGCTGTATATGGGATGTATCCTCAGGTGAGGCAGTCTCTGGATTGCCTTTCCTTCAGTCTCTGCTCCACATTTTGTCTCCATATTTCCTCCTGTGAGTGAGTACTTTGTTCACCCTTCTAAAAAACACTGAAGCATCCACATTTTGGTCTTCCTTCTTCTTAGGTTTCATATGGTCTATGAATTGAATCTTGGATATTCCAAACTTTTGGACTAATATCCACTTATCAGTGAGTACATACCGTGTTTTTTCTTTTGTGACTGAGTTACCTCACTCAGGATGATATTTTCAAGTTCCATCCATTTGCCTGCGAAGTCATTGTTTTTAATAGCTGAGTAGTACTCCATAGTGTAAATGTACCACATTTTCTGTATCCATTCCTCTGATGAGGGACATCTGGGTTGTTTCCAGCTTCTGGCTATTATAAATATGGCTGCTATGAGCATAGTGGAGCATGTGTCTTTATTACATGTTGGAGTGTTACAGAAGTTCTTTTAGGACATCATGACATGTTGAAGATAAGCCCCCAGGAGGGACTGGCAGATCCTTCATTGGGAACACGTACCTCCGGCCCTGTCTTGCAGGAGGCCATTGGAACATTCCAGCACTTTCTGCTGCTTCCTTCCCACAGGCCTGACAAAGTCTGATTTGCCCACAGATGTATGCTTGCTGTCTAGCTTGGTGTCTGGCACATGGGAGGAGTTCAACAAATATTTGTTAAATGAATACATGGAAAATACTGGAACACTGAAAGTAGCTCTTGCCAGGAGAATTTCAAAGCCCTCTTATATTAACAAATGTAAGAACTCCAAAATCACTGAACGTTTGTGGATCTGAGAGAAGGGGAGGCTGGGTGCCCAGAGGGTTTTGGCAGAAGTGTTGAATGTCTGGGAGCAGAGGTGGCAGGTGTGGTGGCCAGCCCAGCCCTGCACTGGCCTTAGCCCGGGGCTGGTCATACTCTGTGGTGTATTCATCAGAATTTTAGTGAACAGCTGATGGCATGTTCATGCTGGCTCAGTTCAGGAGGGTTTAAAGGATGTCTTATAAGAATGGCCAGGGTGTAGTGAAGCCACCAGAGGGTGGAAGAAAACCTGCTGTGATATCCAGTAGGGTTGTTACCATCCCCAGGGCTGAAAAGGATGAGGGGGAATTTGAAGAGGGAGGGGACTGCCATGTAAAGAGGCAATGACCATCCTGTAACAACATTTACAGAGGACTCTGAGAGAGCTCTCCCTGAGCTCTCTCTTCTTTCCTATCTCAAGGCTTCCTGTTGTGCTAACCCAACAAGGTTCCCAAGCCCTCTGGAGTCTGGCTGTAGCAAGTCATCCAGGCCATCTGTGGGTGGGGAAAGGGTATCAAGGGTGTGTCAGGGATGCAGGCCCTGCAGGGGATTCTGACTGCAGAGTCCAGCTCATGAAGTCATTGTTGGTCACATGAACTGAAATTAGAAAGCACAGAAGTGTCAAGATGCATAGGGCTGAAACTGGCGCAGGGTGGAGTGCTGGGTGGGGCCAGGAGCTCACTTAGGTGTTACACACTTCATCTTTATTAATGATCTGTATGATACGATCGTCTTGTGGAGATTGGCCAGGGTGATCAGATGACAAGGTGTTACAACCCCTTGAAGAGAGAAACTAATGAAAGGCTTGTCAGTGGAAAATGCCCCTGGACTTAAAGGACAGGCTCTGGCAGATGAGAGCTGGCAACGTGGAGCAGTGTGATTCAAAGCACACACATCTTTCAGGAGGCAGAAAACAGGAAGGGCGAGATGTAAGCATCCATGGCTAAGACAGAGGGGACTGGGCTCGGGAAGCACCAAGCTGCTGGGGATTTTGACAGAAGAAAAAAAAAATATCTGCACTGGGTGGGTGATTCATTCACAGCGTGCACCTGTTTGCCTGGCAACCTTGGGGTCAATGACTCAGGCCATTTGTTAGGGAGAAGGAAGGACTCGGAATCTAATCTACATAGGGTAGGATGTACTAATCAAGATCACTCAGAAAACTCCAAGTAGACAGATAACTTCCTAGAACAAAACTAACATAGCCGTTTCCCTTTCTGTTTATTCTTTGAGCAGAGTCTTGCTGTGTAGCTCAGGCTGGCTTACAAACCCGTGATTTTCCTGTCTCAAGCTCCCAAATGCTGGAATGACAGAAGTAAGCCACCACTCTGGGTCCCTCTACATTTTTACCACTCTCATTAACTTGGAATTTGACTTCAAAGACTGTAAGCTACAGGATGAATCTCTAAGCTATGCCTGAAAACACACTCCTTTAGTGGTGACGCACACCTAGTTCAAGGCCAACTTAGTCTACAGAGGAGGTTCTAAAAAGAAAGAAGAAAAGATTTTACTCCTTGTAAAATCTGTTGTAATGGCTCCAAGATAGAAGTGGCCCACAAACTGGGTGCAAAAAAAGTTGTTAAAAAACAAAACAAAAGAAAAGTGCTGGTTGTTAACTAAATGTTATAAAGAATTTTAATAACACTGAAATATGTTAAATGTGTGTTTCGGATGTGCAAGTCTACCATCTCACTCTAGTTACATGCACGCACATACATATGAATATGCATGCATAGAGGCAAACACACACACACACACACACACACACACACACACACCAAAGTAGATGCGTAAGATCGCCATGAAATCATTAAAGATGATCAAACATGATATTAGAAATGATGCCATTTTTTCTTTCTGCCTTCCCTTCCTCTTCCTCTTTCCTTCCTTTCTTTTCTCTCTTCCTTTCATTTCTTTCCTCTCCATTCTTTCTTTTAAAACAAACAAAAGGAGGTGTCATGTAGTTCAGGCTAGCCTGGAGTTCTCTCTGTAGCAAAGGCTGGCTTTGAACCCCCTAATCCTCCTGCCTTCTTCTCAGTGCTGGTATTACAGGCATGTGCCCCTGTGCCTGGCTCTTCACTACCACCTCCATCTACACTCCCTAAATTTCTACAATGGCCGCACAATCCTTCATAGCATGGGAACCACCTGTTCTCATCCCCAGTCTTTTCTTATCTCTCTTGCAAAACATAATAAGCTCAGACATTGTGCTGAATCAATAGTTGGGAACAAGACTGATACACAGAGGTGCTCAGAGAGTGTTAGGCAAACGACCAAGAGAAACACCCAGGAAACACAAAGGAGATGTGTGCCATGGAGATACAGATGACTGACAAGAGGCGACAAATTACTGAATCTCACAGAGAAAGGGAAATTTGCCTAAATGCTATTTTTTACATGACTCTGAATAAAAATAATAGCCAAGTCAATCCAGGATATGGGGGAATGTGGAGCTGGGGAGTTCATAACTGTTGATTATCAGGACCCAAAAGAACCATCAAAATCAGTATCATAGTTTATCAAGGCAAAGGCCTCCAACAGCATCAAATATTATAGTCACCATATGACACATTTCTAAATGGCCAATCAAAGCGTATTTTATAAGCAATGCTGTGCATTATCACTGTGTTTCCTCTAAGGCAAGGCGCCAAAGGGACACCTAACCTTAATCTTAATACACTCTTAAAACACCTTGTGTTTATTTATTTGAATCATCCTTTTTGTTGGGAGATAGGGTTTTTCTTGTATAGCCCAGGCTAGCCTAGAACTAAAAATCAACTCACAGAGTAGTGGATTATAAGCATATACTCCTTTATAGTTTGCTGGATGGAATTTTTGGATCTTCTGAGAATGTCTGAGTTCTAATGCACTGGGTTTTCATGGGTCTAGAGTGCCCTGTTCCTGCTGGGATATAGTTTGCATGACAGGAAGTGCCATGCACTGTGAACACTTATTGAGAACCCATAGAGATGGGGCTTACAGAGAATTTTGAGGTGAATGAAAAGCCAACCAATTCTCACATCTCTGCCTTACACTTTTCCCACTTCTCTGGAACTTTCCCAATAGCTTCCTACTCTACCTCCCTAGCCCCGTCCCTAGCCCCACCCCACCTCCTTAGCCCCGCCCTGCCTAGGCTTCCCAGCCTGACTCCCAAGTCTATTCTATTTTCTATATGACAGCTGTATCACCTTTTAGGGTACAAGTCAAACACAGTGATGAGTTCTCTTCCTCTCTCTGCTCCTCAGAACCATTTCCTTTACCTTCTCTCTGTCTTTCCCACAACCTACACAGTGTGTGGAGTCACCTGCTGCAGGAGCAACATGCCTGCTCTTCTCACAGGGACTAGAGATTGATGACCCTTGATCCTTCTCTCTTCTTTCTTTTTAGGGCCCCGGATTAAGCTCGGTGTGCCCCGAGTGCTGCTTATAGGGGCACTTAGAGCCTCAGACCACCTGTATCGTGGTTATCCTGTGCGAAACAGTCTAGAAGGCTGGCATATTTGCCAAGTCTGAGAAGACAGATGTTCCCTAGGGCCTTCCACAGAAAACCCTAAGTAATGCAAGTTCTTCCTAAGGTGAGACATAATGACTTTTTATCTTTCTCACAAGTCTTTAATTAGAGGCTCCATAACAGACACATCATGTTAAATGGGACAGGCATTCCATTAGAGGAGAGAGAGAGGAAGCTCTCGGTCAGAACACAGTGTCCAACTGGTTTGATGTTTGTAATGATATCTCTGCCCCTGAAGACTGTCCCCATCACTCCTTAGCTTCTGTTGGAGCATTATAACAAAGCTGGGAAGTGCTGTCCTCGGGCACCAGCTGTCACTCAGGTGTCTGTCAGTCAGCAAGAGCTCGCTTAGGTGTCTATCATTCTGGCATTTGTGAAAAGCAATTTTATACTCCATGACTCCTGTCTTGTCCTTAGCCCTGCTGCAAAGAAGTAGGGCAGATGCTATTTGCTGGAATGGTGAATCTGAAGGGTGAACAGATTCATGGTTGTGTGTCAGGCTCCTCCACTTTGCTGTCCACCTAGACTGCATGTCTCAGTCCCAGTCTCTCTTACTACAAACACTGGTGAAGAGATTCCACAGTCTCTGCCATCAGGGATTGTCTCACAGTGACTTTCTCTTTAAGGTCTCTGTAGATATGATCTTCAGAAAGAGTTTCTCACCCAACATAACAGGAAAAGCCTGAGGCATTGGGGGTAGAGGAGGAGGAGGAGGAAGAGAAGAAGGAAGAGGAAGAAGAGGAGGAGGAAGAAGAAGAGAAGGAGGAAGAGGAGGAGAAGGAGGAGGAGGAGGAGACAGAGAGACAGAGAGAGAAACTTGATTCCTCCCGCTTGTTAATCTTGGCTCCTTTCTAATCACTGAACTCTTGTAAGGAGTTCCTCACACACAAGGAAGTCTCTGACTCCTCATCCCTCCCCTTTCCCCTCTCCAGAGCTATTTAAAATAGATTTTAAACTAAATAAACACATAGGGAATGGGTAGTGGGGGATGCGTGTGTATGTATATCTGTGTGTATATGTATATATGCATCTGTGTGTCTGTGTGTGTGTCTGTGTGTGTGTCTGTATGTGTCTGTGCGTGTCTGTGTGTCTGTATGTGTCTGTGTGTGTCTGTGTGTCTGTGTGTGTCTGTGTGTCTGTGTGTCTGTGTGTCTGTGTGTATGTGTATATGTGTGTATCTGTGTGTATTTGTATGTGTCCCTGTGTGTATGTGTGTGTGTGTGTAGTATATGTATCTGTGTCTGTGTGCCTGTATATGTCTGTGTGTGTCTGTGTATGTATGTGTATATATATGTGTATGTGTGTATATGTATGTGTGCCTGTATATGTCTGTGTGTGTCTGTGTATGTATGTGTGTATATACGTGTATGTGTGTATATGTATGTGTATGTGTGCGTTTTTGTGTGTGCATGTGTATGTATGTGTTTGTGTGTGTGTGTGTATATGCGTGTCTGTGTGTGTATATGTGCACGTGTATGCATGTTTGGGCTGACACGGAGGTCAGGTGGTGGGAAAATGCCTTCCTTGCTCCCCACACGTTGCTCCTTTCTCCTCTGTTCTCAGGTCACGTGCCTTTTAAGCCCCGTCCAGTGCCTCCTTGGGTCTCCAAGGCTTGTTTTCATCTTATTTGCTCCCATTGCTTTCTGCTTTATGACCTTCCTGAGAGTCTTTCTTCCTCCCTGTCTCTCCCATTCACTTCTCAGTTTCTTTTCACAGTGGAGTAGATGTTTCCTGTAGCCTTAATGCCATCGAGATAACAGAGAGAGCGGGCTGCAGTGTGAGTAAGTAGAAGGCTTTCAGAACTTGGTTCCCCCGCATGTAAGGTGGGGATAACTGGTACTACTTCAAGGGCTGTGGGGAAGATTAAATGCGTAGCAGTGAAGCCTTACAAATAGCATCTAGTATATAAAGACATGATTTTTTATTTTTAATTAATTAAATTTTTGAGGCAAGGTATCATGTATCCCAGGCTAGCCACAAACTCCATGCAGCTGAGGATGACTCTGAGCTTCTGATCCTTCTGCCTTTCTCTTCCAAGGCCTAGGATTTTGGATGTTCATCACGACAGTAGTTTAATGCAGTGCTGGGGAGAGAAGCCTGGACGTCACCCATGCTAGGTGAGCTCTTCACCAACTATGTAACTCCCGCAGCTTGAGACTAGATATTGTTGACTGTTAGCATCACTGCTAGGGTCTCCATCGTCTGGGGTGGGGGGGTGGGGGAACAGCCTGCATCACAGAGAGAAGTGCCATGTTCTGTTTGACCTATTGGGTTCATCTGACTCAAGAACCACTGTGCTATAAAGTGTTTTACACAATGCCTAACTAAATCTGTTGGGAAGCAAAAGTTGAACCTATAAAAACATAGCTGTGGATCAGCAGTCTACAAGAGAGGGGTAGACTGGAGCTCTACTGGTGAAGCTGCCTTCTCCCCAGGGAAAACCACAGAAGCACAGAATCTGACTGACACACTAACATTGAGATTACATTCAACAGAAGCTTTGCTAGAGTCTGAACCTTTGTCTCCCCAAGCCCAAATCCATGTGTTGAAGTCCTAATTCTGAGGATTAATAAGAAGGAAGACTTTTAAGAGGTGATTAAATAATGAGGGCAGATCCCTCCTCATGAAGGGGGATTAGCCACTTTATAAAAGAGGCCTTGGAGTCAGGAACAGCTTTTATAATTCTAACTCTCAGGATGCTGAGACAGGAAGACTTCAAGTTCAAGGTCAGCCTGGGCTGATAGAGTGAGGCATCGTCTAAAGAATATAATGAAACAGGTTCCAGAGACCCTTTCACCAGCTGGGAATAGCACTTAAGAACCAGAAAGTGAGTCTTCACCAAGTACCTAGTCTGCCAATGTCTAGATCTTAGACTGTACAGCTGCTAGACCTGTGATCAATAAACTTCTGCTGCCTATAAGCCATGCAGCCTAAAGCATTTTTGTAATAGCAGCCTGGTCAGACTATGACAGACACTTTACAAAAGAAAGCACAGGACTGAAAGGGGATGACTTTCTAGCTGCTACACAACAGTTCAGGGACAGAGTTGACACCTGGGTCCCAGGGGGTGCTTCCATCATAATGTTATATCCAAGGAGCTGGAGTACTTGGAGATCACAGCCTTCCTGTGGACAGTGCTCAAAGCAACCCATTCAGATCCTCCACATGTGAGAGACAAGGTTTGACTCTTAGTCTAGCCTACCAGTCTCTATGGCTTGTTTTTGTGGATCTGTTTATTTTGACAAGGGCATAAGGTCAAGGGACCATCACAATTTGAAAAGGGAACATTTCCATTCCTTTAAATTTCTCATGCTCCTTTGCTATCAGTCCTTTCACTGCTTCTCTTGCAGCTATGGATTTTCTGTTCTTATCTCATTTCATCCATTTTAGATGCCTGTTTAAATGGAGCGCATAGTCTGTAGCCTTTTGAGTCTGGTTTTAGTCATTCATCATAACACAGATGGTATTTATCTGTGCTGTTACATGTATTGGTTTCTTTTTATTGATGATTATATTTTTCATTGTATGGATTTATCACAATTTGTTTATACATCAGTTAACGGCATTAGAGGTCTTACAAGTTTTTGGTTAATAAAAGGAAGCTTCTATAATTTTTGCATGAATAGAGAAAACACAGGGTAAGTTTCCTAGGTGTGGTGATTTGCATATGCTTGGCCCAAAGAGTGGCACAATAAGGAGATGTGGCCTTGTTAGAGTAGTGTGGCCTTGTTGGAGGAAGTGTGTCACTGTGGGGGTGGGCAATTAGACCCTCTTCCTAACCATGTAGGAGCCAGTCTTCTCCTAGCAGCCTTCAGATGAAGATGTAGAACTCTCAGCTCCTTCCTGCACCATCCCTGCCTGGATGCTGCCATGCTCCCACCTTGATGATACTGGACTGAACCTCTGAACCTGTAAGCCAGCCCCAATTAAATGTTGTCCTTATAAGAGTTGCCTTGGTCATGGTGTCTGTTCACAGCAATAAAACCTTAACTAAGACTCTCGGTAATACAGCATGCACACAGAGAGTAAGTCTATAGTAGCTTCTGCCCAACTGTGTTCCTAAATGACATACCCCTTTACATTCCTGCCTGTACTATGTGAGGGTTTCTCTGGTCCTGTCTGCCTCACCAACACTTAGTGTTGTCTAGTTTTTATTTTTCTCCTTGAATAGCATCTCACTGTGATTCCCTTGCATCTCTTGTGACTGATGGGTGCCTTTGAGCTTTGCATGTGTTCATTCATGGTTTATGTGTCTCTTGATGAAATGTCTGTTCAAATTATCCTTTCTACAGTTTAAAACTTTGCCTGCCTTCTAACTATGCTTTGAGGTTGAGAACATTGGGCTGAATAAGGCTTCCTTAGATAGTTTTAAAGATAACTGGAAGTCATAAAACACCAAGAAATTTTTACTTAGGTAAAAAATTTCTAGGGCTGACAGGAAATGGAAAGTTATACAGAAATAATAGTAAAAATTCATGGAAGGTGAATTGTTAACAATTCTATGTTAAACAAATAAACAAACCCAAACCCACCTCCTTAATGGCTGGACATAGCAGTACACTCCTATAATCCAAGCAGTTGGCAGACTGAGGGAGGATGATCACTAGTTCCACCCTAGCCTGGGCTAAACAGTAAGACATTGTCTCAAACAAACACCTCATTGTAGAAAGGGTCCAACTCTTCTGTATTATTGTAAGAGTTGTTCATTTTTAAGCCTCTGAAAGTTTATTTGCCTCTGCTATTTATATCATGGGGTATTATTCAGTGATTATTTCTAGTATTCCTTTAATAGTGTTGTACTGTGATGTGCTGTAGGGTTTCCCTGCCCTCAGGAAACTGAAGATTAAGCTAGGAGGAAAAGTGATTCCATGTGGACCACTATAACCCTCTGTGCAAGAGCCTCACTGCAGGCTGAGAGCAAGGGAGTTCCAGGCTGGCCTGGCCCGTGTCTTTCCCCTACAAAATATTTCAAGACCCATCACTGCTGGGTCCTTACAACACAGGACGGCCTGCTGCACCAGCTGTTTCCTGGCCAGAGGTTTCTTTGTTCTGAATTACAGAATAAATATGAATCAATAGTTATGATGTCACTTCCGTGAGGTCTAAGGGTTTCTCAGAGAGCAGGGCGAAAGCATGTTCCACGTGTGACTGTCAGGACACTCATTTGCTATCACCAATCCTTCCCTTCTTACATCCTTTTAGTGTCTACACACAGTATAGCCCAGTAGAGGCAGAGGATGCTTGCTCAGAGCATGTGCTTGCTCAGGGGATGCACTTGATCCAGGAGCCATTGCTACCTTTCTCTCTGGTGTCTTGATTTGTTCCCCATGGGTTCCAAGGTGGATCTGTCTGTGTGGGAATGGAAAGAGGATTTGCAAGTTCATTTCAGTTCATGACTGCACTGTTTTTTATCAATCTCATGTCTGAGCCAAAGCTGGGTTAGAGAAAGGACTGTTACAATTCCCAAACCAGAATATGAGAAATCACTCTTGGCCTCAGATTTTTCTCCCTAAATGGCATCATAAGGAAAACTTTCTTTCTTTTAAAATTTTGATATTGTTCTTTCAGCCAGTTTATCTTTGATTTCAAATAATTTTTGTTCAGATGTGTTATACTTTTAAAAATTGGCCCTTAATGCATATGAAATATTATGTAAGATAGAGATCAACCTAAGAACCCAGGATCCTCGCAGGTCATAAAACATCTCTGAAGTGACTCTGGTCTAATTTAATCCATTAAGTAGGATACACTGCACACACACTCTCTCTCTGTTGGAAGCAGTGGGAGATGCCCTCGGCACCGGCCATAGCTGGGTTATTTATACTCCCTCACTCCCACAGAACAGTCTCACTCTGTTTACATGCTGAGACGCATGAGGAGTCGTGAACGCATCTCTTGCTTTTGCAGACTGGATAGGAAGTGTGTGGCTTTAATGACCCCCTTTAATGACCACAGGCTTGTCATTTATATCTGTCGCTGATTTCATCACCAGGTTTGCATGTCTTCCTCCTGTGTGCTTCTGACTTGAGCCCTGAAAACCCAGAAACCTCAGAGGAACTGGCCTTTAGAGACCACAGTTCAGCCTGATACTCTCCAGGGCTTTCTCCGTGGAGGGAAGAAAGGAGGGACTGGGGAGAGGAAGGTGAAGTGAGGTGAGGGAGGAGGAGGGAATGGGAAGAAAGGGAGGAAGAAAGGAGAAAAGCATGGGGGGAGGGAAAAGGAAGGAAGAAGGACAAATTTAAAAAAAAATTTTTTTTTTTTTAAATCTAAATGTAAGGGTAAAAAAAAGTCATACAAACCATTAAAAACTGAATTTGTCTTCACTGAAATTCAGAACTCCTCCAAGGACATCTTAAATATGGAAAAGAAGAACACAGCAGGGAAGGAACAATTTGCAAATATGTAGCTGATTAAATCCTAGTGTAAATCCTAGGGCCATTAACTCTGAAAGGAAACACAGGCGAGGTCTTCATGATTGGGGTACAGGATGATTTCTCAGATACCACACAAAAGCACAGTTGATTTAAAAAAAAAAAAAGTATTAAATTGGGCTTCATCAAAATTAAGTTCTTCTGTTCTTTGAAAAGTCCTGTCAAGAGAAGAGCCACAGACCAGCAGAAAACATTACACATCTCTCCTTAATAAGAGATTTCCAGGGCAAATAAAGGAACCATTGTAACTCAGTAGAAGAACACAAGGTTCCTTTAAAAGTAGGTGAAAGGTGAAGCAGACTTTCCATCAAAGAAGAGACATGTCTGTGATGGAGCTTAGGGAAGGGTGCCCAGTGCTGTTCTGCATTAAGGAGATGCAAATCAAAACCAGAGGGTGTGGTTCTATACATATTAGGACGACTTTAAACAGTGGTGTCAAAACAAAACCATAAGCAAGCCAAAGTCCCAAGACCAATTAGTCTATAAAGTAATTGGTGAGAAACTAATGCAGACAACTTTGAAAAGCAAACTGTTTCTTACCCAGTCAGGTATGCACTGATAACGAAACCTGGCAATCCCGCCTCTAAGTATATGTGAAATATGGAAAGAGAACATATACACATCAGACAAGGTTAAAAATATGTACGTAATAATAAAAAAAAGTCTAAAGACAATTCGCCAAGTGTTTCTTGGTTCATGAGCTACTCATGCAAGAATATTTTAATTAATTTTTAGAGTTTTATGCTATGTTTTTTTAAATCCAGATTCAGAAAAATGTACACTGTATTTATTTCTGTGACATTCTGGAAAATTCAGAACCACAGGAAGAACAGTTAGAGGTCAGTGGCTGCCAGGGGCTGAACAGAGGGGAGAGGGAGCTGATTACAAGCCACTCAAGGCGGATGTTTTCTGTACTTTGATTGTACACATATGCTGTCAAACTTTAGACAACACACTACACAATTTTTTTTGTATTTTCAAACTATACCCTAAAAGAATCGTCCAACATTATTATAATATTACCACATACATTTAAAACTTGGGAGAAGGGCTGGAGAGATTGCTTGGTGGTTCATAGCACTTGTTGCTTTTACAAAGGACCCTGATTCAGTCCCCTGCATCCACACAGTAGCTCACAGCCATCTCTAACTTCAGGGGATCAGGTGTCCCCCTCCTAATTTTTGTGAGCACCAGGCATCACACAATCCACATCCATATAGCAGGCAAAACATTCATAAACAGAAAGTCAAATAAGTAAATCTAAAAAAAAAAAAAAAAAACAGAAAGAAAGGAAACATGAGAGAAGGCAACCAAATCAAATTCAGGGTAAAGAGTTTAGAAAATATATAACAATAAAAATATGTGATCACTTGTAATTAAGATAATTGGAGATGAGGCTGGAGAGATGGCTCAGAGGTTAAGAGCACTGACTGCTCTCCTCCAGAGGCCCTGAGTTCAATTCCCAGCAACCACATGGTGGCTCACAACCATTTATAATGGGATCTGATGCCCTCTTCTGGTGAGTTCGAATATAGAGACAGTGTACTCACATACATTATATATATATATATATATATATATATATATATATATATATATATATATATATATATATATATACACACACACACACACACACACACATATATCCAATTATCATATATATATATTATATATATATATGATAATTGGAGAGGGCCAGTGTTAACAACTCCACAGATATGCATGAACTTTCCATGGAAAGTTTCATAGGTTGCTTTGATTTTTATCACCTTTTTTCCTTTGGTATACTATCCATGGACTTAGGACCTCACCCATGCTGGGTAAGTGCTCCACCACTGAGCTACCTCCCAGCCTGAGTTTTAGCACTGTGCACCATGCGTCTCTAACAGTGTTTTCGTGTCCCCATAGACTCCCACTGTATGAATGCACCAGGTTTCCTAAGGAATCCTCTCCCACTGGACATTTACGTTTAAGTTGCATAGAGTTTGTTATATTCATAGCTAGTGCTACAATGAGAATTTAACATTTTGTTTTCTCTTGAACTTTTACTTATTTTTATTTTGCATGCATGCGTGTGTGACATGAGCGCATGCAGCACCATAGCATACATGTGGGGGTCAGAGGATACCTTTCAGGAGTCAGTTTTCACTTCCACTGTGTCAAGGCAGAGTCTTTCTTATTCTTGGTGCTGCATGCTTACTTTAGGCTAACTGGCCCAAGAGTTTCCTTGTGACACTCATTTCTCAGCCTCCCATCTTGCCACAGGACTGTGGGATTACAGGTGCATGCCACCAAATTCAGCCCTTTGTATGGGTTTTACAATGGACCTCAAATCACCAGGTTTGCATATCTATTTCCAGTCCATTCCCCTGGCTCAATAATAAGTACTTTATATAAGTACTTTTGGGTAGCCATGATTTATTTCCTCAGCATTCCTAAGGATGATGTTACTGACTCACAGGAAAGGCACATTTTTAGGGCCTTTGTTGTAGTAATAGTGTCTTAGTTAGCATTTCACGACTGTGAAGAGACACCGTGACCAAGGCAACTTTTATAAAGGTCAACATGTAATTGGGGCTGGCTTGTAGGTTCAGAGGTTCAGTCCATTATCCATGGCAGGAAGCATGGCAGGCTCCAGGCAGACATGGTGCTGGAGAAGGAGCTGAGAGTTCTACACCTTGATTTAAAGGCAGCCAGGCAGAGGCTCTCCTGCGGGGGGGGGGGGGGGGAGGGTTGTGGAACTTGAGCACTAGAGGCCCTCAAAGCCCACCCCCTCAGTGACGTACTTCCTCCAAAAAATCCCACACCTATTCCAGCATGGACACATCTAATAGTAGCACTTCCCATGGGCCAAGCATATCAAATCACCACAAATATGGTCAAACTGTTCTATTTAGAATATAGACCTCTTTACATCTATTTTTAAGCTTTCTTTACTCAATTTTACTTCTATTTCATAATCTTCCTTTGAATTGATATTGTACTTTCCTAATAAAATACAGTTCTATGAGAAACAGCACAAGAAGACCTTCTGTGTGTGGAGGAAGGGGACAGAGACTCAGACACATTCCCTGTCCATCTCCACCATCCCCCATTTATTGAAGCTTATTTCCCATCCCCCCACCCATCCCCGAACATTTTTTTTCTCACTGATAATTTACTTAAGCAGAACGGACTGAGGTTTCATGGGGGAGGAGACAATGTCATGTTTAGTTTAGCACATAAATGTAACGTTTATTATAACGTATGGTTTCTGATAACTCTCTTGAGCTTTGGAAACCTCTCTTACAAGCCTGGTCTTGATTTCATAGATTTGAGTTTTGACATCCCACGCTCTGACCAATGGCCTGGAGGAATTGTGTACTGTAGGTGGGGGAAGGATCACAAGGGGTCCGGGGAGGACTCTGTTCTCTTATTTTTGCTGCTGCCTCATTTATTCACTAGTTATAAAAGCACAGAACTCTGATGTCTCTGGGGCCTACTGAAGATCAAAAGAGAGGTCGCTTTGACTGGGTCTCAGAGACATTAGTCTCCATTTAGATGGGTATGTACATATTTACTACCTTTTCCTCTTGTAATGACACTACAGATATCTCTAGCAGGTGCACAAGCATACTTCATGTCACATATGGAAAAGAGGAGTCATTTCTTCCTTGGATGTCTGGTCTCACTTGGGATGCTGTGGGTGGTGTTCCCACAGATGGTATCTCTGGCACAAGTCTTGAAGATACATTCCAATTGCCTTTTTTTATAAAATACTTGCCAAGTTTGGGCTTTATTCTTTGGTGATAGAGAGAAGTTTTGATTCCGTGTGAGGAAACTAGGAGACTCACAGGGACAGATGTGCCCTTGAGAGAGAGAGAGAGAGAGAGAGAGAGAGAGAGAGAGAGAGAGAGAGAGAGATCTGCTGGATCATGGAGGAGAGTTGGAGGAAAAGTTAAGAAAGAACCATCGTGAGGTAATGTTCTCATAGAGAGTAGTTCTGGCCAGTCAGTCAGTGAAGCACACAGTTTCCCTTCAAAAACCACTAGGCTGCCGAGTCCAGGAATCAGGCCAGCAACACAGTGAGATCTTCTTTTTGTCTTGTTAATCCTTTATGGCCTATAATGGGTGTAGATAGTTGTGGTGTTTCACTCTGACAGTTGGTGTAATGGCTTACAGTTTACGGATAAGTATAACGGTAATCGGATATTTTAAAGTTACAGTTTCCTATACTCTGGCTTCTCCGTTTCCCAAGTTTCAGATAAGACAACTGCTCTCATTTGCTTTCTTTAGCTAGTGATACAATAATGAAGATGAATTGTTCCGGCTCATTTGTTTCTCATGATTAATTCATGGAGTTTGGTGGGTGTGGGGGAATCCAGCTAGGTGTGTTGCTATGGCTACCGCTGGGGACAAGAGTAGAGCCTTCTAGAAGAGTCTGCATTTTTCTGATTGCACCCTTAACTAACACACTTCTCTTGTGTATATTGCATGCCTAGTTAGATTTTAGTGACCCTAGTAATTTTTTAAAGTAAAATTTTAGGTCAGCACACAAAGTAATATATTTCATCATAGCATCTTCGTACATGCGCGTGTTCTGGCTTGTTTTCATGTGTTCCCCTCCCCCACTCGCCTTCTCCGTGTCCTCATTCCTTCCTCCCCTCCAGCTGGTTCCCTTTCTTCTTAAGTGAGTCTGCCTCTTCCTGGTTTCCTTCAGAGTAACCCATTATCCTCTGTATTTCTCACCTCCCTTTACTATCTCTTCCTCTTATTTCATGACCCCGCCCTTTTTATGACCTACAAACACACATATAAGCACACACCTACAGACATATGCACTTTGTATGTATGCATATCTATACATATATATGTATATATTATATATATAATATTCATGTGTATACATTGTAAATATATACATATATGTGTATCGCACGCACACCCGCACACACGTACTGACACACATGCACATATATGTGCCTCTGTCTCCTGAGTGCTGGGATTAAAGGCGTGTGCCACCACTACCCAGTTGGTCCCATTTTTCTGTATGGCTAAATAAATTCATTGTTTATATGCATCACATTTTCTTTATTTATTCATCCGTTGGTGGGCACCTAGGCTGGTTTAATTTCTAGCTACTGTGAATACTGCAGCAGGAAACATGGGCGTGCATATCCTTGGCTGTCCTGGAACTCACTCTGTAGTCCAGGCTGGCCTTAAACTCAGAGATCTCCCGGCCTCTGCCTCCTGAGTGCTGGGGTTAAAGTCCTGCTCCATCCTCCCCCCACCCCCCAAGCTGCTTTCCTGATGAGAACCATTCACTGAGTGAGTGGGATTTTGGTGCAGCATTAATTTGCATTTTCCGATGCCTAACGTTGCTGATCTCCTTTCCCCAAGCCCCTGCTGGAGTGGACCGTTAGGGTCTGGAGTGGACCGTTAAGGTCTGCTTGCAGAATTAGAGATTTTCTCTTTTCCAACATTCTAAACTCTTCCACCCACCCCCACCACCTTGACCATTTCCAAAGGCCTAAGAAGCCCATGATCCTCCAGCCCACAGCAGGCTGTGTTCTCTCTCCTGTCTGTTTTTGTTAGCTTTCTGAATAAAGGGAGCTGCGACTGTGTGGGTTTACTTCTGCTCCTCTATTTTATTCCATTGATCAACATGACTTTTGGGGGGATCACTAGTGTGCTGCTTTTGTTACTAGGACCCTACAATGAAATTTGAGATCAGATATTTTTTTTTCTTCTTCAAATTCTGTGAAAGATGGGGTCTGGCTTGCATTTAACCTGTAGATTTCTTTCAACAGTGTAGCCATTTCACAATATCAATTCTTCCAACCCATGAACATAGGAAGTCTCTTCATATCCTAGTGTCTTATTCAATGTCTTTCTTCAGTGTCTTAATGCTTTTATTGTAGAGAGAGGTCTTTCACCTCCTTGGCTAGATTTACTAGATAGTACATTTCTTTTGAAGGTTCTGGGAATGTAATTTTCCACCTCTAACTTCTTTCTTAGTGAGTTCGTTATTGACAGATAATAAAGCCACTGATTTTTGTGTGTTGGGTTTATATCTTAATACTTTGTTAAAAGTGTTTATCAGGTTTAAGAATGTTGTCAGGGCTGAAGAGATGGCTCAGCAGCTGAGAGCTCTGGTTCCTTTTCCCAAGGATAGCTCAGTTCCCAGTGGTCTGTAATTCCAGTCCCAGGGCCTCCAACGTTTTCTTCTTGCCTTTGCAGCTACTGCACATACCTGGTACACAGACATGCACAGACATAAATGCAGGCAAAGCACCCATACACCTAAAATAAAAATAAAGGTTTAAACAATTAAAAAAAAAAAACAGTTTTGTGGTGGAGTTGTTAGGGTCTTTTAGTCATTTCTTCTGCAGGTAAAATAATTGGATTTCTTTCTCCGCACGTGTATCCTTCCTCTCGCCTTACTGTTCAGACAAAGCCTTGGGCATTTTTTGAATAAGAGTGCTGCTCTGGTCTATTTCTTCACAGAATCAATTCCGATCGGTTTAATGTGTTGTTATTTCAGTCTCCATTTTATCCATTTTTGCCTTTGATCTTTACTATTTCTTGCCACACACTGCCTTGGGTTTGGATTACTCTTAGGACTATGAGGTGCATGACTGAATTATTTATTTGAGGTCTTTTGGACTGTTTGGTATAAGCACCCACAGATTTAAATCTTCCCCTTACTGCTGCCTTGAAAGGTTCTGTTAGTTCTGCTTCCATTTTAATTTACTTATAAAACTTTTTAAGTCTTCAGTGAGTCACTTGTCACTCAGAGAGTTCAGCATCCATGTGTTTGTATGGTTTCTATAGTTTTTATTGCTGTTTATTTCTAGTTTATTGCTCTATAATCTGATAAGGTACAAGTGATGTTTTGATTCTTTTGTGTTTGGGGATACGTGATTTGTGGCCTAGAATGTGACCTAATTTAGAGAAAAATGTCCATTGCGTTTCTGTTGGATGGAATATTCAGTGGATGGCTGTTAAGCCCATTTGATCTATGGGGTAGCTTAACTCTAAGATTTATTTGTTGATTTAGTAAAGATGAGAGTGAGTTTCTAAAATGCTTCACTACAGGCTGGGGAGATGGCTCAGTATGTAGAGGTGCCTGCCACCAAGCCTGACAGAACTCACTTGGTAGGAGAGAAACGACTCCCACAAGTTGTCCTCTGACCTCCACACACATACTATGTCACATGTACACCTGCCACACACACACACACACACACACACACACACACACTAAAAGTTAAAAGAGACATCCTCCATTCTTATTGTATCAGGATTTGTCTGACCGTGCGTGTGTGCGTGCTATGTGTGTGTGTTTATTTCATGACAATAGGATCCTCGGTGTTTTGTGCATGCATATTTTTATTACTTTTTAAAGATCGATTTTTGTGTCTGAATGGCTGAGGGGTCAGGCCCTTGTACTCGCAAGGCTAGGGCTTTATTGACTGAGCCATCTCTCCAGCTCCTGTTTTCCTATGTCTCTCCTCCCCCACAGTTGTCAGAACTCCGTTTTTAGTACCCATTCCAGATCGATTTTTTTTCTTTCCTGAATTTAAAAAAACATATTAATTGAGAATTTCATGTCATGTCTTCTGATCATTTTCTTATAAACTCCTATTCTCCCAGCTTCAGGGTTTGTGTGGCCCACATCGTCACGGGCTGGCCACTGGAGTGTGGTCGTCAACCAGGCCACCCTCACATCTTTTTGTACGGTGTGTTTGCTTTATATCTTCACTTCTCAACCATGTACTGTACCACGGAGAAGTTCTTCCTTTCATGTCCGTTTGGGTTCTAGATACAACTTTTGTCTAAATGTTCGTTTTCTTGGTTTGGGGAGAGGTTATCTCAGCTGATGAGTCGCTTGCATGGTGAGCACGAAGTTCCAGGTTGCATCCTCATTGCTACCAAAGGTCGCGGGACGGTGGGGGTGGGGAAGCAAGTCTCTTGTCCTCAGTTCAGCTTGTGCTTTCTTTATCACGTTTCCACGGGAGGTATGTCACAGTTTGCCTAAGTCTTGGATACTCTCTAAAAACTGTTGGGGCTTTTGCTGAGCTGCTATAAAAAACCAAAAATGCAACAAATGTGCACATGGCTAGTCAGGAAGCACCTGCATTCAACACGTTTGATTGCGAGTATAAATTTTGAAATTCTGAGATGAGTGTCAGGCTGTGTGACCTGAGAGCTAATTTGAGCAGTAAGGCTTCGCGATGTACTTTTCCTGTCCCCTATTTATAAACCAGCATACACAGGCCTCGCCTGGGCTCCTGGGTTTCTCGTATCTTAGTCCATCCATTAACCTTCAAACTGGAGAGTAACAACAGCTTTTGAGTTGCTAGCTGAAGAACTTTAGTATTTTAAACAACTTGCGTCCCTTACACAAGAACTTCTGCTACAGAAGTTGTCACTGAGCTAGTAACAGAACAACCTGAGGAAGGAAAAAAAAATGATTTTGAGCTTTAAAAATACCTTAATTAGATGAAATAAAAACAGATGGGATACAAGAAAGAGCTTGATTAGTTTAGGAATTCTGGCTCAAAAGATATCATTTAGTCAACAAGTATAAATCGCTCAAATACAGGACAGATGATTCTATAGTCGTAAAGTCAGAGACCCATGGAATGGACGTGGAAACTGAGGTTGGAGGAAGCTGAACTCTCCAGCGCCTTGCCTCTCAGATTGACTCTCGGGTAGTTTCCCATGGGTCTGGTGCATTACCTGGGAGCTGCCTATAGCCACTGTATTATACCTTACAGTTAGAAAAGATCCCCAGTGGTTCAGATGTGCAGCCAAACCTGAAGCAGCAGGTGAGCCACACTAGAAGGGGGTTGCCATTCTGGTCCTTTGTCCTGGGTAGACTGCCACCACCTAGGGTCTTGGTGACATGAACCCCTGAAGAGAGACTTTCCTGTCTTTCTTGATTCCAGGACTTGTCTTTGCCATCCTGTCTCAGAGGTCCCCGCACCTCTCTGCTCATTAGCAGCTCAATAGGGCAGACAACTTAATATGCAGGCAACCACCCAGTATGAAACATGCTGCATCCAGAGACTCAGTGCTCACTGGATGGACCACAAAGGGCCACACGTTCAAAGGTGTCATTGTCTCCCGAACAGATAAACACCAAACCCATCTCTGTATTTAACCCGACCATTTTGGATCTTTGAGGCTTCAGGGCAGCCTGTAATATCCTCATTTCCCCCTTAGAGCCTACCATTTGTGAGTCTAGTTTGTTAACCCTAACAGATGGTAATAACCACACCCCAAGCATCATCTCAATAAACTCCCATAATTAGGGCAGTACCTGTCCATCATTTTCAGCCCAGAAGGCCCCACCCTGTCCCCTAATTACCACTGTCTGAAGGGCACAGCCCCAGGAAACAAACAAGGAAGCCTCCACTACCACCCCTTCCTCGGGCTTCTGCCAATTTACCAAGTTTTACTCTCTCTTCCTGCCAAACGAACTGTCCTGTGGATTGGGAATGAACTGTCGCCTCTTTTAAAGTGATGTTTTGAGGCTCTGGATATGACAGGATCGGCATCCTCAGATGCCACCTCACCAGTTGGTAAGGTTCACAGGCTGCTGCAGAGCAGAATATTCCTTGAAAAAGCAAGCACACACATGCACACACACACATACAAAGCTATGCAG
This sequence comes from Uromys caudimaculatus, assembly GCA_028551405.1. Taxonomy (NCBI): domain Eukaryota; kingdom Metazoa; phylum Chordata; class Mammalia; order Rodentia; family Muridae; genus Uromys; species Uromys caudimaculatus. Next base: position 51,978,052 of record CM052712.1, read on the forward strand.
TAGGTGTGTAATGTCTTCAGGAGCCTTCCAGCTCTTAGACAAAGTGGTCAGTTCTTTTCCAGATGACTTTTAAGGTTTTCCTGGTTAAAGCAACTAAACCTAAATTGAATTTCCCATATTATCCTGGCACCACACCTCTCAAAGAGTTAGAAAGGAAGGGACATAAATGGAGTCCTAAGTGGGAATGAGGAATGGGGTGAGGTGGCCTTTGGGTAAACATGAGCTCTCTCAGAGAGCCCAGGATGGAGAGTTAGGTGGCTGAGCTAAAACTGCCTTTGAGAGCCGTGGGCTGTGAGCTAAAAGATGCTCTCAGATGTAGGGATTTGGTGTGTGTGAGTCCAGGAGTTCAAGGGCAGCCTGGGCAGTCCAGTGAGACCCTGCCTCAAGCAGTTTGGAGATGAACTCTAGAGGCAGGCAACTCTAGATTCCTTTAGAATCCATGTTTCAAGGCTGCCTTCCCTCTCTCTAGAGGCCACAGAACAGATTGCAGACTCTTTATTGGACATTGATATTTTTGTTTTTCATTTCTGGTTTGCAAATCCTGGTAGTAGTACCAGAAGGTCCATGACCTCTGTGGGCTCCTCTCTTTTATTAATGGAAGGCTTTAAAGGTCTTGCCTTTCCCTTGAAGCTCTGCAAACAAATCAGAAATAGACTTGAGAGCCTCTTCTTGTCTGGTGGAAGCAGGAGCTGCCACGTGGTGAGTTTTTCCAAAAGGCCAGCTCTGTCCCAGGCCCCCTGGATTTCCTGAGCCCCCAGTTCGCCTTTCTACTTGCTGTCTCGCTCATGCCCATTTGGGTTTTTTCCAGGTGAGAAAAATCTTAGGAGAAAACAAACGAAGAAACAAACAAACAAACAAACAAGAAACTTGTCTGCAGTGGCTAATAAACCCAAAACATACTCTCTCTTTCTTATTCTATGCTATTTGTAGTTTTCTATTTTGCATGCACATAGACACGCAGACGAAAGTGACAGACATACAAAACAGCTTCAGCACCAGGCAAAGGATACAGACGTTTTAATTGTATCTCCACTAGATATCTGGATGACTTCTAATGACTATTTTTATACTTCTTTCAAATGGCTCGAATAGTGACAGCGTGTATTTTTGGAGTGGATTGTGACTGGAGAACTTAGGATTCCTTTTGCAGATCTACTTATTTTATGTGTGCAAATGCTTTGTCTGTGCATGTGTGTGCAGCGTGTTTGTGCCGAGGGCGTTGGATCACCAGGACTGGAGTCATGGTTGGTCGTGAGCTACCGTGTGAGTCCTGGGAATGGAAACCTGGTCCTCTGCAAGAGCACAAGTGCTTTCAACCACTGAGCCATCTCTCCAGTCCTCATCGCCATCTCTCCAGTCCTCGTCGCTCCCGCACCCCCTCCCCTTACCCTTTTGTAGATCTCAAAGCTGAAAGAAATTTTACATGACTCAGAAGGACACTCCAGGACAGTTTTATTAAAGTTTTTTTTTCTTTTGTTTTAGTTTTATGTGTGTGAGTATGGTGTACATTGATGTGTGAATGCATATTCATGTATGTGTGTATGCAAATACATGTGTGTGAATATGGTGTACATTGATAGGTGAATGCAAATTCACATGTGTGTGTGTGTGCATGCATGTGGAAGCCAGAGGCTGATGTCAGGTTTCTGCAACAGATAGCTTTCCTGAGGGGTGGTTGCCTGTCTAGGTGATTGGCAGGCTCATTTAGTTAACTCTCTAGTAAGAGGGCAATCAATAGTGTGTCCTTGAATCTTATGGTCTTTTGAGCAATTCAGAATCTCTCTTTCCACCCAGGGCCAGAGGTATGACTCATTCCCCATTCCTCTGGCCAAAAATCATGTAACAGACTAGATTAAAAAGAATAAAGAAAAAAATGAGTCTATAGCCAGCCACATTGTACCTTAACGGGCCTCTGCAAAGCCCAGCTTTTGTGACATATGAGTCTTGGTGGCAGTTGGGATTCTTCTATTCTCCTTCCAGAGGGCTTCCAAGTTCTGAGAAAAGCAGCTATGGCCCTTCCTTTCCTGGAGGCGAGGGCCTAAGCCGATTAGCAGAGGTGGGAGAGACCTCCAAGCTTGCTAACAGAAAGGGGCCAGAATTTGCTTTTTGTTTTTGTCGTTGTTGTTGTTTTGTGCATGTGTGTACATGCACACGAGTTTAGGTTCATGAGTGTCAGGTATAAATGTGTGTGTCTGTACATGCATGTAAAAGCCAGAAGTCAACCTGGGGTGTCACTCTTCGGGTTCCAGCCAGCTTGATTTTCTAGTCAGACTTACTCTCTGAAACCTAGGACTCTACAAGTCAGAAGAGGTTGCCTGGCCAGCAAGCCTCAGATAGCTGTGTCTGTCTCCCCAGCACTGGATTACAGGCGCCTTTATGCCTAGATTCTAACTGAGTGCTGTAGACCAAGCTCGGGTCTGCAGGCTTGTGTGTCAAGCACTTTGTTGACTGGACTCCTACCAGCACTTCGGGCTCGAGCACACACAGTGCTTGAAGCTTCAGTAGCCACCCGATAAATATGTGTCTCATCACCAACAAAGGACAACCAAGGAACCTATTTGTTGAACTTGATTTTGCTTAAGTTTTCAAAAACATTGAAAAGAGATCACTAAAAAACTCACTGTAGATGCCTTCATTAGACTGGCATTTGGCATCCAAAGTGCTTTTGTCTAAACTTTTCAAAATTAATGCTTCTTTATCATAGTACTCACAGTTCTGAATATCATAAAAGGATGTTTTTGACAACGACAGCTAAGGCGGTGGCTGGGCCCTTGAGGACCTCGCCTCCCCAAAGCTCTTTGTGAGGCTATGAGATCACAATACATGATGAATAACCCAGTGACGTCAGGCTGAGCCGAGGCAGGATCTACATAGTGCCTGTGCTCTCTCTGCCCTGGGCTGCAATTGTTACAGTGTTCTCTAACTGCGACAGGCTCCTAGCTAGACTTCAAGATGTTTCTCTTCTTTTTCTGGTTAGGCTTTTTTTTTCTGTCCTCAGTTGAGTTTAAGGCAGTACATTAGTCAAACTCTTCAGAGAACACGGGGGTCTATGTGATGAAACAACTGTTTTTAAAGGAATGGCTTGGCATGGTGTGGGAAGAGCTTAGGGGAGCCAAGCAGGAATGGAACAGGAGCATGGAGTTAGCAACCCAAGGGAGCAGGTGCCACTGTGCTCTGAGGGGCTGGTTACAGGACCTGGAGTGTCACTACTCAGTTATTCCAAAACCACAGATGACAGTGACAATGATGCAGACTCCTAAGTCTTGGGAATGGATGCTGCTAGGTAAGAGACAAAAATTAATTTTTATCAGTCAATTAAAAATGACCAGGAAGGAAGACCACCTGGTGTTTAGCTGGTCTGTGATTGGCTTGGCTATGAAGGAAGGAGACAGGCTTTATGGGGGAGAAGGCCAGTCTGACTCCCATGATATCACCCCAACATGTGGATCCACCCACTTCTTTTCTGTAAAACTGAAAAATGTCAACTGCCTTTGAAGACCACCCACTGATGCTTGCTGCCTAGTATGTGTGGGTGGCCTGGCTGCACCTGGCTCTCACATCAGCTGAACTGACCACTTTGTCAGTCCAGTCTGTTTTGTCACTCAGCTCTGTGAGGCCCAGTGTGAGAAAAACAACCAGCCAACCAGCCAACTAGCCAGACAGCCAACCAACCAGTTAACCTATCTACCAAGCAAACAAGCAAACAAACAACCAGTCAGCCAGCCTACCTACCAACCAGCTAGTCAACCTACCTACTAACCAACCTACCTATTTACAAACCTACCTATCAAACAATCTACCATTTGTCCTACTGAGGGATTTCTGATTATGGGAATGGCATTTTTCTGGCTTCCAATGCTCACAATCCCTTGTGTTTGATGCATAAAGTTACCATTCATAAAGACTTTGTGTTTTCTCACATACATGTCATAAGACATCACTATGGACTCTACGAGTAGAGCAAACAAGACTCAAGGAGAGAGGTGATGTAGCCAAGCTCACTTGGCAAAGCTGGATCTGGAAACTTGTGATTTTGGAGCCTAAATGAATGTATTCTCGCACCTCATTAGCTAGGAAATGTGAGAGGGAGAAACGCTATTTAAAACCAGAACCAGAGGTAGGCATAGTAGCACACACTTGTAGTCTTCATATCCCCTCTCATCATGATCTCCAAGTCAAAGTTCTAAGTCCTGGCATCTTTAGAGAGGTTCTTTTTTGTCTGGGTGTGGTGGCACGTACCTGGGATCTCAACACTTGGGAAATTGAAGCAGGAGGATTGATGTGTTTGAAGCTAGTCTAGATATAAAACAAAACACCTCAAACAAAGAAAGAAAAAGAATAAAAGGAAGGCCAGTCCAGTTCATGCCAGCTCGTGTCTGTGTTATCTACCTCTGTCTCCCCTTTCCATTCACAAATGAATAGATTTAGTATAACAAATACATAGCCTTCCGTCCTTCCCTATCCTTGTCTAGATAAGCTATGTAATGTGCCCTACTCCCATGCCCATTCCCAGAGAGCAAACAGAAACATGAAAGCTATGAAATTTGCATGCCACTAGCTACCAGCCAGGTCGAGTTGCTATCTAGGGCCCATGTTACCACTGAGGACCATATGAATGTTTGACATCTGTGCTGCAGCCTGAAGCCACGTTGATGTCTGTGGGTCCTGCTGCCACTAGGGCCATACTGATGGGAGTGGCCTGTGCTGTTGCCTGAGGCCACGGAGATGTCTAGGTTGTGTTACTGCTGAGTGTCGTGTCTGGTTCTGGGGTCCTGCTGCAGCTAGGTTCTATGTTGATGTCCATGGTCCAAGTTACCACCAAAGGCCAGGTGGAAATCCATGCTCTGTGCTACTCCCTGAAGCCATGTCATGTCCTCAGGCTGTGCTGCCACTGGGGGGGGGGGGGGCATATTGATGTGGCTTGTGCTACCATCTGAGGCCATGGTGATGTCTGGATTCATGCTATAGCCTGGAGCTATGTTGATGTCTATGAGCCATGCTGTCCCTGGGGGGAAGTTAGGTGACTTGTGCTGCCACCCAAGGCCATGTTGATGTGCATGGTCTGGGCTGTGTTCAAGGGCCTTGTCTTGGTCCATAATTCTACTGCAGCTGAGAGTCATGGTCATGGTCTGTGCTATCACCCAGAAACATATAAAGGCCCATGATCAGTTCTCCCACTGGCTGGGAAGAGCAAGGATGCTATTCTTGCTGTGATATCAATGACTGTAGATGCACAGTTGAGAGGAAAGGTCGGGAAAGCTCCTGTGACAAACCCTAACCGTCCCTCCTCTCTGCTATCCCCTCAAAGTAGCCATCTAGATAGGAAGCCATTGAAGAGAACTCTTAATAGTGTGATGGAGATGCTTCAGTGTCGCTCGCTACAGTTGGTGGCTTCTGTCTGTGGTTCAGGAAGGGATGGACTCGGCTCTACGTAAGGGGCAGGCCAGTGAGTGTCTGACCATGGCCCAGTGAGTATATAGACAATACAAATTGGACTTTAGTTTTTGTTTGTTTGTTTTACTTTTTTTAGAGAAAGGTCACAAGGGTAAGGGAGAGGACATGGAAAGACTGGGAAGTGAGTGTGATTGGGGAGCATGATGTGAGTCCCAGAGAATCAATAAAAATGTCATGTTAAAATCGTGTATACCAGGGGCTGGAGAGATGGCTCAGTGGTTAAGAGCACTAACTGTTCTTTCAGAGGTCCTGAGTTCAATTTCCAGCAACCACATGGTGGCTCACAACCATCTGTAATGGGATCCAATGCCCTCTTCTGTTGTGTCTGAAGACAGTTACAGTGTGTTCATATAAATAAAATAAATAAGTATATCTTTAAAAAAACCCAAAACTTGCATACCATCATTTTATTGGCTAGAGAAAGTCACAGTCCAGCCAAAATCAAAGAAATGAGGGAACAGTCTCCACTTTTGATGAGTTACAGAGTCACATTGCAAAGGATTTGGGTACAGGAAGACACAGAACCCAGACAAGTTTTACAAGTATCTATAATTTTGGTTCAAAGAATGCAAATCTTTATAATCATAGTGTGTACTAAAGAGCTCCATTCTTGAATTTTGACCATTTGACTGCATTTTGATCAATGTAAATGTACTGTCCCCCTTTCCATTGAAGCGATGAGTGAAATTACCGTATGTAGGAGCCTATTTGCCTGCCAGTCCCATGAAATGAAACCATGCAGGTCTAGGAGTCTCTCCCGTTACAATGGTGCAGTTGATAGAACAGATGAGCCTGCACTGGACGTGCCTTGCCCAGATCCCATCGTCTGATACACCTGCTTGCCCAGTGTAGTCTAAGAGCTCCAGTTTGCTAAGAAGCCAAAGGGCAAACCCTACTCATGTCAGTGTGGTGTCAGGTGTCGGCCCTCGGATTGGATTCGGATATCAACATATTACTGGGGAGAAAGGTGAACCCCAGAACCATGTTCTCTCCAACCGCTCTAGTTGCTCATGGCCTGATCCCGATCAGAGTGGAAACAATGTCTAGCTGGTGCAGGGATTAAGCCCTGAGGAATACAAGAGATGGATTCTAGCTCTGTTTCTGTCCCATCCTCACATCAAGTCACTCTCTGAGTCTCTGTCCCCCCCTGTGTAAAATGGGGAGAATAGTGTCCCCTCACAGAGTCAAGGTGAGGACATGATACATTATAGTATTTATAATATATAATAAAAGCATAATATGATATCTTCCTGTACTCCACCCTATGTAGCAGGCAGGAATGGAGCTATTAGAATTCCGTCTCTGGTCTCTGTTAGATCTGCAAGATGCAGCAGCTGCCATCCCACCTCCTCACCTCCTCTCTCTAAGCATCTGGTACTGAATACTTTAAAGGTGTAAGGTGTAACTTTAAGGAGGGGCAAACTTTGACCTACACAATTAAATCAGAGCCTTAAGGAATGCAGTGCCCATAGCTGGTGCCAATGAGGTGGGCAGCTGCAATTTTGATGAGCGTCTGTATGGTCCTCCTCCGCTATCCATGTGGCCTGTTCACATGCCCCAACCTTCTCCAGGAAGGGAGGGCTGTTGCAGGGGTGGAGGAGTCAGTAGAACAAGAAAGAGAATTCTTCACACATGCAACCCTTCTCCAGGAGTGTCTGCTGCAGGTCAGAAGAGTCAGTACAGCAAGAGAGAGAACTAGGGTTAAACACCTGAATCATCTTTCCTGGCTCCACAGGTTTCTGAGCTGGTTTCAGACTTGACTTAAAAGGGGAGGGGGGTGCAATAGGGTGGAGAGGGGGCAGGGTAGGTTTGGGAGGAGGTGGGATGCCATGGGGTGGGGAGGGGGTAGAGGGGATGGGGGTGGGGTGGGAAGTGCAAGGGGGCGAATAGCATCTTTTATTGCAGAACACTTTCCTGAGGGCTTATTTTCTGAGTGTCAATCCAATTCCAAGAAGCTAAGGCCTCCATGTGGGTGCTTGGCTGTTAACCTCTTATTCACTCAACCCAGAACCCTGACCCTGAGTTCTGTGTGAGGGCTGAGTACTTTGTGAGCTGCCTGCTGAGAGCCAAGGACATTAAACTTTCTCTTCAGACTAAAGGCCCTCTTCAACTACTTGCCTTTCAGAACAGAAATCCTTCCTGTAAGCTAGAAGCTGCCCGCCCCCACCCCCCAGTTCCCATCTAACAAGCCTAGTCTGACAAGTGTCTGCTAAGTGGTCTGTGAAGAATTATCACAAGATCACATGAATTACCACAAATATCAAAAGAAATTCTAAAACAAAGATCTATGCCCCTTTAGTGAGAGTAGTGAGAGCATGTGGGCGTGGTTAAAGAGGGTTAGGGGAAAATCCAGGTTATTGCTTGTTCTTATAAATAAAGTTTTATTGGGACACTGTTCCTCAATTTTTAAAAAATGCATTACCTGTAGCTGCTTTTGACTAAGACAGCAGAGTGGCATGGGTATGGTACTTTATATAGTCAGTAAAGCCAAAAACAAAAAAACTTCCTATCAGAAAAAGTGCGCCAACCACTGCAGAAATACAACCTCAGCTTTGCTTCCCAGTTCTCAGGATACTTCCCATTCTCAGACAGTTTCTTGAGTGTTGGAAGGGAACTGGCTAGAAAGTTGATGGCACCCAGCCCTGGGCCTCCTGGGTCTCCAGAAGCCAAGGAACCTGTGCTCCCCAGCACCATCAGGAAAGTGGTGGGAGACCTTAGCTTGCTTGGATGATGGGTGCTGGGCCTTCTCTTAGTTCTTGGAGCAGTCCTGCCCTGCTGTTGATCCTGCCAGGGTTCAGTGTTACAGAGTATTCCAGTAACTAATGAGGAAATGAGGAAATGACTTCGAGGCTGGCTGTATTAATGTCCTGGGGCTGCCACCGCATACTACCACAAACTGACTGGCCTTAAAGCAAAGAAATGTATTCTCTCAGCTGTGGAGACAAAAACCCCAAAGTAAAAGTCCTCGCTATCAGGGTCGTACTTCCCCAGCGGTGTTGGAGAGGGATGTGGGCCAGGCTTCACTTATGACTTCTGGAAACTTCTTGGCTTGTTCAGGATGTCCTCCTCCTATCTTTATACTAGGACTTCAGAACCAATGGGCAACTTCTTATCAATGAAGACTTAAAGGCCCTACTAGTCAGAAGACCTGCTACAGTCTAGAGAGAGATGGATACTGTGGAAATTCTAGAACCCTTGCATTTGTCCAAACAAACAAATAGGAAGCTGACCGCATCTGTTAGGTACATATGTGTGGAGCACAAGGCTGGCTGCTTTCATTTAAACTGGGAATCACTGGTAAGCAGAATCATGGCTCCTCAAAGATGACCAAGTTAGATTCTCCAGTACTGTTATCTTATGGGTTGGGGGGGGGTGGAGGTCCTAGTTATGATCATGGTGGGGAGAGGGTTTGGGGACGTAGCTCAGATGACAGAGAACTTCCTTGCCCATCATACAAGAAACCCCAGGTTCGATTTCCAGTGCTTCATAAACCCAGGCACCATGGCATACATCTGTTATCCCAGCACTGGGGCGGTGGAGACAGGGGGATCAGAAAGTCAAGGTCATCCTCAGGTACATACTGAGTTTCAGGCTAGCCTGAGCTACATGAGACCCTGTCTTAAAAAATAAGGAGGAGAAAAAAACAAAAACAAATACAAAACATCAGGAAGATTGTTCTGTTTGCTGGGGACCCAGCATAACCTCGGTGTCGTTGGCATCTATATCAGAGGAAGAGGAATGTGAGAGAAGACTTGGGTGATGGACGGTGTTACTCTGGTGGCTTTGAAGAGGGTGGGAGGGGCTGCAAGCCAAGCACTGCAGATGGCCTCTAGAAACTGGAGAGGCTAGGAAATGTACTCCTTGCTGGAAGCCATTTCAGATTCCTACTCTCCCAGAGTAAGATAATAAAGGAGCCATTTTAATCCGGTGTTTGTGATAACATTTAGCACAGGAGGAAGCTGATCCAACAAGTGTCTTCAGGGGAATCGCTCATGTACTTTGATCTATACAAATGTCCAAACTCAAGTTGTAAAAGCAGAAATCCAGCCTTGTTACCACAACTAGACCTGCAGGCTGCAGAGTCAGCAAGCTTGTCAGTCCACAGACCCACTGAGGCCTATGCAGCCTTCTGCAACAAGGCAGCAGATAGGTGATGGATTTTAAATGATGCAACAGAGAACAGAGGTCCCACAGTACTGTCCCGGCTAGTTTTATGTCAACTTGACACAAGCTAGAGTCATCTGAAAGGAGAGAACCTTGATTGAGAAAATGGCTTCTTCAGACCCAGCTGTAGGACATTTTCTTAATTAGTGATTGATGGGGTAGGGTCCAGCTCATTGTGGACTGGAGGTCTTGGGTTCTATAATAAAGCAGACTGAGCAAGCCATGATGAGCAAGCCAGTAAGCAGCACCCCTCTATCTCCTCTGCATCAGTTCCTGTCTCCAAGTTCCTGCCCTATTTGAGTTGCTATCTTGACCTCCTTCGATGATGAACAGTGCTATGGAAGAGTAAGCCATATTAACCCTTTCCTCCCCACTGTAGTTTCTCATATCAATAGTAACCTAAGGCAGGTATAAGGAACATGTAAATTCTCTGCAGAGCTGATTAAAATGCAGGCTTTTTGGTTCCATAATCTCCCATCTGGGTAACCCTTCTGGGTGGCCAAGGACAATAAGTAACAAATTGTGAGTGCCCAGTCCTCATTTAAGGCCCTTCTGGACACAGAGAGTCAGGCAATATCCTAGAGAGTCCACAAGCCTTGGCTGAATGCCTTCCAACAGAGGGCAAGCTTAACCCAAGGCCTGTGGAATCAGAGCCCCTGAACAGCTTCTGGTACCTCCATTCCAAGGTAGCTGATCCATGAGCAAGTGTTTAGAAATAACCACTTGAGAGCAAAAAAGCAAGCAGCTCCTGAGCAAGTCACAGATGCCTCCATCCGGATGCTGTGTGGACCAGGTGCCACTGTTGGGAACATTATGGGCTCCCCCTTTGACCACCTCTTCTTCACCCTCACCATACTAAGACCGTGGACATGCCAAATCGGACCCAGTCACCTTGGAGAGAGTGACTTGCCTCCAGAGAGACATGTGTTATGGCAGCTGAGGTCCCTAAAAGGTGTGCAGAGGGGTCCAGAGCTGAGGGCTGCAAGGTCAGGGCTCCACCTCATACCACGTCCCCTTGCTCTCTGATCCTTAGCATTCACCTACTGTGACAACATCAGTGCGAATGCCACCACCCTTGTCTGGAGAGCAAAGGACAGCAGCCTCCAGTTATGGTTTACTGCCCTATGTGACATAAAAATGCAGTAAATAAAAATTCAAAGGCCTTGGGGCAGCCACTGGCTACTGGCTCACCTTTCTCCAGAACCCTGTTAATGGGCAGCAGATCTGCAGGGTGACCTCAGCTCCACACACCCTGTCCTATCTTGCTCTGCCCCACCCTCCATCAAGGCTTCCATTAAGGAAGCCAGTTGTGTGACATCAGTGTCATTAAACTGACCCAGTTTCTCCCAAGCTGGGGTAATCAAGAGCTCTGGTCAACACAGAAAAGTATTCAGCTGCTTCAGAGAAGCCATCTGGAGAAAGCCTCACTCAGAAGGAAGGGCCCCTGAACACACACTGTTCACATTTCCAGAGACAGTGAGGGAACCTGGCTATTCTTACAGCCTGCCTCTCTGCACTTGGAGTTAGAGACTGAGAACACCTCCTCCTCTGTGGGAGAAGACCCCCATTAAGTAGAGCTTGAAAGGTTAGTGAGTGCTATTCCCCAGGGCTCCAGTCCTGTCCATCTGATCTGTTTACTGGGTTTAGAAAAATATCTGCCCTATGTTCCTAAGCTGTGGAATTTCAACCAGTGTTTCTGGCTTCTTCATGTTTTTCCCCTTCTTGGGAGTAGTCACTGCTGTGTCTTATCTAAAAACTCCTATTCATCCCTCAAAACTCGTTCAGGCTTTAATTCTTCCTCACTTTCAGGATATAATTCTATTCAGATCTTTCTGGGGCTTTTGGAGAACGTTCCCCTGGCCAAGAAGAGTTCAGCATCTTCAAGATGTTCAACTCCCTCTGGCTTCTATTTTTTATCTTTATTTCATTGACATTATTAATTCAGCTAGAACAGAGGAATTATAGGGGCTGGTTCACCTAGGAAATAAGGCTCACACAGAGTGCCGGATCCCCTGAATGAGAGGCAAGCAGGGCAGTGAAGACCCACCCTCCTGAGGCATGTCCCAGGGATGTCTTGACAAGTGCATCAAAGGAACAGTGTCATGTTTCCAGTGAGACACATTGTCTCAGATTGTGAACTCCTGGGAAGTTGAAGTAGATTTGGGTTGCTTGGGAGAGCTGGCCTGAGGCTCCTGCAAGGGGTCTGAGCTTTTCCTAAGACCTGTAAGAGTCTCTCTTGAGCCTGTAATTCTCACCTTGAAGACTCAGTCCTTTTCTGGCTTCTAAGGTATGGTATTCTCAGTGCCCCAGTATGGATGAAAGGCAATATTCTGCACATGGGAGTTCTTTCTAGGGGCGGGGAAGGGCAACTGCTTCATCTTGTGGCTTATTGTAATATTCTAAATAAAAAGACACAGAGTGCCCCTCCCCTTTGACTATCAGAATATTGAGACAATGGACCACAAGACTTTTGGAATTTCTCCAGGAGCCTCTCATGCTGTGAGAAGGAAAGGGCTGAAGTCTGGCGCCAGCAAGAAGAGGAACTGGTCTCTCAGATTCCCACAGTTCCGACGACTCAGACCACCTTGCAGGACAGACTGGAGCGGAGACAGACACTAATGGCTGGAACCATGTTTTGATCAGGGCTGTTCAGTGGTGCTTATCTCTTGCCCTCACGTCAGGGCCCTGAGTACTTACAGGACCCCTTTGCTCCGTTTCCCAGAGTGGCCACATGGCATAGATTTCCTTTTCTTTTCATCATATCTTCTATGTTTAATTGGCCTATTGAAGAAGGAGTTATCCAGCCCGGCTTGATCAGCCCAGGCACAACTAACAATTCCTGTATTGCTGAGGCCTGAATCTAGGGCCGTGTCCCTGTTAAGAAGGCGCTCCACCACTGAGCCACACCCTGCTAGAAGCTCTTAGCATCACACGCCTTCTCTGAGAGGTGCTTTACCTTATGTGTTCCCCACCTCCTATCTTTCCCTCGCATTCCCTGCTCATTGTCACAGCTCAATACGTGCCTGGCAGCATTTCACCAAGGTCATTGTGAGCACCTGAGCTGGCACTCCCTCTACTGCAGCTGGGGATAAACATCCATCAGAAGGCATCCATCAAAGGCCCATATCTGCTGGTTTAGATGACTTGCAAGCTGTGGGACTGTTTTCCAGACCTTCTAGGACCTTGGACTTTAGATGTTCTGGCCTACACACAGGCAGGACACCTGGCTGTCTTCACACTGCTCACCTTCTCTGATACTATAAGCACTATCTGTGGAGACCTTCCCCCAACTTTTTGGACCCCATGGGATGTTAGCTGCCAGGCTCAGGCTGAAGCATCACACTTCTGACTACTCTTGACCCCATAAAACTCACCGGGTTTTGTTTTGAATGTGGTGCTATTTATTTATTTATTTATTTATTTATTTATTTATTTATTTATTTATTTATTTTTGAGACAAGGTTTCTCTGTGTAGCCTTGGCTGTCCTAGAACTCACTCTGTAGACCAGGCTGGACTCTAGCTTACAAATATCAGCCAACCTCTGCCTCCTAGCGCTGGGATGAAATACATGCATTACCATGCCTGGCCATTTAATGACTCTTAATGTAAGAGTTTGCTCACATGAAAAATAGAAATTACAGACTTTGCCTTGGATTTTGAAAACCTGGTCCCTTATGCCACGAAAGTGCTTGGTCACAGGGAAGGCGCACTGTCACCTCTCGTATTCTTGTCTCTTCCTCCTCTCACGCCTCTGACTCCTAGCTTCTAATGACTGTCATTTGCCTTACTCCTCTGAAGAAAACTAAGGGTAGGACCCCCAGCTTGAGAACAGCTTGCTATAGAGGTTCTTGGGTAGCCTCATATTCACCCTGTAATAATGTCGTCACTGATAGAGACTTAGGGACTGCTGTCTATTTGGAGGAAAGTCCCTGGTGTCTTCTCACCAGTTTCTTCCCATTGTCCTTTTCACCTATGCTGTGTCTTGTTGGCAGCTGTTCACCAGGATTCAGGATATTCCAAACAAAAGAGGGTAGAAAGGGAAAGATAATCAACTACATGTTTTATTTGTTACTAATTAGTGTGGAGAGAAGCGAGTGAGGCTAGTTGGTGCACACCTGAGATTTTAGTCATCTGTGTAGCCCCAGTCTTCCAAGACTTGCCTGAGTGACAGCCACTGAGTACCAGGGCAGGCAGTGTTGCTGAAGAAAACATGTAGGTGTCAGCTACAGCCACTCCCTCTGTGATCTTCATGAAGGCCTCAGTCTCCCCATCTGCAAAACAGAATAATACTCATCTCATTGTGAATACTTAGAGAATAGTGTCTGTGAGACAGGCACACCCAAATATTCGGTAAAAGCTGTCTGGACTCTTCTCAGTTTATCTTAGAACACAAGGTCAGGAAACAAGTTGGTGAGAGATAGCAGTAGAAGTTGCTGACCAAGTTCCACTAATTGTGTACTTCATTTGCTGGCTGTATTGTCACAGTCTTTCCAGTGTGCCACCATGGTTTAGAGACACTTTAGTGTTACATAATACTGACAGAGTCTGGAAGGGAACAAGTCGGGGCCTTGCAAGAGGCCTCTGGGGCTGGCTCCACTGGTCACCTCCCGCAGCATCATGATGACACAGGCACTGGAGCACTGTTGAACAATGCTCCTACCTGCTCAGTGGCATCCTCAGCCACAGAAACTGGGATGCTGGATTACATGCTGTTATCTACATCTTCTGGTGAGGAAACTGAAACTGGACGAGGTCAGACACCTCGTTCAATTTCAGGATTAGTGCTCAGTGGACAGAAGAACCTGTGAGCCATCTTATGGCTTCAGAGTCAGACTCCTTTTGTCTCTTGAGTTGTCGGGCTGTAAATAATGCTTCTGTTTCCGCTCTGAGTCATTAACTTCAACTCTGTTCTTACCTTTTTACTGCCTTGCAGGATGCCTGCTTCAAACATATTTTAAATTCTATCACTATCGTATAAGTTTTAATAGAGATCAAATTCTACCTCGAAATCTGTGTTTGTAAATAAATGTGCACACACACACACACACACACACACACACACACACTACAATTTTCATCTTGAATGTCTTCCACTGGGCCCTACATTAAAGGCATAGCTGGGGGTGTTTGGGTATTTAGATATGTATCCTTGAAAAGGACTGTGAGACCCTGTGGCCACTGCTTCCTCCTCCTCTTTTTCTTCCTGACAGTGAGGTGAGTGGGTTTGCTCCATTATCCATCTCCCACCCTGCCATCAGAGACCCCCATTAGAGTCATAAGAGCAATGGCTCCAGCTGACCACGGACTCTAAAACATGAGGCAAAATAACTCTTTCTTTTTATAAGTTGATTTTCTCATACGTTTTATTATAATGATGGAAAGCTGACTAACACAGTATACATATATACATATTAATATCTTCTCCCATCAGGAGCCAGTCTGATAGCTCAAAACAAATTGGTATATCCATGCGAAGCATGGTGCTGTGTGAGTGATCATGCCAGCACTGAGGGCTGGAGCAAGAGCATGGTGAGTCTGAGGCCAGCCTGGGCCTCCTACCCCCAAAAGGATGGAAATAGAGAGTAGGGGGACCCAACCACAGATGGTCTGAAAAGCAAGATGTAAGCAGATTGCCTCCCTTTAAAATGGTCGCTATAGGAACCCCAAAATAAAATAAAAAAATAGAGCTGCCTACCGAAATATCCTTCACAGAGTGGCTGTGATTTGAGTCAAAGGGATATTTTAAAAACATAAATACAACGAGTCATCAAATTCTCCCATCACAACTGAGATGTGCGAAGAAAACGTCGCTTCTGTTTTCTTCAAAGCAGCTCTGAGATCCACACAAGCTTCTCTCCCGGAGGCAGAAAAATTTAGATTTGCCAAGAAACAATATTCTGATTTCTTCTAGTCTAGACAGTATCTTCCCATTTAAGCATTTAGTCTCTTTAACTGGGTGTCCTACCTAGATTGTTTTGTTTTTTTGTGTTTTTAAAGACACCTCTTGAGGTAATTCAGCCTCTGGGATACAGACTACCTTTCAGAGTGGGCCCTTTTCCTTCTCCCTTTGAATGGGGTCTTCATACTGTGAGTGGCAGTGCTCTGGCATGTCTGGACAGCCTCGCCTTCAGGTCGGGGAGATTCCTGAGTAGGAATGGCTCTGACTGGTTTCTCAGAGCCACGATGTGCTGACTTCCGGCTGGAGTCATAAGGGCTCCTCTTCAGAAGCATAAGGCCTCCATGGGTTAGGAGAAACAGGAAGCATACCTCGTATTACCTTCCACCATTCATATACCACTGTCCCTGAACTAAGGTAAACATGTCCCCAACTGTAAGGCTCCAGTCTTCTCGTGTTGGCCCTGGGGAAGTCACCCACTCTTTCTTCTCTATGTCCTTTGGCTCCCACAAGCCAGTCTGGATCTTTCTAAAATATCCCATCCTCACCCTGAGTCCTCTCCTGACCTCCTTCCTCTACTGCCGCCTTAAGTTTTGCTTCTCGTTTTGTTGCTGTTGTTTTGCTTGAGACGGGGTCTTGTTTAGCCTGGCAGGCCTGGAGCTTACGTAGACTAGGCTGGGTTCTAATGCACAGAGACCCATTTGCCTCTGCCTCCTGGATGTGGGATCAAAGCTTTGTGCCACCACGCCTGGATTTCTCTCTCTATTTTAGTTTACAGGTGGAAGAGATGTTTTTTCCAGCATTGGTGAGGGTGGAGGGGGCTATAGACCAGTGTCTTCTAAGCTTGAATCTGATACAGATTGGTAGATAAAGGAATTCAGGCTGGCTTTCAGCTGTACTGCCTTGACTCTTTGTTTTAATTGGAGACAAAGTCTGGCTATGTGGTTCAGGTTTTGAATTTGCAATATTTCTGCTTTTATCTCCTGAGTGCTGGGATTATAGGTGAGTATTACCATACATTTCTTTGGTGTGTAAGAGTATACATAGTCCTGTGTATATGTTTGTACATACGTACACTTTGACAGAAATCAGCATATAAGTAAATTCTATTTAACATTACGAATTTTTTGAATTAACTAAAAAACACAAAAGAAGTTCTTGTTGTAGTCAATAACATTCCATATAATTAAAAAACAATATCTTGCCTCACACCTCAGTCTACAATCCCACGTTTCCCTGAAGATTCACTGGCTATTAAAAGTATAATGTAGATCCTTCCAGATGCATAAAAGCATACTTTAGTTTTTGCTTTTATTGGAAACAACTTTAATAGTTGGTTTTTCCTTAAAGCGGTGTTCTGTATATCAGCCCCTCCCCTTCAGGGTGGACAGGGCAGGCCCACCTTGTCTTTACAACTTCTGTGACACGATCTGCAATAAGGACAGACATTGTTTGCCAGATGATGCTCATAATACACACTTAGATTGTGTGACAACCCTTGTTCAAGGACTACAGACGCACAAGTGTCACAAGAACCTAACTTGGGAAGTGGTGGTACTCGATCCTTGGCTTTTGACTAATATAAACACAAAAACCAATGCTGCCAGGAGCCCCAATCCCAGAGGTTAAGCCTGTTTCACTTTGGTCCCTACGTTGTTAAGGACCCAAGTGGTTCCAGTGAAATGACAGTTTTAGCTTACATTTTTCCCTATTGAACGTTCACAGTATTGGCAGAGAAAGGAAAGGCCAGTGTTTTGATCAGTGTGCTCATGTGCAGATCTGCTCTTAGGTCCTCTGGTGATCCCAGCTCTTGGAATAGTGCCATGGACAGTGGTTGAGTCTTCCCATGGTAATTAACCTAGATAATCCCTCACCGACGTGCCCAGAGGCTAACCTAATCTAGATAATCCTCACGGGCACGCTCAGAGGTTTATTTTCTAAGTGATTCTGAATCCTGTCAAGTTGACAGTCAACGTTAGCCATCATGTCCCATCAGAATGAAGTGGAAATGAACAATGCTTCACCCTTTAAAGAGCAGGGAACAGTGGGTTCTCCTGACGGTCGTCAGACATAGCAGCTATATGCCCATGTCGCCATCATGCCAGAGGATGATGGGAACCACATCTTCCACTCACAGTGGAGAGCCTCACTGGGCTTCTGTAGAGGCCTGGCTTGCTCCTCAGGGTACAGTCTAGCTCAGGCGACCAGCTGTGCAGCCACAGATTTGTGGCTAATCCGTGTGGAGATTTGTGCCCTTCTTTCTGCTAACCATATTATCTCATCCAAACCACCCTTCTTGATCAATGAATAGATGTTTCTGTTGACTCATGTGCTGGTCCTTGGGCCAGGGGGATCAAGGCCACATAATATAATGCTTGGAATATTAAGAATTTCAGAAGTGGTGCCAAGATGGACTTTCAGAGGCATCCCAGAAGACAGCAGAATAATGGACAGTCTCTGCAGGCTGGTCATATGTCTCTGGAGAGAGCGTTCTTTAGAAAACTCCTGTTGGGATTTCTGCAGGAGCAACACTGAGAGACACCTGATTATGATCTCTGTGCTGGCTAGTTTTTATGCCAACTCAACACAAGGTAGAGTTATTTGGGAAGAGGAAGCCTCCTTGAGAAACTGCTCCCACCAGATTGGCCTGTGGAGAAGCCTGTGGGGCCTTTTCATGGTGAATGACTGATGTGGGAGGGGCCTAGTTCAGTGACCCATGGGCTGGTGGTCCTGGGTGCTATAAGAAAGCAGGCTTAGCAAGCCATGGGGAGTGAGCCAGAAAACAACATTTCTCCATGGCTTCTGTTCCAGTTCCTGCCTCCAGGTTCCTGTCCTGAGCTCTTGCCCTGACTGCCCTCCATGATGGATTTATAAGCTCTAATATGAAATAAGCCCCTTTTCCAGGAGATACTTTTGGTCATGGTGCTTTTTCACAGCAATAGAAAAGTAACTAAGACAGTTCCTTTCCCAGTGAAACCAAAGCGCACTTCCGGTTGTCAATTTCGTCTCCTTTAAAAAAAAAAAAAAAAAAGTTTTTTAACACCCTGAAACCCAATGACAGTTCTTGAGGATCGATATGGTCCAGTGACAGTGAATTGATTGTTCCAGCAGAGATTTTTAATGAGATTGTTCACACTATTCAGGAGCCGCCATCTCCAGCAGATCTCAGTGACAATGGAGGGGACCTTGTGAATAGAGCAGGCAAAGCAACCTTCCTGCTCATTTCTTTTTGAAAGCACCAGGCCCTAACAGCCAGGCCTTCTTGTTAATTAGTTGTTAATTATTGGGACAGCTCTCGTGAAATGGTTTTTAAAGAGCTGGTCTGGTGGCAAAGAAAAGAACCTATCACAAGAAACTGAGCTGAAGTATAAGAAAGGGAGAGAAAAGCTTTCACGCAGTTGACTGGCACCAAGGAAATTCTAGCAACGTAGCCTTGGGGTGCAAGACAGGAGATCTTGTAGAAATGCATACTGGATATTGGAACACACGAATAATTAGAAATTAGCAATCACCTTCCTCTATTTTTCTAGACCAGAAGACACATGGAACAGAGGAGAGGTGACCTTCCTAAGGTCACACTTCGGGTTGGTGTCCTAAGAATCAATCGAAAGCAGAGTTCTCACTACCATCAGATCCCGAGAAGGTGAGTGTTGACCATTTGGCTTGGATCACCTATGCACACAGGTTTCTTGCCCACTTATTTTTCTTCACCCTCAGGGAAGGCTAGAACAGAAATAGGTCAAAACCACACATTGCCAGATTTAGAACTCTCATGCACCACGATAGCCAAATTCAACGATTATTGCTATGTTAAAATTAATGCCTTTAAAATCCTGATAGTGTGTGAATAATTATGTCATTTGCTCCCCACTCCTGTGGAAAGTTAATTTGTTACATGTATGCATTTAAAATGTTAGTTTCTATAACTATCTAGGCATTTAAGTGTATTTTTTATGCTTTTACATTTATTTATTTGTGTGATTTGTGTGTGTGTGTGCGTGTGCGCATGTGTGTCACAGCATACATCTGACAATCAGGGGACCACTTGTGGGAGTCATTTCTCCTGTTTCTGCTCTATGTGGGCCTGGGAAATGAACTCAGGTAATCAGAGTTAGTGGTTAGCACCTTTACCTGCACACCCAGACTAGCTCATCAGCTTGAAATAGATTTTGGGGAAAAACAAAAAAACATGTTTTTTTTGAAGGTTCAAAATATACAAAACAAGTGGCCAAGCTTTTTTTGACACCTCTGAACTGCCTGGTTGGAGACTGTCACTTCGGTAAGTGATAAAAGCTCACAGAGAATCAAGGCATAGTTTTCTTTAGTCAGAGTATTCTGGGTCGCACAGTTGTAGATTCGGCACAATGGACCCATCCATCAAGGGCAGGTGTAGGCTAACTACACACAAACTATTCTTGGAGAAAATGCTTGGGAAGTAGTCATTACTGTTTTTATTCTCTGTATTACCATGCCTATCTCTTTGGTTAGCTGTGTTCAAAGCTCCATGCAAGCTCTGTTTTGGACTTGTAGGACTTCAAACATAGCCCATCCAATCATCTTTTAACTTAAAAAAAAATAAACTAGGGGTAAAGATCTCAAATGCATCTTTACTCTCTGCTGAAAAGTTGCTATAATCCAGGAAATCAAATACAAAAGTCACTGTAACATGGAAGCTATGTACCTAACTAACACATGAGAGTTGAAAGGGAAGATGGGTCTTATTCTTTAGGGAGCTTCTCTGCCCCACTCCAGTGGCTCTTTGAATGGTGCCAGGTGTCTGAGCAATGTAAGGATTTCTTGTTTGATTTCTCCTCCAAGATGTGCTGAATGGCCTCCACAGCTCTCAAACCTCAGGTGCCTGAGGATCAACCTATGAACTGACATAAAATGTACAGGCCCCTCAGCAGACACAGAGATTCTGACTCTCTGGGAGCCCTGGACTGTGTAAGTCTGACAAACTCTCCAACCTTTGTTACAGGTCTTGCTAAGTACTTGTATGGGTCCATGTTCATGTCTCTCTAAGCTGTTGCCTTGATCTCTCCTTTTGGATGATTTAATCATGAGATATCTTAGTGCAGGACCCTTTTTAACCGTCCTGCCTCTCAGAGTCTGCCTCCTTTACCCTGATCTCTGACAGAGAAGGTAGAAGGTAGCTAGGAGAAAAAGAAAACTAAACCAAAACCCCCCTCCCATTCAGCTTTGCCCAGCAGAGGGATCTCTCTCCAAGGCACTGTTACACTGCCCGCTAGCATTCGTTAGGAGAAAGCAGAGGCCACTTGGGGCCAATCCTGTGAGTTGGACTTATAATCAAATGGGCAGATTACTATTTCGAGTGGAAAGCAATACATAATTATGATGCACAGCCACTGACATCTTGGCTTGGGCCACTGTTACATCTATAGACTCCAATGGAAAGTTTCCAAACATTCTCTGCCGTGATGCTAGGCAGCATGGCCTGTCTACCCCAACACGGATGAGCACGCAGGCTGCTTGTAGTGCACCGTCTCAGCCACACCCATTGTTAACTAATTGTACTACTGGAATTTGTGTCTAATTTTTCTTCTACAGAACAAAATTGCTGTGAACCTCTCAACTTAGAGTGTTCTTAAAACCACAAAATGTCATGAACCAAAAGTTACTTTGTGCATGTGACACGAGTCATCATGGGACTCATATTCTAAGTGAAAGACCAAGCTAGGTGAATGTTTGTCCTACACCATCAATTCAGGCATTAATTCATGACAGACTCGACCTCTCCGTGCTACTGTGTCTACTATTACAGGCATTGCCTTTCAAAGCATGCAGAGCCTTGGCAATTTAATACCCCAAATTCTGCAGCCAAAAGATTCCTTGAGCTGTCTTGGCCATATCCTTAGCTTGGCTTCCTCCAGATGGTACTGTGCTGATTCATTTCCTGGTGTGCACTTTGAGATGATTATTTTATTCTTTCAAAGAATGTAATAAATTGCACTTTGCTTGGGGTCGAGTGACAATTGGGTGGGCTGGGGTTTACAATTGAGAAAGAATACTTTAGTTTATAATAAGAAACATGTGATTTAGGTTCATGGAATGGGCTAAGGAAGTATTTATAATAATTATATGTCTGAGTATGTGTTGTATACATATATATGCATATATATAATTATAATACATGGAATTCTAGTTAAATATAAACATTTGTTCACTTGGTAATGCAAAACTCACCACAACCTTCCTGATGCTGTGACCCATTAATACAGTTCCTCATGTTGTGGTGACCTCCAACCATAAAATTATTTTTGTTGCTATTCTTAAGCAACCCCTGAGAAACAATCCTTCAATCCCCAAAGGGGTCATGGCCCACAGGTCAAGATCTGCTGATTTAGGAATCAGAGATACTACTCAGTGATCTAGCTCCCTTGCTTGCCTCACCTGTGCAGACCCTGGCCTTGATCTCTGGACGTGTCAAAGCACTATTGATTTGAGTGGTAAAAGGAGAGTGGTCAGTTGTGTAAAAGTAACTTTTATTCTCCTGATATTCTTGTCATCTCAGAGGCTTACTGCCTCCATCTGCTAACCTGGGCCTAGTCCTGGAAGCTTCTAGTCTTCCTACAATCTTATCTAGGTCTAGAATGTTTTCAGCTCTGAGACTTACTACTGAATAAGCTTACTCTTTCTTGTGCTTTCTGAGCTCTGACTGGTTGATTCAACTCAGCTGTTCTGGCTCAAACTTATCTCCCAGCTGATTGATTCAACCTGGCTTCTCTCTCAGCCTCTGACTGAATTGAATTGCTATGCTTGGACTCAAACTAATTCTAGCAATCAGTTCTGATCTTCTGGCTCCTTCTCATTCTCTAGCTTGTTGTGTCTTCACCTGTGTCTAGCTTGTTCTCTCTCTACAACTTGTCTCTCTATACTGTCCTGGTAAAACTGCCTCTCCTCTCTCCCTCTGAGCTGTTCCCTCTTATGTTACCTTCTCCTTCCTCTCCTTGTGAGAATTGCACACATCCTATTTTATCAAATCTTTCTCTGATTCATCACTTTTCTGCCACTCAATTAGGCATCACTTTCAGACATGGGTGTTTCTACAAACTTAAGTTACCTTCATTGTTTGGGATTAAAGGTGTATACTAAGGTTGTGTTGGTATTCCAGCTAGAGGGATTAAAGGCCTATGCTAAGGTTGAGCCACACCACAACTAGAAACATTTTTGTTTTTGTTTTTGTTTTTGTTTTGTTTTGTTTTACAGTAAATAACACAATATTGGGGTTCATTGCATGATCAAATATCCTGCATTACAGTTCTTAATCTTTATCATGCCTGACTTACCAGGGAAGCATTTGACATGCCTATGACTCCTGTGGTGGCTTGAATGGAAATGTCCCTCAAAGTCTCAGATAAGTGAATGTTTGGTTCCCAGTTTGGGACAGTTTAAGAAGGATCAGGAGATGTGGCCTTGTTGGAGGAGGTGTGTCACTGAGGGAGGGCTTTAGGTTTCAAAACCCCAGGTCAAGTCTTTGTCTCTCTGCTTGTATCTTTTGGATCAGATATGAGCTCTCAGTTACTGCTCCAGTGCCGTTCTTTCTTTTTGCCCAACCTCTGAGCATTAAAGTCATTTGAACACAGTCCTTAGGTCTTGTCCCTAGCTACGTGCATTGCCTCAAAGGTCAGACTTGTGAATCCACTAGTCGTCAGGTTTCTGTGTAGATGTCTCAGATCTCAAACTGAGGTTTTGATGGCATCTCAAAGCTCATGCATGTGTATGTATGTGTGTATGTATGTGTGTGTATGTATGTATGTATGTATGTATGTATGTGTGGGACATATGTGTGAATGCACACTCATGTGTACATGTTCAACACCGGTGTCCTTTCTATCATGCTCCATCTTAATTTTTGAGACAAGGTCTCTCACTGAACCTGAAGTTCACTGATTGACCAGACCAGCTCACTCGTGAGCCCGATATTCTCTCGTCTCTGCCTCTTACTGCTTGGATTATGAATGTGCCTTTTATATGGATGCTGGAGATCTGAACTCAGACCCCCATGCTTGCTTTACCCACTGAGCTACCTCTCCAGCTGTTTGGTGCTCTTAATTTAAAATCTGCCATTGAGCCTTTCTTCCTGCCATTTTCCTTAGTAAAACCCAATTTCATTATTGTCCTTACTCAAACCAAACCTGACTGCCTTTCTTTTCTTACATATACATTTTTTATTTTTATATTTTAAAAAATGATGTGTATGTGTTTGTGGAGAGGGGCGTGGATATGTGTATGTGTGTGCAGGTACCTACAGAGGCCAGGAGCATCAGATCCCTCCAGAGCTTGAGTTAGAAACAATTGAGAGCTGCTGGAGACTCAACTCCTCTGCAAGCGCAGTATGTGTTCTTAACCACTGAGCCATCTCTCCAGCCCCTGTAAGTATTTTTACTTTGATAGCTCATTCTTTTTTTCTTTAACAGAGTGCAATGCCCACCATGCACACTGTTCCTAGTGCTAAATAAATGCTTCCAAAGCCTACAAAACTACCACTTGTCATGGATTCGAATTTCTAATTAGGAAACAGAGGACAGTGGAACATCTAACCTGTATCAGCTGCTGATGAGTGTGGTGAGGGAAGACCAGTGCAGGGCGGAGGGTGGAGGCTGGAGGAGGAGGGTGGAGGCTGGAGGAGGGGGGTGGAGGCTGGAGGAGGAGGGTGGAGGGTGGAGGAGGGTAGAGGCTGAAGGAGGAGGGTGGAGGCTGGAGGAGGAGGGTGGAGGCTGGAGGAGGAGGGTGAAGAAACACTGCTGCATCATTAGAAGACACTTCGTGGAGAAGGTGAATTTTGTCTAAAGATCTGAAGGCAGAGAGGAAGAGTCCTGGAGAACAAGGGGTCCCAGTGTGCAAAGACACTTGGAGTCGAGGCTTTGGCCTTGGCAAACATGTGTACTCCATTCATTCCCTTAGAAAACACCATGGACTTATCATTTGAAATACAGCCTCACCTTCACTGCTTTATCTCTTTCTCAGACCACACTTCAATAGTTTTCATGGTCTAATATCTGGACCCCTATATCTGGTCCCCTCCCCTCCACTTATACTCTCTTCAGCATAGATGCTACGTAATTCTGTCAAAACAAGTCTAATCATGCTAGGTTTCAAAGTCTCCCATGGTTTCACAAATCACTTGACACAATGCCTCGAATCCTGTCAGTTGCCTGCTCAGCCCCT
This sequence comes from Uromys caudimaculatus, assembly GCA_028551405.1. Classification (NCBI taxonomy): domain Eukaryota; kingdom Metazoa; phylum Chordata; class Mammalia; order Rodentia; family Muridae; genus Uromys; species Uromys caudimaculatus. Next base: position 52,002,756 of record CM052712.1, read on the forward strand.
CACCTCCAGCCATCAGTAATATGCCTAAACTTGCTCGCTCAGCCTGGTCTCCGGCCCTTCACACTCCTCCTGTTTTGCAAGCTTTGGAAGTTAGCATTTATCTGGCATTAAGAACAGTGTGTGTGTGTGTGTGTGTGTGTGTGTGTGTGTGTGTGTGTGTGTGTGTGTTAGCCACTTAATAGCTTCTTGTTGAAAAAGGTACTGCTATGTCACAGGAAAAAGACTTGTGTGTATGAATACACATGCCGTGATAACTGATCTCTATGACATCCCTCAATGTCCCTTACCTTCTGGCTGCCCTGCCTTTGTGTACTCCCCTCTCACATTGGATCAGAGTTAACCTATATGACCCAGAGATTATGTGACATGACTTCCCAGATTAGATTATAAGACATAGTACAATCTCTACTTTTTCCTCTGAGGGAAGCCAGTTGCCATGGGAACATTCATCTACCCTGAAAATGGGTTCAGTGACAAGTGACTAAGACACCTATCCCATAACCAATACCACCACTCATATAATAACCAATACCACCTCTCATATAATAACCAATACCACCCCCATCCCATAACCAATACCACCCCCATCCCATAACCAATACCACCTCTCATAAAATAACCAATACCACCCCCATCCAATAACCAATACCACTCCCATTCAATAACCAATACCATCCCCATCCAATAACCAATACCACCCCCATCCAATAACCAATACCACCCCCATCCAATAACCAATACCACCCCCATCCAATAACCAATACCACCCCCATCCAATAACCAATACCACCCCTATCTAATAACCAATACTATTTGCCAGCCACCAGCGGAGATTTGCCTGCTCATAACTAAGTTTTCATATGGCCACAGCTTTGGCCAACATCTTCACTAAAACTTCATGAGTGTCTGTCCAAGGCAGTCCACTCAGCTGGTGTTCTCATTCCTGGAATACAGGTAGCATGGGAGACTAAAATACCCTTACTGCTTTATGGTACTGCTTTGGGAGAAATTTATACCTGGATTTGCTGTATTGAAATGCTATATCAGAAATCTAAAATGTGAGCAGAATCCTGCAATCCAGCAGTGAGTAACAACCAGGAGGATAAAGATGAAGATGAAGATGGAGTGAGAACACAAAATGCTTTTGAAGAGACAGCCCCTGTGGCCAATGGGACGTGAGGAAAACATCACTCCACACGAGAGAAAGGAGAACCTTAGCATGCTGTTGCCTGGGACAAAGTAGAAATGCACCTGTTGACATGGGGGCATCTGTCTGAGGAGATTCCCAGGCAGAGTATTGAAGAGTATTTAGACTTTCTATAAAATATGATGAGACAAATAAGCTAAAAGAAGAGCTTTTTTTTTTTTTAATTTTAAGTCAAAAATTGCTATATTTGAAAGTTCCTAGACTCGTGGATGCCTTCAGTGCTAGACTTTAGAAATGCCTTCTAGGCAAAGATAAAAATCCAAAGGCATCAGAGGAAAACATGATAAGAAGATAAAGCCTACTTAGTGCTTGTAAAATCATTTGTTAAGATCTTGGAAATATCCAGGCAGTGCCTTGGGGAACAGTTGAGATAAAGCAGCAAAGGCTTCTAACGAGGTTAAAGGTCATATTCCTGCGCAATGCCGATGGCAGCCTAAAATCCAGGAATGATCCCGTCGGAAGACTTGTGGCTGTGGTCTTAACAAATGTAATGAGCATCAGTCATATTTCCAGGAGAGCCACAACTTTTATAGTCTTATCGAGGCCATTTCTAGCATGGACTCAAAGAGACATGGACAATTTAAAGTGAAGGGGCCTCTGAACTTCAGGAAGAAGAGAAACGGTGAAAGCAACAAATATGGACTGTGTTTATGGAAAGAATGACTCTGAAAGCACAGAAGACGGAGCCAGGAACCATAGAGAACTATTCTCTGGCTCGGAATCTTAATCAGGGAAGGACTCACATAGGCCCCGATGAGTTTCTGGACTGCTATGGACCAGTGTGTCTTGTGTGGTGGCTATATTTCTCCTCTGTGTAGACATTCCCATATTTCTGTATAGTCATATATTGGGTTTCATGTTAGGTTTCAGCAGACAGATGAATTATTTCTTCAGAGCATAGGCCATAAAGAGGAAAACAAACAAACAAACATCAATAACAACTAAAACTTTTATGTGAAACCAAAAGGGAAATTGAAAAGTCTTGAGACCAGCGAAAATGGAAACCCAGCATAACAAAGATAAGGTGCAGCAAAAGAAATCCTAAGGAGGGTTTTCTAACGATTCACTGGAGTCAAGAAATGGACTTGAGGAGCCTCATTGGGCTTCTGTAGAGGCAGAGCTGAAGCAATAAGGAGATGGGAGAGAGACCTGGAAGGGATACAGCTCTGCGTGTGAAAAGCCACAAGTCAATGGGTGCCAGAAGGTGTATCTCGCATCCCAGGTCCGAGATGACCTTTGGTGACCTGGAGTCATGTTGGTGCAGACAGACCTCTTCCCCAGTGAGTGGAGCTGGTGTGTGTGACAGACTATTTCAGCAGGAAGGTGTGTGACTCCAGAAACACGGGCAGCTTCCAGGCTTTGCTTTGCTGGATTACTCACTGTGTGTGAAATCAGCTGCCATAACATGGGGATACCCAAGCAGCTGTATGCTCCATATGCTCCTGAAATTCTTACTCATAGTGGAGAGATAAAATGCTCATTGTTTCCTTGGGAAACTAAGTTCTATGAAAGTATTGTATGCAGCAAAGGATACTCAACATAAATAAAACCTACATGTTTTCCAAATATTTAGAAACTGAAATCCCATGACAACTCCACCCGAAGCAGGTACATTTCACGCAACTGTAACAAGATGTCTGGCAGAGACAGTTTAAAAGAAGTAAATTTTTTTGTTTTGTGGAATTTTGTTTGTATAATATAGTATTTTAATTACCTCTCTCTGAGTTCGAAGCCAGCTTGGTCTACACAGTGAATTCCAGGGACAATCAGGACTACATAGAGAGACCCTGTCTCAAAAAACAAAACAAATAAACAACTATTTGTGTGAAGCCAAAAGAGTTTTTGTTGTGTTTTGTTTTTAATCTACCAATGAAAATGGAGATACAGCGAACAGAAACATACAGGACACAGTCAAAGAAGGTTCTAAAAGAAAAGTGGATGGTGATAAATGCCAATATTGAGAAAAAAGAAAGATCTCAAATAAAGGACCTAATTCTATATCTCAAGGAACTAGAGGGAGAAAAAGGAGGAAAATCAATACCAAAGTTCATAGAATAATATACATAAGAAACACCAGAGCATAAATAAATAAACCAGCAGTTAGAGAACCAACATGGTGTGGTGGGGCATCAATCATCCCATGAGTAGAAACAGCATTAGCCCTGTAGCCATGGCAACAAACAAGCAGACGAACACAACAACAGCTAGGTGTGTGGTGATGATAAGGGAGTTATTGATAAGCGATTGGTGGAAGGTGTACTCAGAGTCCCCTCACTTGGGAGTCTAGCCATTACATCCTCATGCCGTCCCCCAGCAAGTGATCTTGCCAGATGCTCGAGTCCACAGAAGCGGAAGTGTGACTCAGCGATGCAGCTGTCACAGGGTCCTTATCTGTGATAGGATGGCATTTTGCAGTGATAAAGCTGTTTAGACATCATTCACACTTCTGTAACCATTCATTCTTGCTCCCGTAAGCTCAATATACTAACTGATTCCCCATGCTTGACTTGAGTGGGCTCGTTACCTTGGTTTGGCCCAATCTGGAGCAAATGGACGTTTATTTTTCTCTCCCCAGAAGAAGAAATGCAATAAACAGAAAAGATCAGTAAAACTTGAAGCTTTTTCTTAAAAAAAAAAAAAAAAATATTAAAGCTAACAAACTTTTACCCAGATTAGTAAGAGGGAAGAGTCAAATAAGCTATTGACATCATAATGAAGAAGAAGACATTACAGTTGATACTGCAGCAGCACAAAGGGCAGAAGACTGGTGTGAACAGGATCTCCAACAAGCTGAATAACCTAGAAAAGTTTTCTTGAAACTACAGCCTAACAGGATTGAGCCACAGACAGAGACTGAATGGATTAGTAACCAGGGTGGACATGGAAGTATCACCAGAACCTCACTCCAGCTTCTCAATGGCTCCGTGGTTCTTGTGATCTCAACTGACCTATTGTAGATGCCTGTGGTTTATTGCAGAGTAATTTGAAACACTCTCATGGAGTGAGACTGGGCAATGACCAGAGAGACCATTATGCCGAACTACTTGCTTAGTGCGACTCATAGTACTTTCTGAAGTCTCTGAAGCAAAGAGCTTTCCCAAGGGGCGTTCTCCTGCTGGAGTGATTGACAGGCCTATTCAGATGAATTCTTGGGGGGAAGACAGTAACAAGTCTTTATTCTTTACCAGAAGGCCTCCAGCAATCTTGGGATCTTTTGGGTAGTTCAGTCTCTCCTCCCCATGGGCAAAAATACTACTCTCACCCCATTTTTTCTGAAATCATGCATCAGCACAGATTAGCAAGAAGTAAAGAAAGAAAACCAGTAAGTAGAAGAAATAGCCATCTTTCTTTCCCAGAAGCAGGAAGGTCTTCCCTGCCTGGACCTCAAGAAAGCATGCTATATCCCCCTTTCTCACCTATGTCTAATCCGCAGTCCCCTGTCGTGGGATCTTAGATCTGGAGGGCAACTGTGATATTTTTTCCCCATATCCACATGCCTGTAGAAGGGCAATCATGATGTTTCCTCCTTTTCTAAAACGGGGAGGCAAGATGGGGTCCAAAGCAGATTATGAAAGAGGAGGCCCGTCCTCACTGACCCTCAAGCTTGCTCACTTTTAAGTAGCTAACAGTATCAATAATCACAAAATCTGGAGCCTAGAAGCATGTGGTAAAGTGCAGAGGGGGTGCGGGGCAGGTCTAGAAGGAAGCCCCTGTTTCAAATTTGCACCCACATTTTTAAACTCTCCTGAAGTCTCAGTGATAAGAGGTATTTAACCCAAATGATTAACTTGGAAACATCACATCACTATGCACTGCACACGCGGTGCCAAACTATCGAAACCCTGAGAGTTCGAGGTCCACTCTGAGGACCACACTCTGAGGACCACGCCCCGCTGTGAGAAAAACAGAGCCGACCTCACACCTTGGTACCTCCCCATCTTCAATAGATGAAAAAGGACTGCAGCAAGAGCTTGCAAGCCTCTCTCACTTCCTCTCTCTTGCTCAGGAGAACGGTGAGAACTAACTGTTGATCTGAAAGCAATCATGATTTGCTACAGAGGTGCGAGCTTGCAGAGAGACCTGTGAAATCCCACAGAACACAGGAAGCGTCTAATTCTGCCGGATCGGGCTGGTGTCAAGGCAGCTGACATCTTCAGAAGCCGAGAGCCTCCAGAATCCTTTTTGGTAAGGAATGTCATCTGCAAGGGGAATCCCTACCTCACCATTTATACAGAGTTCAAAGGAAATGCAGATTTAATCATTTGGTTTCTGTGTGACTTTCAAGTCAAAATGAAACTAGAACGTGAATATCGGAGCGTGTGAACCTTTTTGGTATGAAGCCTGGGTTCCCCTCTGACTGCTGTGGTGTGTAGAGGATTGTGCAATGTAATAGCAGCACCCAAGATAGACAAGGTCTCTGCATCAACTCTCAAGATGACTGCTGATGCTCGGAGCTGAGCTGCAGAGTGCAGCAGCTCATTGTTTGGACCAGAGTACCTACGTGAAAATGACTCACCGTACATTCTGTTTGCATCCCGGTCCTCTGTGAATGGATTTACTTCAAAGAACACTTTAAAAATTAAAGTTAGGGGGACTGAAGAGATGGCTCACTGGTTGAGATTGCTGACTGATCTTACAGAGGTGCCAAGTTCAATTCCCAGCACCCACCTGGCAGCTCATAACTGTCTGTCCAAGATCTGACACATACATGCCACCAAAACAACAATATGCATAAAATAAAATTAAAGTTAGAATGCCACCTAGCAGGAGTGAAACTAAGTTCAATCCCCAGTGCCATTTATATATATATTCTATCTATCTATTCATAATTTATATTACTCCACTGGTGAACAAGACTTAGAACACATGTTCATTGTTAAAAATAAGAAACAGAACAGAAATAAGAACAGGGACGATGACCAACCCAAACACCACCAGTGTGGTCTTACACAAATAGGCTCCCTTTTCTTATCTCATTTAGAAACCTACGAGCTAATTGGTACACCCTCCATTCTCTCTCCAGGTGTCTGATGCCCCCAGTAACACATCTGAGTGCAGCCAGAAACAATTCCTCCTGGTTATGTGACTTGCTTACCATGAGAATCTTACGTGTTCTAAGAAATGTCTTTAACATTTGAGTACAGCTGGAGACCGTGGATGAAGGCTCAGTAGGTAAAGGCATCTGCTCTGTAAGCCCATCTGCCTGGTTCTACCTCTAGATCCATATCTTGGTGGGAAGAAAGCAAGAACCCCAGAGTTGTCTCTGACATCACGTGCATGCTGTGACATGCTTGCCTCCCTATATACACACATCATGTATGTATACACACACACACAGAGGGAGAGAGAGAGAGAGATTAAAAATAAAACTAGTACCAGAACCTGAGTTTGATCTCCCAAACCATGTAAAAAGATTCCAACCATATGATGTATGCTTGTAATTCTAGCACAGGGGAGAGAAACAGGCAGATCCCTGCTTCTCAAGAAACAAAGCAGATGCCTCAAGGCAGGACACCTGAAGTTGACCTCTGGCCTCCACATGCGTGCACATGCTTATGAACATGGACCCACACACATGAAAATTTCACCATAAAGGACTGCTGGTTTCAATTTTCTTTATTATAAATTATACAGCAGCAACTATGTGTGGATACAGGTTTTTTTTTCCTCTTTAGCTTTATTTTCTTACTATAAATTTCCAAAAATTGAAATTAAGACAAAATTTCAGTGGTTTGTAATGTTTCATAATTAACTTCGTGTCTTTACCATGGCTTTAAAATATTTATAAAGGGCTGGAGAGATGGCTCAGCAGTTAAGACCACTTGGCTGCTCTTCCAGAGGTCCTGAGTTCAAATCCCAGCAACTACAATGGCAACTCACAATCTGATGCTCTCTTCTGGTGTGCAAGCATACAGGATGATAAATCACTTGCATATATAAAATACATAAAATAAATCTTTGAGGGGAAACTGTGGTCTGGCTGTCAAATAAATGAATAAAAGAAAGAAAGAAAGAATATAAATAAATAAATATATAAATATATAAATAAATAAATAAGTGGAGCACTGCCTGCTCTTCCAAAGAACCCGGGTTCAATTTTCAGCATCTACATGGCAGCCCAACACTGTCTGTCACTCCAGTTCTAGGGAATCTGACACTCTCACACAGACATACATGCAGGCAAAACACCCATGCAGAGAAAGTAAAAAATAACCCCCCCCCAGAAATGGATAAAATACCAATTATGAGGACAAACTGGGGATCCCAAGCATTATAAATAGTTCTTGGAACATGTAAGACTCTCTTGGTAAGCAGATCACATAACCAGTAGGAAGGAGCTGTGCCTGGCTGCCCTCAGAGAAAGGCCACAGTCTGTGACCCCCGAGGTCACCAGGTGCCTCTGTCCATTCTCCCCACGTTTCCCAGGGCAGCCACCTTGGTGAAATCTCCTTTTTCTGTTTTCACCATTATTCATTTCTAAATTTGTGTTTTAGGAGAGGTAGCTAAGCCTTGCTTATTGGCGCTGCCAGAGAAATGACACTTTTTGGGAATCAGCCACTTGACTGAACTTGACTGAAAAGGGACCAGAGGGATGGAATGGCCCCAGGTACCCATGGTTTCCTTCCTGTCCCCTTGTCATTTTGAGGTTCTTTTGAACTATTTGGGTTCACTTTGAACTAATCTATTAGGAAACTTCTGTTCCTTGTATTGGGCTCCAAGTCCTTGGATTTTTAGAGTGATTTGGGCATCTGCTGTGTGCCTGGGCAAGCTTTGTCTGTGGGGCTCTTTCAAGCCAATCTGCCCTTCTTTTGAGCTATTTGGATATGCGGCACATAGAGACAAGGATATTTGGGAGATTGCTATTGTAGTTTCTGTAACATGGGAAATGCTAAGTCAGCATTCTTGCTGGGGGAGAGGGGTGTTGGAAGTGTGGTGGGGTGCAGTGGGGCACCTTCTAGCTGTCTAGTGTTTTTATAGACTTATGCTTTACCTTAAAATGCTCTGAATTAATGTAATTGTTTTTATATGTCATCTACTGAACCAGTCTCTCGCAGTCTGTATCTATGGTGATTGATTTGATGAGTTTTAAAATAGGCTGACAGTAGCAATGGACTGATTAGACATTGGTCTAAGAGGGGCTAGAGAGATGCTGAGTGGGTAAAGGTACCTCGGCTGATGACTTGAGTTAGACCCCTGGATTCCACGTAGTAAAAGAAAACAGATTCCTGTTAAGTTGTCCTCTGACTTCTCTACGTGTGCTTAGTGTCTAGTATACCCAGTTCCTTATTTAGAAGGAACACAGCAGCCCAGAGGTGTGTGGTGATTGGTTAGCATGAACCTTGAGCTATGGCAAACCTCTTGGTGGTGAGACCAAGACCACAGGGCAGAACTTCATCTGCCCTCCACCTGCAAGCTAAAGTTGCTCTTGGCACACCTAATATGAACCGTGTGTGTGTGTGTGTGTGTGTGTGTGTGTGTGTGTGTGTGTGTGTGTGTGTGTGTTATTATCATAATTATATAAAGCTGCTAACTTTTTCTTCTTTTTCCTCCTTTCCCTCTCTGCTGCTCTCTTTTGAAAACAGGCAGAGGGCCAGCTACTGACCAGGTCTTGGCAAACTGCAGGCATTTAAGAGTTACAATGAATCTGAATCTGAGATTTTGAAAAAATACCGGTCATTTTAAAACCAAGCTGTTGTTACCTGCTTAGAGACCAAGGAATGGCCTTAGAGAATTTAGCCACATGGATGGACAAGTGGTATTCCCCGATTTTATTTTGTCATAAGTATTCCTTGTTGATCCATTCTCTTTTAAAATGTAGTTGAGCTTATTCATAAATATGTTTTCATAAATGGCAAATGTACAGAAAACTGTTTATGCTTGCTTTCTCCCTAGGGCCCTGAAAGGGTAAGCCAATTGAGTTAAGATTCTAATATGTAGAACACTGAAAGAATTTAAATTGCACTTTAATGAGAAGAAATATGAGAAGGGTAAGAATGCATCTTATAGTATTAGGAAATGATTGTCTACATTCAAACTTTTATAAAAGGGTGTCCTGAAACGTAAACCTATCTAGAGATTCTCTAAAGGCCAGTGCATGTCAATGACATAAAACTAGAGCACAACGCTCTGTGTAAAGCAACAGATCTTTCTGTTATTTTTATTTGTTTGTTTGTAGACAGGCTCTCTATACATAGCCCTGGCTGTCCTGGATCTCACTATATAGACTAGGCTGGCCCTCTGCCTTCTGAGTACTGGGATTAAAGGCATGTGCCACCATGCCTGGCCTACCACATCTTTCTTTAAGATGTTGTTTTGTTCATAGTAACATTTGCAGACAGCCAAAATGAAACAAAAACTGACAACAAACCAAGAGAAAATTTCAGAAAATAACAATAAAACCCCTGGCTTAAAGTATAAATATTTGGAGTTTTATCAAGGTAATCTTTACCTAGGTAGTCACTTACGCTTTCTGCTGATTAGGTCAAGCTTTTTAATACTCAGGAAATTGGGACTTAACAGAGTCAAGGTTCAGTTACGCATCTCCCTATGTTAAAGCCCTTTAAATGACTACTGTGTAAGTACCTATTATTTTAGGGAGATCCCAGTATACTTAATATCCATGAGTCAGAAGTGTTGGAGCTGACCTGAAATCCCAGCACTTAGGAGGTGGAGGCAGAGATCAAATGTTCAAGAGTATCCTTAGCTACATAGTAAGGCCAGCCTAGGCTACATGAAACCCTGTCAAAACAAACACAAATGATGTTGTGAATCTCTGACAGGAATGAGTAAAGCTATGTGTGTGAACTTTTATCTAAAAGTTATGTAGAAGTTTGCAGACTTAAGGACATGTCAGTTTAATACATGCGAAATCACAGACACCCCTTTTTAATATAATATGAACGTTTCTAGACTTCCTACATAGAAAATGACCAATAGAAAATTTGATGTTTCTGTTCTTTGAAGATACAAGCATTCAGGTAAATAAACAAACCAACAGACATGCCTGGCCATTTGGGCGGTCCGGCTATGAGAAATGTGGTCTGCACTTATTTGCTTTGACTGCTGAACATTCTGCCCTGTATGCAGAAGACACATCCATCCATCAGAGTGAGTCTCTCTGGGGTCACCGGCATCTTCCCCTAAATTTGTAAGAGGTCTGAAGTTTTGATTGCTGTCAGTGCTGTGGACATATTATTTTACTGAGTCAAAATCTAGGTTTTGCTTGAGAAGTTGACACTGGATCCTTATATGAAGAGTGTGTGTGTATAGAGGGTGAGTCATTTCTGGACCTTTTGTGTGTTGAATGTGTCCATGTTCCTCCAGGCTAGCGGTTCTCCGCCTTCCTAAGTTGTGACCCTTTCATAGGGCTCCTCAGATGGTAGTGACCCCCCCCCCGCAAAATTACTTTTGCTTCTACTTCATAACTGTAATTTTGTTACTGTTGTGAAGAGTGGTGTAAATATCTGATATGCAGAATATCTGATAGGTGACATCTGATCAGCCTCCTCCAAAGGGGGTCACAGCCCACCCATTAAGAACTGTCGTTCAAGTATGTAAGCCTCAGACGAACACAGTCCCGTGCCGGTGTCCTCCAAACTAGAATGAACGCCAGTGTTAACACTTTCCAGGCTAGTAGTGTTCCTGAGTTCCTAAGTGCGTTGTGAATGCTGCCTTTAAGAAAGGTTACCCACACAGACGCTATACTGCATAGAGTGTTTTATGCAGTGATTGGTCATTGGTTACCAAGGACTGCATCTGTGAACACACACATCCGACTTTATTTAGAAAACTTTTTTACCTACTTTTTTCCTTCCCACTGATCCTTAAAAAAACAACTTTAAATGGGTACAGGTGCTTGCACACGGACCTGATGACCCGGGTTTGATCCCCAATCCCACAAGATGTCAGAAAAGAATCAACTCCTAAGGGAGTTGTCCTCTGACTTCCACATGGGCATCACGGTGGCACTGGTGGTCCTACACTTACACACACATTTTACACACACACACACACACACACAAATAAATAAATAAATACATTTTTAAACAGACAAAATTAAATAGGATTTAATGTATAAAAGTAGCCTATTGTTGGCAACTTATTTTATCCATTAAATTGAAACAAAATTTTAATGCATTTCTGAGAAGCAAATGGCAAGAGCTTGACGGTTCTGACATAGCACTGTCTATGACATAGTGATGTCTATGACACAGCACTGTCTATGACATAGCACTGTCTATGATATAGCGCTGTCTATGACACAGCGATGTCTATGACATAGCGCTGTCTATGACATAGTGCTGTCTATGACATAGCGCTGTCTATGACATAGCGCTGTCTATGACATAGCGCTGTCTATGACATAGCGCTGTCTATGATATAGCGCTGTCTATGACATAGCGCTGTCTATGACATAGCGCTGTCTATGACATAGCGCTGTCTATGATATAGCGCTGTCTATGATATAGCGCTGTCTATGACATAGCGCTGTCTATGACATAGCGATGTCTATGACATAGCGCTGTCCATGACATAGCGCTGTCCATGACATAGCGCTGTCCATGACATAGCGCTGTCTATGACATAGCGATGTCTATGACATAGCGATGTCTATGACATAGCGCTGTCTATGACATAGCGCTGTCTATGATATAGCGCTGTCTATGACATAGTGATGTCTATGATATAGCACTGTCTATGACATAGCGCTGTCTATGACATAGCGCTGTCTATGATATAGCACTGTCTATGACACAGTGATGTCTATGACACAGCACTGTCTATGATATAGCACTGTCTATAACACAGCACTGTCTAGGACATAGCGCTGTCTATGACATAGAGCTATCTATGACATAGCGCTGTCTAGGACATAGCACTGTCTATGACATAGTGATGTCTATGACATAGTGATGTCTATGATATAGCACTGTCTATGACACAGTGATGTCTATGACACAGCACTGTCTATGATATAGCACTGTCTATAACACAGCACTGTCTAGGACATAGCGCTGTCTATGATATAGCGCTGTCTATGACATAGCGCTGTCTAGGACATAGCACTGTCTATGACATAGTGATATCTATGACATAGCACTGTCTAGGACATAGCACTGTCTATGACACATCGCTGTCTATGACACAGTGATGTCCATGACATAGTGATGTCTATGATATAGTGCTATCTATGACATAGCACTGTCTATGACATAGTGATATCTATCTACACGAACTATTACTCTAAAGTTTATGCAAAGGGAATGACTAGACTGTTTTTTTCCGTTGCGATGCTTCCTGCAGAATTCTAACTATGGCCCCCCCATGTCTTTGCCCTGTACTGTCTCAATCTTTCTCTAAAGAATTTACAACCAAACTTGTAGAAAACAATGCCAATGAATGCTTACTTTCAAACTGGTTTTCTCTTAAGTAGTTGCGTTCCTTGACTGTGTTTGCCTTTCTTTGTAAACTAATGTAACTTGTTTGCCGACGTTCAGCAAAATTCCAAGGAGTTTTTGGTTTTTTGAGAAAGGGTTTCATGCATTCCACACTGGCCTCAAACTCACTATATAGCTGTGATGACCTTGAACTTCTGACTTTCCTGCTTCTGCCTCTTAAGTCGTAGACTACAGACAGATGCTAACACTCCCAGTTTTTGAGATCCTGAGAGTAGGCAACACTCTACCACCCGAGTTACACCCCCCATCCTTGCATATTTGCTTTTGACACTGGATCTTGCTATGAAGCCCTGGCTGGACTGGTGTTGCTATGTAGGCCAAATTGGCTTTGAGCATGGTGCAATCCTCCCATCTCTGCCATCTGATGACAGAATCATAGGCATTCACCATGTCCAGCAGAAATACAGATTCTAATAAAATGAGCCAAGCAGTGCTTTCTTGGGTTGCAAGGCAATCGCCTACAGGATGGACAAAGTCAACGTGATGGTACGCCTCAGATAAGCTGAGTCTAAGAGCGCTCTGTCTATATCTCTTAGCTGCTTGAATTTGGCCCAAGTGGGTCGTATTGGCTCTGACTACTTGTCATTTGCATCTCCAGCTCTTCACCCCACCACTTGAGATCAGATCACACCAACTGGGACACGACAAGGACAGTGAATGCTGTCTTCAGCATTCAGAAATCATTCAGAGAGGAAAGAGGGGGTATTGTCACAATCTAAACAAAGACATACTTAGCCTGCTGGCTCACACCTGTAATCTTAGCTCGCAGGAGGCTAATGCAGAAGGACCATGAGTCTGAGGCCAACCTAAACTTCATATAGAAAGCTGGTTTCAAAGGCAGTAACAAATTGGAGTGTCCACTTTCCAGAAGAAATCAAAGCTTAGAGGCAATGTCAAAGTATCTCTTATGTGACATTAAGTCCCTCTCATTAGAATTCATTCTTAGTAGTCCACACTCACAGAGCTATTTAAGAAGAAAGAAGGCTCCTATTGGGATTATTTTTTTTCAGGTGATGTCTTCTGCCTCTATCACTCTCCTGTATCCTCCTGACAGTGGTGCTTCTATGTTCAGACTTAACCATCTGTCTCCTTTTGCTTCCACCACCTCAGCTTGTTCACCTCTTGTGCACTAGTTCATCACTAAGCCAGGATACTCTAATTCCTTCAAATATGAGAATATTCAAACCCAAGAGGGAAGCTGTAACAGGCACCAAGAATTTCCTCTCACTGAAGAGCAGTGACTCCTCCATCCACTGGGTCCCTAGGGTAATTAAAATCAGGAAGGAGTCAGGAGCTCTGCCTTTGTTTCACCTCCCTCTGTCTCTTCCACATTGGCTCCGACTCTTGCTGGACTCTGAAGGTGTTTTAATCTCTCAAGGAGTATCTGTCTACCTGCCCAACTTCATTCCACATCAAGGCTGAAGGCATGGAGAGAAGAAGTCCCTGTCCTGAACCTCTCCTTTTGAGTCACCTTACATTCCTGGAGCAACAGGACTGGTTGATAAATTATCTTGGTGACAAGGGACTAAAACTATCTCCAAGAAATGGTGAGCCAGCAGGACAGATCATCCCCAAAATGAGACCAATTACCCATATTGAAGAGGCTACTCCCTGGAACAGATCATCTTGTAGGAACCAGATTGGTCTCCTCAAGTCAATGCCAGATTAGCAATTTTTATGACCTTTTGGAACCAGAACAGTGACAAAGATGGACAGACTTTGACAAAGACTGCTTAGTAATGATAACCTCTTACCCTCTTCAACAATTTTTCTTCAGTTAAAATCTAGTTTTCATGTCAGTGCTCCCAAATGGAATCTGGGGTCACTGGACTCCTTCACTTGTTTGTCTTCTCTGTGTATTGTTTACACTTCCTTTCTCGGCTTTTCACTAAAAATCCTACAAAGAAACTTAAAATATCGATTACTTTTTGTCTTTTTTTTTTTTTTTAAACCCAGTGTATACACTGGGTGTATACATCTGTTGGCAGAGTGCTTGTTTGCCTAGCATACACAAAGTCCTGAGATCAATCCCCGGGTTCAGTCTTCAGCATTGCATGTACCAGATTCAAATGTGTAACCGCAGCATTCAGGAGGTAGAAGCAGGAGGCTCAGGAGTTCCAGGTCATCCTCTATTATATCATAAATTTGAGGCCAACATGGGCTAGAGACCCTGTCTCAAAAACAAACAAAATTGAATGACAAAGGCCACGGAGGCTGGTTAACCTGGTGGGAAGGAGTGTTGTGTATACTGTGGTAGACAGGCTGCTTAGGTAGAGAAATGTCATCCTGACCCTGAAAGTCAAACCAGTGACGTTGGAGGAAATTTGACTGCTATGACCTTGAATGTGGGGAAAACATTTTTTTTCAATTCAAAAACAAGCCAGCAAGTTGCATAACATAGTAATGGTGTTCTGCCTTCTTGGGAAATGAAATGAGACCACAGTCACATGACACAACCATCAAAAGATGACAATGTTTCAGCAGGAAGGACGTGGGCTTAGCAGGTGTCAAGCTTGTTTTGTGAAGCAAGCTTAACCTACCATAGCTGATGTGTTTATAAAAATATAGAGAGATATATGTTATATGGGGTTATGGGGAGGTAGGTGTGGGGGAAGGGTGTGCAGGCCCAAGCCCAGGCATCCCTTCCCCCAGAGGGACCAGACACACTCGAAGGTATAGTATAGAAATAGAAATAGAAGCCGGGCAGTGGTGGCGCACTTAGGAGGCAGAGGCAGGCGGATATCTGAGTTCGAGGCCAGCCTGGTCTACAGAGTGAGTTCCAGGACAGCTAGGGCTATATAGAGAAACTCTGTCTCGAGAAAACCAGAAAAAGAAAAAGAGATAGTTTATTTAGGCCATGGGGAGGGGAGTTAAGAGGGTAGGAGAGGCAGAGAGAGGGAGAGAGTAGAGAAGTAGAGGAGTGGAGGCCAGCCGTGACCATGTGGAGAGAGGGGGGAAGGGAATGGGGAGAGGTTAGAGAAGTAAGAGAGAGGCAAGAGATTAGAGATAAGAGATAAGAGAAAGAGAGGAGGGGCAAGCAGCCCCTTTTATAGTGGGCCAGGCCCACCTGGCTGCTGCCAGGCAACTGTGGGAAGGAGCATACCTGGCTGTTGCCAGGTAACTGTGGGGTGGAGTTTAGACAGAATGCTAACAATAGCATTGCTACCTTTTGCTCCTGGCTGCAAGGGCATGGGGGGGGGGGGGGGCTGAAATCTGGCCCCCTTGCTCCACTAAGTAAGCTTTATGACCGTGTGTGGCTTTTTTGCCTGCCAGGGAGCTTCCTATAGGCAGCCTTTTCTTGCAATTTGTCTACTGTGAACATGTATGTTTTTAGTATCCAGGTTAGAGCAAGTGTGTGCCACCTAAGATCTTGATAGTTCTTGGAGGTCCTTTCTGTCCTTGACAGGACAGAGAGTGAGACACTGCTTAACCATTGCTTCTCTAGGCTCAATTCCTGTGAGAAAATTTCATCCCTACTTCTGTTACACCTGCTTAATGAATTTCCAAGTTCTGCCTTAAAATGGAAGATGCCAGGTTTCAGAACACTGAGGCTCCCAGTGAGTGTTCCTGGGGCCACTCCCAAACTCTGTAACATATTTTTTTTTTCCTGTTAATTCATTACTATAACCACTCAAAGAGATATCTTAATTTAGTTGACCACATAGTACAATGATAATTCTATTGTATCTAGATGAGAAAAGCCTTCGTTTAAATACGGCCTTCTCTAATACAAAATGGACCTCCTCATCTGTAAATTATGGTGACAGAAGCAGGTACGTCTCACCCTGCAGAGCTGCTGTAAGTGTAAACCAGGTACTTAGATACTTCATATGAATTGGGTGATAAGTTTTATGTATTCTACAAATGTCAGTTCTCATGGGTATTAGGTATTTGAGACATCTTTACCCCCGCCTCACACTTTGGGATCCAGAGAGATGTTCTGCTTGGAAATGAATATTTCTTTCTGGCCTATGGTTTGAGATTTGGAGCCACGTGCTCAGTATAGCTGGAATTGGGGGAAATACTCATGGGGGGATGAGGATAGAGAAATCCTTTCCTCTACCCTCCCCTGAGGAGAATTCTGTGCATCATCACCTCAGGTGTCCACCCAACAACACATATGAGCACACATTTGCTTCTCATCAACTAAGCTGAGTAAGTCTAAGACATGAGTTAGGTGAACCTGTTCCTAGTCTATAAAGGAGAGAGAAAATAAAAACTGGCATCCACACCAGAGTTCTGTCTTAAGGCTTCCAGACTCTTGGCAGAGTAGAGGTGCAGAGCCCCCTCTCCCCACCAAGGGTTGGGGAGCCTCTTTTCTCAGCATCTGTTTAAATAACACCATATGTTCTAGAAAGATCCCCCACCACTACTCCCAGCTTGGCTTCTCTCTGATTGAAGGTAAAGAGGGAATGGCAACTACATCATTCTTCCAACCTGAGGAGAAGGTTTTAGAATCTAGGTTGGAGCCCAGCAATGGGAAAGAAGGGCAAGACTCAGGTTCCAGCCCTCATCCATTCATGAGCACTGTTATCTTGGTTTAAGGTTCTACGCTGGGGAAACAAGAATGTTTACAAGCTGGGTTGCCGTGCTTGCGTTGTCCCCAAGCAACAAAATGTCAACTCAGTCCAACCACTAGATCTTCGCAACACCTCTACAGGAAACCCTGGGGGCAGAAGAACACGGGAGATGCCATCACAGGGACATGATCAACAAATCTAAACCGTGAGAAATCGTACAGGGCAAAGGATTCACTTTCTTCACTCAACAAATAAACAGCATGGAGATGGGCCCTGTGTGCGGGTTAGGGATTTAAGAGACTTGGCCAAATTCGATGTTTAAACTATTTTTATTCCGATTTGTATTAACCAACTGTAAAAATACACAATGGAGCCAACCAGATATCCGAAAAGAGGCTGGCTCCTCAATTGATATTAAGAGTTATTCCATTTTCTCTAGGAGTAACATTGCGTATTCACCTGGGTTCTCTAGAGTAACGAAACTGATAGAATGAATGCATGATTATCACAGTGGCTTTCAGGCTGTGGTCTGAGTAGTCCAACAAAGGATGTCTCTATAGAAAGGCCAAGGATCTGGTATTTGTTGGGTTCATGAGACTGCATGCCTCAGTAGCCCCAATCTGGGGCTGGAGTCCCTGGAAGGCACTAGAGAGCGTCCAGTCCTCAGTCCACATTGGAATCTTGAAGAAGTAAGTTCTAACGTCAGCAAAGAACCGGCTCAGGAACAGGATAGATGAACTTGAGAGAGAGGGCAAGTATGCAAAAAGCAAAAGCTTCCTTCATCCATGTCCTTTTATGTGGGCTGCTATCAAAAGGTGTTGATCAGATTTGGAGTGAGTCTTCTGACTCAAGTGACCCATATTTAGAGAGTCTTCCCACCTCAGATGATCCAATCAAGAAAATCCCTCACAGCTTTACCACCTTGGTTGGGTTTTAGTTGGTTCCAGATGTGGTCAAATTGACAACCAAGATTAATCATCACACACTATATTGCTGTTACCATAGTCCTTTCTGAGATATATATTATTGTGTGTATAATGGTATGTTATAACACACAATAATATGTATGATACTTAATTCAAAATAGTCCAACAGAAGGCAGAATAGGGAAACACATGAAGCAAGACTGGCTTGTGATGATAATGATTGAAACTAGTAATTAATTCATGGGAATTTATTGTTCTCTCTCTCTCTCTCTCTCTCTCTCTCTCTCTCTCTCTCTCTCTCTCTCTCTCTCTCCTCTCAATTCAGGTCTCATGTTGCCCAGGCTGTCCTTGTTCTCCAGATCCGTAGAAGGATGACCTTAACCTTCAGATCCTCCTACTTGTACCTCTTGAGTGTTGGAATTACAGGCCTGTGTTGGTTACACAGTGATGGGGAATCAAACCCAGAGCCCTAATGCATGCTAGATATGCACTCTACAGCCAAGGCATATCTCCGGTCCCATCAATATTTTCTTAAATCATCTTTGAAATGCCCTGTCATCAAGAATTAAAGAATACCAAACAAAAATAAAAACAACAACAAAAAACAAAAACAAAAAGTGAGTTTGGAGTAAGGAATATGAAACTACCAGAATCTTTCTCTTCCTGGATTAACTAAACTTTGATGTATTTTCCTCACCTCTAGCCCTGAGGTAAACTTGTAGCACTGGTCTTGATACACAGTAAGTACCCAGTCAATGTTAGCTGTCCTTATTGATACAACAAAAGGTTACTCATTATTCTCCTGTGGCTCTTCTCAACTAAGAGACAGTGATTGCAACCTGTCTTTTAAATCACATTGTAGCCTTTTGTTTTTTTCTACTTCTTCACATTGGTTTTTCTGGAAGCTTCCTCCAGTGTTCACCTCCCTTGGCCTGGGGCATCTGGACACTTTACCTAGGCAGCCAGGTGTCAGTCCCATAAGGCGTGTTGGACTCATTCCTGGATTGGCAGGTGCAGGTTTCTGATTTCTTCACCGGATCACTCAGTAGCTGGCTCTTTTTCCAGTGGCTTCCTGTCACCTGAAACAAGAGCTCACAGCTTCAGGAGGAAGGTAGAAATTCGAGGTGGAGAAGGGCGAGGCAGATGCAAGATGCAATTACATCCTGCCTGCACCACCCCTCAATGGCCCCACCCTATGCCTGGGGAGAAGTCTAGAGTCAGGGTGGGGAGGTGTTTATCTCATCCCTGTCTCTCCCAGGCTGTGCAGTCTTGGACAAGGCACTTGAATTTACTCTGCCTTCCAAGTTATACAACGAAGTGAATACTACCCACATTTTTATTAGTTTAGAGCACAAACTCCAGAGCTGGAAACCTGGCTCTGCTCTGTATTAACTGTGCCTTCTTGGACCTCACTGTGGCAGGTTCCTCACCGGTAAAATGGGAATTGAAACAGTACCTGCCTCTTGCATGATTACTGCCATGTTGTAGTGGAATGGCATCTGGTGGGGATGCTCCCTAGGGATTACTGTTACCATCTCCACCAAGACATCACTTTGTATGAAGTGCTGTGAGAGTTCACTTGCAACCTCACTTCAGCCCTTCTCTCAGGCCTGTGTTGTTTCCACGTCAGTTCTGGCATCCCTCGTCAGGAATGGGAACAGCCAGGGAGTCCAGCAAGTGAGTCACAGACCAGGGTCGTGCAAGGTCAAAGGCTGCTACACCTTTCCCAGTTTCAGCTCTTGCCTTCCCTGGAAGGCGACTGGGAACTCGAGTACTTCTAAGACAAGGGCTGCAGTGGGGTGAGTCAGGAGTGGAACCAAAGAAGGAAAGTGATAGACCTAAGGACCCAGGGAACACCAGAGAGGGAGGTGGCCCTGGGGCCCCTTGATTTCCCCCAACTTTGTCCAAGAACAAATAGCCTAACCCTGGCTACATTCATCACCTTCTCTGGGTCCCTTGAGGCCATAGCCTGTGAATAAGGAAGGAGACCTAGGAATTTTGATTCCTCACAGTCCTGGGTTTCTCCTTGTAACAAGAGCTCAGTTCCCCAGTGCTTTCGACTTCTACTCTTAGTGGATGGAGCCGGGAAACTTGGGACACCAGACTGGAACTCAAGAACTCTGGAAAGCCTGGATGACAGAAAAGTAATAGGTCTCTGCTTCTCAGAGTAACCACCCTGTGGAAGCCTGGTGAAGAGATCTGATGATGGTGGGCCAGGCTCAACCAGTGTATCTCTCTCAGAATCTCAGGAGTGACATACTGAGTTGTTGGACCCAACTAACGCTCCAAATTTACTTCTTAACTTTCAACCTCTGATCCATTAATATACATCCACCACACACATGCCCTGCCCCTCCAGTCCCAGAATATAGAATCACAGGCATGGAAGTGGTGGGAGGGGGGGCTATCAGCTGTTGTGCTTCTCCTCTGGGTGTTAAGAAAGATCTGGAACAGAATTGGCTTCATGGGGAATTTCCAGGAGCAGAATCCCTCCAGCCTGTTTGCACTCAGCTTGTCTGTTTTCACCTTGTGAGGAGGAGGTGCAGGCAAAGCCACACCCGGCAACACAAATGGGTTCAAAGTGTTTGTCACAGCATCCCAGGAAAGGTGCCAGGCCAGATTTAACAGAAACAAAGAGAAAAAAATAATCCAAGGCCATTGCACCCAAGGCCCAGCTAGATCTTTGAGAATGGTATTTATTTCAAAGTGCAGTTAAAGAAAACCCCGAGTCCAAGTAATATGTAATTTCGTAGAATCTGGGCATATAGGACAATGATTGGAAGGAGATTTTCTCTACCTTGGATTTTATAAAGATGAAAGATTTGTTGGAATGGTGGGGCCATTCTCCATAACGAAGACTGCATTGTATTTAGTATACAGAGACCACAATGAATGAGAACACCCTGGGGTCTCACACTGCCTCCCTCTTGTTGCATAGCTGAGAACAGGACACGTTCCCACACTGGTGTGGCTTGGTTTTCGATGATGGGATGGGGTGCAAGGCCAGCATCTTTGGCTATAGGTGAACACGGTTTGATCTGAAAAGGCACAAAGAAGGGGTAGAGGTCTCAGTTGTGCTCCCTTGAGAAAAATAGCTTTCGAGTCAGACGTGGTGGTCCATGCCTGTAAACCCAGCATTTCAGAGGTAGAGGTGAAAGGACCTCCAGTTCCAGTCTGGTTTGAAACATCAACACTTGGAGGCAGAGGCAGGTACATCTCTGGGAATGCAAGGCCAGCATGGGTCTGAATAGTGAGTTCCAGGGCAGCCAGCACTATAAAGTGACACCTTGTCTCAAAAACAATAAACAAAAAGTAAAGGCTAGAGTCTGTCGATCCATTTTGTGCTGCCCTAACAATCCTCTCAGACTGGGTAATTTTTGCCCCCAAGATGGGGCTTCTCGGTAAAGTCCTGACTGTCCTGGAACTCACCCTGTAGACCAGGCTGGCCTCAGACTCAGAGTTCTATCCTCCTGCCTCTCTAGCTCCCAAGTGCTCCCGACAGCATGCACCACCACTGTCATGTTCAGACTGTGCAGTTTTTAAGAAAAAGAGATTTCTCACTGTTCTAGAGGCCATGGACACCTTTATAAAGGCAATGTCATTAAGTGCTGGCTTTCATTCTGGGTCATCCCATGGCAAAAGGTAGAAGAGCTAGAGAGTACACTGGGAACAGACAACTGAGCAAGAGGCCAGGCATGTCTTTATACTAAGTCTAAGGCTCCTGCCGTCGTAACCCACTCCTGCACCACACTCTCTTGCCCTAATGACCTGGTATCAAGCCCAAGTGTCCCTGCACTAAGGCACCGAGGGGAAGCTCTCAGCACATGAACTTTGCAGGACACACTCAAAACAGCAGCATCCTCACTCCCAGGCAAGATGTTTCTATACATTTTTGAACAATGTTTCGGGAAGGTAGCTTTGTTTATAGGTAGTGCCTTTGTTTTGTTTTTACAAAGGTGAAGTTAAAATGAAGCCATTAGGATAGTTCCTAATCCAGGACTTGGGAGCCAGACAAACACAAAGGATGAAGACACAGAAAACAGACAACTCCGTACAAGACAAGGAGAGAGTTCTGGAACCGATCACCACTCTCAAGCCGCAGAAGAGCTCTACCATGCATAGACTCTCAGCTTTCCAGCGTCTCTACCACAAAAATGGGGAACTTCTGCCGTTTGCTGCACTTTGTTACAACAGACCTGGCAGAAGTCCAGACACGTCAAAAGCTGATTCTGCAGCCTACCCCTGCCAGACAGCTGATCTGCCTTGTTCAAGCTGGAGAGCCTCTGGAGAGTCCCAGCCCTGGGGTTCTTTCTCCAGAGCAAACCCAGAGGCAGAGGGAGGGCTGGATCTATGTGATCTGACTTGTGCCTCTCTCAGACTTCCTTGCAGCTCCTTAGACAGCTTTTCCCTAAGAAGATAGCAAGCCACCCCCATCAGTAGCAGGCAAGAATCCCAGGACTCACTCAAAGCAGCCCTGTCTGCCTGAATTCTTGAAGAATTCAGCCTATTCCCCTGTAGCCTACAGCTTTGACTCTCAGGCTCTCTTTGTAGCCCATCTACTGGCTCCTCAGTGATCCCTGAGGTCCCAGGCAAGAGGCAGATTGTTTAGGCAAGTCTGACACCACTTGAAGAAAAACAATTCAAAACATACTGTGTGCAACTCAGCCTATGGTAAGGCTCTGAATCTGTAAGAATTTCATAAAAATGTAACATTTTAAAAATGGTTCTCAATGAAGGAAAAAAGAACCTGAAGAAATCAGATGATGTGAGGAGGTTAAGGCAAGACTTTGCAGGTATAGTGTGTCCTAGAATTTGACTTTTGAATTGTAGAAATAAATTACCTATTAAAATGAAATTTTAATTTAAAATGCGCTCTCTACTGAAGCGGGTACCAGGGTGTGATCCCCCCCCATCGGAAACACACCTTGTGTAATTTGTAAAATAAATACATAATAAATAGGTCCTGTGAATATATAAACTTAAATGTTTATTTTGACTTATGGTTTTAAATGGCAGTTATTTAATTTATCATTAAGGAGAGCTGGCAGACCTATCATAACTGTACCGAATACTGCATTCAGACCTTGACCTAGGCTAGGCTTCCCAGGAAACCAGCTCTGTGGCCTTGGCCTCTTTTCTCCTCCCATCAACACCACAGGCTTGACTCCACCTGTTTACAGGCGTAGAGTCATTAGGGGCTCAGAGATATAAACCCTTTGAAACCACCAAGTCTATCAACAGTCAGCACACTTTTCAATTGCACATGCACCGTGGGAGGTCATTGGCTAAGCTGTAGGCAGTTTCAAAACACACAGCCTAAGTCGTGGCAAAACCCAACCTTAAGAATGTTTTTGATTCCATGTCGCTGTACCATGTACTCTGGGCGACTCTAAAGAGAGATATAGGTCCCCCTTCCCCAAGCATTTTACTCGGAGAGGTTTGGGGTCAGAAAGGCTGCTCTTTTCTTCCTCAGTCCTAGGGCAGAAACTTTCAGCAAAGCTGGTGTGCTGATGTTGACCGGCATCTTTTTTTAGACACCCTTCTCTCTCTTACCTTAAAAATTTCCTCGAGAAGGAAGAGGCAAGAGAATTATATAAGATTTTCAAGAAGTACTAAGCAAATACAACAACCAGCACTGTTCCGACTTATTTGTCTCCTCTGTCGCCCCCTGTTTTCCTGTGCCATAGAGAACATCTAAGGGGCTCGTCTCCTCTAAACAGATGCTTGAAAGGAAAGTTTAACATAATCCACAGAGCTGTAAAAGTTCTTGGTGTGGCCCTCACTGGAGTGCTTTCTCACATTCCCAGAAGTAGCCAATCTACCACGTGGCAGGGCTGCTAGAGGGAGGGAGGGAGCCAGCCCGGACTGAGCCGCCCGCAGCAGCAGCAGCAGCGCAGGGCGGCTCCCAGGAGGGCGCAGGCGTGGCAGCCCCTCCCTGCCGCGAGCCCAGGCCCGCCCATGGCCACCGGCGAAAAGGAGGAGAGACCTACATTTAAAAAGGCAGGAACCTACTAGCTCCAGAGCTCCTACAATGCCAAAAGAGAATTCCTATTTATGAGGTCAAACAGAGGTCAAGAACTACCCAATCATCTCTAAAACCCCCTACTTAGGGGGTCAAGCCAGGCTGGCAACCCATGTTAGCTAAATCTAACTTGATCTCCCCAAAGCCTAAAACTGCGTCTTTATTTAGTTTTTCTTTCTTCCTTTCTTTCACTTTTTTACTTTTTTGCCGGAGATACGGGTTTTTGTTTTTTTTTCTTTCTGTTACTTCCGGTTTGTGGCTGAGTTTTCTTTGCCTTACTTCCTTTTGGGGTGTGGGAGGGTTAAGTTGCTTCACTATAATGTCCACTTAAGCAAAAGGAAGGGAGGGAAAGAGGAGGTGGGATAGAAAGAAGAAGAAAGTAGAGGGAAAGGAGAGAGAGGCAGGAGGAGGTTAGAAGAGACAGCACACAGTAATTTTTTATGTTATAAAATATTTAATACATTCCTATTCGTGGATATGTTCCACAATAACGCTGTGAGATGCACAATGTCTCTGTGTTCAAAGTACAGGAAAAGACTCATCAAAGCTCGGATCTGTGTTGGCTGCCTCCAATCCTGAAGTCCTTTCGTTCATTTAACCATTCAAGGAGGTGTATAATTCATTCCTTATTAAAAAGCATATGCCTGACATCATCATCATCATCATCATCATCATCATCAAAGCGTAAAGACTCCTTTGCAATTTGGACTGAGGTGTTCCTCCCAGCACCACCCGCGGGGGCGCACTTCCAGCATCCGGCAGCAGGGGGAGCATGTGTGCAAGAGGAGGAAAGGTGCACTGGGCAGGAAGTGTCAGACCATGTGTGTGTCCTTAGCAGGCCCAGGCTAAGAATACATTCATTTTTCTTCTTGAACATTTAGAACCAGTGGCTGCAGGCTTCTCCACAGAGATTCATGCTTTCTTATTTGTAAAGTGGGGGAAACAGTCTTGGGACTTGTAGAAAAAGATCTCTGCTGGATCCAAGGGAGGAAAAAGCTCAGGAAAGAGCCAGGCTTGGCTTCTGTTGAGAAAGGAGAACTCAGCAAGCAGGAAAAAGGGCCACCTGAGTCCAAGTATCATAGGACTTCTCCCATTGACTTCCTGAGATGACCTCAAGGCTTGGAAAGTGTACATCAGTAGAGAAGCTTTACCATAGCTCTGGCTTCTCCAATAGTACAGGTGGCTGGCGTGGGTCTCAGGCACCTTCAAATGTGACTCACATGACAGAGTCTGTGAATTTCTTGGAGATTCACCAAGAATTCACCACGATCCACCAAGATTCTGGTCATTCACCAAACTGTATTAAATAGTGAAACCCTTTGGGGGAAAAAATGGTCAAAGAAATGCAAAGAAATGAGGGTGGGTAGCCAGTTAGAAGTGGATAAATGATGAGGCGGTGGTAGCATGAACTTTTAATCCCAGCACTCCAAAGGCAGAGGCTGGTTGGATTTCTATGAGTTCAAGGCCAGTCTGGTCTCAAGAGCAAGTTCTAGAACAGCCAAGACTACATAGCAAAACCCTGTCTCAAAAAACAAAGAGCAAGAGAAGAGGAGGAGGAGGAGGAGGAGGAGGAGGAGGAGGAGGAGGAGGAGGAGGAGGAGGAGGAGGAAAGGAAAAATAAAAGAGAAAAGAAAGAAATGGACCAATGGTGGCCCAGTTAGAGAGCAATGATCCTTAGCTCTCCATCCTTCCCTTAAAATACAGTGATACCTGGGTAACATGTAGACACGCACATTGTCACAGAGGCACCTGGTGTCTTGTTTGATAGTTATCTGCCTCATTGACTTGCCTGGACTTCGAATCCCCTAAGTGGTGATGGCGCTCATCTCTGGATATGTCTACTAGGGTCTCTCCAAGGAGGGTAGAGAGGGAAGACATAGCCTGACATGACGGGCACCATCCCACAGGCCACAGGTTGAATGAAAGGGGGGAAGAGAAGGGTGTAGAACGCTGGTGGTGCCCCACCCTTGGCTTCTGTGATGTAGGATAGCCCTCCATGCTTTCCCCACCAGGATAGACTGAGGCCTCTGAAACTATGGACCCAGACAAATCCCTCCCCCTTGTAAGTGGCATCTAAGGAATTTTGTCACAGTGACAATAAAAGAACAGTGCACCCAGTATCAAATGACACTGTATCTCAGGCTAACTTGAATTACTTGGACTGTTTCTCATTTTCACAGTCGGGGTACCATCACAAATTTTACCTGATGTTAGTAAACATTCTAGCCAAAGTAATTCATTTATTTAATTTCCATTAATTGAATATCTCCTTGGGTAACAGTCCAGGTTCTAAAGTCAGGAGGAAATTTTGGCTCCTTCCTTTAGTACCTGTGTACTCTAAACAAGGTTCTACGCCCGTCTGAGCCCCACATCCATCAAATACATGACACTGGGAAGATGGGAGGATAATGGTACCTTTGTTGTGTGATGTTTCCTAGGAAGACTCAGTGAAATAGCAAGTACTCAGTGTGTGCTGGTCACAGTGCAGGAGACAAGAGACTTCACTCAGGAATTCAGCAAATAAAGAAGTCATGAAGAACATTCCAGTAGGGTCCAGCACCACCCGTTTTCACAAGCTTGCTAGGCCCACACTGGAGTTTAAAAATCAAAGTTAAGGGCTATGGATCTTAAGGGAGACGATCTTACGCTTACTTTTGCACTTCGGAGAAGACAGATTTGATGCTAGGTAGAAGATGGATGGAGGGAAACAGGACAATGAAGATGAAGACCTACTGAGTGCAAATGAGAGATGATGGAGGGCCATGGGGGTGGGAAAGAGCAGAGAATGATGACCAGTGTGTCACAGGGAGGGGGGTGGGATCTACCTAGAAGACATGGAAGAGGTGGAATGGACCAGATTTACCAGCAAGGGAGGGGAAGAGGCCAGGATGAGTCCCCGAGTTGGAAACACAGGGCTTTTCATACCCATGACTAAATAGTGCTACATCTGTGGTCGTTTGGAGATGGTTTATTTGGCTCCTCCCTCTCTTTTTTGGGCCGCAGAGTTGACAGCACAGATCGGCATCCTTGTGGGAGGTCTGGTCCTCTCTGGAATGCACAGGTCCACACGGTATGGTGCAGGTCTATTGGAGTCACACCGCCACCTCCTGTCACCCCCCACAGAGGTGGCTGTGATTCGTTTCACCGCCCCTGGTTGCTGCCACAGGGGTGGTGAGTCACTCTCCCAGAACAGCTGGTAGCTAGCACACTTTCCTACAGCCTGGGAGTGCTTCCAGGATCTAATTTACCCCCTCCTCAAAAGGAAAAAAAAAAAAAAAATCCTGTTGAGCCACCTTTTACAGCAAGCTCTCCTGTCTCAGTCTCTAGGATCAAAGGAGCTCTACCCACAAACTGCTCTGCCTGCATTGGCACGCACACTGTGAACTCACTGTCAGCTCACTACCCTGTGTGTAAGACAGGATGAATACAATACAAAGGAGACATCATACCACATACCTCATACCACCTCCTCATCAATCAATTGATCTATTGGTAAGAAAAAATGCTGATTCTTGGATCTACTCCAGATGGACTGAGTTACAGGAAGGGGTAGGATTAAAAACAATAGCAGCTGCTGCTGCTGCTTCCTCCTCCTCCTCCTCCTCCTCCTCCTCCTCCTCCTCCTCCTCCTCCTCTTCTTCTTCTCCTTCTCCTTCTCCTCCTCCTCCTCTTCTTCTTTTCTTCTTCTTCTTCTTCTTCTTCTTCTTCTTCTTCTTCTTCTTCTTCTTCTTCTTCTTCTTCTTCTTCTTCTCCTCCTCCTCCTCCTCCTCCTCCTCCTCCTCCTCC
>CM052712.1:52030775-52104372 GCA_028551405.1 Uromys caudimaculatus
TCTGTCTCCCAAGTTCTGCATACTGCTATCTACCATCATACTCGGTTTCATGTGAGGCTAGAGATCAAACCCAGGGCCTGATTCATGTCAACCAACCACTCTACTGAGCTACATCCCAGACCATGAGGTCTACATTAATATAGTAGTTCTATTAATTTTGGAGAACTAGTTTTTTGATCATGTCCATCACCCTACACAGCTTCTCCCACATCCACCTCCATCTCTGTATCCACCCAACTTTGTGCCTTTTTTTCTAAACTTTATCAAGTCCAATAAACACCCTCTAAATAGTCTTAAGTGACTGCACTAGGGATTCTTGACAACACTAGAATTTGATTTTTGTGGTAAGTCGTGACCTACTATGTAGAAAAGGTAACTTTGTACTGAGTGGACCCTTCAATTCTATTTGAAAGAAGAAAGTCCATCAGTCCTCAAGGAAGAATATCTAAACTCTACTGGATCAATGGCTACTGCTGTCTACTTCCTGACCTTGAAGCACTGGGGGTCACTGGGGTAGCATTCAGATAAGGACACACACATAAATTGAGTCACCTTATCTGTCTAAAATTGATGAAACGCATTCCTACACTGAGACAACAGTGTTGGGTCATAATTACTCTGTTTCTTTTTTGAGGGCCAAGCTTGAAGCTAAGTTAATGGATGGCTTGCCTAGCATGAAGCCCAACAATGAATAACCTGGGCATAGTAACACACCTATAATCCCAGCACTTAAGAAGCTGAGAGGTGGAGGCAGGAGGATCCGATTAAGGCCAGCCTTTACTACAGAGTGAGTTTGAGGCAAGCCAGGGCTAGAAATCCTTTCTCTAAAAACAAAACAAAATAAAGCAATACTTTTCTTTCAAAGGCAAGTTTAAAAGGCTCTAAAATTCAAAATGATGGTATTGACATCATCCAGAAAAGACTTTCTGATTTCCGTGCTTGGGTGCAGTAAAGCATTTCTCCCAAGTCAGGGCCTCCCAGCCCTTCCCTGTGATGCCCAAGGTCAGGAGATCAATCTGTGCTCCTGCAATCAAGGTCAGAGACGGAAAACAGCCTACAAATGAGGGGACCACAGGCCGACTCTGCCATCCAAGGGCCTGGAAGTCAGCAACATAGAGCAGCTGTAAGGAGCCAGGGTAAAAAAAAATGCTAGAAAATGAGTTTGCTAGTACTTCCAGGTCATTGGGTTTGGTTTATTGCTCTAAAAGTATTCACAGGGGCCTGAACATTTTGAATCAAAACTAAAGGAATGAAGGTGGAAAGGGATGCTGCACACACTTGATGGAGCTTCTACCACGCAAGCTAGATGCATGCTTTGCAATTAAACCCAGGAAGGTAGTAAATGTTAGGGGGGGGGGGGGTAGACATCAAATGCCAGCCATGTCCATTCAGAGGGAGAAGGAAGAGAACGAACATTCAGGGTTCAAAGGCAAGGAACGCCTAGGCCTCCCCCTCCCCTGAAACCTGAACAAGAGAAAGATCAGGAGAAGAAACAGCCTACCTGGACACAGGAAGATGGCTGCCTGGGGCTAAGGTGGGATTGGGAATGGAAACAAATGACATTCAGGCTCGCTCTCTTACTCTGTCTGTCTGTCTGTCTGTGTCTGTCTGTGTGTCTGTCTCTATCTCTGTGTGTCTATCTGTCTGTCTCTAACTGTGTGTGTATGTGTCTGTGTGTCTCTTCCTCTCCTCTTTTTATGACAAGGTCTTAGAAAGTCGTCCATGTTGGCCCTTGAACTCTCTGTGAAGCCAAGGATGACCTTGCATTCCTGGTCCTCTGACCTCTACTTTGAGAGTGCTAGTAGAACAGCTGGTGCTGCACCACCACACCCAGTTCACGCGCTGCTGAGGACTAAGGAGCCTGCATGCTAAGCGAGCACTCCCACCAGTGCACCACATCCTCACACCACCCCGTTTGTTAAATGTTTATAATATGCTGGGCACTTTGTCCAGCACTCAGCTGTCAGGTTGTCGTTTGTCATTGCAGTAGCACGGAGGGATCTGTCTCATCCTATGTCCCATTTAACACAGTGCTGCTCAGAGAGGTGTCGGCTCCGAAGTCACACAGCTAGCAGACAGGCAAGCACGTTGAGTGGAGGGCTTTTTGTACCCTGTCTCTAGATCATACTTCTCAAGGGAGGGCCTAGCAGAGGAGTAAGGTGGACACATGGCCTTTGGCGTCTTCCTAAAGACTTCCTGAAGACTCCAGGTCTTACCCTGCTTTCTGGGCCAGGAGTGTGGGCCAGGACAGCGAGTGCCCTTTCTTGGGGTTCTGCCTTATGTTTGTATTTATGATGTCCTTGGGGTGAAGGGGTTGAGGTAGTGTAGGAGAGGAATACCTTGTCTATAGTCTTACATAGTTTGTTCCTTCTTGTAAGGCATCAGGGGCCAGTTCAAGGGCTTGGTGCGTAACATGCAATTCCACAGGCAACCAGAACTCTCCCATTTTTCCTTTCCGACCATCTTTACTGTGTTTCTGCTTGGAACAAGAGAGCTGCTTCAGTCCCAATTACCCCTTCCATATCCCCAGTCACCAAGAAGAGTAAGTAGGTAGGACACATTGCTTTCTCAAGTCGAGGGCTTCCCCTGTGAGCTGATCACAGCATTTCTGTGTGTAGCTCATTGGCCAGAATTTAAATGGCACAACTGATTGCAGGCCTACCTGAAAATGTAGTCCTTGCTTCAGACCACCATGTGTCTGGTAAAACTCCATCACTAGAAAAGAGAAAGAATGATTCTATACACACTGAACAGTGTCTACCTCTGCCCTGAGCTCATTAGATCTCCCTACGGTGTAATCCCATGAGTCAATGCAATGACCCTCGTTTTATAGGGGAGGAGAGTATGTCTCTGAAAGGCTAACTTGTCCAAGAGGTTAACTTGTCCACCATGGAAGAAGCCACCAGCAGAAGATGTGGCACCCTGCCATGTACACCTGACCCCAGAGACTGTGTGATTCTATCTCTGCCCTTAGGCAGATGATGGAGAAACTAGGGTACTTTCATTCCTGCATAGACCCTGAGTGTGGTTTTTCAGTATTTGTTTTTCCTGGCTAAGATGTAGGTGTAGGTGCCTTTCATACCTAAAGTCAGTGGAGAAAGCTAATGCCTTGCAAAGTAATTGTGGCTAGGGCAACCATAAGGTAATGGAACAACCAGCGCAGGCCACAGACTCTGTGTCCTGAGATAACTGCGGCCTAGCTCAGGGCCAGCTGCACTGATGCAGCTCATAGGACGCACTGCCTCTCCTGGGAGGACACACAGGTCTGGAAGCTTCTCCCAGCCACCGCCCAGGTATCTGTGATCGCCTGAGGCGCATTCATCAGCTCTGCTTCTGTGATGTTTGGCTTTGATCTGAACCAGCATGTGGGTCTCTTCTGACTCCTCCTTATGCCTGGCTGGGCCTGGCCTCTGGCCCTGGCCTCACCCTGGTCACTGAATGTTCTGCCTCTGGAGACCTGTGTTTGGTGAAACTGTGGTCCCAGTAAAGCCCTGCTAGAACCAGCAAAAAGCTCTAGAGAGAAGTTAATTAGCTCTACAAAGGTGAAAGGCCCAGTCCTGTCCAGGCACGAGCCTTTCTGAGCTATGCTTTCCCACATTTCTCCCATCTTTATAGCTTTCTGTGGTCCATCAGGTATTTGCCTCCATTAGAGCCATGGCTAACAGTCAGTCTTCACAGAACAAGTCTATGGGAAGCCAGTTGAGTGCGCATGCGCACAATTCTCATTTCCTCAAGATTCTTTTTCCTCTCATGTTCTACCTCCCTCCATTCGTTCATTCTCCTTTCCCCTTCCTCCCTTGCTTCTCCTCCTCTCCTTTCTACTACCTCTCCCCTCCCCTCCCACCTCCCCACCCCCATTCTCCTCCTTTCTTTCTCTTTCTATCTGGTGGGGAGAGGGAACCAATTAAGGTAAGGGCTCTACACTGAACCACGCCCCCACCGAGCATTCCCTGCTTCTCACACTTGCTTGTGTGTGAGTCTTTCTGCAGGGTGCAGACATGGCTGCTCACAGCCTGGCAGGGAACCCAGTGTCCTGGCAGCTTTCCCCTGGTTTTGAGAAGAGTGTATGTTCAGAAAAGCTTCCTGGTGGGCAGGGCTTCGGGGCTGCCCAATGCAGAGGTAGAGACAAGCTCGATTGCCTGAAGACAGCTGAGCTTCTGGCTGCTTACAGCTCTCTTCCCCTGTCTAGGAGTCATTACCTTCTGCAAGTTCCTTCACTGTGGGCAAAGCCACCTCCTCAGCGGGATCTGGTCCTCTCCAACCTGCCTCCTAGGTAGTGCTATGGTCAGTGGTTTGTTTACCCAGAGAAGTGAAATTTTCTCTTTGAAGAAATTTTAGACTTCTGTGACAAAGAATAGTTCTTCACATGCTTTCTAGCCTTTTAAAATTTTATAATTATTATTACAATTTGGAATTTATAATGTTTCTCCTTTATACTATTTAATGTTTTCTTATTAAAATAGAATTACATCGCTTTTCCTTACTCCAGACCCTCCCAGCTACACTCCCATGAGCCACCCACTTCTCAAATTGATAGCTTTTTCTTTATTGTTATATATGTATGTATCTGTATGCACAAATACACACACTATGTGTATATATACACACACACACACACACATACTGGTAGAATCTGCTTTTGTTGTTGATCTGTACATGCTTTTAAGGCTGACCACTCTAGATTGGAAAACAAATAAGGGGATTTATCTCTGAGAGGGGTCACTTCTCTTTCTCCCAGCAGTTATTAGTTGCCTGTAGTTCTTTTTTAAGAAGCTGGGACACCCCAAAATCCTCATCCTTCCATGTTAACACCTCTGGCTCTTAAAATCTTCCTGCCCCCTCTTGCCCCATGTTCTCTGAGCCAGAGATGAGATACAGGAGCTGTGATGTACATGTGTCCAGTGGTGTGGGGCCTCTCACAGTCTGGTGGTCTCTGCACTGCGTCCAGTAGTGGTTTTCTGAGATGGTCTTCATTTGCTATAAAGAGGCTTCTTTGATGAGGGGCAGTGGCTACATTTATCCAAGAGAGGTGGCTTTGAACCCATTCTGGCCCTTCATAGGAAAAAGGGTCTTGGCACAGAACACATTCTCAGACTCCCAAGAAGACCTTTATCAGGCCTCGCAGTACAGCCTTGAAGCTGAAGCCACAAAGCCCTCCTGACATCCTGCTGCTGTGTCTACAGCCTTACCAGAGAAGCGTCTGCCTGTCTCTCCACTCAGCCAGAGGCTTCGATGGCTTTCTGTGTGGGACTCACTTCAGCTTGGGAAGGCCCCAGGCACTTTATTGCAGGGTTTCCATTAGGATTCTGGACTCAGCAGTTAGGAAGGGTGTCTCTGGTTGTCTAGAAGTGGGGAAACCTATGCTGTATGTATGCGAGGGTGCCAAGAGAAACAGAACCAGGCTAGTGTTTCTTTCCTAGCTGAGGAAAGTCACATGTGCACCCAGCGCCTACCAAATCTGTATTCTATATGGCCAATGCCATGCGTTCCCAGTCACAATGGGGGTTCTGAAGGAGGCATGCCCGGAGAATGAATTCCTTTTCTTCCAGATGAATGTATACTTCTCATTCTAAAGCAATGACATAAATACATAAATACTAAATAAACAAACAAACAAACAAATAAACTGAATGTGGTGGTGAATAACGGTAATAAAAGGATTTGGAAGGTAGAGGCAGGAGGATCATGAGTTCAAGGTCAGCCTGGGCTATGAACCAAGACTCCACCTAACTAAATAAAGTGAAACAAAACGAAATGGGTATCCACCCTTTTGGGTTCTTTAAGCCAATTGGAATAAGAATTGTCTTGGTCCATACATATTATAGACAAAACCTGACCTGACAGTAGGGTCTGTGAAAAATATTAGAAGTTAATTGTTCCAGTGAGCTACAATTATCTTTCTTCATTCTATTCAACAAACAGCTCCTTATTAAGTACACACTTTATATTCTTCTTCAAATATATATATTCAAAGAATATATATATCTTCTTCAAAAAGTAAGATACATACTACTTGGGCTTGGACTTAGAAGCCAGCAATCTTGTCCTTAGAATGATTATAATGGCTATGCCAAGGACTCACAGCTGCTACAAGCCCATCCTTATTACCAGCAAACTAAGACTTAAAGAAAGCAGGTGGCAGATTCCAAGAGGCAGAATACAAACCTAGGTCTGAGGGCCTCCGTTACTCACTCTGGTCTCCAGTTCCTTAGAGTGATTCTTGGCTTGATCAAGGATGCTATCAACCAGGTCTTGCCAGAAAAGCCATTCTACGGGTACTAGGGGGAGCATGAAGAAAGCCTTTAAGGCTCTATGCAGGCAACCACTCCTTCCCAGCAAGCTGAGGAGACAACAGAAAGCACTGCAATTAGCAAGACAGAGAGGATGGGCCCTGTGGAGGTGAAATATGGACCTCTGAGATCGAGCGGCTACAGCTTGCTGGAGTTGGTGTCCCTGGGCTCAAAGGATACTCAGGTAGGGACTCCCCAGAAGCCTGGTGCAAGTGATATGATACAGCAGGTATAAGCTGGATTATCTACTGGGGTGGGAAGGAACTCCCAATGCAGAGGTGAAGAAGCATTGTTAGAATGATAGCCATTGGAACAGAAGACAACAACGAAAAGCCTCTGTTTCTTCCCTCAGCTTTGTGGCCACCCTCTCTCCATGGTTGGCAGATCCTAACACAGCACTAGCTGGCAAAGCAGAGGCATGGGATGCAGGGACCTATCGACATAAAACTAAACAGAGAAGAGTGGGCATGAAGCTCAAAGAAAGCTACTGAGCAGGAAGTCTGGGAAGCAAGGTATAAATACAAGACAACAGACCACATAGGTCCTGAGATTTCTAGTCTGCAGTGATCACTCGGACGATAGCACTTTGAATGAGAAATTAGTTCTTAATTACATGTAAGCCACTTACTACCGGGTTTAAGCAGGCACTGTTAGGAGAGAAGGCCACTTTGATCCCCCAACCCTTCCTGTGAGGAGAGAGAGACAGAGAGCAACAATTAAACAGAAATGGCACCATTGCTATATGCTGATTAAGACTCTGCATTTTGCTGGTAGGGTTTGCTGCTAATTGGAGGAGCCTCAGAGGTGTGGAGGATCAAAGGATCATTTCTTGTAGCAAGGGATGGGTACAGCAGCTAAGGGATAACAATGGGGGCCAGCCCAGGTGAAGCTCTTCCAGCTTGATGTCTATTATTGACAACAGCTACTATACCCTGCTGCTTTCCATACAGCATAATATTGGGCCTGCCTAGGACACTAGAACTGCCTTTTCCTGTCTGGTTTCTGCCTCATTGCTCCTAACTCTTGGAAGGTGTGTGCACATGGGATTACAGACAAGAGTTCGTCCACTGTTAGAACACAGGCTCAGAGCAGACAAGAGTCTGGGCTCTGATGTTTGCAGTGAATACCATGGATGATACCTGGGTTTTGAGGAACAATGCATATCAGCTCTTCTGAACCCTGGAAGGTAACTTAATGCCCTCAAGGTCTCAGTTTACAGACATAGAAATGGAGGCTCAGACCTAGAGAGTAACCACCTCTCCCCAACTCTACAGCTGCTTAGCTAGTGCACAAAGTCTTGTACGGTCCCATTAGCTTCCTGCCTCTCCTTCCTGTATGTCTCAGTCATGCACAAACATTTCAGGGGCATTCCTTGGTACAGGGCACAAGGCTTTTGTAAACTGCCAAGGACTCCGTTGATTTAAGTTACCTATTTGCTTTTGGAAAACATTTGGGCATTCTGAATTAGTTTCATCTTTATTTAGAATAATGTAACATAATAGCATACTACAGTGTCTTAGTCAGGGTTTCTATTCCTGCACAAACATCACAACCAAGAAGCAAGTTGGGGAGGAAAGGGTTTATTCAGCTTACATTTCGCAGATTGCTGTTCATCACCAGAGGAAGTCAGGACTAGAACTCAAGCAGGTCAGGAAGCAGGAGCTGATGCAGAGGCCATGGAGGGATGCTGCTTACTGGCTTGCTTGCTTCCCCTGGCTTGCTCAGCTTGCTTGCTTATAGAACCCAAGACTACCAGCCCACAGATGGTACCACCCACAATGGGCCCTCCCCCCTTGATCACTAATTAAGAAAATGCCTTACCGCTGGATCTCATGGAAGCATTTTCTCAACTGAAGCTCCTTTCTCTGTGATAACTCCAGCTTGTGTCAAGTTGACACACAAAACCAACCAGTACATACAGTATAATACAACACTATTAAATTGTAAATGTTCTATAGTCCATGCACATATATAAATATAAATAATAATAATATACAAAATCTAAAGCCTTTGAAAGCCACCATTCCTGGTTAATGTTTCCAACAATAAGCCACTGTTAAAGAGTGACCTAGTAAGGGTTTTTCTTGAGTATTCACAGTAGATCAGCAGTGACTTGACGTTCGGTGGTGGTAGCCAAGGGCTGCCTCCATGTTTCACTCTCCTTAAATCAGTGATTCTAACAGTCTCATGACACCTGGCATTGAAGCAAGCAAACGTGATTGACAGCGTGGTGAAGTCATCACAAGTCTCCCAAGGCCTTGAGGACAGCTGGTCTGCATCATGTTGGCAGGAACCTCCTCAGCACTCTGCTGACCTTGCCCAGCTGAGGACGATGAGTGCAAACATAGGCATTCTGCTCAGCAAACTCACAAGAGCTCCCAGAGAAATGCTGCATAAATCAGAAATGCTCTTCTCCAGAAACTTTCAAAATTTGATCCACCCCTACACACACACACACACACACACACACACACACACACACCACTGGACTCTAAATCTGTAAATCATAATGGACATATACATACACACACACATATAATCCATACATATGTATGGTTATATATATGTGTGTGTGTGTGTGTGTGTGTGTGTGTGTGTGTGTGTGTGTGTGTGTGTACACATACAGTTTGTTTTTTTGTTTGCTTGCTTGTTTGTTTTTGTGAGACAGGGCCTCATGTAGGCCAGGGTAGCCTTGAACTAGGTAGGTAGCTGAGGATACCCTTAAATTTTCGATTCTCTTTCTTCTTCCACCCCAGGGCTAGGGGACATTGTGTGCCACCACACCCAAGTTACACAGCAAATGAGATCGAACCCAGGACTTCATGCAAACACTCAGCAACTGAGCCACATCCCCAGCCAAGAAGGTAACATTTTAATCTAAGAGTTCTAAGTGATTAACAAGTGATATATAAGCCTAGCAAAATAAGAGAAGAGCAACCGTCCACAGTTGATGTCAGATAAGGCAACAGCTGAACGAAACAAAAGGAGCTTCTCCTGCACCCTGCACTCTTGCCCCGCCCCCTGGCATCCATCAGTGTTTTGTATCCATGAGAACAAATACTGTCTGTGGCTAACATGATTTGTGAGGTGGTGGAATGAGGAGGCTAAAGTTCTCTTCTCATCACAAAAGTAATAAAGTCTGGCTGTCGACATGTCAAAAATACTGAAAACACCATAAAGAGAAAAAACCAAACCACTTCTAATTTTGTTATTTCACTATTTTTCTTTATATAGCATAGAGAATATACCATTTCCCATACACAGCAATACCTGTTGGAAAGCCTGAATTTTATTCTGTGTAGGGGTATCTCATAGTTTTCTTTACTATTTCCTTTACCACCCCATTTTTGTTTTAAATATTTCCTTTCTTTTTATTTATGTGTTTCTGTGTATTTTATACACACACATTTGCATACACACAAACAAACATAGGTTCCCAGGAGGCCAGAAGAGGGCTTTGGACCCCTAAAGCTGGGATTACTGCAGTCATGGGCGGCTGTGTGGATTCTGGGAACTGGTCTTGAGTCCTCAGCAGGATCAGCAGTGCTGTTGCCAGGCGAGTGTCTCTGAAGCTCCTTCTGCTTTATTTTTAAGAAAAAGAATAAAGAACTCTGACATAAACAGCATTGTGGGTGAGAGACAAAGACAGGAGATGGAAGAGAAAGAAGGGGAAGGGAACGAGGGGGAGGGGAAGAAAGGAGCAAGGGGGAGGGGGGAGGGGGATTTGTCCTGGAGGGGAATGGGACAAAGGAGACAGATGTGGCACACAGGAAAATGGTGGCTTAAAAAGGAAAAATGGGAAACCCCACATTAAGGTGAGGTGTTCAACTGTAATTGGGCATATTCAGTAGGTGAGCCCAAGAGGGCTTTGATTGCTGGACTTCAGTATTTTGATAGCTGGACCTTGGTAGTCAGCCTCAGGAGGAGGAAGTGGCCAAATAAAAGAATGGACCTCGGAGGCTAGCGTTAGGAATGAAATCTAAGGACTTTTAGCAAGGCAGAGGGAATTGGGGAGGACAAGGCCTGTCAGAGCCATGACTACCACATTTGAGCTAGCCAGAGTCCCTTCAAATTCTTAACCACAGAAGACTTGATGCCACCCTGAGCTCACCTTAACATGGAGAATGCCACGCAGCCCAAGATGGCTAGCTAACTTAACGCCCATTCCGCCATATGGAACTGTAGATAGAAAGTTATGGCAAGTGAGAGGCAGACACACAACAGATGACACACACAGAGAAGCATATGAATAGGAATTTTTAAAGATGGGAAAAGAATTCCTAGTGGGGGGAAACGAGGAGATACACATACTTATTACCTTCTCATTTTCCTCAAATAAAACCCGTAGCTGCGGCTCTCACATAAAGTCAAAAAGTTCCCGAGAGTTGGAAGCAGAGCAGCAGAGTTTTATCCTAACACAGGATGGTGTCAATGTGAGTGCTTACATAAATAGATCAAGAGTCTCTCCACAGAAGACACATCTGTGTCCAGGCTTGCCTGTGGCTTGACTCTTCCCCTGACTGAATAATGAATGATAGGCTGTAGCACTAGTGTGCCAGATACCTGTTTGGTTATGGATGGAGAAATGATTTACAGTTGCCTGAAGCCAGTGTGGCTGTCTGGTACTTCTATGGCTTTATCTTACAAAAAAATAATATATATTATAAAGAATCTATATATGGAGGTGTTTAATACGAATTTGGTGGGTGTGGCCATCATTAGCCTCCACAGGTAAAAAAGAAGAAACAGTGTCTTTGCAAGTAGTCACGAAGAAAGGGAGAAAACAAAGCACTTTGTAAGATGAATTTCTGAACCCTGTGAGAGGAATCTTCACAGAAACCACAAAATGTTGGCTTTTGACTAAGTTCCCAAAAGAAAAAGTCAGTTTCCTGTTTGCTTGGGGTTGTATTTTAATTTCTTTTTGGTTGTGGTTAGATAATTTTCAAGAACATATGGGAAAAGTCTTGGCAGTCCCTCTCGTCCCCACAGGATTGCAAAAGAAGTAAGTGTGCAAATGAAAACGGGACACAGCACTTCAGCTTGACACAACACTCTGTGGTGCCAACGCTTGGGGGGGGGTAATTTACAGCTTACGACTGGGGACTGGAGAGACAATGCTCAGCAGCAACAGTTTACAAAGCTGAGAAGAGAAAGTAAAGACTCCTGAGACAGCATTACACACACACACTCACACACACACAATCATACACACGTACATACTCACACAAACATATATATACACACACAGACACACACACAGACACACACACAGACACACACACATAGACACACACAGTCACACACACATAGACACATACTCACAGACACAGATACACACATATACACATACACACGGACACACAGACACATACATATACACAGATACGCACACACACACACACACACACACACACACAAACTGTCACCTGAGATTAAGTCTGACCAGGCTACTCGCTACTCACAGTGGTAAAAATAATAGCCCAAAGTTTTACAGCACAGCCCAGTAGTTGTACTTAGTGCTATAAAGGCATCTTCCAATTTAACCCTATAACATTAGATGCTTAGAAAACTAAGGCGGACTGTTTAAAACACCCAGGTAGCAGGCACTCTAGCTGACAGTTGAACACAGCTGTGTCTGTAGCCTGAGCTTTTACCCGCTAGAAAGTGTTGTCTAACCCTGATGTTGTAATGATTGCTTTTGGTTAGATGGATTGTGCCTTTACCACATCACATGTTTCCGCTATGAATAGTAAATGAGCATACCATGAAATAATGAAATAGTTACATGATTTTACACAAATGCTTCATTACAGAGCCCTCCAGGAGAAACCCTGCCACACTCAGTGCACAAGTAATTCAAGACTTTGTAACTAAAGCACCGTTTACCTTCTCAGCCTTCCATGACTGATAAAACGCTAGGTAGATTGGGTAGGAATAAAAGACAGAGAATACAGATCACGAACATTAACAACTAAAGTTGGGGTGGCAGTCGAGTTTATAGCCTCAAAAACGTTTTAGAGGGTTTTGTTTTTGCAATAAATTAACATTTTAGAATTTACGAACGTACAGTACAAATTTCTTAAACTGACACAAGATAAAATGGAAAATATGAATAGCCTCATGTCTATTGTAGGAATTAAATCTGGGGCTAGTGATGTGTCTCAACGGGTAAGGTACTTGATGGCAGCCTGGATGGCCCGAGTTTGACCCCTGCATCCCGTGTAGTAGAAGGACGAAACTGACACCCACAAGTTCCCCTTGAACTTCCACACAGGCACTGTGATGCCAAGGAAAATAAAAAGAAATTAAATGTGTATTTTAATTTTTTTCTACAAAGAAAACTCTAGGTCCGGATAATTTGTGGAGGAATTTTATCAAATATTTATTATAATTTAATCAAGTGAACAATACCGATCTTAGAAAAAAATTTTCCAAACACTTGTTTTAGGAGACAATACCTTAGAAAAATTTTTTCCAAACACTTGTTTTAGGAGATCAACATATTTTGATTTAAAAAAAAAAAATTAGAAACAGGCTGGGCATGGAGGCTCACTTCTTTAATCTTAGCACTTGGGAGGCAGAGGCAAGCAGAACTGTATGAGTCTAAGGCCAGACTGGTCTACATAGAGAGTTCCAGGCTACCCAGAAATGTGTAGTGAAACCCTGTCTCAAACAAACAAAAACAAAAACAGGGGGTGGGGGTGGATAAAATTACTAGTATATTACATAAACTTAGGGCTGGGGGAATCTTAGGCAAGGTTTTGCTACATAGCTTACACTGACATCAGACTTGTGGTGACCCTCTGGCCTCAGCCCACAGCCCTGGAACTATAGGCATGTACTACCATGCCCAACTGTCAGAAACATTCTGAACAGAATACTGGCAAAGGTTAACTCATCAATACATAAAAAGGATCAGTTGTGGCCAAATTGAGTTAATCTCAGGAATTCGAACTGGTTTTAACCTTAAAATTTCAATATAATTGCAGAGGGACTGCTCAGAGGTTAATGGTATTTGCTGTCATTGAGGAGTTCTGGGGTTGGGTTCCCAGCACCCAGGTTAGGCAGCTGAGAGTTACCTGTAACTGGAGCTCCAGGGGAATATGATTATCTCTTCTAGCCTCTGAGAGTACCTATATTTATGACATGAGGGTACCATATCATGCATATAAATAAAAATAAAGCTTCAGTAACTCAGTATAATCCACTATATTAAACAGAGCAAATGAGAAAAATCACCAATCCATGAAGACAAAAGTATCTGGCCAGTGTGTCACAGTCACTCACAAACAGCAGCCAAGAGGAACTCAGATGCTTTCCTACCAGAAGGGAATGGAATCTGTCCAACCCACGACACAAATGGAAGAGCCTGCAGGTCAGCTTCACACTCCAGACACAATCCTAAGGCAAACATACAACAGCAACAAGGCAAGAAGACTTGTCTAAAAAACAATTCTATGTATTAGTGGAGATAAGACAGGGCCATAAGACAATGAAGAAAGAAAATATCTCAGGGTCAGAAGAGAAAAACTAAAGTGATTACAGATGACTTGAACGTTTATGGTAAAGTCCCCAGAAAGGGGGATCGGAAGTTCAAGACCGGCTTTGGTCACATAGCAAAGTCAACCTGGGCTACGTGAAACGGTGTCTCAAAAAATCAAAATGAGGAAAACAAAACAAAAATAGTGTTAACATTTAACACTGTAAGTGTTACATGCATGTGTGTGTGTGTGTGTGTGTGTGTGTGTGTGTGTGTGTGTGTGTGTGTGTGTGTGTGAGATGCAGGTGTGTACATACAAGCATGCTCTTAGCCATGCAGGAACATGTAAAGACCAGAGGTTGACGGTCTTGCTGTCTTCCTCAGTCATGTCTCTCCCTTAGTTTTCTGAGACAGAGTCTCTCACTCAATGTGGGGGTTGCTATTTCAGATAGGCTGTCAAGCCAACAAGCACCAAGAATCTACCTGTCATAGACCCTGACATTCTGGGATTACAGACGTGTGCCATCATTCCTAGATTTTCTGTGCGTGCTGAGACAGGTCCTTTTACTTGCAGAGTAAGTACACACTTGGCCTAGTAAACCATCATGTCTGGTGTTCTGTGTTTGCTGTGCGT
This sequence comes from Uromys caudimaculatus, assembly GCA_028551405.1. NCBI lineage: Eukaryota > Metazoa > Chordata > Mammalia > Rodentia > Muridae > Uromys > Uromys caudimaculatus. The sequence goes on from CM052712.1 coordinate 52,045,180, forward strand.
TTTAAGTATATATGTATACGTTCAGGGATGAATGCTCACATTGCCATTATGCCTAGTTTTTTACCAAAACAAGTGATGAGTCAAGTTCTGCAGATTAAGTTTTTAACTCTTTGCAGACTGCTGTGAGTTTTGGTGTGGCATTCTTTTAGTACTGATTTGCCCCAGGTTGATTAGAAGCCATGTCTAATTCTCACTTCCCCCAAATGAAATGATTCTCTGTACAAAGTGAAATGGTTTAAAATAAAACGTGATTACATTTGTAAAGCGCTTTACCAGCTGGAAGACATAAGTGGTTATTAATTAGGGAAGTCACTGCTTGGCACCTTCCTTGTTCTGTTCCTTTTAGATCTTTAAATTTATTGCTTTTCAATTATATAATTTATAGGAGAGTGTGCAATTCAGCTTTTTTTTTTTCCTACTAAAACACCCAATGTGATCTGAAAGGCAGAAGAGATCTGATGGATTAATGGGCTACTTTGTCCTTTTGAAAATACAAGATTCGACGAATACTCCGTGCAACTAATTGTGTTTGAAAGGACGCTGCCCCAGAGCAGAATGCAAATTAGCTTTTCCTAACCTTTGCTCCTTTCTTCCTGATGGGCAAGACCATTAAAGAGCCATCTAGCACCATACTGTCTTCTGACAGGCCTGGTTCTTGTAAAAATACTCACCCTATCCATGCAGGCACTGGGGAGCCTTTCCTTGGACTTCATCTGTCCATGTAATTTGCACTGATTCTAATGAGGACAACTGTCAGGCAAATGTCTGTGGAAAGTGAGTGGAACGAAAGCAAATGAATCTAAAGAAATAGGTAAGGGTTAAATAAATCGGGGTTCCAGGGGATAGGTAAGGGAAAGCTGTGGCTTTGTTTGCTTGTTCCATCTAGACTAATTAAGATGCCTTTATGTGTCCAGTGGGGTCCAATGGGCTCCCGCCTCTACTCTCATAGCCAACAGGAAGCTATTGTATGGCTATGTGTATTAGTGATAGGGCAAGTAAAGTGGAAACTTAGGGGTTCTTGGGGAAGTCAGCTGTGTTGGATGATGTTTGGCTGGGACAGACACAGGAAGGAGCGTTTTCCTGAAGGGGACACAGGTAAGAGGATGTTTTGCTATAGCAAACAGGTGAAAGGACACATGGTGTTAAGGACCCAACAGATGATGGATGAGGGTGGATGGTATCGGTACGCCTCGCCATGCCTTAATGATCATTGTTTGTCGTGGCTTCATAGAAAGAAATGCACCAACAAACTTCTAGTGGTGTTCTGGCGGCTTCTGGCTGCTTTTACATACTCATGTACGGCAGAGTGATGTCAGCTGATACTGACTCGTGTGGAGGTTTGCTAAGACAGACTCGGGTGGTGAGACAGACTGGGAGGACACATGATGATCGGAAGGAGTGTAATAGAACCTGACAGACGGTGATGGTGACGGGGGGGGGGTGTGTGTGTGTGCATAGCTAGCTTCGCAACACTTCATTGAGAGGCATGGCAGAAAACTTCTCCTGGCATTCCTGCTGGTCCTGGTAACTCCTGCTGACTCGTGCGGATTTGGTGGGGGCCTGGCTGTTTCTGCTGGGCTACACCACACTGCTGAATCAAGTTTGCTCTCCTGACACAACTGAACTAGACTGATGGTGCTTGCGAGGGGGTCAAGCCGCTACTGTGATATGTGTGAACTGAACTGCCGAGATCCTGACAATGCATACTGTATTTGCTTCAAAGAACTGCTTCCACACAGGCCCACTTCCCCCATATCCTAATAACCTTTCTTTCCCACTTCCTCTGGTGGGTGGTGGGCTAGAAGGGCAGCTAAAGCACTTAGGAACCCATATTAAAAGTAGGATTTGAAAACATTTAAGCCAATAGGCAAGAGAATGTCTCAGAGTGTTAAAATTGATTTTTGTATCATGTCGTCAATACTGTCTGAACAGGTGGAAAACTGACAATCCAACCACGAAGCAGGAGGAGCACAAGATGGATGGTCTTCCTCCAGGAATTTGTACTCTGAGAACATGGACAGAGCCCACATGTGGCCTACAGTCTGACAGTTTGGGTGCCTGGGCATCTTACTGCCCGAGAAAATGAGACAGAGAATGCAAATGACTCTACACAGCAAACCGTGTTGGGACAAAGTGAAATTGAGCCGTTGTTACTCTTTGGGTTATGACATTCATTCCTCAGAACAGCTCATTCTATTAATATTAAAACAAAGTATTGAATATGAATTGGTCCAAAGGAGGTCACTGAATGATAGAGAACTGAGAAACCAGAACTAAAGTATCGCCTTCTCTAGCAACATTTTAAAATGAGGAGCACAAATGAAGATTATGTTGTCTATTTTAAAAAAGAAACTCAGAGGTAGGGAGATGGCTCAGGGGAAAAGAGTGTTTGTTGCACAAGCATGAAGACCTGAGTTCAAATCTCCAGCATTATGTAAAAAGGTGCGCATGCCCATTATCCCAGCACTGTAGAGGGAGGAAGAAGATTGCATGGGGCTTGGTGGTTGCCAACCATGCTTGAGGTTCAGTAGCTTGCGGGCACTGTCTCAAGGGAATAGAGCAAAGAATGGTATAGCAGGGCACCCACTTCTTCCTCTGACCTCTGCATGTGTGTACTGGCATTCATACTAGCTACATGTACGCATGCATGCACGCACTCGAGGGGGAGGAAGAACCCTGATATAACAGATACCTTTGTGTCTGTCCCCTTCCCTCAGCCCAGATCTGATTGTAGCTTCAGGGGTAGGGGTGCTTACTGGACAGTTAAGTCTTAGGTGGTGCTAACACTGAGTTGTAAGACTATTCCACCGAAATCAACTTCCAAGTGGGCACAGACTGGAGAGTTCGAGATAGCTCACTTCCCTTCCCTCCATTCGAGAGGCAAACAGGAGATATGCAGCCTCCACCCGTTGAAGAGCCGATCGAGGAAAGTTTCCTGTATACTTTCCCAAGTTTGCAGCATCAAAGACCCCATTGCCTTCAACCGTGACCACGACCTTGGCTGTGCAGCCTCATTTTGTTTTTTCTTTCTGCCATTTCCTCTCATTCTCTACTAACTCCTACTTTCTGAGATCACCATCACCTCCCACTGAAACCCCCTGGACCTGAGACCTTGTCCCAGCCTCCAGTGAAGAATCCATACTAAGAAAACTAGCATTTAAATTATTTTTATGTTATAATCTTATACAATTTAATAAATGGACTTAAATGCATTTGCCAAAAATTAAAAAAAAAAACAACTTATATTGGCTGATACTTATTTATTAAAATGGTATTATCTGGATAGACAGCAGTAATGCAGGCTTCCCACTGTGGCTCTGATGACAGCTTCATCTCCACATGCTGTCTCATCAACAATGCAGGCATCCGGGAACACAGTGCCAACAGCGTTCCTAAAATACTTTGTAAGTTGCCTGTTTGGAACTTGAAATGTATTTTCTGAGAGAAAATATTGCATTACTCAATAGAAAATGTCCCAAAGGGCAAAGTATAGCCCCATGCAGAGAACGATTCACTAGTGTTCTGATTTCCAAGATAAAATAAAAATGCATGCAGCCACAAAGACTTGGGCTCCCAAAGATTCATCTGTTGCAGGTGGCTGGGCCTAAGACCCTTGGGAACCAGGAGGAACAGAAGCTATTGTCAGAGTGCAAAGTAATTATGCTCTGATACTACTGTGGGAAAATCGACCTGTAAATAACTATATTGGGTAAGACAGGTTCAGAATTTATGTTCAGAACCTTAGACTATGACCTTACCCAGAAAGAGGGATTTTATATATGTAGTGCTCTGAGTTATGATGAGGTCATGATGGCTTAGAGTGGACTCTTAAATCCAATGAAGACAGAAACACACACACACACACACACACACACACACAAACACACACACACACACACACACACACACACACACACACACACACACGGAAAAGAAACTTGAAGATGAAGACAGTGATTAAAGCAGTGTAGCTACAAGCCACAGAGACAGAGAGATGGCTAGGATACACCAGCAGTGGCCAGAGACTGGGGGAGGATTCGTAACCACAACCTGAAGGGTGGGCAGGGACCAGGCAACACTGGATTTTAGGTTCTAGCTCCTGGAACTACAAGAAGACAACATTCTTTTGTATTATAGCATTAGGTTTGTGGCAATTTCTTAAGGAGGCCCAGGAAGCTAATATAGTAACTTCAAAATTCTGGGAGCTAAGCTGGGGCTTTGGATCAATCAAATAATCAATAAACCATTAATTCTCAAATATAAGGACACCCTCTCCCATTTTCCCATTTTCAGGGTTACATATTAAATTCCTTGATTGCAGAAGCTGTCAAGAGGCTGGATCCGGATACAATTCCTCATCTTATTTTAAAATGTAGTATGATGTGTTAAATAGGATCTAATGTAGGCCATATCTAAACCCAGGGTTCTACTTCTAAATGCTTCTAGAATGAGACTAATGTTGACAGACTGAATGCCTGGTGAGTGACTGCACCTATGTAACGCACTGTAGTCCTCTGAATAGGTTTAGTTCCCATAGACTCATATGTATGAACTCTTGGCCCATAGAAAGTGGCAAAACTAGGATGTGTGGCCTTATTAGAGGAGGTGTGGCTTTGTTTGAGGAAGTTTGTCACTGTAGAGGCGGGGCTTTGAGGTCTTAAATGCTCAAAGTACATCCAGTATGAAACAAATCCAGTCTCCTACTGGCTGCTTTTGGATCAAAATGTAGAAGTCCTGAATCCTCCAGTGCTATGTCTGCCTGTGAGCTGCCGTGTTTTCTGCCATGATGATAAGGGACTGTCTTAGTCAGGGTTTCTATTCCTGCATAAACATCATGACCAAGAAACAAGATAGGGAGGAAAGGGTTTATTCAGCTTACACTTCCACATTGCTGCTCATCACAGGAAGGAAGTCAGGACTGGAACTCAAGCAGGGCAGGAAGCAGGAGCTGATACAGAGGCCATGGAGGGATGTTACTGGCTTGCTTCCCCTGGCTTGCTCAGCCTGCTCTCTTATAAAGCCCAAGACTACCAGCCCAGGGATGGCACCATCCACAAGGGGCCCTCCCATGCTTGATCACTGATTGAGAAAATGCCTTACCACTGGATCTCATGGAAGCATTTTCTCACCTGAAGCTCCTTTCTCTGTGACAACGCCAGCTTGTGTCAAGTTGACACACAAAACCAGCCAGTGCAGGGACTAAACCTCTGAAACTATAAGCCAGCCTCAACTAAATGTTTTTACCTTTATAAGAGTTGCCTTGGTCATGGTGTCTCTTCACAGCATTAGAAACCCAAACTAAAACAGAATTTAGTACAAGGAGTGGGGTGTTGCTGTGATAGGCCTGATCATGTTTTTGTTTTGAGGAATGTAGATTTTGGAACTTTGGATTTGGAAAGAAGATTGCTTTAAGTAGGCCTTAATGGCCATCTGAGTAGGAATATGAGAGATATTAGTACTGAGGGTGATTGGAACTCTGGGGGCCTGGTTCAAGGTCTTTCAGAGGAGAATTTTAGTATGTTGCCTAGAGATTGTTCTAGTGATATTTTGGTGATGAATGTGGCTGCTTTTGGTCCTTGTCCAAAGAGTCTGCCTGAGGCTTAGGTAAAGAGATTAATTACATTGACAAAGGAAGCCTCAAAATAGCCTAGTTTAGACTTTGCTCTGTAGATAACTAGTATTTTGATCAAATATAGCAACCTGAGGGGGAGAAATTACAAAATGTATGGTTTAAATATTAAAGGGGTACCAGGAAGTAGAATGGAGCTAAATCCTGTATCCAAGGAGATAAACAGATTAAGGGAGTGGTGACCTTGGGGGCAAGATCCCACCCAGCTAAATTTATTGTTTATGCATTTGCAATTGAATGAGGAAGAGTTATATCATGTTAGGTGTTATTATGACTTGGTTATTGTTTTCATTTGGACATAAGGAGATATGATTGTGTATCAAATTGATAAGGGATGGATATTGATGGCTATCCTCAGTTGTCAATTTGACTATATCTGGAATGAAGTATAATAGAATTTATAAAGATCTTGTGAAAAGGTAAAAAACAACTTAGGTCCAGACATGGTGGTATATGCCTTTAATTCCAGCACTCAGTAGATAGAGGCATGCAGATCTCTGAGTTCAAGGTCAGTCTACAGAGCAAGTTACAGGACAACCAAGCTTAGGCAGTAAAGGAGTTGGAAAACAGAAAGCTTGTTATGATGTAATAGAACAAGGGGACCATGTTCCCCAGCAAGCAGCAGAACTCAGCAGCTTTAGTCATGTGACTCAGGCTTTAGAGTCAAGACTAGAAGGGACTGCTGGGACAATTGATGCTGGTGTACTGGCCGGTTCTGTGTGCCAACTTGACACAAGCTGGAGTTATCACAGAGAAGGGAGCTTCAGGTGAGGAAATGCCTCCATGAGATCCAGCAGTAAGGCATTTTCTGAATTAGTGATCAAGGGGGGAGGGCCCCTTGTGGGTGATACCGTCTGTGGGCTGGTAGTCTTGGGTTCTATAAGAAAGCAAGCTGAGCAAGCCAGGGGAAGCAAGCCAGTAACATCCCTCCATGGCCTCTGTATCAGCTCCTGCTTCCTGACCTGCTTGAGTTCCAGTCCTGACTTCCTTCCTGTGATGAACAGCAACTGAAAATGTAAGCTGAATAAACCCTTTCCTCTCCAACTTGTATCTTGGTCATGATGTTTTGTGCAGGAATAGAAACCCTGACTAAGACAGCTGGTTAGCTAGAGCTAAGAAATTAGTGTTGATAAAGAGGAAATGAGCATCACTATGGTAAAATCTTCTGGGAAGTATTTTCTGAGAGCACAAAGAAACTATGTTCCAAACATAACCAAGGTTGTACCTCATGCTGGTAGCTAGACTTGGTAATATGTAAGAATCACCCAGATGGTACTGGTTTTGAAGGTATGAAGGGGTCATGAAGAACAGCTGAGGCTAGGCACTGTGAGAGACCAGGAAAGGCCATTGATGAGGTTGCAACCTTAGTTGAAGTTGATGGCCCAGAACTGAAGTGATCATGCAAAGAAGTTGAGGCTTGGCACCATGAACAGAGCCTAGGAGAGGCTATTTGTGAAGCCTAGTTCAGTGGAAGACCTCAGCATAGTGGAGATACCAGTACCATGGGATGACTACCAAGAACAATAGGAGCAATGGAATAGAGTCAACAAGACTCTACTAGAGTCTACAATGCTACAGAGGGCAGAGCTGTGTTACACAAACCCTTTGGAGGAGCCCAGAAGATCATGTGTGGATCCCAGACATTGGAAGAAAAATCTGTAAAGTTGAAGTTGCTTTGGAGACCCCATAATGTTTGAGATGCCAGAACCATGGGATAGCTGCTGAGGAAAGCTGCTAACAAGGAGTGGAACCAGTCCAAGAGAAAGAAACGTGTTGCAGTCAACAAAGATGAAATGAGTTGGAGATCTGAAGAGTGCTTTGACATCAGACATGGAGATACAGAGTTTGGAGTTTGCCCAGCTGGTTTTGTGTCTTGGTTTGGTCCAGTATTTCCTCACTATGACACTTTGGAATGGTAATGTATATCCTGTGGTGTTGGAAGTATACGATCTGCTTTTTGATTTTGATTTTATAGAGGATTGCAGTTAAGAGATTGCATGAATCTCAAAAGAGACTTTGAATGTTAGACTTGTAAATAATGTGAAGACTGTGATAAACTATAGAGACTTTTGAAGTTGGATTAAATGTATTTTGCTTTATGCTATGGTTAGGTATGGCCACCACAGACTCATATGTTCAAACAAGCCTATGGGGGCCAGAGAGTAGAATGTGGTGATATGAATACACTTGGCCCAGGGAGTAGCACTATTAAGAGGTGTGGCCTTCTTGGAGTAGGTGTGACCTTATTGGAGGAAGTATCTCACTGTGGGGGTGGGTTTTGAAGCTCCTATATTCAGGTTATGCCCAATGTAGAAGAAAGTCTCCTTCTGGCTGTCTGTGGAAGGGAGTCTCCTTCTGGATACCTTTGGATCAAGATGTAGAACTTGCAGATCTTTCTCCAGCACCATGTCTACCATGCCATGCTTTCTGCCATGATGATAATGGACTGAACCTCTGAAACTGTAAGCCAGCCCCAATTAATTGATCAAGAGTTGCCTTGATCATGGTGTCTCTTCACAACAATAGAATCCCAAGCTAAGACAGGTGGGAAGTTGTCTGAGTTGGTAAAGTACCTGCTGTGTAAGCCTGGTGACCAGCATTTGGGCTCTCATGTAAAACTGATCAGGTGTGACAGACACTTATCATCAACCCTGGCACTCAGGAGGCAGGGACCAGGGATTCCTAGGCAAGCTAATTAGCCACACAGCTTTAGGTTCTTCTAGAGATCCTGCCTTAAATAAAAAGCAGAAGAGAGATCAAGGAAGACACTAGACATCAACTTTGGGTGACTACACACATAAGCTCACACATGCATGCACACAGATAGGGATACTCAGAAAAATGGGAAGGGACACGTACAAGCAAACAAAATTAAATACTAATAAATAGTAACAGAGCTCTCCTTTTCGTTTGCTGAAATATGGTAGTAGCAAGACATGTAGAAATGTCTGCAAGTGGATCATCTTATTTATCAAACATTGCCTGTAAGGAGCTTTATCAGCATAGAAACATAATTTCCTAATTATTTTTTTTCTTCAAAATACTGCTGAAACCACTGACCATCCAAAGCCAACATCAAAATTTAACTAATAGATGCAGTCATGGCCTAAACTTTACAATTTAAACAGAACTGGATCCAGGATCTGTAGATTTAAATGTAAACTGTAAGCCCAAACCGTGTTTATAAGGAAATGGAGTGCAGGAAGGGAATTCACTACCTATGTTTGATTTTAACAAACAAATAAATTATATTAAAATTCTCCGGCCTCATTCTTCATTCCTGTATGAACCACTAGCAATATCTACCCCATTGTGCCGTCATTGTTTACCGATTATCCTATCATTAACTGTGACTATGATCACCGATTATGAACTATGCTACTTAAGGAAGTGCTCGCTGAATATTTCTGGTCAGTCCTCCATCTGCCATGTCGTGGCACACTGACCATGCCCGGTATGGTGTGCATGTTTCCTTATGTGTATTTTCTTTGACCAAAATAAAGGCTAACGTCACCATTGGAAACTGCAGTGGGAAGATTCTCTCCTTCCTCATGGCCTGCAAACCAAATCTGTTTCCTCTAGATTTGGTCGTTCGCTTGCATTTTGTGGGTTTTGTTAAACTTCCCTTCTGTGTATAACAAGGCAGGGTTTAGCTGTTCATTTGTTCACCCACAGGTAAGTCAATATTTGCTCACGTTTTGTATTTCCAATATAGAAATGCTCTGTTGTAAAATCTGGAACCTCACAATATACTCGATGTATTTATGACAACATTATTTCATGAAAAATTGCGAGAAAATGAATAAGTATAATGGCCAGGAGGAAACTGCAGACTGTGATTTCTTTTCTTCTATCAGACTTTCTACTGTTGGGGATTTGATTTGTGCTTCCATGGGAATTCGCACATCTATTGCAGGACCCCGCCAACAGTTGGTTGTTTGACTGGTCAATAAGAGCCAGCAACCAATGGCTGGGCAGGAGGATAGAGGCGGGACTTTTAGGATTCAGGACTTGGGGGGGAAAGAGGGGAGTCCGCCATGAGGGGACGTGGGAGAGACCGCGCTGTGAAGGAGCAGGAGGGCGAGACAGACAAAATGTAGGTGCAAAGGGAAAGGGTCCCCATGGGAGGGCTGCCCAGAAGGAAGCAGGGCAGCAAAGATAAAATATAGATTTAGAAAGTGTTAACTCAGGAATACTGAAGGGGAGTGTGTGCTAGCTGTGGGGAGATTTGGAAGTGGCCCAACCATTGAGCTAGCTAAGGCAAATTAAAACATAAAGGTTGCATATGTGTGTGTCTTTCATTTATGAATCCAGAGCTCTTCGGAGGGTGCAAAGACGTGCCCACCTGCCGGGGACATAGAGAAGACTTTTAAATATTTACCAATACATCCTACCACAGGAGATGGAGAGAGTATGGATCCCAGAATGAGCAACAAGAACTCTGGTGCATGATGGACTAGCTTATAAAAAGAACAGTGGATATGGCTGCAAGCCAAAGTTAGCTGAGTCACTCGGAGCTGTACCAGATCACTCCCATGTGAATAATCTTTATTAAAGTAAGAACATACACTCATTTGAAGTGTAGCTATTAGTACACTCAGCACAGCCATTGTGTAGAACTTCAGTTGATATAAGATTGTTTCTGGAAAAGAAGGTCGAGGCCAGTATTTTACTCTATAGCACAGGGTAGACAAAAGTTTACTAACTATGTAGCCCAGGCTGGCCCTGAAATTGTGGTAATCTCTGTGCCTCTGCCTTCCAGGTTCTGAGATTACAGGCTTGTGCCACTATATATAGAATATAGATAGATAGATAGATAGATAGATAGATAGATAGATAGATAGATAGATAGATAGATAGATAGATAGGCAGAGGGAAATAGCTATAGATATAGAGAGAGGAAATATATATATGAAAGTTCTTACATCTCTGACATGCTTGAAGATTATGCAGAACTTGGTGATAATAATAGTATTGTAGTTGACTTTATAATTGTTTTCAACTTTATATTAGTTAGTTTTGAAGGTCCAGCCCACTGTGGGTGGTCCCAGCTCAGGCCAGGTGTATAAGAATGCAAGCTAAGCAAGCCATGGAAGCAAGCTCGCAAGCAGCATCTCTCCACAGACTCTACTTCAGTTTTGCTTCCGGGTTCCTGCCTTGAGTTCCTGCCTTCACTTCCTGCGTTGATGGACTGTGATGTGCAAGTGTAAGCTAAATCAACCCTTTCCTTCCCAAACTGCTTTCAGTCAGTCTTCTATTCCATCAAGAGAAAAGAAAACTAGGATAAACTTCCTTACAAAATGTGCACCTTATCCCTCACAAGACACTCGTGTAAGTGCAAGGACACATGCCTGTCCCTCCCCATCCATGGAAATCCAGAACCTGAAGCTTGTGGATTAAAATTCCACATTCAGAAAGTCCAGGACGGGATAGCCACACTGCTTGCTGGGACCCAGTTCCCTCTAGGCTTTACTAAATAAATTCCTCTCCATACCACTCAGCTAAGCCTCTCCAGGTATCACGTCTCCAGCCCGCAGATGAGCCAACAAGCCTACGATGTCTGCCCTAGTCTGACAGTTCTTTGGCTGTCTTGGATTCACAGTCTCTGCTCAGGTTAGATGTGTTCTCACCTTCCGAGCAGGAAGATGCCTGGGCCAGAACCAGCCAGCCTGCATTAGTTACTGCTGAAATGAGTCGTGGAAGAGGAAGCTTGGGGATAGAGTGGTATTACTAAGCTTGAAGTGAGCATGTACCCCCAGCCATAGATGTCACGGGAGCCACCAGGACCTATCTGCTTTTCAATTATACAAATATTTTTCTTCTGTTTTATTTACTGTTATGTGTGTACACTGTGTACATGACTGTGGGCAGGCACTTGCCACGGCACAGATGGAGAGGTCAAAGGAAACCTGGCATCAGCTATCTTCTTCTAACATGTGGGTCCTGGGGATGGACCTCATGTTTGGTTTGGAGGCAAGCACTTTTACCCATCTCATTGGCCCTGACACCTGTAGAGGGCTCTAAATGAGGGGGAGGGCGCAAACTCAATTCACAGTAATCCATCTCTTCCCACGAGTCTACTATGCCATGCCGTGGGACTCACCCCAGGGCATATTTTGTCTATTCTGGATCTATTGACATTTTTTTCCCATTAAGAAAATCTGGGTCATCACTTTCCTGTTTATCACCGACTTCTTTCTTTCTCCTGCAAGTGAGCAATAGCCATCCTATAACTGCCTGGGTACACTTGGCCTCACATAATTAAACTAGGTACTGGAAACGACTGTAGTCTTCTCGTGCAAGCTTTGCAGCTGGCGAAACCACATTGAAACCCACAGGTACAAACCTCTGTGTCCCTCTGTAAACCATCCAGCCCAACCTCTGTGAGGGTCTCACACTCCTGAGCTCGAAATGAGTCCAGATGGTTAATATCTCCAGAGGCTATTTAAAATTGGACTACAGAGACATCTTTTGTTAGTATTGGGGTGCCCTCCCGCCGACCCCATGAACCCTGTCTCTCCTCTCTGACAGATAACAAGACGTGGCATGTACAGCCTAGGTTTCTACTCCTCTCAGATCCTGAACAAAGCAAAGGAGAGCAATTACAAAACAGAAAACTGACTGTGATAAATACTCCTCAGTGCTGCATCTGATATGATTAACAATTTATTTTGGCAACACCCAGAAGGGATTTCATATGGCTTTCCTGAATTCAGTAGGACTCCTGCCAGCAGAACCAGGAACACTAAGAAATAATCCAGGCTGAGGGAGGGGGGAAAATAAGCCATCTTGCTACATTTCATAGCATTGCCTCTGATCTGGAGATCAGCCGTCAGCTGTTGCTCAAGCCTTCCATTTCCAACTGCTCCTCCACTGTTGTCTTGTGAGGCTGGGGTTGATAGATGGATTTATAATGAGCTGTACATAGCCCCAAGGACAACTCTTTGTAAAAAAGGGAAAGGAAGCATGTGGCAGCCAAATATTTTGCAATATACAAGCGTCCTTAAAATATGGATGCTCTATCCCAGTTGTCAGCTTTAAGAAGCACAAACATTACGAGCTGTGGACTCCCAGAGTTAACTGTTCAAGCGAAATTCACTTTTAAGAAGAAAGAAAGGTTGATCTGATTCCTTCTTTGCTGGAGCAGATGGTCCCTTCTGTGAGGAGGGACTTTCATAAACATGACATTCTTTTTGTTGCTGCTTGCAGCCTGCTTGATTTCTCCTCAGGGCGAATTTAAAAGGAGGCCCTGGGCATGAACCCCTGAGTTCGAATCCCCAGATTGTCTCTTCTCTCTTTCTTTTTCTTGGGGACTTGTTCACCTGCAGAGAACAGAGGTCCCCATACATCTGTAACACATGTGAGAGATTAGCAGTAAAGTCCTGCTAAATGTGGCTCTGTCTACTTGCTTGGACAGTAAGGTACAAGAGGAAGCCACCATAGCTGTCAGCTGCCTCTTCATCTTCCTCCTCCTCTCTTCCTGTATCTCCTCCCTCTTCCTTCTCCTCCTTTTGAGGTGGGGGAGTGGAAGCCCCCCTATGCTGCCTAGGCTGATTTTGAACTTCAGGGGTGGGGTGGGGTGGGGTCTCAAGTAATCCTTTGTCCTCAGCTTCCCAAGTCAGTACGTAATGGCATACATAATGTGCCCAGAAGCCATATTCTGGACATACTTAATAACATTATCAATAACAAAGATGGTGTCTTGACTCTGCCTCAGTCTCCTCCTTTACCTCTCTACCAGTTCTTAGTCAGAACATGGGTGAGGAAGAGTGTGATGCTGTCTGTCTCCTCTGAGCACTTACATCGTGGCCAATTTCATCCCAACAATAGGTTCTCACAAGGTTTTCTCTTAGGAGTTGAACATTTCCTCCCCCTGGAGCTACATTAAAGGAAATCCCTTCAGACGCAGCATTGGCTTATCCTGGCCAACTGCCTTCTGAGTGGGGAAGAGTGATGTGGAAAAGCACTTGGCCTCCACAGTTAACTCTATTCATTGCACACTCCCTTTGGTCACTCAGAAGTGCAAAACCAGACCGATTTCATTTCACCCTTCCCGTGGTGTGGATTCTCGGGGTCATATTAGGGTATATAAAAGTTTCAATGTCCAGACAGCAGTTATATGCAATTAAAATTGGCACATGACTCTGTTTTGATCTTTAATTGAGAGGTCAGCCAACAAGGTCATGACCACTATTAAACTAAATGGTAATGTTAGCGAGGAGGGGAAGAAAGCCAGAAAAATAGTGACTGTCTCACACCCCCTCCCCCTCCTTGATCTACAGCTAAGACGTTTGTCAATCAGTGTGTGAGCTAAGAGTACAGTCAAGGTGTTCTAGTATCAATGACATGGCAATAAACAAGGACATGTATCCACGTCTGTAAGATGAAATCAATAGCGTAAGGCCCTGCCATTAATCTTTCTAAAGTTTTCTCATCTTGCATTATCTTTAATCTTTGATGTTTGCCTTGGGAAGTAGATGTTATCTCCATTTTAAGACCTTGGCAAACTGAGGCCCCAGAAGATAGAGTAAAACTTGTTCAAACTTCCCCGGGGACGATGTGTCACTGGGTAACACATGTGACTATCTGGTTCAAACTTATATATTTTCTGACTCTTTGCCCTATAGCGATGACCTCCAAGCCTATATAGTTTAAAATACAATAAAACTTCGAGTTGATTGTCCTGATGATTTTTTTGTTGTTGTTCGTGGGATGGAATCCAGAGCCTCACACATGCTAAGCATGTAGCCTGCTACATTCACTCCCTGACCTTAAATATTATTATTTTGGGGCGTGATTGTGTACAGTGTGTGGGTTTGGGAACTCAGGAAATAACTTTCCTTCTCTATCCGTTATTTACTTTGCACATGCGTATGTTTGCGTGTGGGTATCTACACGTCTGTGGCCATGTATAGCACACATGTGGAGGTCGGAAGGTATACTTTCTTAGGCTGCTTTCCCTTTCCACCATATGGGATGTAGGGATTGAATTCAGGTTGCCAGGCTAGGCGGCCAGCACCTTTCCCAGCTGAGCCATTTTGCTAGCCTAAGAGGACAGCTTTTGGGAATTGGCTCTGACTGTGTACCTTGTATGAGGAAGGGTTTCTCTGATTGTTTATGCTATTCTGTCATCCTCCAGGCCATGAGCTTCATGGCCATTCTCTTGTCTCTATCTCCCATATAGTTATAGGAACACTGGGATTGCAGATGCATTCTACATGTCAGCTTTTTGGACATATCAGGATTGAAAGTCAGATCTTTTGGGTTGCTATAGTAAGCTCTTTTTCCCACCGAGCTATCTCCTTGCCTGTGACTAATGTTCTTATGGTGCTATAATCCACAATGATGACGCATAACAGGTATGTATTGGAATAATGACGGTAGGGCGCTATTCAGAAGATACTGTGATCTACTTACATTAAGCTCTGTCTTCAGATTGAGAAATGACACTGATGACACATATCTAACTGTGCTGTGAGTGAGCAGGGGAAACCTGGTGTCAGTCAAGGTCAAGTTCACCTGTGTTCAAGGGGGTTGTTCATAGATTTGACCCCAATAAATGAAATCGTAGCACTCCAGAGCAAAGATGATAGTCCCCAACGTTGGTGTGCTGAAAGGGAAGAATTGTTTGTCTGAGCTCTGATGTGAGTAACATGAGGTTTCAGATGAGATGAGTGGGCAGAGGCCTGGAAGACAACTTGGTATAATGAGGAGGAGGTACAGATATGATTGGGATGGCGCCCATAGCACAGGTCTGATTAACCCCATCACTGCCCTCTGTTGCTCCTGGTCCTCCTCTCTCACTCTCCAATACCCGGGGCTCTCATCTCTGCATATGCCCCACCTGTTCTGCAAAGCCTTCTGAACTATCTTGTTCTTCATCATCTATGCACCCCCCCCCCCAAGCCAGGTTTATCCCTCTGTCTCTAAAATTCACACACCAGCATTTTTCCCAGATAGGTAAGAGGACTAGGGCTTCTACATGAAGAGAAAAACCCAGAAGCGCACGGTTTTAGATGCTTTGTAAAGCCCTTTCATGGAGGATGTTTTACCTGGTGTTTACAATAGCTTTGAGGCAAGGAAGATCCCGGTCTCATCTCACAGATAAGGAAACCGAGGCTCTCAGAATCAGACTATACTAATAAAGGCAAGACCAGAAAACCACAGCCGTCTACCACATGTGTAAGGTCTTACCTTCTTAATATCATTTTCTAGGCTTCTGCACAACAGCTATTAAGTATCCATGAGAATAACTCCATAATAATGATAAAATAAACTCCCTTCATTGTACAGCAATTTTTTAAAAAACCCATAAAATTATATTAAGTCTATTGAAGCTAATGTTGAATTCAAATGCAATAAAGTAGCTGTGTAAATGCTTTGCTAAAAGGACAGCACCCTAATTAAGAAGATTGTTAAAAAGATGGAGCACATGAATGCATCTATTACACGGGATTTACTAGAACTCATTGTACCCACAACCATAAAGTAGGACCAGCTGTTGTCTGGAACACAGAAACAGACTCATGGAGTAGAAGGTAGACATTGTAGCGAGTCTTGTTAAAGTGAGGGTGCCTTCATGTCGCCTTCGTCCTTTCTTCCTTTGTGTATCATCTAACTGAAGGCTTCATAGCATCTTCTGGGTGGCAGATTCTGTGTTTGTGGGTAGGCTTTCCAGTTTGAGCCTTCTCTATAATTGACATCTTTGCTTGAAACGAGTCTGGGGTGGGAGGGTGAGTATTCAGCTTATGATTGCAGGTTATAGTCAATCATTGTGGGGAACTAAATGTAAGAGTTGAAAACAGGCATATCACAACCATAGTCAAGAACAAAAAGAATAAATGCATCCTGTTTGCTGGTTCTCAGCTAGTATTCTCTTTTCCTAGACTGTTCAAAAGTCCCTGCCTAGGGAGTGGTGCTGCCCTCAATGGGCTGGGTTTTCCCAGGTTAATTAACAGTCAAGACAATCGCCACACAAACATATCCAAAAGCCAACCTGATCTAGACAATTCCTCATTAAGGCTTTCATCCCAGGTGACTGTTAGGTTGTGTCAAGTTTACATTTAAGCTAACTGGCACAATTGACTCCTTGCCAACTTAAAACACAAACACATCACTTTGAGCCATAAGTTTTCATCCCATCTCCCGGGAGTCTCATGTTAATATATTATAAAATTCAACACAACTCTAAAACGAAAGAAAAAATACAAACATCTTTTTTAAAAAAAGTCAACACTTTAGAAGGCCAATGTCATCTTTTTCTTTTCTTTCTTTCTTTTCTTTTCCTTTCTTTTCTTTTCTTTCTTTTTATGATGGCTACAGACTTAAGAGACTTGATTTACAAAAGTCCACTGCTTTTCTAGCATTCCTTGGGGAAGGAATGCTATAATGTGTTCTTCATTTGTTTACAATGCTTTTGGTGCCTCCGACTTTGTTTGGCATACGGCTAATGGTCCATGGTTGTGAACTGCCACGCATCTCCTTCATTAAAAAAGCATAAATCTTATCAATACAGTAGGAAAGAATAATCTGATAAGACTTCATGTGTGTCTCTCTGTGACACTACAATGTTGGCTAAAGAGGCACAGGATATGACAACACTGGAATCAAGCATTGTGGTTGTACATGGTGCCCATTACAACCCAAGCCAAGATGAGGCTTCAAGCTCACCTGCTTAAAGCAGTGATACCTGTTTCCTTTGGGGGCTTGATCTCAGCAACCAGGGACATGGTTTGTTTTGTGTTTATTACCATATTGTGCTCTGGGAGGAAAACATTTTCTCCCCAGTTATTTCATGTGTATGTATAGAAAGTAGAGCAAGTCCTGACTAGCCTCACACTGGGGCTCTGTGTCACATTCAGCACAGTAAAAGAGAAAACTGTTCCAAGAGTTCCCATCTGAAAGACGAGTCCAGGAAATACAGAACTGAGTGTTTGGAAGAGCTGGAGGGATGGAAATCTGTTGGTTTCAAGGTCAATCAGGACCACTGCCAGCTGGAGGTCAGGGCACCTGCTGCTAGTGCCACTGCTGACTGGTGCTGGTGACCGGGAATTGGAGAGTGGGCTGCAGCTGCTTCTTGCTTTTGTTGGCCCTCACTTGTCCATGGCACAGCTGTAGGAAAAGTCCCACCTCTCCTTTATGTTCCGAGCATCACTGAAATACATTTTACTGATAGAACTCTGGCTGCCTTCCAGATCCTCAATGGGAGCTTAAATGAGGGCAGTAACAGGTACCTTCTGAAAGCAGTTACTGTGGTTAATATTGGCTGTCAACTTTACAGGATCCAGAATCACCTAGGAGACTGATTTCTGGGCATGTCTGTGAGTGTCCAGATTACGTTAATTAAGACAGAAGACCCACATTAAATGTGAGTGGTTTACACCATGAACCGGAGATCCAGACTGAATAACAACAAAGATAAAAATGGAGCTGATATCCATCATTCACCTCTCTCTGCTTCCTGACTGCAGATGCAATGAGACCAGTTACTTCAAGCTCTTGCAGCCGCTGTGCCTTCCCCACTATGGCGGGTTGGACTCTCACTGGGAATCAAGATCACCCTTTCCTCCCTTAAGCTCCTCTTTTGGGTGTTTCATCGCAGCAACAAGAAAAGTGACTGACACAGGTAATGCCTGGCACCAGCTTCACACACTGCTTGGTGCCCAACCCTCCCCACCCCCTTCTTCACATATGGCTTCTCCAGATAAACTTCACAGTCCCAGATTCTAGCTTAATCTGATGAGCTGATGTGACTCAAAATTTAAAACTGGCAGACCCAAGGTTGGGAAGATGGCTCAGCTGGTAAAGTGTTTAGTATGCAAGCATTCAGACTCTAGATCAGTCCTCAGCACCCACGTAAAATGTCCAGGGAACAGCACGGATCTCAGCACAGATCTATAATCCCCAAACCAGAGAGGCAGAAACAGAAGAATGCCCAGGGCTTCTGGCCAGGCAATCTCCACAGGCTGTCAAGCTCCAGGTGGGAAGGAATAGAGGAAGACACCTATTGTTGACCTCTGGCATGCAAATACATGTATGTGAACATGTACACACAAACATGCATACATATCAACACCTACATATGTAAAAGAAGAAAGGGGGGATAAAAGAAAACAGATACAACTGGCAGGTGCTATCCAGACTCTTGGTTGGCTTGCTTATGCAAATGTGTTTTCACCGCAATGCAAAGATCCAATATGGTAAGAATAATGAGATCTGGAGTGACAGACTAGGGCTCGAGTTCCTTCTCTACTCCTATTATGCTTGTTTGTTTAATGTTTCTGGGCCTCAGTCTCTTACCCAAACTGTGTAATGGATCATACTGTTAATAGAATCCAGTGAACACATAGACTACAAACTGCAATGCTTTTTTTTATAGACCAGAAATGCCAATGGCTGACTGTTTTTAATTGCTTCCCTGACCAGGAATTGCTCTCTGCCTAAGGAAGTTACCTTGTCCAAGGATATGTGTCTTCTTTGAGTCAACCTGTGTTTAAGAACTAAGAGAGAAGTGATGGTTAATATTGATTAGGAGCTTGATGGAATCACCCAGAGACAGGCTTCCAGGGTTATATAGATTAGGTTAGATACTGAGGGATTTATCTACTTACCAAGTGAGGTGGAAAGATCCAATTTGAGCAGCACTGTTCTATGTACTTGCATCCTGGACTGAATAAAGAAGAGAAAGTGAATTGTACACTCTGTTCTCCGCTCAGGGATGACAGATACAATGTAACCAGCTGCCTTGAGCCTCCAGGATGTTTCCCTAAAGATGGAGTGCACTATGAACTGTGAGCCAAAACAAATGTTTTCTCTCTTAAGTTGCTCCTGTCATAGAAACAGGTAAAGTAACTAAGACAAGAACTAAATGTTCTGAACCCTCTTGGTGCATCCAGGGCAACTCTGAAGGGCCCCAAGCTTGAGAGCCGCTGTCTGATCAGGTGAGGGGGCTCCCGGACTGCATCATAATTCAAATCCTCCCTTTGTCCTTTCTTGCGTTTTTACTTTCACATCCTAAGGGACCCCCTCCAAAAAAACCTCTTACACACAGACAGTCTGGGGGTGTTTCCTGGGAAACTCATACGTCAACACGGGAAGAGCACCAAGAGAATTGGCGAAAGGATAACTGGCTCACAGACCCTCCCAGGAAGGCTGTCGAGCCAGGTGTGAACAACAGGTTCTGAGAGAGAAGAGCCCAGATTATCAGATAGGATGACTTCCTGGAAACCTACAAAGGAAGACGGGACTCACAAATTGGGAGTAACATTCAAATATAAGTAGGAGATTAAAGGAGTCTGGACTCACCAAAAAAGAAGCACATTTGTGGTAATGGTGATGGAATGCTTGGTAATGAACCCTTGCAGACAGGTGTGGGTCGTTATCTCAACCATTGACAGTTTCCAAGGTCTGTAGAGCAGCTGCTTGGGACTGGACAGCTTTGTCCCGCTGTTGGAAACACACACCAATCTGAAGGTTCAGACTCAAATAAGTGCACAATAAATCCTCAGTGGTCAGTCCCAAACACGAAGTTCGCCTAGGGCTCACACCATGTCCTTTCTGTTCTTACAATCACTGGTCTTCAGCACACTGATAAAAAACCATTTCCATGGCAATGATACAACATGGCAAATGAGACATCTACATCCACAAATGTAGATGATTGACATGTACAGCACAAGCCTTCCTCCCACCACAGAGCTTTAGACTCCTGTAACCAAGCATCTCCATTTAGAAACTCAGAAGGCAGAGCACAGATCTTAACTTTGCCCCTGTGGTGGTTTGAGTACTCTTGGCCCATGGGAAGTGCTACTATTAGGAGGTGTGGACTTGCTGGAGTAGGTGTGACCTTGCTGGAGAAAGTATGTCACTGTAGGGGTGGGCTTTGAAGTCCTATGCTCAAGGTCCACTCAGTGTGAAAGAGACTCTCCTCCTGGCTGGCTGTGGAAGATAGTTGCTCCTGGTTGCCTTCAGCTCAAGAAGTAGAATGCTGGCCTCCTCCTGTCTGCCTGGATGCTGCCATGCTTCCTGCCATGATGATAATGGACTGAACCTCTGAACCTGTAAGCCAGCCCTAACTAAATGTCTTTATAAGAGTTGCCTTGGTCGTGGTGTCTCTCCACAACAATAGAACCCTAACTAAGACAGCCCCCAAACCCACCTCCCCCTGTCATTCTTCTATTTAAGAAAGTGACTTTCCCCACAACGTCCTGGGAGTCCATACCATCCTATTTGTGACTTGTCAGTCGCATTAGGAAAATCATCCTAAGTCGCTCACTTTTCTCTATCTGCTTTATCACCTGCCGAGTCCCTGTTCACCCTTACCACACTATATAACAGCCATAGCTGTCTGTACGAAGCTTCCTGCTCCCACTTTCCCTACATAATCTATTCTTATAGGATCACAACCCACCTTTTACTACAGGTGAACTTCAAATAAAATATGAATTCTCTGCCCATCTGAAAAACAGCTCACAAATCCAGGGCTACAGCTGACTTGGGTGTGCCCGCCTCTCTGTCCTCAACTTTCTTCAGTGTTCTTCCTGTGACTCTGCTGCCCTGTCACACCCACCCCTTGTGACTTTGGCACCTTTAGTTGTGGGCGAGCCCTCACACCCTGTGTGTCTGGCTCCTTTTTTCAAGCTAGCCTCAACTCAAATGTCACGTCTGTTAGACATGGCTACTTGCTCAATCTAAAGCAGCCACTTTGCCTCTCCATCAGCTTTCTGCTGTTTTCTCCGCAGCATTCAGAGCAGTGGAGATTCTCAGCTACTTCATCCATGTCTTGCTCTTCCCCTGAAATACATGTGCTTGTGGGGTGCTCCAACCTTGTCTCCCTTATTCAAAACTGTTGCCCGGCTTCTAGAATAATATCTGGCATGAGGTGGGAATTCCACAAATATTTCTTGTGTGAATTAACCTTGTTGACCTGTCTTCTTCACGTTAGTCTAGAGCACAGCTTTTTAAAAAACATATATCCTCAAAAGATCTGTAAAAAGAGTTCTGAAAGTATATGAATTCAAGAAAAATAATTGGATATTTATTTTCACTAAATTCTAACTTAACCCAAACCATACTAACATTAGTGGTATATACCAATTTAACATCAATGTATGTGCGATAGCCTCATACCATGTTAGATCCTATCAGATAGCCTCATACCATGTTAGATCCTATCAGATAGCCTCATACCATGTTAGATCCTATCAGATAGCCTCATACCATGTTAGATCCTATCAGATAGCCTCATACCATGTTAGATCCTATCAGATAGCCTCATACCATGTTAGATCCTATCAGATATCCTAAACATTATTTTTGTTCACTATTACTTCAAAAGTATGATAGTTATCATCTTGCTGCCAAATCGATATATAATGTATTAATTAAATAATATAGGGCTGGGTGGTAACTCAGTAGTACAGCACTTGCCTAGTATATACAAGGCCCTGGGTTCAATCTAACCATCACAAAATGAATAAACAAACAAATGAAGCACATAGAGTATTACTCCATAAAAATGAACTGGATAGTTAATATCAAATTAATATATTTATATTGAAACCCCATATATTTTATATTTAAAAAAAATCAACATGACAAGGAGCCCATAAACCAGACAATCAGAAGTTCCCCATAAAAGATAGAGTTGTACTGTCCGATATCGTAGCTACCATATGAGCACCATGTGGTCCCCAGTGTCGTTTAAGTTTAACTGTAAATGATTAAAATTAAATTAGAATTTCAGCTCTATAGAGGCACCAGACATGCTAGAAGTTGTTGAGAGACACATGTGGTTAATGGCGGCCGTGCTGAATGAGTCCGTACAGAGGACACTCATTATTCATGAAGCTCACTGGGCAGGGCTGTTTTGGCAGATCATCCTTCACGTGTGATCTGGTTCTTCCTCATGCTGCTTTATCCACACCCCATCCCCACTATCTTCAACTGCACAATCAGACAGTAATCCTGGGGGTGGAATGGGAACAAAGAAACTTTCTCCCAGGAGTTTGACATACGGACCTTTGACATAGCTGGAGCATCATTCTCACCCCATTGTCCAGAGAACTGAGTGTGCCAGAGCAGTGTGGCAACGCAGATACTCTTGACTTATCATGTGATGATATTGCAATGAATCCTCCATAAGCTGGAGATGCCATAGGCAGGCAACTCATGTAAGTCAACAAGGCTTTGATCATACCTCAGCTAGTAAACACCCAACTTAGCAACAGTCTTCTGTTGCTTCATTGATCTTCCCTTGTGTTGCTTGGTGACTGCAATGAAGCTGGCTGAGACTGGCCTTCATCACTAGAGTATCATATAGCATGCTGCTATCCCAGCATAAGAACAAAAGTCAGAGCTGGTGATGAGGTTTCTAAATGTGCTTTGCTTTTGCACGATCTTAACGTTGAAAAGTGTAAGCTGAGCCATCACAAATTGGAGACCATGACTATCACCTTTCCATCATCCTCGGCTCCCTGTCCTGGCCCAGAGGCCAAAACTAAGGACTGGGTGGAGAATTCAGAATAGAACAACTAAAGTCCCAGGCCGATAGATTGAGAGACGCATTCCCTGAACTCATGTGGAAACACATGACCATGCAGGGCACATTATAAGTTCCTTGTCAGCTGAGCCTGGAAAGAGGGTCTGCTAGATTCCAGAAGGTTCAGAGTTCAAGGACTCAGGATGGGTATGCGTCATCAAGGAGGCCATTTTGCCCTATCCAAGTTAGGGGAGAATAGGCCATAGTATCTCAGAGATGCCTCAGCCGTGAGTTTCCTCCACACAGCCTGGGCTAACAGCAGCCCAGCTACGCCACAAATGCCAGCTATGGACCAGCCATGTCATAGCTATGGACCAGTACAACTCAAGGGACCTCTCTCTCCCCTAGTGACCAAAGTTCTGGATCCTTCCCATAGCCAGACTCCATCTTGGAGAGGGAAAGGATAGTGTGGTATCACCTGGAAAAATTGAATCACCTGCACAGACAGAGCTTACTGGAATAACCCAAGTCCCCTAGCTGGACCGAACATCAGTCCGCTGGCACCTATGTTAGTCATCAGTGTGGGCGTTGGGGGACATTAAAAGACTCTGGGTCAGTTATAGGAAGTTCTGCAGTTACTTTTTTTTTTTTTTTTGTTAACACTTGAGTCTGGTGTGAGTAAGCCTGAGACTGCTGTTGTTCTAAATCACATGGCCCCTTGATTAGTCAAACCATGACCTAGCTAGATATGGCGTCATCTGCCTTTAGTCCCAGCACTTAGGAGGCAAGTCCAGCAGGTGTATATAGTGAGTTCAAGGCTAGCTTTGTCTACATAACAAGTAACAAGTTCTAGGCTAGCCAGGGATACAATGGTGAGACAGTTTCCAAAACAAAGCACAACATGGCTCATGGCATTTTCTGATACATGGTGAAGGCAGTTCTTATACGTCCTTCTCAGTGCAAGGGAACAGGGATATATCAACTTCTACACCAGAGTCCCAAGGTCATCATGCCTTTCCTATATGTCTTCTTTCATTCCTATGCCAAGGAAGCCCAGGGACCCTGGTTTTCCAGTCTAACTCATTAGAGCATGGAGACTGCATTTAATCAGTTAAATCAATTTAATTGTGCATGTTTGTATTTCCCTGTGTTCTGCCTGTTCAAAAACCCTCCATCCCATTCACAGTCCCCAGGAACCTCAGATGATGACCTTAATCTGAGTTTGGTCTGTCCCCTCTGAAGCTGATGCTGAA
This sequence comes from Uromys caudimaculatus, assembly GCA_028551405.1. NCBI lineage: Eukaryota > Metazoa > Chordata > Mammalia > Rodentia > Muridae > Uromys > Uromys caudimaculatus. Next base: position 52,069,541 of record CM052712.1, read on the forward strand.
CTTTGGTTGATCTTGTGGCAGTGCTGCAATATTGGACCCTTACTCGTTGATTAGATTGTAAGGGGGGAATGCACACTTTTCCCCAGCCGGTAAATCCACATTCTCGTGGGACGAGATCAGTTACCGTGGTAGCAGGATATTATAAATCGTGTTTTGTCTCTTCTGCATGTGCTTATCCATTTCACCTCTTACCGTGTTACAAGTCCCTCTGTGACCATCATGCCTTTGAACTTCCAGCCACCACAACTTCAATGAACCACACATTTCTCTTTTCTTTAAGGAATTACCTAGTCTTGGCTATTTTTGTTATAGCAGCAACAACATCACCAACAAACAAACGAACAGACTAATACAAGGAGGTTTGCAGATTTGATTAGTTAAGAGATGGCCATATGAGCTCATAGCCCCTAAATATAATTAAATATAGTTAACGTCCTTACGATAAGAGGTGAGAACATGCCTACATCCGATAGAGGCAGATGAAGAATGAATCGAGAAGAAGGGCTCAGTAGATAATCGGTGGGACCGTGCTTGCCTAGCATGTGTGGGGCCCCAGTTAATCCCCTGAACCACCGGTGGGAGTGGAGAAGCTAAATGGGGCTTTACTAATAACATCTTTGAACACTACGGTTGACCGTTCCCAGTTTCCTAGCTCCTTGGCCCAATTCCTGGACCAAGGAACTTTTTAATCTAAGCTCCTTGTCTCTCCTGCTTCATCTCTCCAGACAGAGAAAGGCCATGTCTGACCTAGTCACCTCCTGTGTCTGCCTGGAGAGTCAATTCTCTTCAGGCTGAAGTCAAGCTTCCCTTCCTTAGAGACCTAGGTGGAGAGTCTAGGAGAGGCTCTTAGCACTACTCGGAAACACCTTGATTTGCCATCATGTACTTTCCTTACACACACACACACACACACACACACACACACACACACACACACACACACACCAAACAAATAAATTAAAAAACAACAACAACAAAAAAAAAAAACCCAACCCTACTGCTTTTTCTGTGAAAGAAGATGATTTAACTAATTAGTTACATAGAACCCAAGTCCTACAGGGCATCTGCAGTTTCACTGAGTGACTATAGCTCCCATCTACCATTCACCAAACCCCACAACTTTCATGGTTTGTTTGGTTCTAACTATAGATGTAACTTTATTTTTTTCAAAGCCTATTTTTAATGATGGTTCTTAAACACTTTAACCTCCCTTCTAGCCCACCACCCACCAGAGATCGTGGAAAAGAAAGGATATGGGAGAAGTGGACCTGTTTAGAAAAGTTCTTTGGAGCAACTCCTATCTGTGTTGTCAGAAAACCAGCAGTTGTTCACAGGTCGGCAGTGGCAGCTTGATCCACTCATAAACACTTCACGGATACACCAGCAGCCAGTTCAGTAGTCAGGATAGCAAACACGAGTCAGCAGTGGTGGTACTCCCTAGCAGAGACAGCCAGGCTTCGGTTGGCAGGAGGGACCCAGGGGGTACACCAGGAGAAGTTCCCGGCTGTGCCTCTCTCAGGGGAGCAAAGATTAGCAAAGACAGGAGACACAAGAGTTACCCAGCTAGCTCTATAAGCAAGACTGGCCCAGCCTCCATCCCTGTTCATTGGGCCTATTTAAACTCTCCAAGCACCTCATGTCCTCCACGGGTCTTGCCTTACCACGTGTCTTGTCTCAGCACAGGAGTCTGTCTCAGCTGACATCACTCTGCCAATCAGCCTGAGTCTGCAGAACCGGCAAGAAACTGCAGCACATTACCAGAAGTTTTTTGGTGCATTTCTCTCTATAGAGTCCCAACAAATGCAGCTCAGCTACACAGTGTAAGGCAGAACAATACATGAGTGTCATTAGCAAAGAATCCTCCGTCACGTGTCCCTTCACGTGCTTGCTTGAGCAGAGCATCCTCTCCTGTATCTGCTTCAGCAAAGCACTCCTTCACAAGTCTGCCTCAGTCTTTCACCTGTGCCTGCTTCAATGAAACGTTCCTTCATGTGTTTGCCTTAGCAAAACACCATCCAAGACAACTGACTCTCTGGAGAACCCATAAGTTCCACTTCTCATAGGTCCTTTAAAAGATTCTCTTAGAAAAAAAGATGTATAAGAATCTTGTTCCCTTCCCATTCTCCCCTTAAAGGGTCTGAAGGGAGTCTAATGTTTTCCTGAGGAAATGGTAGTTTATAACTGCTTACCAGACAGCAATAGTTGAGTACAAAACGTAAATATGGCTACAGGCTTAAACAAGATGGTATGGACATTGACAGGGATTTCCTGTAGGAATCCCCTTTAATAACATGACTGGCAAAGTAATATTTTATTACACTTATTTATTTAGACAGAGTGTGTGCCACAGTACACGAGTGGAGGTCAGAGGTCAATGTTCAGGGGTCAGTTCTCTCCTTCTACCATGTGGGTTCTGGGGGTTGAACTCAGGTATTCAGGCTCAGAGGCAATGGACCATCTTACCAGATCAATAATATTTGTTGAGACAAAGTGTCATGTATCCCAGGCTAGCTTAGAACATTCTGTGTATCCAAGGACGATGGCCTTGAAGTCCTGATCCTGCTGTCTCCACCTCAAGTGCCAGGGCTTCCATGTGTGTACACAGCACTGGCTATTATGCAGTACTGGTGAGGGAACCCAGGGCTTCATGTACACTAGGCAAACAGTCTACAAACTGAGCCACATCGTCAACCATTCATAGCATTTTAAAGAACAGTTCTGACTGCCCGGTGCCATTTGCAATGCTTTAAAATTTTAAAGAGCTGTGGCGACTCAAGGCTTGGTCCTGGGGAGACATAGTAATTAAAGCATAAGAATAGTTCACAGAATTTCACATGGAAATATGTCTCCAATGCGGTCATTATGACATGGGTTTGGATATGCCACCTCATTCCATGAGACAGAGTTGAGAGGAAATGACTTAGTCATTGGGGAGGCAGAACCGAATTCCAAGAAAACATAAAACACATGCTTGGGGGAACACCTTTGAAGATGCCACATTTACCTCGGGCCAAACATTGTTTCCACGACGGGGGTTATTCACCTCCACTTGAGAGGAGACAGGCGAAATGACTACTTTCAGTCAATGAGTTTCAGATTTTACATTTTCCTAAGCTTTTGGCTTTCCTAACTATCCAGGCCAAAAAATACAAAACAAAACAAACACTTTAAGGAGAGAGGCTTCTGAGGCTTCTGATTGTTTATTATGACGAACCAGACATTAAGGTGCCTCTATGATCCTTGTCCCCTGGAATGCACGCCCCTGTAAAATCCCCTCCCCTGAGTGTAGTGAGGCCCTGTGAGTTGCTTCAGAACATGGGAAACATCTGGAATCTCACTCCGTTATGATTCCATGACGTTATGCAAGACGCAGTCTAGAGTCTCTGCCTCTCTAATCACTTTGAGAACTCAGACTTCTACCAGTCCTATGTTGAAATGAGAAAGAAAACGACAACAAACTGAGTCTGGAAGCACACCTCTCTGTCACCAAGTGCCAGATGAGACTCAGCCTTGGGTGATAACTTCATTGCAGCCTCAGAGGACCTGGCCAGCCTGTCGTGGGATGCCAGTAACAGAACTACAATTATCTGTTCTTCAGTACTGAACACTGAAATACACTTACCTCAGCCAACCTCTTGTTTTGACCCCGTATTCTCCCACTGGGTTTATCTCTCTGAAAGCTTGAAAACTATTGGTCTTGGTTGTTTTTACCACCCGTGTATATCATGGTACAAACTCAAGGACACTCTTTTCCTTTGGTTAGAACTGCCAGGCCACACCATCAGAGAAAAGCCACACATGGCCAACAGTGGTTTTTCCTTCGCCACAAATGGAGACAGCCTAAGAAACTTAGCAGCAGATGATTCTCAAACCCTTCCTCAGAATGGAACATGGACTAAAACTTGGCTCAAAATGTCTAATTGCTGATGGTCCTATATATATGGAGGCTCTGGGGGGGGGGGGGTTGTAATAGGATGTAAGCTCTAAATATATGCATACTATTTGGCCTTAAAATTCCTTTTCTAGAGGCTTATTCAAGAATATAGCTGGATAAGTGTCCCAAAGTGTAGAGCCCAGGTATGTGTTACAGCAATGTTCCTAGGAACAAGAAAACAGAAAACAGATTGGTTGGATCAAAGTTACCAGAGGTTAAATAATGTAGAACCACCTAAACAGTCTGTGGATTTATAATTTTTGGTCACAGAATAGTGTATGCAAAAGTAAAAAGATAGCATACAAGAAAATATGTAATGTCTCTGTATCCAATGTATGTGTGTTTGTTTACATGTATGTCTAAAATGTAAGTACACAGTATTTTAAATATTAATAAAACTCGATGTGCAACTGTTAGTATCCAAGTCACAGTCCTGTGTCTTAGATGTTGAGTATTTATTTTCTACTCATATCCTCTATATTTCTAGAATGTTTGCATGTAAATTTTGAAATTTTGTGGGTTTATGTTGTCATTTCTAAGTGGTGTTGCCCGTTTCTAAGTTCTGATCTCCAGGTAGGCTGGGTGTTGGGAATGGTCCAGGGAGACCTGTGTGTGTTCCTGGCTGGTGCTGAGAACACCATCCTGATAGAGCAGCTCTGCCTCCTCCCACTTCTGTCCCTCAGAGTTTGCCACACAACTGGGGCTCCAGCTGCCACCCCTTTCCTGCCCAAGCTCACTCCACTGACTCATACCTCAACAACCACGCTAGTTTCAAAAGATATGTTTTTACCGCAGCAGTGTGCTCATATCAGTCCCCAAATGCTATACAGAAGGTCCAACCTGCGTCACCCAGCCATAGCTCTGTGCTGGATGCTAGTGACACAGATAACTTTGTATGTTTAGGTAGCGAAGGAGCAGAAGGCTGGGAAAATACAAACACAGATCATGACTATCACCAATTTTTCTGAGGGGAAAAAAATGCCAAAATAGCATTTGTTGTGTATTTTAAGTATTTATTTAGGGAATAAAATTGGGCTGTTTAATTTGCCTTTTTCCTTTAGATTTTTCCTGGAGGTCCTTTAAGAAGAAAAGGTGTAGACAGTTTGGGAGAGAAGGATTGGTACCCACCACTGTTCAACTTTTCAACGCTGGTTCAGCGCTAGTAGCACTATCCAGGGAAGCTGGGGCAGCTGGGAAGTTTCCAGTGGCTGGTAGAAGCAGTAGTAGTGGACTTTTGAAGGTTGTAGTTGGCCCTTGGTTCTAGTCACTCTCTGCTTCCTGTCTACCATGATGTGAACAGCAGTCACATTTCCCACTGCCCGGAACCGAGCTGCTCTGGAATCCTGAGCTTCTCTCTTTGGTGGTTTCTGTCTGGTGTTCTGTCCCAGTAATGCAGATGTAACTAATATAGTTAGGATGAAGAGGAAGTGCTCAATAGAAAACTGAGAATTTTCACAGTCGAAGGCCTCCTACCAGCTAGCTTCTCATCCGTGTGGTGGGAATGCAGGGCAAGAGAGCATTTCTTCCCCCTAAATAACATGAGGTAGGTTACTCCAGCTGAGACTACTCTACTTGGGAGCCATGGTTTGATGAACAAGATAGATGATGTAAGACTCCTGGGTCAGAGATTCAGGACAGCTCATTACAGCAACAGCAGGGGCCATCACAATAGTACCTGGCAGCTCCCTGCCTTGGCTAATTTTCTCATCACCATGGCAACACACCTGAGAGAATAACTTAAGGGAGGAAAGAGTACTTTCTGGCTCACAGTTTCAGAAATGTCATTCTGTCATGGCAGGGAGGGCATGGTGGGACAGAGCTGTCTGCACTGTGGTGGCTCAGAAGCAAGAGAAAGGAATGGCCCAGATCATGGAATAGACCTCAAGGATCCACACCGGATGACATAATTCCCCTCACTGAGCCTCATCTCTAGCATTGTGCCATCTTAGTGTGTGTGTGTGTGTGTGTGTGTGTGTGTGTGTGTGTGTGTGTGTGTGTGTATGAGAGAGAGAGACAGAGACAGAGAGACAGAGAGACCTATATGTAGTACCCCATGTTTGGAGAGTCAGAAGAAGGTGTTAGCTCCCCTGGAACTAGAGTTATAGGGAGCTGTAAGCATCCTGACCTGGGTGCTGGGAACTGAACTCAGGTTCCCTGGAAGAACAGCAACCATTCTTATCTGTGCAGCCATCTTTCCTGTCCAGTCTGGCATCAGCTTTAAATACTGCCCTCACATTATAAATCAAGGGCTAGTACATTCATTATATCAGAAGACACCCCGCATCGGAGTCTAATCATCTCTGGAAGCACTGTGACAGGCACAAATGTACCTTGACAATTCCCTAGGTGTGTCTCAGTCTAATCAAGTGGACAATTAAGAGTAACCATCTCCCTCCCTCCCTCTGCTTCCCAACTATACAAGGTGAGGATGAGAGTAACCTTTTACCCACTGGGGATTGTGACAGAAGCAGAAACTGACCTTAGAAGCTGGAGTATTTCACAGCAACAGGAAAATTCTGACCTTTGTTCTACAGTGAAAGTCTACCTTTGGCTCCCAAGCTCTCACAAAGATTCTAAGCAATGGCTCTCCACCTGTCTAATACTGCATCCCTTTAATACAGTTTCTCCTGTTGTGTAACCCCAACCATAAAATGATCTTTGTTGCTACTTCATAACTTAATTTTGCTACTGTTATGAATCATAATATCTGTGTTTTCCGAAGGTCTTATGTGACCCCTGTGGGTCTTCTGATGCCAAAGGGATATTGATCTACTAGTTGAGAACCTCTGTTCTAAAAAAAGCTGGTCAGTATCCCTTCACACAAGATACACAGAAACTAGAGATCCAGGGAGGACCAGCTCACCCTTTGCCAGTAGACATGGCTGTTCACAGTACAGAACTCAGAATAAAGGAAGTGAAGACATTCTTTTGTGTTCTATTTTATTTTAGATTATAAAGCAGCCTTGATCTATCTTTGACTTCCCTATACCCTCTCACAGCTTCCTCAACTGTGGTGGTTCGAATAGGTATGACCCTCGGAGACCCATGTGTTCGGATGCTCGGGCCATAGGAATGGCACTGTTGGAAGGCGTGCCTTTGTTGGAGTAAGTGTGACTTTGTTGGAGGAAGTGTGTCACTGTGGAGGTGGGCTTTGAGTTCTCCTATGCTCCAGCTATGCCGAGTGTGGCACACAGTCTCCTTTTTTCTGCCTCAGGATCACAATGTAGAATCCTCTTTCTCCAGCACCACATATACCTGGTCGCTGCCATGCTCTCTACTATAATGATAATGGACTGAACCTCTGAAGCTGTAAGCCAGCCCCAATTAAATGTTTTAGTATGTAAGAGTTGCCTTGGTCATGGTGTCTCTTCACAGCAATAAAAACCTAAGATGTCAAGTGACCCTTGCCCTTTGCCCTCTCCACAGCTTCTTCAGTGACCCTTGCCCGGTTTGCTCCCTAAACCAGGCCTCATCCATCTGCCTTTGCTCCCTCAATACCCCTCAAAGTTCACCTGCTTTGAAGCTTATTCTCTTTTGACTCCAACCTAACATCTTCATTTTCTTATTGATGTTTATCACACTTATGGTGCGCTCAGAAACCATTGGTATTAACTCATTTGATGTTTGCAACAACCCTAGAGGCAATGCTGTTGTTACTCTGTTCTTCAGAGGAAGATTTGTGTAGATGACCCGTACTTTACATCTTTAAAGTCTGCTACTATTATTGCGAGCACACAGTTTGTGTGGGAGGGGTTGTCTATATCATGACATACATGTGAAGGTCAGAAGTGTTAGAGGGTCAGCTCCTTCCACTTCCATGTGGGTTCAGGGAAAGAGCTCAGGTTGCTAGATTATGCAGCAAGTGCATTACTTGGTAAGCCTTCTTGCCAGCCCATGACATTTATTTTAATAAAATACACCTACTTTCCTGGGAATGTAGCTAAAACTTAGAATGATTCTAGAAGTGTTTCGAGGCTGCATAGAAGAACAGAGACTAGCTCCTGCTATGGTACTCTAGTTGTCAGCATCTCAAGACAATGAGAAACATATTCATCCCCTCCAGATACTCTCCCAGAATTCCCACATGTGCTCAGGGTACAGGGAGTTTCAAGACCTTGGCTCATATTCACTGAGTAACTGGCTGGTCTTGTCCTAAAGCAGGACACTAGGTACCCACTAGTGTTTCTACAGCCCTAGCCCAGCTTCTCTGGAGGGAGGGAGTGTTAAAAGTGTGTTGCTGACTGGGTGCAGAGGGATGGATGGATGGATGGATGGATGGATGGATGGATGGATGGATGAACAGGGACCTAGAAGTGTTAAGGGTCACTTTAAATATAAGTGTTCCTGGACCACAAATAGCAAATTTATTTGGATCCTAAATCCACAAATAAATCTAAGTTTCAGCATGCCAAAGGAAGCTAACCTAGGCATGCATCCTAACAGAAGAGAATAGAATTGAATGGATTTGAGGAGTAGACCTCAAATGGAAAACTACAGCAGGGGATCTTGGAGGAAAAGGAAGGTGTGGTCTTTAGCTCCCCAGGGCTCTGGGACAGACTAAACACATAGTCAAAGGTGATTAAACATCTGGAAAAGCCAGATGCTCAGTTCCAGGAAGTGACAGGAGTGCAGGTGGACAGCAGGCAGAAGCTGAACATCCACAGTGGTGATGGCAGTGACAAGCTCCGTGCGTGGACAACTGTTCCTGGCTGGGTTCTCACTGCTTGCTTTTGCTTTTTCTTTATTGATTCAACTCTATGAATTAGATTTTATATAATTATGTTACCAGTTTACAGATGGTGAAGACAATTAATGGAGGTTTTAAGTAAATCCTCCAAGGCCATACATCCTGAAGGAGACGAAGTTGAGGTCTGAACCTAGTCAGTTCGTTCTGTCCGTACCATCCACGGTCCCCATATACCGCCTCCCCTACAGTTTTGATTGCCTCAAGGCAGCCACTCTGACAAATAGTTTGGTCTAGGTTTGTTCTGGTTTTGTTGTGAGAAAGCACTTATCCCACTCCTCATAGACTTCATTCCCTCAGAAGTTGCCCAGAGTAAAAATGTGGGAGTCGTACCTCTCCATCTTGCTAAGAGCTGGCAGAGAAGGGATGAAACCAGAAGAGACCCTTAGAGACAGAAAACAATTCAGCTGTCCAACAACTAAACAATGGGGGGGGGGGGGATGAAGGTGATATTCTGGGCTAAAAAATTATTAAAAAGCATTACTACAAATACAACATATGAAGCTTGCTCATATTTCCAAAAAAAAAAAAAAAACAAGCAAAATGAGAGAACATCTACAAAAGAAAAACCAGTTACAGAATGACTGCTGGGTAAGGCTCTTGCCCAGTCAAACACAAGTTCCCAAGCTTGAATTCCCAGGATCCCTTGTAAGGCTACACATGGCTCACCTGTAATCCCAGGCCTCCTAAGGCAAGATGGGAGATGGAGATAGCAATGGGTCTGGATCTTGTGGGCCTGCATATATATCAGGGAGCAGGAGACTCCATCTTAAATGAAGTAGAAGCTGAGGACTGATTTGTGTGTCCCACACTCACAGTCACAGTCACGAACATCACACACACACACACACACACACACACACACACACACACACACACAGCGAGGGTACTGGAGTCAAGAAATGGTGGCTAGTTTTCTCAGGTCTGTGATGGTAACGTGATCACGTGGAAATGTGTCCCATGTTCTTGGGAGATGGGTGTGACACTGCTGAAGCGTTCTGGGCTGAGGTGTCTCTGGAACAAGCTTTCAAGTGGTCTAGGGGAAACTGGATTGATAAATTGGAACTTTCAATGTAGAAAAGTGTTAACGATTATTGAGTTTGGGTAGAGGCTAACAGATGTGTAGCAAAACATCTTTTAGGTTTTTCTGGTGCAGCTTTTATGACTTCTGGGAGAGGGAGGGAAAGTGAAGAGACAGTGATTGGTTGCAGATCATCCAGAGAAGGCCGGGAACCTGTCCAACACAAAGGCCTGTGGGGGATGACTTAAGAAGCTTAGTCGTGACCACACGGGGTTGGTTGCAGATGCTTTCTCAATAAAACAGAAATACAGACTACAGAACTGGAGGGAAGATGGGATGGGAGACTTGGCAGGCATTCCTATAAAGTCAGCCCTGACAGCTGTAGGGGTAGGTAATAAATGCCTGGACTCCTCTGTAGAGTCTAGGAGACCAGACTTGAGAAGCTGGAACAAGTGTGGTCCTGTGATTTCTCTAGAAACAGCTGGGCCCAATCTGTCACATTTGAAACCCTCACTCTGCTGTTCACAAGTCATGGGACCTCGGGCAAATTTCTTCACCTTTCTGACAGTCTCCTCTACCAACAAGTCATGGAATCGCACATGGACATCAAGGAGGGCAGTGTATGTGTGACACTCAATGCAAGGGACGGTCTACGGTGAGCATCCAGCAAAGGTTGGTCTTGCTTTCATCTCTCAGGGAGAAGGAAGGAGAGAGGGAAAGGGGACTCATTTGCCACCCACTGCAACAGTGAAAACATCTCAACCCACATCTCCGGTAACTTTGTTTACAATTACATGTAAGTTCAGGGTTACTTAATTTCTCTCTTTTAAGTAAAATTGTGTGGCCCAGGGTTACCCAAGATGTTAATGAAGTTAAATGGTGAAGACAATTATGCGGTAACATGGAAAATAAACAATTCAGTCTCTGCTTCAGCATTAGGCTCCCAGGATGCTTCATCGTTGCCTGAGTAATTATCTCTCGACAGCAGACTCTTACCCAGCAGCAAGGGCTAATTCTATTAACATTCCCACCTAAACACAATCTTCCGGGCTTTTTAGGGTCCCCGGGCCGCTGGCTACATCACGGGGGCCTCTTATCGTTCTGGAATTAAAACAAGAAAGTAAAAGTTATTCACATTAATTCTTTTCCCCTGAGCAAACCTCTGCACAGTCTTGACTCCAACTCATATTGCTGCCAAGAATACTATCTGTAGTAATCCAGTGTGCTCAATTCATTATGGATTGGAGGGCCAGAGCCAGGAGAGTCACCCATAAACTGGGTGTCTGTCTGAGAATGAGGAATAGTGACAGGGTGTGATGTGACCTCTGGAAGGAGGAAGTAAGAGCCATGGTTTCTGGAAAATGTGAAATGTCAAGGTTGTGTTCTAGCCATGGAATCCAGACTTGTGCACGCTCAGTAGACAGGAGAGCAAAGACCAGGCTTGCTAAACATGCTAAACAGAGAGATGTCAGGGGACTGTTCACAGACCTTGACTCTTGAATCCGCACTATCTGCCTCAGACTTAGTCTCTAGGCAGGCCTGTCACAGCTCTGAGGCTGCTGAGTCCTAACAGAGAGTGAGAATTGTTAGCAGTAATAGCACAGGCATGAGAAGCCTAGAGTTCTCCAGAACCTTCCCAGGCAGGGCTCAGTTAGTGAAGACAGTATTCTCCTCTCCTGTCCCCAAGCACACACCCCGCTCCACATCACAGACAAGGTCCCTTAAACCCACAGAGTCAAAAAACGCACCTGCCATCCCACACCAACTATGATGGGAAGAGCACTGAGTGAGTCTTCAGGATTTGGAGGCTGACTTCTCTTTGAAAGGAAGGAAGCTGTTTCTTATCACACAAAACAAGCTTCAGGCTTCCCACAGTGTGAGGACTTATCTCCCAGCCAGGACTGGAGGTTAGGGTGTCTGGAGAACTTCTCTCTCTTTTTAATCCAGGATTGACCCCAAGATGACTTTTATTTCCTTCCTACTGTCTGTTATCTCAACTAGTCTGGACTCTGGTGGGAGCCTGGACTGATTGACTGAATGAGTGGGTGAGTTAATGAATGAATGAATGGATGAATGAATGAATGAATGAAGATGATAGCTCCATCTCTCACAAAGCTAATGCACAATAGGCCTTCAAAGGAGATTTCTTCCAATTTAAAACAATAGTTACTTAGCAGCTCTGTCAGCAGATTGATCCAGGAAAGAGGTCTGGGGGGTTGACTTGAATTAGGTGTGAAGGTTGGTTGGAATTCAATTACCCATGACCCTCCAGTCTTTTCTGCCAGCCATGATTTATGGAGACTGGCTAACAAAGGTTGGGACTCATAACACTGCAATCAGCCTTTCTTTGGAAGATGAAGGCCCAGGAATTATCTAAGGAGCAGTCTCGGGCCTGATGACATTTCTTAGTTTGGAAATATCTTTGTGTCTTAGCCCAAGAGCAGCCAGGCTCAGACTTGGACACAAATAGCAAGCACAATCAAGCCTCCGGAATCCTCGCTCCTATTTTTCTTCACGATCACTCTGACCTAGTAGCCCTGGCTGACACAGATAAATGATCCATGGGCTGTGGATGGTTAGGGTCCTTGCTCATGGAGATTTGGGGGCATCTACTCGCTGAAGGGGCCAACGGAAAACCAGAGAATTGTATCAGTTAGAGTAGGAAAGGGATTCAACTCATCACCACCCTCTCCTTTTTTCTCTGATTTAAATTCCCTTCTCAGCCTCACCTTAAGGTTTAGCTAATCTTGTTACAGCCAGCCATAATGGCCTTAAGAGTCTAAGACCCAGCTACATTTTTCCCCTCACATAACTACATTCTTGGGAGGCGGGGGAGGCTGAGGAGATGGTTGGACAGGTAAATTCCTTCCTGTGCAAGCATTAGGATTTGAGTTTAGATTTTCCCAGCACCCATGCAAAAGCTAGGCGTGGCCGAACAGCTCTGGAATCCCAGCTCTGCTGGAGCAGTGGCACATAGAGATGGGGGCATCCTAGGGCTCGCTGGCCAGCCTGCCTAGCTGAATCAAGGAGCTCCAGGATCAGTGTGAGACCTTGCCTCAAAAAATAAGGTGGATCACAAAGCTTACTTGTGGTACATGGAATGAATACATTTATACATCTGATGCTAATAAATACTTTCTAGTACATCTTATTGACTCCCCTTGATTGAGCAGGAAATTTGAGTATCTATGCAAAATTAAAATGTGAGATTGTTTCTGAAAGCTAGCCTTGTTTTAAAAGAGTGTAAATTTAAACTAGTAAGAGCTTCCCTTTGGGTAGCTTGTTTTAACTTTCACTATTTGCTCTTTATTAGAACGGTATAGGCAATGAATATAGCCAAGCAATGGATAAAGAACAATAGGAAGCAGATGCCTGCCCCTCCTCCCTTTTTCTGAGATGAAAGAAATGGTCTGGTCAGTTTACTGATTTTTGTTTTGAGGACTTTTTTTATATTATTGATTACTTTAGACCTGTAGTTCTCAACACTGATAGCATTTTAACCATCTCTGCTCAAGCCCTGGTCGTAGAGAGATCTCATTCAATTATTTGAAGGTGGCTTTACACATAGGTTTTTATTTTGTTTTTTGTATTCCTGTGTTGTGCAGATGGGGCCAGAACCACTAGACTAACAGCTTTTCCTGTTTAAAGGAGATCACGAGTGCGAGCTATAGCAATGCCTATTCATTAGTCTTGTCCGTATCTTGTTATGTTATTTGATTTGTCATTACTAAGTTATTGTGTCACAATTTTATTTTTAATAAAGTACATAAAGTACACTGTTTATGTTTGAGCTATGTATCAGTGACTAATTTTTGTATTGGATTCAGAATGCTGGCTTTGTTACTGAATAATTTTGTCTACATTTCTGTATTTTTTACATTAAATCCAATCCAAAATGAGAGGGAAAACAAGAAATAATAAATAGTATCTACCTCAAAAAAAAAAAAAAGGTAGAAGACAATTAAGGAAAGCCCCTGACATCAACCTTTGACCTTCACACACTCCAGAATGAGTACACATACACACCCCTACAAGTACACACACACACACACACATACACTATTCTTTTGGAGTTAATACCTCAGAATGCATCTTGAAACCATGATGGTAGCAACAGTTGCACAACTATAATCCCAGCACTTGGGAGGCTGAGGCAAGGGGACCTCAAGTTCAAAGCCAGCTGTTTCCACAGGGAGAATCTGTCTGAAAACAAAACAACAACAACCACGCACACACACGCACACGCACACGCACGCACACGCACAGAGTTACTTGTTCATTTGATGGCTGTTATTGTTGCTGTTTGCGTACAACTTGTCCAGTGAGTGAGGTGAATCTGGACCCTGACCCCCGCCACCCTGGCTTTCAGAGCTCCGAGCAAGTCTGCAGAGGATCCTAATTTGCAAAGCTGGCGAAGGAACAGAGGGTAAGAAGTGATTCCTACATCTGCCCTCTGCCCCCTCCTAGGTCACTTTGCTTAATGAGTTTAGCTGAAAAACAGTCCAGTGTGGAGAGAGTTGTAGCATCCATGTGTCTTCATAATGCACCTGACTCTAGACAACAGGCTGCTTCCTTCTAATAAAAAGAAGTAATAGCCACACAACTTGACGTGTGGATCTTCAAGCTTACCGAATGAGCTCGAACTTGAAAGTGATCCAGCCCATAACAACATTTATTATTTTTAGAGCATTACCTAGTCATTTTGATTAATTCTCTTAAGAGTATTTTTCCCTGAAGCTCCCCAGGGAGAGGAGGGTGTGTTGGGAGGTGGGGGGTGGGAGTCTAACGAGACTGTAAAAATACAAATTTAACCTCGGTGAAGGAGTCGACATGCTTAGAACTGTAACATGGCAAATCATTGTGAAATCTTCTAATGGGTGCCTGTCCCCTGCCAAACAAGCCCAGCACCCAAAGCACACAAAGAAATCATTGAAAGACACTGGACGGTGTCCAAAAGGCCGAGGTTAATGTTTCACCTAATCTCCCTCCTGGGCTCTCCTGCCTACTGCCGGCCCCACCCACAGGATCGCACTGGAGAGCTCCCTGAAGCTGCTCCCGGGCGTTTACACCCTCTCACCCCCTGGCAGCAGGAGGAAAACCATTAAGAAGCCAAGAGTATAAAAGGGGAAAGATGAGTGGTTGGAAGGGAAAGGTGGGAGCGATGCAGAGAAGAGCCTGCCTTCTCAGGGGGTTGCTATGCTTGGTGTGGGGCTAGGAAGAAGGCCCAAATGGGGCCAGAAGTCAGTGATCCTGGTTCACATTTCCCTGAGACTTGGCAACTTAGGGTAGAAGTGCCTATGAGCTGGTAACAAACGGGTTTGTTTTGTTTTGTTTTGCTAAGTTCAATTTGTTTCCAATTCTTTTCATCTTGGCTCTATCTCAGACATCACAGTCTCCAGAGCTTTGCAGACACAGGGTGGGGTAGGGTGGGGCTGAGTGATCCTTTCTTTTTTTCTTAAAGGGATAGAACCATCAAATGCCTCTCAATGTCGGTGGTTTGCGCAGATGTGATCACAGTCATTAGTAAAGACACTGAGCAGGCAAGGGTTCTTTCTCTTTGAAAGTGGCTTTCACAGAGGTGGCCACCAAGTCTAAGGGCAGAAAGGAAGTTTGCTGGGAGGAGTTTGGACCTGTAAGATAGCCCTGATGTTAATTATTATTTCAGCTGACCAGAGCTGGCCTTGAACTTCTGGACTTGCTAAGTTAAATATGAAGAAATAAATCCAGTCTGGTTGGTTGTGGTGGATGTTTATAATCCCAGCACTCAGAGACTGAGGCACGCTGATCTCTGCAAGTTCCAGGACAGCCTTTGTCTACAGTGTGAGTTCCAGGTCAGCCAGAGCTACACAAAGAATCCCTGTCTTGAAAAAGCAGAAAGAAAGAAAGAAAGAAAGAAAGAAAGAAAGAAAGAAAGAAAGAAAGAAAGGAAGGAAGGAAGGAAGGAAGGAAGGAAGGAAGGAAGGAAGGAAGGAAGGAAAGAAAGAAAGAAAGAAAGAAAGAAAGAAAGAAAGAAAGAAAGAAAGAAAATAAAGAAATAGACTCCTTTAAAAAAAAAAAAAGGCATTGATGTATATGTGAACCTCTTAGGATCTATCAAAATTTGTCTGGAAAAATATTCTGTTTAATATAGGGGCTGTCCCGGTTGCGAGTCACACGACTCAGCTGACATTTCAGCTCCATCATCTACAGGCTTGTAACTGTGGCCAATATTTGCACCACCACCCTGAGCCTCAGTTTCCCAGCTGTAGTGAGGGCAGTGATAGCCTCTGTCTCCCCAAGAGTTCCCTCAGCTGCACCAGCATCGCTCGTCCTACAACAGAGGACACCCCCCATCCTATAGCAGAGGACACACCCTTCCTAGACAGAGGAGACCAGCAGGGAACAAAGGGGAAAAGTGCAGCCCTTCCTTGCAGCTTTGCGTGGAGCAAGAGGTAGCTTCAAACACACAGGGCCCAGACAACTTATGGCTCTTTCTCATGGTTTTTTTTTTTTTTTTAAACAAATCTTTCTGTAGTCTTACTGTGTGATAAGCGCCTCCTGAGCACCTGACAAATGGTGACTCACCCCATCTTTCACCGGGTGCCTATGAAATGCATAGTCTTGGGATTCTTGTTTTGCTGGGGAGGAAACAAACACAGCTATGGGCCAGGGACACAGAACAAGGGTCTCACCAGTCAAGACTTGAATCAGGCAACCTAAGCCCTTGTCTTTATGGAGATTGTGGGCAAGTGTTCATTTGGTAAGGGCAACTAAGACCAATGCTCTCTGTATGAGATGTCTAGGCTAGCTCTGCAGTCTAGAAAATATTAAAACTGAAGTTGTCAAAGTCTTCACTGATAAACTTTCATAGCCAGAACCTCAGACTGGAGAGACCAGATGAGGTCAACGGAACAAAGAAGCTGGTCCCTAGCCCTGTGGCTTGCTGCCCAGCTCTCCACCCCCACCAGGAGGAGGCTGCAGCCTCTTCTCTGGTTTCCCCCTCAGCCCCTTGGCTCTGTTGAGTGTGAATTTGCTGATGGTTGCAGCCTGAGTAGGTAGAGGGTGGTGGGAAGGAGAAAACATTGAGTCAAGAATAAAAGAAACAACTGGTTTTTAAATTCCAGTGATTATAAAATCAGTAGCTGGCCACGGCAGACACTGCAAAAGTGGTTGACTCAATCCTGTTTCCCAGACTCCGTCTCCCCATCCACTTTCCAGTTAGGTATGGCCAGTCACAGGACCCAAATCAGCCTTTTGTCCTCCCCTCGCCTTGGGTGGCCCTTTTGTCCACTTCTCTCTTTGCATCTATGTGTAGTACTTGGTTGTGCAGGGCTTAAAGACATTTATGATAACTGGGGAGCAGGGTTAAAAATGAAAACATGGCTAAGATCAAATGCAATGTGATGACTGAGGTGCAGGGATTCAGTACCGATGTGATAACGGGTGCAGGGATTCAGTGAAGATGTGATAACTGGGACACAGAAGCGTCCACATTTAAACCATGAAGGAAGAGCCAGGAACGTTCCGGTTATCAGTTCTGCAGCGCTGACCTGTTGTGCCTCGGGAGTTCAGAGTTTTGCTATTTTCAGCCAAGGATGATCTTATCTACAATATTCATTATAGAGAAGCCACAAGATATAGGAAAAACACGACGGTGTAATGTTACCTGGGATCCTATTACCCAGATGTTATTTCAAAATATATTCTTTCCATTTTCCTTGTTTTTCAAAAATACAGAATAGAAAGTACATGTGACTCTTTTTAGTGTGCTGTGGTCACCTTCTGTATCAGTCATATCCATTATCTGGGTTTCTAAGAATTCTTTAACTCCGAGTTGTCAAATAGCTGTTGCTTCCAGTTTTTAACTATTAAGAATAATCATTCGGTCACGTTTATAAATTCGTCTTTGTCTGATTATTTCCTTTGGATTACTAAAACTGCTGTCACGTGTTGGATCGTGTGTGTGTGTGTGTGTGTGTGTGTGTGTGTGTGCGCGTGCGCGCGCGCGCACGCGCGCGCCCTCCCGTGTGCGCATACTCAGAACGGAGTATCTGCCACTCTACACCTTACGGCTCTCAGACAGGGTTTTTCACTGGATCAGAAGCTCACCATTTTAGCTAGACTTGGCTGGTCAGTGAGCTCTGGGGTTTGGGGGGAGGTATCTGCCTGTCTCTGCCCCTCAGTGCTGAGGTTACAGCTATGCACAGATTCTCATATGAGCACTGGGGATTTGAACTCAGATTCTCATGTTTGCAGAGCAAAGGATCTTGCCCCCCAAGCCATCTTCCCAGCTCTAAGAAAGTGTGTTTTTAAGGCTTTACATATTCACGGATAAGACATCTTCCAGAAAGATCTTCACATCACTGTGCACACTTTTGATCACCATCTTTGAAGAGGTGCTCATCAGCTCAATAATTAAACTGTGAGAGAAACTGACTTCATAATTGAATTACGTCGTTTACCATTTTTCTATGGCATGTGCCCGTTCCAACTCGACCACCTGCTCACACATGCTAACACTGGCTAGGCACTCAGCTTATGTTAGCTCTTTCCATACTCACCAACTGTTATCTTTTTTGTTTTATATGTAAAGTACATCTTTGTGAAGAGAGGATGAGGTAAGTAACTTGCTTAAGCTCACACAACTAGTCAATGATCAGACTAGACTTTGTAACTAGATCTGCAGGACTCTAGAGCAGAGATGAAAGAGAAGAGGGGAGACAGAGGGAAGGAGGGAGGGACAGAGGGACAGAAGGAGAGAAAGGAGGGAGAGAGATTCCTCAGCTGGAAGTGCTGTGAAGTTCTCTAGGTTTCATGTAAATCATCCAGGGACCAATAGCAAAGATTCTCACAAGACAGCCGAAGGACCCAGCTATGGAGTTGTTAGGAGGGACCATCTGTCTTAGTCAGGGTTTCTATTCCTGCACAAGCATCATGACCAAGATGCAAGCTGGGGAAGTCAGGACTGGAACTCAAGCAGGGCAGGAAGCAGGAGCTGATGCAGAGGCCATGGAGGGATGTTCCTTACTGGCTTGCTTCTTCTCCTGTCTTGCTCAGCCTGCTTTCTTATAGAGCCCAAGACTACCAGCCCACAGATGGTACCACTCACAAGGGGCCCTCCCGCCATTGATCACTAATTGAGAAAATGCCTTACCGCTGGATCTCATGGAGGCATTTTCTCAACTGAAGCTCCTTTCTCTGCTATAACTCCAGCTTGTGTCAAGTTGACACACAAAACTAGCCAGTACACCATCCAACTCCAGTCTGCTGTGCATTGCCAACAGATACTCAGGGAGAAATTGTTTTCCGAGGCCTGAGGGGGCAGAGTGAAGTTTACCCCTGAGAACCTGGTGAGATCTGTAGCCATCAGAACGTGGTACAGCCCTCGCCCAACCCCAGACGAACCTGTGACACTATTACTTCCAGCTCTACCTGCTGTTGACCACTTCCATCCAGAAGCCAGAAGAAAGAGAAGGCTGGGACCATCACCCATGGAAGTCTGGGACACACAGAAGGGGGAGAAGGCAGTGAGTGAACCTACAGAAGCCATCAGGAGAGTGGAACAGAACCATCCTGCATCAACTTCTGACGCACTTTAAACCCAGATGTAGCATGTTCAACGCTGCTATCAGGTTAAACACAGTCATAGGTAAAGGACCCAGTAGAGTTCAGAAAACACACACACACACACACACACACACACACACACACACACACATATACATAATGTGTTTATAATTGCTTATAATACCTAATGCTGTGAAATTACTTGTTACATCTTTTAGGGAATGATGACAATAGTAAGCGTGTTTCTAAAAAGAAATACTTTACATCTGTGGTTGTGTGAAGAGCCAGATGTACAGCACAGAGCATGGACTGAACGCTGGACCAGACTACGTACCTTCTTCCAAAACACCCAAGGCAATTCCCAGCCTATGCGGCTGCCAGACATGTTGGTTCTTGTTAGTATTATTCCTTCTATGCCTGTCAGCACAGAAAGACATTATGGAAGAAGTCACTGTCTTCCCTCCACAGTGGAAGCCAGCACTGGTGTCTCCTGCAGAGACATCTGGCCTTGGCCCCTGCTCCTTCGTTTGCTCTGTCTGATTGGATAACACCAATTCAGAGAAAGAAGAAAGGAAAGAGAGAGAGAGAAAGAGAGAGAGAGAGAGAGAGAGAGAGAGAACAATGCGTGATATATGACTCTCATAAACAGACTGTAAGAGAAACTACATCTCAGAATTAGTGGGGCTCAGCCTCCTGCTCTAGTCCTATGATGGTGGTAGGTAGAGAGGTGGGTGAGTGATCTGGTTAGACAAGGTTTCAGTGGCAGAGCAGGATGATGTTACCAATTACAACTTTCCTATCATCTAAATGCAGACTCTCCCATTCATTCCATAATGGAGAGAGACAGAGACAGAAACAGAGACAGACAGGGAGACAGACAGACACAATGACCACAGGACATAAAAACATATGAATTGTATCCAATTAGTTATATCCAACATATATTCAACAATATACTCCATCAATTTATGTCCCCTAAAACTTAATATCCCCATACAATACAATTCTGACCTAACACGGTTAATATACACAAAAGATGCTACAATTATTTACCTGCTAGAATGAACACAGATTTTCCTGTTCTAAAGTCTTAGTTTCTCATCAGAACACTGGCCAGGAAAAACAATCTAGAAAAAAAATAATATTGAAACATTGTCTTTCCAGTCCACCACCTCTGATGAAGGTGCTTTATGGGTGGCACGACCATGTTTAATCTTCACTAAGTGTATGTTTCACCAACAGTTTGCAGGAAGCCATCCTCTGGTCTTGTGTTGTACGTGCCTAGGCAATTAGAATTGCCCCAGTATCAACCTGGATTGTGTCGTTACCAGTCATGTGATAACAGAACGGATACGTAACCTCTCCTGGTCAATAGGGAATAAATGGACTCCCGGTGGGGAAGGAATGGTACCTAGAATCATGTCTTTGTTGTTCCTTCCAACATTGGTTATTAGAATCACTCAAGGAGCTTTAAATCAGCCCTTCCTCCAGAGATTTTGGTTTAATTGGCCCAGGGCCACAGACACAGGATTTTTAAAAACTCCCTTGGTGAATCTAAAGTGCAGTGGAGGTTAAAAACCACTTGTCTTAATTGAATCAGCCTGTGTCACACAGGAGGCTAGTGAGTATCAGCAAGACTGCTGCCAGTTACACTGAGCAGTTATCAGAACCAGGAATTCTGGGAGTGCCATCACCACCTGCTGCTGTTAAGGGGGAAAGGACATCCAGAAGTATGAACATCACAGTCCACCAAATGTCTGCCAAGTTCCAAAGCATGAGGTTAGAGAGAGGAGGGCAGGTCAGACGGGTGGTTCATGCTCAGAAAGGGAACCATGTTGGAGAATCCAGGTTGGGAGACTAGAGAGATGGCTAGTGATTATGAGCACTATTGCTCTTGCAGAGGACCCAGGTTTGGTTCCCAGCACCCATATGGTGTTTGACAACCATCTGTAGCTCCAGTTTTAGGGGACCCAATGCCCTTTTCTGACTTTCTTATACATTCATGCAGGCTCTGATGGTGAAGGCATGGGTGGTCCAGCCCTGGGGGGTGTGAGTGTGGGGGAGCGGCTCAGCACCTCACCTGTTGCAGCACTTGGGAGTGTGGGTCCCACACCTTGACTGGGCAGCCCAGTGGAGCTGGCTCTGGAGGTGTGGGTGCTGGTGAGCCCCCTCCATGCCCCAAAGCATGAGAGCAGGAAAGCTGACCCAGCCTCCTGCCAATTCAGCATTGGATGGCCTAGCTGTAGCAGTTCTGGAGAGCTCACCATGGTGGTGTGGATAAGGGCCCACCAGTTCAGCTACCATCTAGGCCTAGATCTAGGGCTTTGAGTTTGCCTACTCCCAAATCTACATAATTTGTAAACTGCTGGGGCGCATGAAAGGGCCAGTCCTGCTGCTCCAAGGCTGTAGGATCTCCACGACACAGGACAACAACAGGATAACCTGTTAATGGTGTCACAGAAACCAGAGACATCAAACCAGACCAATGACTCATTGCAGTGACCATTTGCAAGTGAAGATGTGTGGACAGAGGGATCTACCATGGGACACACTGGGACACACTACAGCTTCCACGATGCTTTCCAGGCTTTATTTTGTTTTGTTTTTAGATTTAGGTTATTACGGTTTATTTTTAGGAGGAGGTTGCAAGGGCCGAAGGCAGATTGGAGGGAATGAGGAGATAAATAGGATTGGGATGCTTGATGTGAAATTCACAAAAAATTAATAAAAAGTTAAAAAAAGAAAAAGAGAAAGTCATGAACATTGGCAGCCATGATATTTATGCGTAGCCTCCTGTCTGCTTTGTCGTCTATGGGTTCTATTGCTAATAGTCAACTGTGGCCTGAAAACAAAAATCCAGAAATAAGCAATTGATTGAATTTTAAATCATGGATGGTTCTGACTAGTGGGATGGAATGGCGTTCAGTCTTACTCCATCTTACGTGGAACATGCATCTCCCTTTTATACCCAGTGTTTCCACACCGTACGCATTGCCTGCCGGTTTGTATCTATTCATGCTTCCAAATAGACTGTCACCATGATTGTTCAAGAGCATGCCTTGTACCTTCAGAGACCAGAAGAGGGCATAAAATCTCCAGGAATTGGAGTTACATCTGGTTGCGAGCTGCATTGTGGGTGCCAGGAATTAAACCCAGGTCCTCTGAAACCACAGAATTGCTCTTGACCATTGAGCAATCTCTCCAGCCCTCCAATAACCTTTTTTGAGAGACTGCTTTTTTTTGTTGTTTACTGTGTGATTTATCTATTCATTTATTCATTCATTCATTCATTCATTCATTTATTTTCTGTTTTTGAATCAGGGTCTCCTATATTCCAGGCTAGCCTTAAACTTATTGTGAAGCCCGGAGTAACCTTGAACTTCTGATCTTTCTGCCTTCATCTTCCTGTGCTGGGATGGCGGGCTTGTGACACCATGGTAGCCTGCAATGCTGGATGGAGCCAAGAGTTTGGTGCATGTTAGACAAAGACTCTATCAACTAAGCTGCATGCCCCACCCATTCTTGTTTTTATTAAATAAACTTTATCCTGGGCATATATGTACTGAGGCAAACAACATAGAGTTGGGTATATGCATGCAGTCTAGGAAGTTCATGGAGCACGTTAACATTTTCTTAATTGGACCTATGTCCCTCCTAAAAAGTATTTTACTGCAAATCCAGTCCTGTAGGTTTGCTACGTGGGTGGGCTTCACAGCAAGGTTGCTAGGAAGGGGTGGGACTTGGGAGGTCAGCATCTGAGCAGGAAATAAAGGCCAAAGCCTCTTGAGAGAGCAGGTCAGTTCAAGGACCAAGCAATCAGGCAGAAGAACTGCAGTCCTAACTTGAAATTTCCCCTCTGGAAACAGAGCCATCAAAACATTTTCAAAGTGTTCTGTAGAAAATGCCAAGTTCATCCTTGCGCATCCAGCCACAGCCCCACGGACCAGCCCTGCGGGCGGGGAGCAGATCCTTCGTGCTGAAATCTCCCTCTTCAGCCAGCTGCCCTTGCACCGTCCGACAAGTCTTCACCTCTCCCTGCCCTCGCCTGTAAACTGCAGATAACAGGCTAACCTCACAGGGCTGGTATGAGGAATGGCTAGTAGAATGTGATAGTGACACAGCCAATTTAAATGCAGAGGGCTGTAAAACAACCAGACGCATATTTAAACATTTCCACTGCTGGTTGGGAGGGCGGAGGGGGCGACAATAGGGCTTTGAGGACAGAGCATTTCTTCTCCATGGTGTCCACACCAGTTAATCAATGAATGTTTATTATTCTATGCATCAACACTTTAGGCTCTGGGAAGAACAGGGAGAAATCTTGGTGCTTCTAAAATTTGCTGGCAGCCATTCCAAACTGTATAAACACCACCGGGCAAGCCTTTAACTCATGATCTCTTTCCTTCTCTTTGTATAATATGTATAGGACTCCGTCTGCACTGGACACTGCTGGGGCATCAGGAACTCATGAGACTCCTCACTACCCTCGAAGGGCTGGCGAGCTCTTCTCATAGCTGGCTCTGCTCAGCTTTCTCTCCTGTGTGGTGCTTCTTTTCTCTTTCCTTTTTACCCTTTTTTTTTTTTTTTTTTTTTAGGTTCACCTATATTGTCTAAATGGAGACGCTCATGGGCTTTCCTCCGTTATAAATGTTAAATAGTATTCCATCACACATACATGCACATGTACAAATACACACACATACATGCACAGATACAAATACACACACATACATGCACAGATACAAACACACACATGCACATACAAACACATACACATGCACATGTACAAACACATATACGTGCACAGACACAAGCACACATACATGCACGGATACAAACACACACACACATGTACACATACACATACAAACACACACATGCACACATACATGTACACATACTAACACACACACATTTTCTTTAACCATTCTTCATGAAACAGACATTTAAGTTGTTTATATATCTTGTCGACTATTAAAACAATGCCTCAAAGGACAAAGGAGCACAGGTGTGCCTTTAAAATACCGATGTCCTGTCCTTAGACGAACGTCCGGAGGTGAGATTGCAGGACCTTATCATAGCTCCGTTTTTAATTTTTTTAAGGAACTCTTATGTTGTTTTCCACACTGGCTATAGCAACCTACATTCCCACCAATATGTCCCTTGTACATACTTGTCAACATTAGTTACCTTAAAAAACTAGCCATCCTAACAGGAGTGAAGTGGCATTTACTGTCTGTGCTCTTTAGTACCTAGGCTCTTTGATATGATACTTTTTTTCCCTTCCATTTTGTGGAATATGTCAAATATGCATGTCTTTCTGTGGCCGCGTAGTACTTCTTTGTGTGAGTATAGTACAATTTGTTTATCCATTCACTATGTGTGGACATTCAGTCTGTTTCCGGGTTTTGGCTCATATATTATATAATATAATAATGTAATTAGAATAATGTTGCATATAATATAAAGTTAATGTAAATGTTCTTATACAAGGCCTTCTGGGGAAACGTGTCCTCCATCTCTTGGGTAAATATTTAAGAGAGGAATGGTGGATCAGATTGAGGCATGTTTTTACTTTTATATGGAACAGACAGAATCATTACACAGCGCCTGCATATCATCGGCTACCCCCTCCAATAATGTACAGTGCCACCTACACTAGCCCAGTCTCACGTAAATCCCTGGTTCTCCTCTGGAATCTCATGACTCAAGTGTTCACTGCTGTACTTCTCTCTGCTTTCCTGGCTTACCAGCTCCCACTAGAATGGCTCATTACACTGTCTACTGCATTCATGGACTTTTCTAGCCCAACATATCGAAAGCCTTCACATTCTTGTTACAAACCAGTTTGAATGGCTTAAGAGCCACATGATCAGGTTTATCATAGCAGCAGCCCCACTTTGGGTACCCCGCTTCTTACATTAGTTACCTGTCTTATCAAGATGAGAAAATGCCCTGAGAAAATCAAAGAAGGAAGGCTCTTACCCAAGGGTGTGGTGCACTACAATTGGAAAGCCATGGCAGCCAGAGCTAGTAAGAAATCCTCACCTACTTCAAGATATTCTCTGTCTTGCCTGCAGTTTCTTTGGCACACAGTATGGTAGAGGGTCTTCCGAGTCATGCTTGGGAAGACTATCTGTTTCTCACTCAATTATATCGGTATTTTTGTCAGAACTAATCGACTGTATGTATAAAGTCAATTTCTGGACTTTTCTGTCTTCCATTGATCTGTTTGTCAATTATTATACATCAATACCACACTGGCACAATTATTACAAAACTGTATAAGTCCTTATACTTATTATCTGTTGCTGTATTACAAGTTACCTAAGGGCTAGCAGTGCAAGTCAACGTGGACTTATCAGCTCACAGCAGTTTGGGGGTTGGGGATCTTAGATCAGTTAAGCTATATGGTATATCTAAGAGTCTCAGGGGAAAGTGCAGCCTTCTGAAGGCCAGACCAGGACTGGAAGGTTTGCTTCCAAGCTCAGCAGTGTGGCTGCAGGGAGGAGCATTTGTTCTTGGCTGGCTATCGCTAGAGTCTCATGTTCCTCATCAGATCCCCACTGAGCTATTCATGTCAGAATTTGTCTTTCCTCTGGATAAATAAAGGAGGGAGGAGAGAGAGAGAGAGAGAGAGAGAGAGAGAGAGAGAGAGAGAGAGAGAACTCACAAAGTCATATAACAATTTTTGAAGAAACATACTGCTACCTCTTCAATACCACATACCTCATTGGCAATGCAGAAGGACCCCATATAAGGTGGGAAGGAACTACACAGGTTTATAAATATCAGAAGTGGGACCAATTGCTTCCAGGTCTTTGGACTAAGAACAAGTAAAGAAGTTGGGCTACACTGGGACCCTTTGGCCAACTGTTTACCAAGGACTTTAAGTCCTGTGATGGAAGTCAACTGATTTAATTTCTTCTTCCACATCGTTTGGGCTATCGAGGTCCTTTGTACTTTCATATACATTTTAAAATCACCACATCAAGTTGCTTTTTACAAAATCCCGCTGGACTTCACACTGGGATGGTGGATCAGATCAAGAAATGCCTAGATTAATAAAGCATCTGGGCAAACGTCTGGAGATGGTTAGATCAAGAGGATCCACTTTAAGGTGTCTGTGCGGGTTTCTGACTCTATCCCTCTGTGCTATGAACCGTCCATTGCATTTTACTCTATTGGTTGGAGGAAGTAGGCCATAGTGTCTGCTTCAACTTTTAACCTCCAGGATTCTCAAAACCTTCTACTGCCTTGTCTGTGTGATCTACTATCCTCGTATCCCTTTATCTATCTTCTTCTTCCTGTCTCATGTGTCCTTTCCAGCTTCCTGACTGCTACATACACACCACATCAAACACATAAATCTAAAGTTTGCAGGATGTGGCCATCTCTACCCTGTGTTTGGGAGCGTGTCCCTCTATATAGGAAAATTACATTTAAATATTGAAGGTAATGAAGGCTTGTGTTAGTGGCTCACTTTCAAACCACTTAGGAAGAATGTTTTTTATGTTAGTCCTATAAAATGCAATTATTTTGTTTTACTAAGCCATATAGAGTAAAAAGCAATGGACAGTTCATAGCATAGAGAGATAGAGTTGGAAACCTGCAAAGACACTTAGGGATCTACCGTAAGGTGGGTTCTGGTTGAAAGCTGGGCTTTGCCTAAATGTCTTACAATATACTTTTAAAAAAATATATGTATTTTATATTTTGTATCTCTCTCTCTTTCTGTGTGTGTCAGGGGGGAAGCAGGAGTCAGATAAGAGTTTGTGGAAGTCCACTCTCACCTTTCACCACGTGGGTCCCTGGATCAGTCTTAGGTCATCAGGTTTGGTGGGAAGTAATTTTTACCCCTGAGACATCATATCGCCGGCTCATATACTTTATATGTGTTTTACATTTACAGTCACCCAGTAAGATCAGTGTCCATGCTATGTATTACTAGATATCCAGAATATCCAGGGCAAATCATAGAATTGATAAGCAGTGCTCTGAAGTGGTTACAGGTACTCTCATCTGTATGATTATATCCTCGAGTCACTGAGAAGATAAGGCTTGTGCCTGCTTTGAGAAATAAGAAGACCACCGTGTAGAAGTGGAATCAGGACCATGTGTCCTTTTGTGGTCATGATGATACATACCGTGTTAGAATTCTCATTCTCTCCCTGTCCCTCTCCCTCTTTCCTCCCACCTCCCTCTCCTTTTTCTCTCTGACCTTTCCGCAGACAGGGGCCATGGTTCCAATATATATCCAGATAACTGGAACTTACTTGCTTTGTAGCTTAAAATGACCCTGAATTCAAGTTCCTCTTGCTGAAACCTCCTACTCACTGTCATTGTAGGGCTAGGCCATGGTGGCCAGCAATTTTTCTATTTCTTCAAGTGTGAATAATATTCTGTTTTCCCTTTTTTCAGCCCTTGATAGGCACCTGGGTTGCCTCTGCCTTTGGGCTATTGTAAACAATGCTGCTCTAAACATAGGTACGCAAACATGTGACAGAGTCTTTGCTTGAGGACAGATGATGGATGGATGGATAGATACATAGATAGATGGATAGATAGCTAGATGGATAGATAGATGGATAGATAGATAGATAGATAGATAGAAAAATAGAAAGATGATGGAGAGATATAGAAAGATAGAAAATAGATATAGAGATACACAATAGATGATAACAGATAGGTAGATATAGACAGATGATTGATAGATATAGAAAGATACAGAGGTAGGCACATGATATATACATATAGTGATATAAACATGTTACATGTTATCTCCATATACATATAGAAACAGATATATGATTGATAGATGCTGGATATATAGATAGATGATAGACAGAGAAATATATTGATATAGAGATAGTTACGTGTTAGACAGATAAATGATATGGTATGGTATGGTATGATATGATGTTACAGCAGAAGTGGAAGTGTCGGGTCCGGTGGCAATTCTACACTTCATTTTTGAGGACCATTTTACATTCTCTTCAGCAAAGCACAAGCGTTCCAAATTCTTTCCATCTTCACCAACACTTGTTCTTTTTGAACAAAACAAATAACAAAATTGTTGTGAATTTTTAAATGCCACTGTTACAAGTTGAACTATCTCACTGCCCAAAAGATATGTTGAGGTCCTAACTCCTTGGTACCTTAATATAGAACCTTAATTGAAAATAGCATTGTTGCAGATGTAATTAATTGGGTTTCAGTCATACTGGAATAGAGAGGGCCCCGCGTCCAATATGACTGGCACCCTTACAAGAAAACGGCATCTGAAAACAGAGACACACAGGAAGAATGCGACATGTGACAGTAAAAGCAGAAAAGGAGCTGCCTGGCTACAGGCCAGCAAACGCTGCGCATCGCCAGCGAACCAGCAGCAGCTGGGAAACGGCAAGGAGGAGCCTCAGAGGTTTCTGAGAGAGCACGGCCCGCCATTATCTTGAGTTTTGCATCTCAGCTTCCAGAACTCAGAGGCAGTGCAGTTCCGTTCCTTTATTTACTTGTGTAGTATATGGTGTGTGTATGTGCACATGTATGTGCATGCCCTTGTGCACATCCAGAGGCCAGAGAAGAAGGTCGAGTGTCCGCTCTATCACTTCATCTTACTCCCTTGAGACAAGGTCTCTCACTGAACTGGAAACCCTTCATTTCAGAGAGACTTGCTGGCCGGCAGGCTCACAGGATCTGCCTGTCTCTGCCCTGGCATGTGTAGCCGTTGCCTGGCTTTTAAGTGGGGGCTGGGGATTCAAACTCAGGTCCTTACACTTACACAGGAAGTGCTCTTAGCTACGGAGCCGTCTGCCCAACCTGTGGCCTTACATTGCCCAGTATGGAGGGTTTTGTTACAGCAAAAGGTAGGGAATGAACTCCTCTACCTGGCCTTTGAAGCTTGTTACTCTGGGCCCTTTTGTGGTTTTCAGAAAGCCGATTCTCATACTTCATCCCCCCTCCCCCTTCTGCCTTTATCCCCAGCCTGTGCTTGACACCTCCGTCCAACAAAGATGGAGTGACACCTGCCCTTTGCTGGCCACTGTCCTAGAGCTGGCCATGTTGGCATCTTTGTTCTCTCTTGAATGTGTGTGCTTTCCTTCAGCGAGGCATCTACCTTTGTCAGAACATTTAAGGAGAGCGGTGGCATATTTCTGCTGTGATTTCTACCCCCGTTTCCAAGCTCTGAAAGAGACCTCCCTCCGGTTTTAGCCTTGCTTCAGAACTTTCTCACAGACAAATGGCACTCTTAACTTCCGAGCCTCCTTTCATTAAATGAAAAGTGCGGTGTTCGAATTATGGAAATGAGTTCTATTATAACCCACATCTTCGCTTCAAACATGATGTGCTACAATTCCCCGCATGCCTCAATCAGTATTTATGTGAACCGAAGTGTAAATGATTCACAAAATCGATGTTATTAATTTTTATTTCCCTCTTTAGCACTCTGGCTGCCTGTTAACCTGGGGCCAGGTGGCCCCTCACTTGCAGATTCAAACAGTAAGCCCCAAACCTTCCAAGCTGGTTTTCTAACTATTAGAAGCAGCAGCAGAAACACTCAAGTCTGGTAGGAAGAGCAGGACCAGATGTGTGGGAACAGCCTGGGTGCCCAGCCAAGGCTTGGATGTCTGTAAGTACCCCCTCCGGACAGGAACCACGTGGTGAAGCTGTCTGTGCTGGTTCTCGGTGCCAATCTCTCAATGCATTTTCAACGAGCCGACTCTTTGGCCCACTACAGTCTGAAAGACTCTGGTGTGTAGGGTTCTCTATTATATTAACCCCTACCATGTGCACAGATGTGAAGGCTTTCTGTTGTATCCATCAAAGCAAAATGCTCATACTGAGCTTACTTCTATTGCTGTCTGAAGATAAAGATTAATTTACAGTTGTCATGATGCAGATCCAATAAGGAAGACAGAAGGCATTTATTCTTTGCAGGACCGGTTGAAATCCTACATACACCTGAGTAAACAGAAATTCCTAGATTCTGATAGATTTGCCTAGGGTCACACATCTGGGGCAAGAAATCTCGGCCCTGACCCCTGCGCTGGGCTCTTCCGTGGAACTTGTGGGCACAGAGTGCAGGCCAGACTGAGGGAAGTCGTCCAGAGAGATGTTTCTCTGAGGGTGTCTTTCCAGCTCTCAGGGACACACTCTTCCCGTCCATCTCAAATGGGACATCTATCTTATTTCCAGGACTCAAGCACAAGTTCTAAGAGGTCACCTACCAGGAAAACACAGCTTATTGCCAGGCCAGAGCTTCTGACCAGCTGTCTTTGAGGCTAGTCTGACCTTGTAAAGGGTGCTGGATCCTTTGAAGCCAAACTAACGATTAAAACTGACTTCCTGAACTGAGAAATAATTGTTTTCATATGTGAACATGATGGGGGGGGGGGTGTAGGTAGTGACGGCGGTGAACAAATGCCGGCCGAAAACAAGATGTGTTCTCTGCCAAAGAATTCTTTCAGGATCCTCTCATATTTTCCGTGCATTTCTGCAGCAAAAGAGCTCGAGGCGAGTTCACTGAAACAGAAGAAATAACACTTAAAAAGTTTGCTAAAATACAACTTGGATCCCAATTTTGTTCATATGCACCACGTCCAGGGATACTATGCTTCTGCCTTCGGTCTCCTGGAATCTGCATCATGCTCTTGCAAGTTGTAAGTGTGTGTGATGTGTCATAAGGTGTCAGGGTCACACAGAGAAACCCTGCCTGGGGGGAGGGGGGAGAGGCCGAGGTCACAATGAATATTTAATATTTGTGCATGCCTATGCAAATTATATAGTCATTAATGCTTACCTGATGTAGAATCAAAGCTAGTGACGGGCTTAAATCACTGGAAATTCTGTCCTTGACAGGATACTAGCTTTGACCTGGAAAATTATTCATTGCTTGTAAAAGTTGTTACTGACACATGGTCCTTGTGGTCCGCCCATCTAATATCCTGTGTATTCATAACTGTTGTCTAGGGGTAAACAGATCAGTTTTATTGTTTGAGTTTCTCACTTCTACTCTAATAACTTCATAGGGTTCTAGTCTCAATTTCTATAACTCTTACATTGCTGCTTACCTTCAAAAACAAAGCACCAAGCAACAACAAAAACCAGTCATACACAGTTGTGTATTCAAGAAACGTCAGCTAAGTTTCAATCCCAAGTTTAGTCTTAGGGCCGTACAGCCAGCGAGGCTACAGAATGCAGAGGAGTTGCAAGCCAGGGTGACTAGTGAGGACGTGGGTCTAAAAAGTCTCTGTCCAATAGAAACCTCTGTGATACTGGCCTGTGCTGCAGACGCTAGCGATATACAGCTGTGGGGTGATTGACAGATGGCTGCTGTCAATGGAGAGACTGAATTTTCAATGGAATTTTAACTGCAAAAGCTCACTGTGTTAGTGACTGACAAATGGTACAGTGGGGGATATCCAGACTCCAGTTGATTGAGGCTAACCACCATTACGGGCTCCCACGTCTCAGGTCTTCTGATTTTCTAGAGAAATTTGATTTTTTTTTTTTAAATGAGAACTTCATAATTTTTAAATACCAAACAAGTCTAAGCAAGAGCCCCAGCGGTTTCATCGGGGCCAATTACCATCTAGTGTTTCAGCTTCGGTCTCATCCACTCTCTCCCTTCTGTAGCCCGTTCCTTCTCCCCAGCCAGAATCAGCCATTTGCAGCATTTGCATCAGTCTCTTCTCCCAGTCCACAAAGCTGGGACATCCACGGCTCCACTGTTCTAGATTCTGACCTCTGTCTTCAGAATTCTTCCTTGACCTCACCTCAAGAATCTACCCTCTCCAATGCGAAGACTCCAGTCACCGGCTCTTTGTAACTGACCCTTCTCCAGTATCCCCCCAGAAGAGCTCTCTGCTACTCTCCAGTCATATAGACAAAATCCCTCCACATTTGATAGAGTCTTCAGAACGATCATTTGTCTTACGGTTTAAGTTCTCAGAAGGTAGAGAGAATGCCTGTGGCTGGGTTTATTCGTAGAGTGGCATTGTACAGAGTCTCTAGAACGATGGTTCTTAACCTGTGGGTTGTGATCCCTTTGGGGGTCAAATGACCCTTTTACAGAGGTCACCTAAGACCATCAGAAAACATAGGTATTTACATTACATTATGATTCCTAACAGTAGCAAAATTAGTTATGAAGTAGCAATGAAAATATTTTTATGGTTGGGGGGTCACCACAATATGTCTGTTATCTTTATTTTATTTATTTATTAAAGGGTCTCAGCCTTAGGAAAGTTGGGGGGGTCACTGCTTTAGAACACAGTCCAACACATTATTTATACATTAGTTATACCTTTAAAGAAGAGTCTCACAAAGCCATATAGCTTTAACTCTGTGCCTTGCTTGGGGGTGTTTTGTTTTCTATTTTTATGTTTCTATTTCTTTCTACGTTGATGTCAAGGTCCACTAATGGAACCCAGTCTGCCCTCTGGAACCTTGCTACCAGGAGTCCATGCTGACATCTGATCAGTGCCAAGCAACACCTAGAACACCCTTTGCCATTTCCTCTAAGGGTTCTCAACCTCCACCTGCCTCTCCACCCTGCAGACTTCCTTCAGAGTAAATCAGAGACCAGGACAAATGTGACTCTCTAATCTTTCTGGACTCTTTCTAGTCCCCACTTAAAGACTTCATTAGAGTCAGAGTGCACTTCATAGGAAATGATTTACATTGGAAAAAAAGATGAATGTCTATTTTCCTTGCACAGTATAGTTAACTTCCTGTGATTCAAAATCCTTTTCGTGGGTAAAGGTCACTTTCTAACTTCCACTCAGCATCTGAGTATGTTTGGTGGAAAAGGATGTGACTCTCATTAATGGGGTTTACAGGATGGATGAAAAGCAAAACAAAAAGCCACCAAGCCTAGCACATACTTAAATGAATGACAAGAATCACACAGTGAAAAGTGACACAAACACCACCAGCATCCCCAGAACCATGAAGCCAGACCACTGATCCTGCCTCACAGAGGACAAGATTCCCATGGGCCCTCTGAGCAGGGGAACAGCACGTGGCCTCCCGTGAGTTTTTTAAAAATAATTGAATCTGTTGTAAACAAAGACAAAATAAATATAATGTTTTTCCTGGAGACACTGACTGCCTCTTACAGAAATATAGAAGATTGGTGGCCATTTTCCCTCCCTAGTGTAGTGGATAGCAGTTAGAGTACAGAATCTGACCAACACAATTTACGCGGCCCCACGACTCCATTCCTATCAGATGTGTGATTTTGTGTGAGTCCTGAGTCACTTAGCTATGGGTAAGTGTTTGCTCATTCTGTAAAATACAGAGATTGCCACCGTTCTCGTAAGGTAACTCTGACATGGAATTAATGTGAGATTGTAGAGCAGCCTTGTCTCGTATATACGTTAAGATCCATGTGAGCACTTATTAAATGAATCGTCTAAGTCACGACGAAAACAGCAGTCTTCTGCACTCCAGTTCAAGGCAGGGGAAATAGAAATCAGCCTTGAAACAAGACTGAGTTTCTCTCTTCCCCATCTTTCCCTTCCTGGGCAACCAGTCCTTGCCTTTCAGCTTGAGAGGCACGGTGCTAATAGATACGGGGTCTACTCTGGATGAGGACCCCACTACTCAGGACTTGGTGGGGAGTTTTTCCAGTTTCTTAACGCAAAATGCAGGTCTTTCTTCCTTTCTGAAAGGAACCCTCAAGAGAAACAGGACTGTTCTCTACAGAAGAAACAGAAAAGAGGCCAGTTGGAAGAAAAGTTAAAGCAAAGAACCCTACATGCAGTCAGATTCCAGGGGTGCGTTACTTGCTGATGTAATGGCCAAGAGAATCAGAAACCGGAAGTAGAAACGCTGAATGAAAACAAACCATCCGGACTGGGCATACCGAGGGAGCAAAGAAGGTTAAGCAAATGTCTAAGAACCTCAATGGCCGCTGCTCGGGCTCCATGAGCAAGTCATTAAGCAGAAGATTGTGAAGCCTGTGAAGGTTTCTGCTCCCCAGTTGGGGGAAAAATGCTAAGGTAGCAGATCAGATTCTTAAAGAACTGTGCAAAAAAATCTAAAATAATAACAAATAAAAGAGTGTTTGTTCATCTGGACATATATTTGGTGTCCTGGGAGATAACGCATGGATGGCCACTTAAAAGGAAGCCAAGGATGGGATCTCACTTCCTGGACCGGGGTTGAGAAACGTGTGGAATATACAAACCAGAGCTGCTGGTGATACCCCAAGGCCAGAGATGACTGGAGGACCACCAAGTATCCGCTCAGCAAAAGGGGGTCCGATAAGCTAAACCCAGCCCCCTGGGAATATCAGTATACCAGACAAAGTTTAGGAAAGAACAGTTAAAAGCCATATATGGTCAAAAACATCTTTCTTAAAAACTGGCTGGATAAAGCCTGCACAAATGAATGATTATATGTGTGCAAAAGTCAACTGAAAAGTGCACAACTTTTGTTTAAAATAAAAACAAAGGCCTGTAAGTATGGTCTCTGTTAATTAACTAAGAACTGAGTAATGTGCTGGGCAGTGGTGGTGCACGCCTTTAATCCCAGCACTTGGGAGGCAGAGGCAGGCGGATTTCTGAGTTCGAGGCCAGCCT
>CM052712.1:52104872-52157665 GCA_028551405.1 Uromys caudimaculatus
TGTGTGGGTGTGAGTCTGGGGTTCCAAGGTTGATCTCAGGAACCTTCCTCAACCCCTCTCCGGCTGATTGGCACATGGCTCTCTACTGAACCCAGCGCTTATGTTGCAAGATTTTCCCTGTCCAATTACATTAGGGCAATAGGAGCCCTGTGATTGGACAGGGAACAGGGAGGCGGAGCTAAGAGTTGCACAGGTGAGAGCATTTTGGGGGAGAGGAGGAAGGAAAATGTCGGCGAACGTGAACTAGCGCAGTGCCACCAATGGTTATGTTATCATAAAGGTTAGAATTTTGGGATAATTTGTCTAATCTAGGTGGGCAACTTTTATCATTATCAACTGGCTCTGAAATTATTGTATTGGCATCTTGTAAACTGTGTTTTTATTGATGGTTAACTATATGCTTAAGAGTTTTAATTCTACTGGGTTGGGTGTTAAGATGGCTGATCCCAGAGTGTGTGGGGTGTTGCATGGTAGCGAGAGGAACTCACACACACCCCCTCCAGAGATGGTGGGCAGAGGGACCACAGAGTGAGCCACACCAGGCTGGAGCCCTCAAGCCCAGCTTGAGCTCTCCGGCCCGCCAGTTGCCCGCACAAGTGAGGAAACGTGCCAACTCCATTTTTTAAAAATATTTCCTGTAACACGCTTACCCATAGGATTTGTCTCACTAGCTAGCTTGCTTTAAGACGTCCCTGTCTCCATATTCCAAAGCAGGAATTACAGTGGCGCCACTCCCTCACACCCTCACTCAGCATTTGTGTAGGTTCAGGGAATCTGAACTCTGGTCGCTCTGCTTGAGTGACAAACACTTTAATTAATGAGCCATCTCCACCCAAACCCCAGACCCCCTTTTCAGGCAATGAGAGACTTCTCATTGGCCTGGAGCTCAACAACTAGACTACGCTGGCCAGTAGGCCGCTTGAGTCTATCCTCCTCTACTTCCCCCAGCACTGTGATTACTGGCATAGCCACCATGCCTGGCTTTTTCACCTGGTGTCTGAGGTCTTCATATTTGCCAAGCAAGCACATTACCAACTGCACCATCTCCCAGCTCCTGGGGTTGATAGTTTTGGATGAGCAAAGCTTTATTTAGCTCAAGATACTGGGAGCTGAAGGCTGCAAAGCAAGAGCCGTACTGTTAATGAGGACACTGCAGTGCAGGGATCCGCACCGTGCAAGAAGAGCATGAAAGACAGAGACCAGCTGGCCTTTCTGATACAGCCAAGCCAGGGATGAGCCATTAACCTATCACTGCACAAATGCTCAATCCAACCATCAGGCAAAGTCCTCGTGACCTACTCACCCCCTCAAGGTTTACAGGTTCTGGAATTAAGATGTGGCCATCTTTCTCAGAGAACAGGAGGTCATTCTACTCCATGTAAATCTTTCCAGTATTTTTAAAGCCACAAGAGAAAAAAAGTAAAGCTTTAGGTAGAAGAAAAGAGTCTACACTGGAATATCTATATATTTTTAAGAAGATTTATTTGTTGATTTTATGCCTTTGTACTTTTTCATATCTATGGTATACTCACACACATATACAGGTGCCTATGGAGACCGGAAGAGTTAGATCCCTCAAGGCTGGACTGATAGGTGGTTGTGAGCCCCACTGAACTCTTTCTCTCTAGCCCCAATGTATTCATATCATCAGAGAAAAATGTAATTTTTAGTAATATGGAAGAAAGGGTCCCTCCGTGGGGCTGTAAGCTTGTTTCTGCAATGTGGCTGAAACAGTGCTTAGGAATGCTGGACACAGAGACCACACACTTCAGCATCCTAGGCCCCAGGCCCTGGCTCTCACCTGCTCATGAGTGTATCAACCTGGACAAAGCCCTATTCAGGAAACAATGAGTCAATGGGAAACCAACTAGTTGGCATTCTCTAGAGACCATAGTGGCTACATAATGACTGGGTGTCTACCAGACAGAACTGAGTTCACACTGCACTTCATTCGTTCATTACCAAATGACTACGTAACTTAAACTCTATGAACATCAGCCCTTGAGTAGGAAAATTCGATGAACAAAGTGCTAATCAAGGTGGCAAGTGGAGCACTTAGTAAGCCTCTGTCCATGCGGCTGCTTCATCATTTTCATCATTACTCTTAGAGTTACTAGTATGATTCCTGAATAATCATCATCAGAACTTTTAATACATGTCATTCATACCACATAAGTTACCTGAATAATTTTCAATTTGAGATATCAAAAGGCAGAAAGGCTTTCTAATGTAATGGGTTGTGCTAGTTCCTGTTAACCGTAACCTTGACAAAAAGAAAATACAAGTGAAGACACTGTAGCAGACGGAATGCTAGCCACACGCTCTGGTGACTCTTGCCTCATTAGAAGAGTTCCATCAGACCAACTGACACTCTTATGAAAAAAAAAGAGCTACTCTTCTTTCTAGTTAATCTTCTAGAGTCATACTGTTTAGTATAGTAGATATTATCCAAGTCTGGTTACTTAACTTTAAATTTAAATTCAAGTCCTCAGCTCTACTAACTACATTTCAGGTACAAAAGAACAGCAATGTGGCTAGTGGCTGCCATATTGGATGTGGCATGTGGCTAGTGGATGCCATTTTGGATGTGGCATGTGGCTAGTGGATGCTATATTGGATATGTAGATTCAGAACATCTCCATCATCACAGAATGTTCTATCAGATACTACACACATGCAGCCTATATAAATAAATTATTAAAAATAATCTAATTTACCACAAAGAAACTATAGAACTAGATCCTTTGATGGACAATAGATTCGAGAAGCATCTGGAAATTTTAGCTCTCCTTTCATTTCAATTAGGGTTTTTTTTTTGTTGTTGTTGCTATTATGAGTTTGTTATGAGTATTCATGGTCTTGTGTGTACTTGAATTCTATAGGTAGGCATTTATAACAAGCACCTACCCCTCTCTGGTAATTTAGGGGTGATGTTAACAAATACAGGAAGCAAATATGAGTAATAGAATGCTTTTCTAATTAATCTTGACTTTAAGAATTCTTATTGCCACCCACAAGTAAAATATATTTTATATTGCAACCTAACACAAGCACACACAAAGCTGAGAAAATCATACAATAACCCTGACTTTCTAATATAGACATTGTATTCTGATTGTTTTCTGTAAGAAATTTCTGTTTTCTCTTCTTTCTTTTTTCCTCCTCCTTTTTCTTCTTCTAGTGCTCTTTTTCCAAAACCCTGGAGTTTTTAGGTTTTGAGGTTGTGTGTTTTGTTTTTGTTTTGTTTGGAGGGATTGTTTTGTTTTGTTTTGTCTCACAAAGGGGATTAGCCATAGTTTGAATACTACTTAGCAGCCGGGGTGGTGTGATAGGTAGTCTCAACTGTCAACTTGATGACATATGGAATCAGCTGGGACACCAGCCTCAGAGCATGCTTATAGAAGATTATCTTAATTAGATTAAACTGAGGTGGGAGGGCCTGCCTACAATGGGTGGCACCATTCCCTGGGCTAAGATTCTGGACTGAATGAATAAAAGGGAGAGGGTGATCTGAGCAAAAGCCTTCCCTGTTTCCTGACTGTAGATGAGACATGACCAGATATTTCAAACCCTGCCCCCTTGGCATCCCAGCCATGACAGATTGACCCCTGAAACTGCAAACACAAATAACGCTTTGTTGGTTTAGGTTTCTTTTGTCCAGGTATTTCACAATAGCACTAGACAAAGTAACTAAACCAAATGGCAAATTCAACTGTTTATAGTGAGTGAGCAAGCAGATGAAGGAGCAGTGTGTGCTAAGAGAAGATGAAAAGGCCATGGCCTTTGAAAGAGAAAAGAGATTTCTGCTGGTGAACTTCTAATCGCAGAAGAGACATCAAGCAGGAAATGTTCCCATTTTTTGAAGAGTGGCAACAAATTCTTAAAAACTATGAACATAACCACTTGCCAGTCAACACCAACAATTCTCTCAGCTGGCCTTGTCTGATTAAGAGTTAATTTTCAACTTTTAGTGGTAGAACAAGAGATAGGTTCTTTTTCCTATTAAAAGAAAAAAAGAATCGTCTTTCCCAAATTAATAAGGCACAATCCTCCCCTATCTTCTTATAACTCAATGGGGAAGAAAGGAGATTCCTAAGCTGAAGGAAGAAAATACATGAATGAGGTTATTTTTCCTGGAATAAGTTTCCAGTCAGCCAAGGGCAGATAGGGTCAGTCATTCCAATAACATTCCAAGAAAGTGGCTTCACCCCTGCCTCATCAGAAAAACCATGCTGTCAGCAGGTGTCCTGAAGCAGCCTCACAGGAATGGCCCCTGGTCTTCTCTCCTTGAAGAGTCCCACGCTTCACTAAACCACCCAGATGTCCAGGAGTGGAGCCACTGGAGCACAAAGGTCCATCAATGATGAATCCCACGGCTGTGCAGTTAAAAGGTGTCAGCTAGCTTTGCATATGAGACCTCTGATTTTTGACTCAACCATGTAAAATCATGAATATTCAAACACTTTTAAAGATAAATTTTGAATTCTGAAATAATTTAAGGTGTGTGGGGTTAATAGAAAAATTGCAAAGAGTTCTTACATCTTTTGACCCAGTTTCTCCAACATTGACATATCACATAGTCAAGGTACATGTGGAAAACTTAAGACAGTCTCATTGCCACATAAGTCTTTTCTGAGATGCTTTGTTTGTATTTCACTGTTTCTTTCTTTCTTTTTTCTTTTTTGTTCTTTTTTCCAATAATGTTTCCTTTGGGTCTAGAATACAGGGTAGTTTCCACATTGCATTTTATTTATTTTTAAAACCTACATCAAAAGGCCATTTTACATGGTTTCACCTAATACCTTATGAATCAAACCAGCAATTAAAGAAGGTAAATCATACTATAATGGGTCATTAAGTCCTAGGGAGGCAGCTGTGTTGGGGAATCCCTCATTGGCATGCATTCGTGGCCAGTGTGGTGTTAATATCATCTGGACTCTAGAGATCACCATACGTTTTTGGCATCTGTTCATCTTCTAGCAGTGTGAGGTGTAAGGTAAGTGTACAGGTTATGCAGGCTGCACAGCTACTATTTGACCATGAACAAGAATTAAGAACCAAGAAACTCAAAGAGAGGCAGAACAGCTAGCTACTTCCTGCTCAGAAATCTCTATCTGATCTATTTCACTGTCTGAAATAAACACCATCTTGAAATATCACTGTTTACAGTAGTTTGCTAGGCCTACTATGGCAAAGTATCACATATATGTAGCAGAAATTCATTGTCTCATAGCCCCATTGGCTGAGAATCTGAGATCAATGTGACATTATCTTAGTTTGGGTTCTTTTGATGCCTCTCTCCTTGGCTTATAGATGTCTCCCTTCTTGTATTCTTACAGTCCGTTGTCTGTACGGGTTTGTGCCGTACCTGATGTTTTTCATTAATGAGACTAACTGGATAGAACCCACCTAATGAACTCTTTAACTTACTCACCTTTTCAAAAAATGTTAATTACATTTATTTACTTTTTTTTTTCTTTTGGTGTGGGGAGGGTGTATATGCCATAGCACATGTATGGGGGAGGAGGCCATATTTTGGAACTCCGTTCTCTTCTTCCACAGTGTGAGTCTCAGAGATCCAACTCACATAGTCAGCCTTGGTGGCAAGCACCTTTACCCATTGAGCCATCTTGATGATCCTTAGTCATCTGTGTCACCACTTTAAAAAACCTGTCTTCAAATAAAGTTATGTGCCTACTTTAGAACTTTAATGTATACTGGATGGTGGTGAGAAGTCAGCTCAGGAACTTTGGAAAATTTGGGCACCCCTCCCCTCCTGGAAGAAACAGGTTAGAGAGCACGTAGGCTGGAAGGGAAGGGCTGATTAAGCCCCTGCTACTTCATTCCCTAAAGACCAATCAGTTTAAAAGTCACTCTGTTCTGCCAATCACATTGTGCCTAATGGCTGCTGCTCTAAAACTGTATAAAAGCTCGCTGAACAGGCTGTGCGAGGCCATTCTTTCCCGCCTTGGTGTGCAGAACAACCCCAGCATGCTGGATCAATAAATCCCTCTTACATTTTGCATTGATCCCCGACTCCATGTGTTCATGGGGGGGGGGGGTCTCCAGTAAGTTAAGGCTCCCTGGAGTCTTACAGTGGTGGCACATGCCTTTAATTGCAGCACTTGGGATCCAGAGGCAGGTTGATCTCTTGAGTTCAAGTCCAGCCTGGTCTACAAATCAAGTTCCAGGACAGCCAGGGCTACACATAGAAACCCTGTCTGGGAAACCCAAGAAAGGAAGGAAGGAAGGAAGGAAGAAAGAAACAAACAAAGAAACAAAGGAAAGGAATTTAACATATACATTTGAAAGAAACAACTAGGTTTTTAACAAACTACTGAACATGTTGAAAACTTTGGATTAAAAACAAGAAGGAAAAAAAGAAAGATCAGAAGTTCCCTGATTCAGATTATCACATCACTCATAGTCTCAACCTGCTGTCTTCTGGGGTTACCTTTTATTACTCATTTGCGTGTCTAGACCTACACTAGGTACTGTGAGGGCTAAAGTTATATCTCAAGTTTTAATTAATGTATTTAAGAGAGCTATAGTAAAAGTATCTTTTATTCACCTGATGTAATTGCCATCTTAGAGGCTTCTGCCTCTGTCTGCTAACCTAGGCCTAGTCCTGGAAGATTCCAGCCTCCTTACAACCTAATCTAGGTCTAGAATGTTTTCAGCCTCTGAGACTTCTGCTGAATAAGTTTACCCCTTCCTAGTTCCTTCTGAACTCTGGCTGTCTGGTTCAACTCAGTTGTTTGGCTAAACTCCTCTCCAAATGGACTGATTCAAGAGTTGCCCTGCTTGGCCTCAAGCTAACTGTCAATCTGTTCAGATCCTCTGGCTCCTTTTCATCCTCTGGCTTGTTCTGTCTTCACCTGTGTCTAGCTTGTTGTCTCTCTACAACCTGTCTCGGTACAACAGTAAAACTGCCCTATCTCCTTTTCTCTCACTCTCTCTTAAGAAGCCTCTCTTTTCTCTCTGTTCGTGTGAGAGTTGGGCCTATACTATTCTTGATTCATCACTTAGTCTGCCTCTCAATTAGACATCACTTCAAACATGGGTGCTTCTTTCTATGAACTAACTTTGCCTTCATTGTTTGGGATTAAAGGTGTATATTAAGAGAGCGTCTGTATTCCAGCCAGAGGGATTAAAGGTGTGTGCTAAGACTGAGCCACACCACAAATAGAAACAGTTTTTTTCCAGTAAACAACACAATCTCAGGGTTCACAATGTGATCAAATATCCCTACAATAATCTATAAAACAAAAATGCCTCTGACCGGTAAGCCCTACTTGGCCAAGGACAGATAACTCCCTAGAATACTGGAGGCTATAAGATAACAATATATTCTCATGGCTTGAGAATATAACAAGCCATGCGTTTTCACTTCTATAAACAAGGTTGGTTGCTCCAACTGCCAGGATATGCTTGATCACATGGAGGCAGGAATTGCAAATGCAGGAAGTAGGGCAGGATATATGCTTGCCCCTACTTGGACTAAGTCAGGAAGTATGTAGCCTTGTGGGTTTTGCCTTTATAAGCACCTGACTAACTTGCTGCCGTTCTCTGGAAACCCTAGGAATGGACCTGGCCAATGTCCATCGTCTTGCCCAGTATTTAATAAAGCTTGCTTCAAATTTGTGGTAGTGGTCTTGCTCTCACCTAGAGCTGCCTCCCTCTGTGGTGATGCATCTTCCGCAATCACACTGGATCTCTATCAGACCTCTCAGCACCTTGGGATGACCCTGAAAGTTTCTCAGAGTTACCTTTTCCACATTTTGTACCTGGTGGGGCAGAGAGAGATACTGCCCCAACAACTTATAGGATGGACATGCATCCATGCCTGTGCACAAGGCTGTCAGGACTAGTGAGCAGCCTATCAGCCTTTTGATCTATAAAAGTCAGTGTTTCTAAGAAACTAGTTTTGAAGCACAGTTCACTTTCATTTGTGGGGTGGTGTGTGTGTGTGTGTGTGTGTGTGTACATCAGAGATCATAATTTCATAAGGCTTACCTACAAGACTACAATCTTCACTTGGAGGCTGTCAAGAATGAAAACAATCACTGGGCCTAGAAGAATAGCTAGACAGTGAACAGAGGGAGGGCACCAAGGGCATCTGAAGAAGGACCGTCAGAGCAAACACAGCGATAAAGAAAAGGGCAGCAGGAGGGGGGTGCTCTGATTAGTGGGAAAGAGGCCAGGACAGAAGTAGACCCAGGCAGCGATGTTGAGGACAGGAGGAAAGTGGGTTGCCGAGAACAGGGAAGCCAGACTTGGCCAGCCTGTCCTTAGTTTAGAATTATCAGGCACCTGAATCAACAAGGTCAAGAATGTGACCTGAAGGATAGATGAATATTTGTTCAGGAAACCACACGCTGAGAGAAAGGCCCCAAGAGTTAAACTGGGACACTTACCTTTTCTGATGGCAGAATTATACAAAAATTCAAGCCAGCATTACAGGAATGGGGACAATGTTTTTGTAAATGTACTGATGGAGATGGGCAAGAGTGGGAACGTGCCGGGAGAAGGCAGCTCAGGTCCTTATTTCTCAGTGTGGAGAGCTCAGAGGGCAGGGGAGGCATGCAAGGGGTTAGGCTGGGCCTCAGCCTCCGGAGCCCAGCCAGCGCCCCGCCCACCAGGGCATCCGGATTCCAGGCCTCCAGCACAAAAGGCCCTCCCCCCCTTGTCAGCTTTCCTGTTGCCTGGATTGTGTGGCTCGGCCCTTTGATCAAACCGGGGCATTATGTAGAGACAACTGCTTTAAATATCGACATTTTGGAGTCAGTTTGGCCCTTGGTCCCCTTAGTGTTCTCTGTCAAAAGAATTATGCCTTCCCCCTAAAGATTTGTGCTTTCCCCTTGAAGAGGCTGGGTCTCACAGGATTGTTCCAGTTTCAGAAAGTGCTCTTCCGAGGTGGGCCTGGTGGGCAAATCTTGACCATAACCCCCAGTTTATTGTTTCTGGTGGTTGTGGCTTTCTGTGGTGTTTTGCATATTCCCAGGATGGAAAGGGAATATGCCACTGGCCACTGTGAAGCTTGGAAAATGAATGGACTCAGAACCAGGACTTCAGTCACTCAGTTCTTGGGTCAGTCAGCCCTCTCTGGCTCTGAGTCTGCTTTTAAAAAAAAAAAAAAAAAAAAGTCAGAAATTTGAGGCCAGCTATTGTGGGGCACATCTGTAAACCCAGAATTCAGGACCCAGAAGCAGGAGGATCATGAGTTTGAAGCCAGTTTGAGATGCATGAATTCCTGGGCTACAAGGCTAGACCTTGTCTCATTCAGTGTGTCTAGAGCATAGGGGCATCAAGATTGACTATGACAGAACGCTGGAGTGTATAGACTGGAAACCTGTCCCTACTAGGTTTTCTTGTGGCAAAATTGAGCATCTGCCCCCACAACATCTCCCAGAGAACAGAGGGTCATGTAAATTAACCTATAAAGACTAAGGACAAGTGCAGCACTTCTGAGCATCTGTCTGCATCTGTCTTTCTAGCTCACTTGCTTACTTCTATCCTTGGAAGTATCTTCTTGTTGTTGGTTTTTGTTTTTGTTTTTTCTTTCTTAATAAACTGCCTCTATTTCTCCTGATA
Organism: Uromys caudimaculatus; assembly: GCA_028551405.1. NCBI lineage: Eukaryota > Metazoa > Chordata > Mammalia > Rodentia > Muridae > Uromys > Uromys caudimaculatus. The sequence continues at coordinate 52,114,467 of CM052712.1, forward strand.
TGTGTCCCTGGTCCAGTGCATTGTTCTGGCACACAGGAAACTTGAAATGTCAGTGAGTGCTCTCTGGACTCCGGTTCACAAGTTATATAATATTAGGAAGAAAAAAAATAAGAGCATTTTAAACTTGACAAGCTCTATATCAGATTTTTAAATCCTGTCATTCCCTCATGATTGTGAATTCCCTAGAAATAAAGTGTTTGACCCAGCCATGACACAAGTATGAGGTATTTCATCAGCTTCAAGAAAGAGCTAAGCTGGCTGAGGGAATGGAAGCAGTCCTTGACAAACCCTCTTGGGTGGTAACATCACTGCTTGTAATTCAACAATGTAACAAGGAGTGGAGCCCCAACAAGGCCAGACTGGAATACTTTCCTGGATCTATTTAGAGAAAACATAATGGCAACAGTATTCTAGAAAGATCTATTGCTCTTGTATTTTGCCCCCTAGCCACTTCTCTTCACTAACCAGAAGTCACAGGAAAAGTAAAGTGTAAGAACTGCAGCCTGGACACTGCTCTGAACTTGTAAGCACTGCTGCAGAACCCCGTTTAGTTCCAGGTTTACTCTATCGCCCGCTTATATCTTAATGTATCAAACTTTTCATATTGCTCTCCAGAGACACTAAATTCAAATATGTTTCTTCCAAAAATCAGCATCCTCGACAGACTTTATTCTAGCAGTGTTGTGATTCGAACCCGTGTCTCCTGCCAAGTTCATATTGGAGCATAAGACCCAATATAACAGTATTAAGAAATGGAGCCTGTAGGAGGTAATTAGACCTTGAGGGCTATGTCTTTATAGACAGAAACAGTGCATTTTAAGAAGGACTCGGGGTAAGTCCTAGGTCTTTTTGTCTCTCTTCCCCTTCTGCCACAAGAAGATGCAGTGTTCCCCATTCCGGGGATGCCACTGTGGCACCATCTTAGAAACAGAGACCTTCCTCACCTGACACTGAACTCTCCAGTGCAGTGGTTCGCAGCACGGAGGTTGCAATCCCCTTGGAGTTGAATGGGCCTTTCACAGGGGCCGCATATCAGATATTTACATTACCATTAATAACAGTAGAAAAATTACAGTTATGAAGTAGCAGCAAAATAATTTTATGGTTGAGATCACTACAATATGAAGAACTCTATTAAAGGGCTGCAGCTTTAGAAAGGCTGAGAATGCTCCTCTACGTGACTTGGTCTCAGACGTCCAACCTCAAGAACTTCAAAAAGTGAACTTCCGATACTTATTTATTTATTTATTTATTTATTTATTTATTTATTTATTTATTTATTTATTTTTCAGTCTAAGGCGTTTTGTTATAGTCTCCCCTACCCCGTGTCCTTTTGATCTATCCTTTGCAGTTGATCCTAACTTTCAGATGTCACTTTACTGCCCAACTACCTTACAACTCACTTCCTGATGGCTTCCTTCACTCCAAAAATGCCTGCTGAAGCCCTTCGATGTCATCCCCAAAGTCCTCAGGAAAATGATCTCTACAGAATAAGTCATCAGCTCTGGAAACCAAAATCCAAGCTAGGCCCCACTTCACCTCATCATCCAGACCACAGCACTCCACCAAGACAGAATCTTACCTACTCTTCAGTTAGCGTCCCCCTTTGCCAGACAAGCAATTATAATCAGTGTCCTTAGATGATTCTCAGACCACTCTACTACCTCCAGGGTCATTTATTTCTCTTTCCCTCAACGTTAACCATTTCTTCTATGACAAACCTACCCTTCACTCATTCCTTTATTCTGGTTCCTTCATAATCAGCACTGGCAAAATTGTATTGCTTAGCTGGGCACAGTGGCGCATACCTTCAATCCCAGCACTCAAGAAGCAGAGGCAGGTAGCTAGATTGCTAAGCTGGAGGGCATTCTGGTCTACATAGTGTATTCCAGGCCAACCAGGGCTACATAGTGAAACTCTAGTTCCAAACTAATATATATGCAATATATACATTGTATTGTTTTCTATAGCTCCTGTTTGATTACTACAGCTGGACTGTGAGCACAGTGAGAGAGAGGTGTACTGTTTTGGTGACTGTTTGTGACCCAACTGCTTAATGGAATAAATGGCAAGGCAGAAAAATAAATGACTAAGTACCTATAGAACACCAAAGGCCTTTATATATTTGTTCACTTGCTTGTTTCTAACGTTTCATTTAATGCTCTGAAGCAGGAAGGACCAAATCCAGCTTTTTTTTTTTTTTTTTTGTAAATAAAGCATTTGAAACATTGTCACATCTTTTTAATTGCTTATTATTTATGGTTAGCTTTCCACTACAGTGGCAGAGTTGAATAATTATAACAGAAGCAGTGTGAGCAGCAAAAATTAAAATATATTACTTGTTCTTCTAGGAAAAAGTTAGCTTCTGTTCTAGCAGCCAACAAGAATGGGATCTGTTAGCATGGTTTCTATGATACTTTGGAGGAAAGGAAGACCAGAAAGAGCAAGTAAATGGCTCTCAAGATTACCTAGCTTAAGCCGGGCAGTGGTGGTGCACGCCTTTAATCCCAGCACTTGGGAGGCAGAGGCAGGTGGATTTCTGAGTTCAAGGCCAGCCTGGTCTACAGAGTGAGTTCCAGGACAGCCAGGGCTACACAGAGAAACCCTGTCTTGAAAAACAAAAAAACCCAAAAAACAAAAACAAAAAAACAAAAAAGATTACCTAGCTTAATAAGGAACCATGCCAAAAAAAAAGAAAAAAGAAAAATAGAAGTCAGGTCCGTGTGACCCCATAGTTTGTGGGCTTTTTCACGTAGTGTCAGGACATCTAGCCAGTTGCTGTGTTTGAGGATCGTGAGTATGTTATCTATGTCCTACCTCAGGGCTTTTCTTTATGTTTGCAAAGGAATGGAGAGACTGGAATCAGCTGATACATTCAGATACATATTGAATCTCACTGAAGGACCACGCTGCCATCATTTTAGAAAACATGTTCTGTAATCCCCTGCCAAGGCAGCTCCTATAACTTCCTTTAGAAAGTCAGGAGTACTCTGAAAGCCAAGTTTCCAGTTTCCCTGTACTCTGAGCCGTCAGCATAACCCTGACATAATATATTTCTAGCATTTGGAATATGCTGCTGAAATGACTGCCACATTGAAAGACATTGACGCCTCAATTACAGGATTCCAGGACTCCACTCTTGAGTCTCAGGTGCCTGAGCCATCACTCAAGAGGTGTGTTATCCTGGTCAAGCTTCACCAGCTTGATCTATAAGGCAGGAATCAACCAGCATTTTGATGCAATGAAATAAGATGAGTGAGGTACTTAGAGCAATTATTGGCACGGCATTCAAGGAGTCATTGTCATCAACAAACACAGATTGCCGCTATTACTGTTACGGCCATTGTACTCGGACTTAGAAATGTTAACTCTTTTTGAAGAATGGGGTGACTAAGTGAGAGAGGCTGTGGGAACAAACAGGTGAGGAGGGAAGTGGGAGACAAGGGAGAGTTTAAAAGGCAGGACGCAGGACGGTTCCCCCGCTTCCTCTTTGCACAAACTTTCCAAAAAGCATTTTTCATTTTCCCTCGGAGCTGGGAGTATAGCTCAGTTGACAGAGTGCTTGCCTAGCATTGCAGAAAACCCCGGATTTGATCCCAACCATCACATTAAAACTCGCTATGGTAGTGTTAATCCCACTACCAGAATAAGACCACTGCCACCATTTTAAGCCAAATATGAAGCAAGCTTTAATTAAGTACTGGCTGGGTTGATGGACCAGGTCAACTCCTGGGTTCCAAGAAAATGGCCACAAGTCATATTTCTCTGAGGCTTAAAAAGCAAAACTTCCGGGCCACCATATTTTCCATCAGGTCCAATCAGGCGCAAGCATGCGTCCTGACGTACTTCCTGCCCATGTATCTCCCACCTACATGTGATCAAACACATCTGGTGTAGTTGGGTCTAACAAACTTGTTTAGGGGAGAGAAAATATGTCTTCTGTAAACAGTAGCCCCCAGCATTTCAGGAAGCAAGGGCAAGGGGCTTACAGGTTAGAGACATTTTTGTTTCATGACTCTCTTAGGCACAGTAATTAAAACATAGCTTTGGCTCTCAAAGAAGTACACAACTGCAATTCCAGCATTAGAGAAATAGAGTCAGGAGGATCAAGAAATTCAGGGTCATCAACTTTACCTATGTAACAGGTTAAGGTTAGCCTGGACTAATAAAACCTATATATTGTATATAGGTGAAAAAAGACAGGAGAGAAAAGAAGCTGACCAAATAATAGACTGAAAAATTAGGGAAATAAAACTGTTTACAAAGCAGCATGCTTAAACCACATTAATTATTGCATATAATAGCCAGCAATATTACATTGGCCCTGCATTGAGATTCACATCATTACCCTAAAGTAATTAAACCGATGTCGACATCCTGCATCACTCAAATCAGTTCTACCTGGAATCCCGATTAAAGCTATAATCATGCTCCATTTGAAACCTTGACTTCATGAATATGATTGAGAGCTCGTGAAATGAGGTGAAATTGTCTAAGCCTCCGGGGAGTGAGAGGACCACCACACAGCTGATGGCAGCCATCAATCACAGGCTTACGGGCCCAGCCGTTCCTGCTAACTTTCTGAAATCCATACAGGATCTGTGATGGAGCTCTCAGGTGTTCGGGGAAAGCTTGCATTAAGTTGTGATTCCCGTTGATTTTCCATTCCTCTTGTTCTTCAAGCTCAGCTGTAGACATCCATACCCTAACCTAAATGTTCAAAAGACAAAAGAAAGACGGGGTAGTGAGGACCACATCTTGTGCCTGGGCTTCTTATTCCTATAGGTTTTATTTTCCCCCAAATCCCAACTTATGCTCTCTGTGTGCACATTACTTTTCTCATTTAGTGGCTCTGTTTTGTTTGTTTTACTCTATGGGATGGTTATAGGTAATATAAAAACAGAGGGTCTTGTTTCCTGGTTTTTAAATTTCTGATCCTTAGACTTGGAAAGCCTGCGTGTCCTCGAAAATAGATGGTGATTACCTAAGAGCAGGCCGCCACAAAATGAGATCTGCCAATATGGATATGAATTTGCACAGTGGAGCCCTGCAAATCCTAAAGGGATCTACAGAGAGTGGCATCTCCCTGCACACGCTCCCTTCCTGCAGCACTGTGTTTGTACCCAGAGGCCCCTCTTCTCTAGCGTTCCAGGCTGGATCCAATATTGGTGCCTCAGGCAAAGCAACCAGAAACAAATGAGACATAAGACAGACATGTGGTCGCTAAGGTTTCCCGAGCCTGAGAACCCATTTTAGCAGAGATGACCTTTATTGAATGTTGACCAACACAACCACAGCTTCTTTTGGGGTCATAGTAGGAAAAAACACAAAGAAATCCATGATTTTCTGCTGAAGTCGGCTTCATGATGCTTCCCAGCTCCTGGAGGGTTTGTGTTGTGTGTGTTTGTGTGTGTGTGTTTGTGTGTGTGTTTGTGTGTGTGTGTGTGTATATGATTTGGATGAGTGTTTGATGAGAGGCTGTTCAGTTTATAGATTAAGAATATGGAGCAATTTCTACGAAAAGTGTTCAACATGATTCTGGTCAACCTTCATAACCAAAGGACAAAGACATGTGTATCTAGTTTGAATAAATTTTATGCCTTTAACTTTTGATCAGCTTACCTGGTCCCTCAGCTTAATCCTGAGGAACTATTACCAAGCTGAGAGAAAGTTTGAAGAGTCCAAAGGCCTGTGTATAGATATCAGTAGTGATGGATCTGGTGGCAGACCAAGCCCATGGCACCTGGAGAGTTAAATGGGATTGTAGGTTGAATTGTTCCCCTGCAAAATGTGTGAGTTGAAACGTGAACCACCTGTATTTAGAAACTAGAGCCTTTCAGGAGATGGTGCCCATTAAGTGGATTCCAATCCAATAGGACCTGTGTATCACTGCAGAAACATGGGCAAACCCATCCAAGGGATAGAGACATATGGAGAAAAGACCACTGAGGACACCCGAAAGCCAAGAGAAAAGCCCAGAAGAAATGCAGGTCTCAAACTGCCAGCCTTCAGAGCTATGCGGTTGTATAGGTTATCCCTTCTATATTGTTTGTCATACTGTGTTACAGGCAGTGGATAGAGCGACTCAGTCTCCAAGGGGCTGTGTCCATGATCCAACTGTAATGTGCTGCTGTCTTTCCCAGGTGTGGTAGAGCATGGTAAATGAGAGACGTGCATCTGGGCTCCGTTGTGTGAGGCAGACCTACAGAAGCCTCAGAAGCTGATGGAGTGAGTAGTAGACCTGCCTTCTGCAGGCGAATGAAGTGGGGCTTAACAGATAAAGCACCATATCCCAGGTTCCCAAAGAATGGCTGGTGTTTCTGTCCCTGGAGTGACACCCAGAAGTCTTCCAAGAGGGGAAAGTCTGGATAAAGGTCAGACTCCAGATGGCTGGTACAGAGGGCCAATCAATAAGGCCAAAACATGTCAAAGGCAGCTAGAGTGACAAAGCCTAGTAGTAGTCTGGTCCTTGAACTTTGAGCAACAACCAGAACTCTGCTGTGTGTTCTCTGGAAGACATTGAACAAATTGTCTTCTATCCCAGCCTCCTTTTCTTTACTCATGAAGCACTAATACCTCTTGAGACTTCAAACGGTATTTGGGAAATTAGATGAATGTCTTTAAGGTAATAATCATCGGATTTATATACCATAATTATCATCGTCAGGGTTCTGGAGGATGAGGTTAAATAATTGGCACACACGAATGTGAGGTCTGATGAACCCAAAATCTGACAGAGGAAGTCAGCAGGCAGAAAGCTCAAGAAAGACTTTAAAGACTACAGAACCAGAAACGGCCAATATTCTGAATGTTGTCCCAAGATCATGCATCGGAGAAAACCCCTTGTCTGAGGAGGTCAATTTTTTTGTACTACATAGGCCTTCCACAGTCTGCCCACATTCTGAAAAGCAGTCTGCTTTGCTCAAAGTCCTGATTTAAATGTAAATCTCACTCAAAACAATCCCACAGAAGCATGCTGAATAATGTTTAACCAACTCCCTGGGACCACCGGCCCAGTCAAGCCACCACATAGCATTAACCACCCAGTGTTGGAATCACAGTAAGTACTCAGAAAACACTACGTTCAGTTATTCTCCTGAAAATGAAAGGGGAGCACCTTTCCTCCTGTGGACTCAGTGCGGTTAGACATAATTGGCACGCTCAGGGTTAAAGAGAGGGAAACAGGCATGGTCTAAAGAGAAACAGACAGAACTAACCACACTGTTATTAAACCAAACCATTATTTGAAAGCCCTTCTTTCAGAAGGTGAAAAGGGAATGCTGGCTGGATAAACAATAGCTGTTTTATACCCTATCTGGGAAGGAGATTATCAATGTCATAATTACCAGATAGGTTTGAGAAAGAATGAAACTGTCTTTTCTATTGCAAACGGGTCCTTACTTTCTGAGATGACGAAGTTGCAGTCAGAGCTTTACCTCAACAGCTGCCCCGTGGGATGCTCTGAGCAAGCCCTCTCATTCAGGATCCTCAACTACTTCCATCACAATGAAAGGGTTTTAGCATTGGAGCAAATGTAAGCTATCTATCCTAGAAGACGCTAAGAGAACGAACCAGGAGAAAGATGAGGCTACCGAGACAAGACTCTGCGCCTCCAATTTCTGTAAATAACTGTCTTCCTACCTAAGTCTCCATTCATTTACAGAGTTTCTAGCAAACAGTATTTCAAATCCCTTTTGATTGTTTTGGTTTTTAATTGATATGTGTTCTCGTGTGTGGGTTATAATATTAGAAACTGATGGATGCATGTAATGTACGCAGATGGAATCAGAGTAATCTCTATCTCTGTCTCTGCAAGATTTATTTCTGTGTGTGGAGAACTTTGCTGGTTATTTTGAAGTGTATAATTAAATGTTGCAGATCACTGACAAGCTACATAGTACTGTGGGCATTCGTTCCCCCATCTGGTTGTATTTTTCTACTGTGGTCGTTTGGATGCCAAACATTCCCCCATAGTCTTGGGCATTTGAATACTTGGTCCCCACTTGGTGGCACCGTTTGGGGGAAGTGTAGGAGAAAGTATGTCACTGAGTGTGGCTGTCTAAGTTAGGATTTCTATTGCTACAATGAAACACTGTGACCAAAGTAACTTGGGGAGGAAAAGGTTTATTCAGCTCACACTTCCATACCACTGCTCATCGATGAAGGAAGCCAGGACGGAAACTCAATCTGCAGGAACCTGGAGCCAGGAGCTGATGCAGAGGCCGTGGAGGGATGCTGCTTACTGGCCTGCTTCCCACAGCTTGTTCAGCCTGCTTTCTTACAGAACCCAGGACCATCAGCCCAGGGATGGCACCACCCACAATGGACTAGACTCTTCCCCATCAATCACTAATTAAGAAAACACCTTACAAGCTTGCCTATGGCCAGATCTTCTGGAGGCATTTTCTTCCTTGAAGGTCCCTCCCCTCAAATGACTTTAGCTTGTGTCATAAAACTATTGAGCACAGGGGGCTTTAAGGATTATAACTTTATACCACTTCCAGTTCACTCCTGCTTTGGGCTTCCATTTGAAGATGCAAGTTCTTAGCTTCCTGTTCCTGCTGCTGTGCCTGATATCATGCCCACAGGGAGCAACCACGCTTCCCCACCATGACGGCTTAGCCTCTGAAAGCTCAAGCCAAAACAAACTCTGAAGTTGCCTTGAACATGGTGATTTTCCCCAGCAGATGAAAGGTAATTGATATAGACACCCATTACCCAGCCTTCCCTGCACCCCTGCCGTCTTGGTTCCCCTTCTCCAGAACCTCTCTCCATAAGATCAACTCTTACAAATGAGTATCCAGCTTACGTCACTGAACAAACAATACATTTGACAGATCCAGCTCCGCATCCTATCTGAGGCTCCTAGATCTCTGTCGAGAGTTTATTTGGGTGTACAGACGATTGCTGGGATGGAGGATGCCCAGGGTTAGGAAGCAAATTCAGTTACACTTTTCAGGAGCACAAATAATCAGAAAACTTGCTCATGTCAAGGCCAGGCATGTTCCTGTAAGTCCCAAACTGTTCTATCTGTTTTCACCTGAAACAGGATGCAAGAAGAAGACAAGCGAAGAGGAAAACAAGGCATGTCATTCCAGGCGGTGGTTCCAAGTTCAGTGACTCACCCTCCTGAGCTGTATGACATTTAAGAAGGTCTGATTGACGTGGTACACACCTATACTCTTAGCACCCGGGAGGCTGAGGCAGGAGAATTGTGGGTTAGAGGCCAGCCTGGGCTACAAATCTAGCCTTTCTCTAATAAAAACAAAAAGGAAAAGAAAGAAGGGGGGAGGGAGAAAGGGGAGGAGGAAGAGGAAGAGAGGGAGGTATAATTGATATATAATAAACTGTCCGGTTTGAAGGTTAGAGTCGGCAGGTTTTGATGTGTACACACCCATGGAACACTGCTGAGCACAATCTTTCTCAGAAGTGTCCTTGTACCGTGTCATTGTCATTTCCTGCTTCTCTTCACTGACATCCCTTTGCAGACCATCCACTGACCTGCTGTCTCTCTCTACTGATGCTGTGGGTTTTTACAAAGATAAACGGATAAGAATTACGTATGATGTCGTTGGTTTTTGTCTGTTGTGTATTCTGGTTGTATGAACTCAGCACAGTTATTCTGAAGTCCATCCGGGTCGTTGGCAATGCATCTCTCTTTTGTGGCCGACCCGTTTGCCATTATGTGGGCATACACAGCATGTTTGGTTACCTGCTTGACTTTAGAGGTCCTGGGTGGGATTGTTTTTGATATCTGGCTACTGCTCCTGAAGCTGCCACCAGCGTCTGCACCAGGCTGTGTATGGACGTGTGTGTTCACTGTTATCCATAGAGTGGTAGAATGGTACAACCATAGGTTGCTCCCTATTAAAGAGATTAAAGATAGGCTAATACTACATTTAGGGTTCAATTTATATTTCTCTAGTAACCAATGGTGTTTAGCATATTTATTTACTTTTTTATTTTGGTAACATTTCTATTTAAACCTTAAGCCCAACTTTAATTGAGTTGACTTTCATATTTCCGAGACTTTGGTAGTTCTTCGAGTATTATGCGTATTAATCGTTTCTCAGATATTTCCAAACATTTTTTCCCAACAGTCCTCCTGCCTTCCTATTTCCCCAAGCCCTTCAGCTCGCCCTTCATATCCTGTCATTTATGGGCTGCACTTTTTGTGTAGGAGCTGAAGGATCTTTGTCTAATCTACTTCACAAAGGTTTTCCCCAGTGTTTCCTTCTAAAAGTTTCATGGTATGTTTCAAATAGGTCTGTGGTGAAACTCTGAGCTAACCGACAGGTTCAAGGTGAGCTCTGGTGCAAAGAAGCTTTTGTAGCTTTTGCTCCAGCTCCACTCCTTCCTCAGAAAGACTATCGTCTCTAGGTGTTGCTCACTCTCATCTCTTAGATACTGCTTTCCTCAGCTTTGGTGAGCCCCCCATGTGTGCACTCATCAGGGACTCCTGTCCACAGCTAGAGTTTTCTGGAACCTTTTCTGGGTAGCTGTCTTCTCTCTCTGGCCCATGGACCAAGTGACAGTCATCTCTTGGCTTCCTAGACTTTGTAGTGAGTGACTGGCACTCCTTAGTTGTGACTTTTCTGTTGCTGTGATAAATTACTATGACCAGAGGCAACTTTAGGAAGAATGTTGATTTGGTTCATGGATCTAGAGGGGGCTGTGTGACCATAGTGGACATTAAAGCATGGGAGCAGGGACGGGGAGCTGAAAGATGACATCTCATATACAGGAAGTTGAGAGGAGAAGGAGGGGTGGGGAGAGAGAGAGCGCATGGAGGGGAGGAGAGAGAAGAGGAAGAGAATCAGGGAGAGGAGAGGGGAATGGAAGGGAGAGGAGAGAGCAGGATGTAGATACTTACTCTCAAGTCCCCCTCCACTGGCTTGCTTTCTCCCACAAGGCGGCATCTCATACTAGATCCCCAAGCTTCCCAAACAGTACCACCATCCGAGACCAAGCGTGTGAGTCAACGATCCTATGGAGGGCAGTTCGTTCAAACCGCAGACTCTTGAATCTGATGCTGTGACTCTCAAAACCTACCATTGTATTCTTCCCGGGTCCCCATCACCACACCATGACCTGGAAACTCTCTTCAGGCAGACACGGGGTCTCTTCAATGGTCTCTCATCCGTCAGGGATCTTTAGTTTTCTGACCTAGCAATCACTTTGCCTGCACCAATCCCAAGAGAGAGCGTGGTCCCTACAGTCCATTGCCTGATGGTGAGTATCCTAAATACTGTTGCTTCGTCTAATTTTCTTAATCACTATTATTTGGTCTTGGTTAGACAGAGGAATGTCCTTTATTCTTTCTTTGGAGGGGGAAGGGTCCTGAGACTCAAACTAGAGCCTCTCACATGCTGTCAGTACTGTACTGACTGCATCTCCACATCAACTTCTGTTTTTTTTTTCCCTTGTGTGGGTTGTTTTGTTGGGTTTTTGCTGTTGTTGTTTTGGTGGTGGTGGTTGCTTGCTTGGTTTGGTTTGGTTTGTCAAGACAAGATTTTTCTGTATAACAGCTCTGGTTATCCTGGTACTTGCTTTGTAGATCTGAGTGGCCTCTAACTCACAGAGTTCTGCTTGCCTCATCTTCCTAAGTGCTGGACTTAAATGCTTGGACCACCACCTCCTGACTCTTTTTGTTTTTATCTAAACACCCCACCCCCACCCCCAACACACACATACTTCTTTATTTGTGGTCCTAGGAATTTCACCAAAGGTCTGATGCATAGCAAACGCTCTGTCATTGAGCTTTATCCCCGAAGCCCCCTACTGTTCTTATTTAAGATCTTTTAATTTGTCCTAAACATCTATAAGGATGCTATCACAGATCTGAGACGTTGCTGACCCTGTCTTTATCTTACTGTACGAGGAAGAAACTGGCACAATGTTAACAGTTTTGACGGTCCATCAGTGCACCACCCCACGTTACCACACACCTCTGTGGAACACATACCGCTTACTGGGCAAAACTAACTAAAAGTATTCAGTTGAATTAACCCAACCCCCCTCGCTCCCTCTGCTGAGTCACACCAGGAGCACAGAGGACTCTGAAAAGTAGGTGATCTGTTTTGTGTGCTATTTGTGGTGTTTTAGGCTTTAGAGAGAAGGAACTGTTGTGTATCAAAATCACACAAATGTCTATAAAAATCCTAACCTTTGGCATGTTCCAGAGCTGTGTAAGCTAGCTAACACCTGTGGTAGCATCCTGCAGTGACTGAGTCAAGCCAGGAACCAGCCTACACAGATGCACAGCCTAGCAGGAGAGGCCAAGCCTCCTTCACCCACCCCACCAACCCACCCCTCCCCCCACAACCCTCCCTCCCTCCCCCACACCCTTACACCTGCTGTGCTCTGCTCCCAGGCTCCCAGGCTCCTTTGCTCTACTGCGGACCCACTGATGGGAATGTCACCTGGACTTGGGTAAGGTTCAAAGGGCTGATAGTGACAGCTAGTCCAGGCTGTGGGTATAAAGAAGGAAACTGCCTACTTCTTTGGTGGAGCTAAAGCAGTCAACAGTGTTCGGGGTGTCTAAGGAAGACAGAAACAGACCTCATTTTTCTTTCTAACACATTTTGACTTTGCATCCTGTGTTTATGTTATAGAAAGAAAGTTGCAGACCAAAGAGAACAAAAGTTAATGATGTTGGCACAAACCGCTGGTGAGAAGGATCAGTACCCACTAATAACCAGGCTTCTGGGGGCTCTTCTTATTGGTTCCCACGAAAGGATCACAGCCTTCCAGAAGAATTCTAATGCCTTCAAATCAGTTGCCCAGGAAAGGGCCAGTGGGTTCCCCTTTGTTAATCATTGATCGAGTTACTGCAACATACCAGAATGTGCAAGTACAAATGGCCGGAAGTGTGTGGAACTCAGAAAGGAAAAAAGGGTACCTCAGAAAGATCCACCGACACTGTAGCTCAGTCGAGGTGTCGCTTGCCTAGGATGCATGAAGCGCAGTTCAGTCCCTAATACCACATAAATTAAGCATGGTGATGCATGCCTGCAATCCTAGCATTTGAGAGGTAGCAGCAGGAAGATTAGTGTAAGGTCATCCTCAGTATACAAAGAATTTGAAGCTAGCCTGGGTTACACAAAGCAGTGTCTTTTTCTTTTTTTTCCCTTTAAATGTGTGGTGTTTGCTAGAAAGGAGGTCCTTAGCTTTGTGGAGAGCCATGGAAGGTATAAAGGTGGTGGTCTGAAGAGGAGTGCCCCAGTGCCAGGGGTTTACATTAACCGGTCTACATTTTCTGATTTGTAAAAATCATCTTAAAATATAATTTTTCCCCATGAGAAACTTCCCAATATTTAAAATAATCTTTTTTTAAAGTGAAAACTTCTAAGGAATCTAAACAATATGTAAATCTATGAAAATGGGAGTGGAAAGAATCGCCCCTATTTTCTGAGGAAGAGAGAGAGGTTGAACCAAAACCTAACAGGACTTCCCTTGCTCTGACTTCAGTTACCCTTCCCTCAGAGCAGGCAGTTGAATCTGGACCTTTCCAAATTGTCAACAAATAAAAAACTGTAGGCAAATTGGGAGAAGTAAACATTTGGGATCTGGAGTGGGGTGGGTATAATTAGTGTGCAATGTGCTAAGTGCCTCCACTGGTTTCTGGGGGGTTTTAAAACTTTATTTTTGGTGATTCATGGGCCACAAATCATTGAAAATACTAAAGAGAAGAAGCCCGAGGGTAACCGCATAAACACCCCCTCCACTTTCAATAAAATCCAAATAGCGCCATTGGAAGGAGGGACAACAATCAACCCTAATAACATCGAGGGAAAAAATATAACTCCAAGTGTTTGCCCCACTGAACACTGGTCAATTAGACAGCATTGCCCCTTCATAAAAAAGGGTGCCATAGTCACTAATTTAATTGAGCTTGCAGGATACAAGCAAGGCTAACCCTACCACATGTTACATACGTTCTCCATTATGAAATTATAGCTGATGGCCAGTGTTACCAGCAAGATGCCACGCCATGCCCAGAATTATCTGGTGTGGTGGGCTCCGTGACCTAACCTAATATCCTGCTGAATTTGCCTAGGCAAACATTCTACTAGAGTCACTTTTAGGAAAGAACAGAGGTTTTCAAATATGAAACCACACAATTGGATGGGAAAGTCCCCGTTTTCTCAAGCGAGAAGGTCTCTATGGAACGATGATGGAATTTCAAAATCAATGGCAAAGCCGGGCTGGGGAAAGCTGAATTAGCATCTGTTCTGTGGGATTGTTATTGCTTGTATGCCCCCATCCCCACCCCCACCCCCACCAACGACCTTCTGGCACTGGCTTTGAAGTTCCCCCACACACCTGTGTAGATTATAAAACAGGGAGGCTGAGCTTCCACACCCAAACTCTAAATTCACAGTGCACCAGTTAAGACATGCCCTCCAGCGGCTTGTGTAAAAGTTAAACCCAAGCTTGCTCTAATCTCCTGAAGTGGTTAACCCTTGCCCGGATTTAGCGCTCACTCCCAGTGCCAGGGAGAGAGACGTCTCTGCTCCTAATTATAGCTCCGCCATCAGAAACTGGCACCATCCAGACAAGCGGGCCTTTGGGATAGAACCCTAGCAGGCGGCCTGGTAGACCCCTATTCTTTCTAGTCCCCTTTTCTGGGACTAAGGGTGGTTAAGATTGTAATCCCCAGTGGCTGCCCCACCCAACTCTCTAGCTTCTTGGATTTTGAATGAGGTTGCAAAAGAACTATTCTCCTAGTCGCCTGTGTCACTGCTTTGTCCCAATGCTTTTTCAACTCAGAATGCTCCCCAGCCCTCATCCTGTAGGAAGAAGCATTGGAGGCTGTCCAGCAATAGGTTAGGTCTGGGTTGGGTTAGGGTAAGGAGAGCAAGCAGCTGGAGGTGGGGGGTGGGTCACAGAATTGCTGTACTGTTGGGCAGACCCGGAAGGGAAGTACTGAGAAGAGAGCTTGATAAGGAGCCAAAGGCTTGCTTCAGGCAAGAAGCGCGCCTCACAAACCTCCCGCTGGGGTGGGACCAGGTCCCGGCTCAGCCAGCCCAGGTCTTGCAGGTGCTGGCAGGGAAGTGGCTGCACCTGGCTCAGGAGGGTGTGTCAGGAAACCACAGCAGGCACCTGGTTCTGATCCCATGCCACACCCTGACCCCTCTGCTGAACTCCCTGCTCCTTCTGTGGAGTCCAAGGGTCTCTTTTCCCAATTCACTTCTCAATCTGGCTTTGCTGCGGCTCTGAACCTTCGACAGTCACCCGCAGGGTATAAGACCACTCCAGTTCTGGTCCTTGCAAGAGCTGTAGAGGAACCTAGCTCTCTTCTAGTTCCTGAGTAAGCTGGAGTTCTTTCCTTCCTGGGCCCCCAATCTACCGTTTTTTTCCAACGTTTACTTCAAAACACCAGAAACAGCAGTAGGTTCTTCCTCCATAGCAAAACCCCAAGTTTCTTCGGAAAGAATTCATTGGTTCCTTCAGGAAAGTACCTGCTGTGGAAGGGAGAGGTGGATTGTCAGAGGAAGCTACGTGGTGATGAGTTACGGTCTCCATAGGTGTATACACACATGTGCATACATACAAACATACATACTACATACTTGTACACACATACCAGAAAATTAATGTAATAAATAAAAGAACTCTTTGCCACCGTGCTTTCAGTCTCTGGTTCTGGTTTTTACTCACAGGAAAAAAAAAAATCATGATATGTCAGAGACTTGACCAAGCTCTTCAGTGAATTTAACACTCCCAGGGATAGTTCCCCAGAGGATGCTAGGGAACAACTTTCTGTCAGTTGTTCTGTCTTTGTCTAGTCTCCACCGTTTAAATTGGATTGAGCTGTATGTGGACCTATTAACCTGAAAATAGAGGGAATCCAGGAGACCACGTGAACATTGTTTTCCCTGATGGGTAGCTTCCACACTCCCCCCCAACGACTCCCACGCTGTGGGGCGTGCCTGCCTGGTGATGGGGCCTCAAACTGGAGATGGCCGAAGGACAGTCAAGAAGGCCGTGTTTTCTTATGAATTGCAACACCTCTCCCCTATTTGTTCTGCTCCTAGACTAAGGGAATCCTACATATCCCACCCTTTATCATGTGGGGCTTCTGAGCTCTGGGAGTAGAATTCCTCGTGCCAGAAAATGAAAAATGATGCACAGACAATTTGCATATATTGATCATTTCAAGGTGCCCATGGAGTCCCTAAAGGCCTCCAGAACCCTGAGTTAAGCCCCAGCCTTCGGTAATGGAATACATGTGACAAGATAGCAGAAATGGGGTGCTATTTGGAAAGATAAAGGGGACCAGAAAGAGCAGCTTGAGGGAGACAAGAGAGCATCATAGAGAAGAGAGTAAGGAGATGCTCTAGGGAAACCATCATGTTATGCCAACAGCAGAAACATCAACAAGAATTGATTTCTTAATTGACTTAAACACTCCCCCTAGGCCTTTGCTGTCCACACTGATCCAATGCTATTTTCTAGAAAGTTATCCAGCCTCCATTGCAGTTCTTCTGCTCAGTCCATATTCTCACCAGCATTGTCACCATGTCCTCTTGGCTGTGATGTGGCTCCACCTGGCCTCCATCTTCCATCCCAGACCCTTCTTTGAGACTCATTCACAGGGGAAATCTAAGTGTGTTGACTTGACTTTCAAAGGAAACCGTTAAAGCGAGAGAGTATAAAACGATCTCACCATTACAATTTCATAAACGTATTGAATAAACCTACAGGAGAAAAGTGCCAACACGTCTTGGGATCCTTCCTTGGCCATGGAGGAGCCTATGTAAAAGAAGGAGCTTGGGAACCATTAGACCCTTGTAAAGTCCGTCTCTGCATAGGGACTCAGAAAAGAAAACCTGCAGCTGGCCTGACCGGAAGACCCTGCTCAGAGATTCACCAACTATTTGGAAGACTGGGAGATTTGTTTACTTACTTACTCATTTATTCGTTTATTTTTATATATGCAACTCTGAGTTCCCATAGCTCACTGTTCTCAGAAAACCTGCTCCCTCTGATGAGTACAGTAAAAGCTTATTTTGATTAGATTTTTAATTAATGGCTCATCACTTAATTATGAAGGATCCCTTGGAGTAAAATTCCAAGAAAATACTCTTTCTCTATTAATCCTCTCTGCCAGATAGCATAGGAAGAGATGAGGCAGGGATGGTTTTTTATTCTCTGGGGATGGCTTCAGGTTTGATATCTTCCTGTGAAACTGTGCCGATCTCTAGGACACTTTGTATCTTTTTCTCTAGGGTCTTTTTCCTTTTCCTTTTTCAACTCATTTAAGTCCAGCCACTCGGACTGGTGAGATGACTTAGCAGATTAAGCCTGATGCCTGAGTTTGATCCCTGAACTTTTACAGTGAAAGAAAGGAATACCCAAAAGTTGTTCTCAGACATTGGCACATAGGCTGTGACTTGCACAACCCTGTCCCCTGAGAAAATGAAGAAATCAAAATTTTATTCCAGAAACATTTATTAAGCAGCTACTGTATACCATCATAGGGACTCAAAAGAAGCTGAGCATAACCATTTACCACTGACCCACCCAAGGATCTCAGTCTCAGAACTGTAGCAAAGGGCACCAGAGTAAAAAGTTAGTTAACACAATAAAAATTATCTAGAAAGATCCAGTAATGAACATTAATGCAGCTTGCAATGGTGACAGTTTCTCGAGAAGCATCCAAAGCTTGTTAGAGTGGTCTCAGCATCAACATAGCCCAGCACAGGCCTGGGCTCTTCCTGCTTCTTACCCTAGTCCCATGGTTTACTGTAGAGGACCACGACAGCGTGTGAGCATCTTGTCTGTGATGCCTTTCCCGTCCGAATCCCATTTCATCCGCCATACACCTGTGGGTTCCCTGTCCTCACTGACACCTTTGTAATACCTGTTCAATGCCTTCCTGTTACAGGTACTCTAAGGAAAGGGAGTGTGCCCATCCTAAGGAAGGGACTGTGCCCATCTCCCTTTAGGTGACTGAACTGACATAAGGAGGGAAGAGAGGAGGCAGTCAGGAGACAAAGAACTAAAAACTAGAGCTAGTATGGGGGAGGGGTAATAAACCCAGGAAAACGATTCCATCTCAGATCTGAGAAGGCATATTCACTTTCTCCTGTGCTACTGGCCTTCAGGGTCAGCAGGGTGTCTGTTCAGCTTGTAATATGATTTTGGGAAGAAAAAGCTTCAGCCTGCTTGGGAATGTTGACATTCACCTTCATTTCAGGAGTTTTTTTACCCCTGTGGGTAATTCTGTGCTCACCTCATGTGAGCAAGCTTGGTCCAGGCCAGAGAGGGGGATGGGAGAAGTGGGGGGAGGGGTGCCAGCAGCATCTGAACCCCACACTTGGCACGGCTTCCCAATGCCCTCAGCACTACAAATGATCTGGACCCTGTCTTCCTCTTCAGTTGGCCTTCGGAGAGTCACTGTAGCTCTATTGACATGAGTCAAGGCAGCAAGGGCCCTCGTCCTCACTGTTCAGACACATGAAAATGGCCAATCCTCTGAAGACATTTTTAACCAAAGAATGGAAGGGAACTGGAGAAAAGTGTCCCAGAAACCCGGAAGGGATGAGCTCACTATGTCTTGCTCTTCTGTACCTCAACTAAGACAGATGGAAGTTTATTAGGAAACTCCTAAGAGTGATTCTTTTCACTAAATTAAAACACTCCAGTTTTTTTTCCAGAGCAATTTTGAGGGACAAATCCCCCAGTCTGATGGGAGCTATCAGCCTATCAGAGGCTGAGCGCAAGCTCACTTGTTTGGTTCTGACTGGGATGAGTTCTTTCCTTTGTATCAGGATCATCTCCACGGTGATAGACAGTGGCTGTGCACAGATAACACTGTGCTCAGAAGGCCTAACCCTTGGGCTAAAGGCTCTACAATCGTGTTCTCTTTTGATGTGTATCTTGCATGTGAAATCTGATAGAGCCACAGAGAAGCACAAGAGGGGAAATGCCCCTGAGGATCTTCTCAGGACCTGTTGCTAATCTGGACATGGCTCTGCCTAACAGGGAAAGGTTCCTAACTCCCTGCTTCCTTTTTCCTGGACACCTTGGGCCCCACCCGGCCTTCTTGTTAGCATATCTGCCCAGAGTCCACACTGTTATCTTCACCTCACAAGGAAGCAGGTGTGAATGGAAGAGGAAGGGTTGGGAGATCAAGCCTGCACTCCCTACAGTGTAATAGGCCTGAGCTTAGCAATAGGCATCCTTGTCCCAGGCTGCAGCACCATAGCACCTGCGCTGAGCAGGTGACACAACAGGACAAGCCTCTTACCCAGTCCTGACCCACTGCATGGTGTTTGTCTTGCAGAGGGTGCAGTACCCTGGGAGTTACCTATGCTCCACAAGTTGGCGTGGGGACCAGTGGAGGAGGAGTGCCTGCTTCAATGTCTACCTAGCCAGCCCAGCATGGTGTCTTGTCTGGAGGTCAGAGAGAGGGAGGATTTGGGAATGGGTGGGCTGTACTCATGTACTCTGAATCAAGAGGCAGATAAACGTAAGGAGCTGGCTCTTACAAGCATTCCTGAGTTCCCAACATGACATCATATAGCAAATTAAAGGAGGGGACTGGGGATAGGGCAGTCAGGAAAGGGCTGGTCTTTTTTTTTTTTTTTTTGGTTTTTCTCGAGACAGGGTTTCTCTGTGTAGCCCTGGCTGTCCTGGAACTCACTCTGTAGACCAGGCTGGCCTCGAACTCAGAAATCCACCTGCCTCTGCCTCCCAAGTGCTGGGATTAAAGGCATGGGCCACCACTGCCCAACTATGAGCCTTAAATTTTAATAACTTTAGTATACTCTTAACCTGATCTTGAACAAGGTCATTTTTATTTTGGTTTTATATTGCAGTTGGTCTTTTCTAGTATTCTCTTGATGCCTGCAGTCTTGGGCTCCCAATGGAGGCCTAAATAAAGTGCTTTCATGTGTATGTATTGAGTTATCCATACCTAGGAGCATATGGACAGAAGAAAATGGATTCAATGATTTTTTTTTTTTTTTTTTAAGAAAGAAAGTTGGGGGCTGGGTAGGGGGGTAAGAATAGATTGAGGATATGGTCAAATACATTGTATGCAATTCTCAAAAAATTAATAAAAATATTGTTTTAAAATAATAAAAATTAAAAATTAAAGAGTTTCTGTTATAATTGTATTGAAAAAGAGAGCATAAAATTTTATGGAGACTAAATGAGAAGTAAAATACAACTCTTATACTGTTTGAAAACTTACCAGGACTGGTAAGATGGCTCTGTGTCCCCAGCGCCCACACTGTGTGAGGGGATCACCAACTCTTGCAAGTGTTCCTCTGACCTCCACATGCTGTGGCACCTCTCCTACCCAACACACACACATAAATAAATATAGTGAGGTAAACTTCTAAATTATGCATGTATGCCTTACCCATACATCAGTGTTAAACATGCACGCATGTACCTAAACACGCAACGTTTCTTACACTGTTCTAAAGACATACATTCACTCATCAAAGCAAGTCTGCAGAATTAACTCCATGGGTTTTTTCTTCCTTTTTAAATTTTTTTTTTCTTTATTTACTTTTATTGCATGAATGTTTTGTCTTGCATGTATGTCTGTTCACCATGTGTGTGCCTAGTACCTGTGAATGTCCGAAGAGGGTATCAAATCTCCTGGAACAGGAGTTATAGGTGGCTCTGAACCAACATGTGGGTGCTAGGAATCGAACCCAGGTCCTCTGCAAAAGCAACCAGTGCCCTTAACTGCTGGGCCATCTCTCCAGTCCTTCCCCTTTCTTTTTGTAACTGTCTCATGTAGGCCAGGTTACCCTCAAACGTGCTAATGTTTATGTAGCCAATGATGGAATTGAAATTCTGATTCTCCTGCCTCTACTCCTCCAGTGGTAGGGCTTGCAGACACAGCTCCTATTCCTGGTTGTGTGTGTGTGTTTGTGTGTGTGTGTGTGTGTGTGTGTGTGTGTGTGTGTGTGTGTGTGTGTTCATGTGAATGCTATTGGATGTTGAGCCCAGGATCTTATGTATACCAAACCAGCATTTAACCATTGAGCTATATCCCCGCCCCTGATTTCCACTTTTTTCATGAGACAAACAAAAGCTACAGAGCAATAAAGTGAGATTGTTCAAAGTCACAGAAGTAAAACGCGTTGGAGCCAGGATTCAAACTCAGATCTAGTCCCTGTCCTGCACGCAAACACTTTGAGGTGGGAAAGTACAAAGGGGAAATAACTGAGAAAGGGAGAATGTCTTGGAGAGGTTCAGACCTCCCACCCTCAGCCTCTCTTCCTCCCACTCCCCACCGAAAGAGAAGGCGATGGCTGGGCTTTAGAAGAAAACATAAAGGGGTAGCAAGTTTCTGAATCAAAAATCTTGGGGTGGGCCTAGGCATCTGTCTCGACATGCCCCGACTGAGCTGCAGGCTCACGTTTGGGAATTCCTCCTTGCAGGTCAAGTACTAGGGAATGCGCCTGATGCACACTGTCCCACCACCTCAGAACGTTAGAGCTCATGCAGGCTCTGCAGATTTTCTCCAGAGGGTCTGACCCCGCCCAGGTCCTGCCCTGCTTTCCCGAGACCCTCACGGTTCTCCATCCTGGCAGAGTCAGATTGCTGCTTTCGGGCAAGTCTCAGCACCCCGTCTGCAATCTTCCCTGTCCGGTTCACCCTGCGGCTGAGGCTCTGGCCCCAACTATTGGCTGGGCCTATATCCTGCCCACAGGAACAGCCTCCTTCATGAGGCCACGCCCTTTCCAAATCCCATGTTGGCAGATGATGTTTTCCTTGGAGCAGTGCTAGTGTTTCCCTGGGGCTTTGTTGAGAAAATGTGTTTCCCTGCCTAAAACTACTTCTAGCCCTTGCAGAGGAGCTCCGAGCCAAGGCCATTGCCTGCCAACAATCTCCCTTCTTCAGGCACCCAAACCCTTTCTGTATGATCAAAATAAAAATAAACATTAGTTTTTAGTCATTTAGAGAGTCATCAGGGTAGACTACTTTATCACACAATCCATTCAGCTATTTATTTTCTATGAATCAAGTCTGTGCTGTTTAAAACATGTGCAGCCTCACAGTCATTTGAATGGGAACTGTGCCCCACAGTCATTTGCATTTGAACACTTGGTCCCCAGCTGATGCCATTCTTGGGGAAGTTATAGAACTTTCCAAGATGGGAGGCCTCCCTCATGGGAGCAGACCACAGGAGGGCTGATCTTCAGGCATATGGCCTACCATGCCTCTTCTCCACTGATAGACTGTATACCCTGAACTGTGAGCCAAAATCAGCCTCTCCTCTCTTGAGCTGCCTCTGCCAGGCATGTGGTCACCATTGGAAAAATAATACAGTCACTTGACCACCAATGTGACTCTAGCAAAATGGTAAGCAAATAGCACCCAGCAAGAGCTAAAGCCTACTTTCTGGACCTGGTCTACTCCAGGGGACACTTAGATAGGTACAGTGCTGTAAGAAAAGACTAAGAAGCTTCGGTCACCACTGAAGGCGGGGCCAACTTCATATGTCTTAGCAAAGAGGTCTCTACTTTCATCAATCATCCCACAAATTATAAGCCAGCCACGGGAGGATATCTGAGTTATAAGGTAGAGCAAACAAGGAAAGTACAATTGGATTTTTGTGTCAAGATTTTCACTAGGGACCAGAGAGTAAAAGTGCTTGCTGTCAAGCCTGACGACCTGTGTTTGAGGCCCAGATACACATTGTAGCAGGAGAGAATCCACGTCAGCAAGGTATCCTCTGACCTCTATGTGCCCACCCTCATAAATTCATATACTCCCCCCTCTCCCTCACACACACACCCAAATATAAATCTAAAAGAAATACATTCAAAAACACAAAAATAAGCATATTTTATTAGTTAAAAATCATTCCCCCCATCGTCCCCTGCAGTAGGACTTCAGGCCTCGGTACCCTCAAGCGAGCTCAGACGAGAGTTGGAAAGAAACACTTTAGAGGATGAGGATGCTTATGCTGCGCGCTCCAGGAAGCTAGCTGGATAGGCGGGTGGGGGGTCCCAGGTGTGCTGGGTGGCCACACTAGTAATTTGATAGTCAGGTTATTCACGGTGAGAGTCCAAGCATACTAATGTATAGGACATGCCTCCAGATGATAGGATATTTCAGAAGGCATTTAGACATAAATACAGCCAGCATCTTATAGCACATTACTGCTAACTAGTACCTCCACAAAAGCAAGGCAACATTGATTTAAAGGGGATCTAGCTTCGCTAAGGGAAAAACAACACTGTGATGTTCACACTTGGAGATTTGGGTGATGGAGCTCCCCAGTGCTGGGATCTCAGCCCTGCCTATAGAAGATAAACAGAGCTCACCCAGCCCAGTCTTCCCCTCCCCACCCCCACCTGACTGTCCCCAAGAGAAAACAACTCAGAATTTCCCTCCAGAGCTCCATCCTGGGACGGGGGGTGGGGGGTGGGGGGGGGTGGGGGGGGAGCAGCCCTTCTTCAGCTGTCAGAGCCAATCTCCTACATCCTGGAGGCAACCCAGCCCCGTTAGAACTGACGGGTCTCCCAGATGGGCTTAGATGGTTCCTTGAGAAAGAAGATAAGAGAACCAATGAGCGTGAAGCTAACAACATCTGAATAGCGGAGACTATAATACAGACAACTAAGCCTTGTTCCACACCAACTCACGTCTGTCTGCTCAATCCAATTGAGGTGAACCCGGGAGACTGGGTGTGGTTTTGTTCCCCTTACCTCACATTTTAAACAAGCATCACTACATGTGACACAAATTTCACACACGTGTTTTATACCCCATTTCCCGTTCTTTGGTCATTAAGATTTTGGGATTATAGCATTCTAGTGCATGATGGGTTTAGTAACCCACATGGATTTGACCTAAAAGAGACCTGGTCCCAAACCTGGCTCTGCTATTTCCTAGCTGTGATGATCGTGAGCAAACTATTTCTCTGGTCTCAATTTACATATTATTTATTATCCCGGCATCCTATTGATTATGTGAAAATGACACAGGAGGTCAATACAAAATGACAGACACACACAGTACAGAGCATCAGAAGAACCTTCCAGACTGAGAAGAAAGAAAGAAAGGAAGGAAGGAAGGAAGGAAGGAAGGAAGGAAGGAAGGAAGGAAGGAAGGAAGGAAGGAAGGAAGGAACCACAAAAAGCAGGTCAATCTCTTGAGAGGAGCTAGGAACTTAACTATCCCTCTACCAGTAGCTGAGAAGTTCAACGGCAGAAAATCAGCATAGACAGAGCTGGCATGACCTTCCCTTTCAGTCTATTCAATTGAATGTGTGCTTGTGGGATATTCTGTCTAAGAACAGTTTATCCTTCTCAAAATCTCGTGGAACAGGCAATGAGACAGCCTGGGCTATGAAGAGATAAGCACAGTGCTGCTCACATGAAAGGCCTGAAAAGTTTTGTTTCAAAACGCATTCATTAGAAGTAGGAAAAGGGCCGTCCAGATGGCCCAGCGGGTTAAGTCGGTGGCCACCAAACCTGGGACTCACATGAGAGAAGTGAGTTGTCCTCTGACCTCCATGGGTGTGCAAGCACACACACAAATACTGGAGATTTAACTCAGTTGGTACAGCATTTGCCTAAGATGCACAAAACTCTGGCTTTGATGCCAAGCACCCCATAAGCCAGCCATGGCTGTGTTTTGTTCTGTTTTAAGACAGGGTTTCTTTGTATAGCCTGGGTGTAGACCAGGCTGGCCTCAAACTGAGAAATCCACCTGTCTCTGCCTCCCAAGAGCTGGGATTAAAGGCATGAGCCACCACTGACTGGTTTAGTGGTAACATGTTTAATGCAAGTGGAATGGCTGTTTTATACACACACACACACACACACACACACTCACACGCACACGCACACGTGCGCACACACACATGCACACACGCACGCATACACACATACTCACAACTACACAAAGAAACTCTGTGTAAGAGCCGGCACCCATTCAGGCAGGTGTTCTTCCTGTCCCATCTGTGGGGCTTGGCACTCTTTGGGAAAATGTTTGCGAAAATCTCTAATCTGCTCCCCCTGCTTCCTCACTTGGCCCCAGGTCCTTGGCTATGTTAGAGCAAAGTTTTACATTTACCACAAGGCAGGTTATAAAATGATGAAGTCTTATTTTTCATTTGGGCATTTGTTTGGCATGGGATCAGCCCAAACCTTGTTTTTCCACAAACATGTAGTGGAATCACTAATTAATTATCCCACTGAAGCAAGAACAAGGTGAGGGACATGTTCTTAGATTCAGCAGATAATCAATGACCAGAATCCACAATGAGCTGAATTCTGCCTAGATTCCTTTTCATATAGTATTAGGAAAGTCTAATTCTACGTTTAAATGAGCCATGAAACAAATCATTTAAATACTTTTTAAAAATCAAACACCAAAGTTATTACACACCATTTAATGTGATATGAAACTAAAACATTTACCAATTTGGGACAGGCTAAGGCCATGTTTTTCAGCAAAGTCGAACAGCGTATCCCTGGTCTAGCTTCGGGTAGTCACCACTATCCTGGGCTGTGACAGCACTGTGATAGCCCTTCCCTACAAAATGCTAACCTCCTTAATATTAGCTCTTGTCAAAAGGCAACTGATTGTCAGGTATTGTTTATGGTTTGCAGACTGCATCGCTGTGCTTAAAGCAGAGTCACGCAGCCAGAGTAATTGAGCAGAGTGCAGCCAAACCAAAGAGAAGCGGTGTATTAGAGAGACTGCCACCACCAGGCTCAGCCCAGCCCAGCCCAGCCCAGCCCAGCCCAGCTCCACCCAAGGCTTGGCCCCAGCCCTACCTAATCAAGCTACTAGTTGTCTTAAGGGAGGGACCCAAAGAACAGTGCCAAAGCCTCCTGTCAAGACTTGCCACTCCCTGGGTCTAGGCTGGCCACTGCTGGGGCTTGTCTCTTAAGGCTATAAGGCAAAAACTTTGTCTTAATGTGACTGTAAGCACAGAAACAATAATAGCAGTAGATCTGAAATGTTCAGGGATGTTTTGCAAAAAGTTCAGTGGGGTGTGGCTTTTAGCCAACCACGCTGGGATCATATAAAAAGCATGCAGGTTAATTTTCAATGGCAACAATGACTTCCGACAAGTCTATAAGGACTTGTTTATCAAGTATCACATGCGCTCCAAGGCCAGCAAAGATGGCTGTGCAGGAAAAGGTGCTTGCTACCAAGGCTGACAACCTGAGTTCAGTTTCCCAGGACCCACATGGTGGAAGGAGAGGACTGATTCACATGGTGTCTTCTGGTCTTCACACATGCACCATGGCATGCATGTTCATGCAAGGGTGCACATGTGCACATGCGCACGCATGCGTGCACACACACAAATAAAACAAATAAACAAATAATATTCTAAAAAAGAAAAGTCTTATAAATTGAAAGAAGTGATGGAATAGATCCTCCATTAGCTACTTTTTACACATCGGTGATTTATTTTGGCTCATGGTTTCAGAGAGTCTTAGTCTATCACAGTGGGGAAGGACTGACCAAATGACAGTCCAGGGAAGTGGGAGTGTATGATAGATACTGTCTACATAGCAGCAGCCTAGGAACAGACAGAATGTCGGAAACAAGGGCCACGCAAGCATCTCCAGAGGACTATATCTAGTGGCTTACTTCAAACAGTTGGGCCTCATCTTTTAAGTTTCTGTAGCTTGCTAAAGAAGCACCAACAGATGAGTTGCAAACATGAGCCTGCAAGGGATATCTCAGATGCAAATCCTATCAGATTTCAAGTGAAAACATTCCATTTTGACATAGTGGAAATGTTCTTGCTTGATCCACGGTATGTCAGAGACTAGCTGTTTACCAAGCTATTATCCTCTTCTGCCTGGACACACATCGAAACTACATTTCCCAGACTTCCTTTGGAGTTACCTGTGACCACATGACTAGGTCCTAGTGATGGAATATGAGTCAGAAGAGATGTTTACCACCTCCAAACCTGGCCCAGAGGGTTCCTGTGCAATTCTCTATGCCCTTTCCTTCTTCCTTCATCTCTTAGTTTAATGCTGAGAACCAAGTGGAGACCTTCACACACTCAAGACTGCAGAGTATGATGGAGCTTCCAGAGGGAAAAGAAGCAAACCCTGCCATATTACAATGTGAGCAAGAGACAAACTTTTGCTAAATTAAGCCACTGAGATGTGGAGGGGTTCTGATTTTGTTCCTGGGGGTTTTCTTGTCTGTTTTTTGTTTGTCCTGTAGTCTGGATATTGAACCTGGGGCATCATGCTTGCTAGGCAAGTGCTCTATCACTCAGTCATACACCAAGCCCTCTTTTTTGTTTTTTGGAGGGGTTATCTCATCATGCTGTCCAGACAAGGTTTGAACTTGCAATTCTCCTGCTCTTGGTTTCTGAAGAAACTGGGCTTACAGGCCTGTACCATCAGGCCTGCTTGGAGAGCCTTTTTTTGTTTGTTTGTTTTTGTTTTTGTTTTGTTTTGTTTTTTGTTACCCCCCCCACACTGTTATTGTTGTTTTTTATTTATTTTTTTCTCTGACACTGTCATATATGTATCTAATACATTCTGGTCACACCATATCACCCTCTCTTGTTCCTCCTCACCAAGGTGCCCCTCCTCCCATCAAGTTACGCTCCCACTATCATGTTTGGCTTTGTTGGTGTTTTTATTTTATGTTGTGACCCACTGAGGTTAACCAGGGACAACTGAGTGGGCACAGGTGTGGAACTAGTCACTGGAGCATAATAGTTCACCGTTGGCTACACCACTGAAGGTGATGATGCTCCCCCCCCCAGACGCTCCCCCTCCCCCCGAGCCTCTCCCCTACCCTAACTGAATGTTGACGGACCCAGCGATGTGCAGGCCCAGTGCTGCTGTGAGTTCATTGTCATGCCCAGAGGATATCATGTCATAGCATTCTTCCCCATCCTCTGGCCCTGATGTTCTCTGTCCTCTCACTTCTTCTGTGATAGTCCCTGAGCATTGGAACGGATACTATAGGTAAGGGAAGACTGAGAACTCAACAGTCATTCATCTTTAGCACCGTGGCCAGCCATAAGTCTTTGCATGAACTACCATTTACCGTCAAAAGAACCTTTTCTGACCAAGGCTAAGGGCAGCACCAGTTGGTGGTGGGCATATGGATAAATATTTAGCAATCAGTTTACAACATATCTATTTAGCAAAACAGAAGCAGTAGGGTCATCTTTAGGGCCCATGACCTGCCAAGCCATCAATGGGTCTTTGACCAGATTTACTGTACCTGGAATGAATTCCCTCCTGTATAGCTGACTTCATATGCAATCAGAAAGAAACTGGTTACCCCTCTAACAGTCATGCCATTATTGTTCGAGTAGGCACATCTTGTTTGGAGGGTTGGTATGGTAGCAAGCAAGATCTGCGGCTGGCTAAGACTGCTAAAGACTTTATTCTCTCAGCAGCCAACAGAGCAGCTTCCAGTGCTCTAAAAGGTAGTCAGCAGGGAGAGAGCCTCCCTGACTGGAATTTCTTATTAGTTCAGCTAAGAGACAGTGGGAAGTCATCCCCTTGTTGCTGAGGACAAGACACATTCAAAACAAATGGGTAGTCTCCAATAGCAGCCACACTGCAAGGTTACTTCAGCTCTGGTGCTTTGTCAAGGACAATTTTAGATTGTTCTTTCCAAAGATCTGATTGCTGAACTCTTTAATATCTTGGACTGGTAAAGAACAAATGTCTTTCTGATGTTTAGAATAATTATAAAATAAATATATATGACTATTTTATTAATAAGAGTTATGTGTTAACTATAACAAGCATAAATGCAGTTATATAGTTTCTTAATCTTAGGAACATGTTTTCTCTAACACACTACAGAACAGAGATTGCATCTTGTTGCAGGTCCTCTCAAACCTCTACAGTATCTCCTCTGGAAATTTTGTCTCTAAACTTCAGTTTCATATCTCTAGCTCTAGCCCAGAGCTGCATCTCAAGTTAGGATTCTTCTCAAGACAGAAACTACGTATTCAATTACTTGTGGGTGGTTTTCACATGCGTGCATGACATAACAGGCATTCAAATGAATGAGTTTCTGAACTATGAGAGATTGGCGGACACCTTTGCTGGATCCTACTCGGTCAGCTGCTTAGAATCAAGCCTCCCTACAACCCTCTTCTCCTCCCAAAGAAAACCCAGATGTGGGTCATGTGACCAGCTTCACCACTCAGCTGCTCTGTCTCCAGTAGAAGCTTGATCACCCCACTTTGCAGTCTGTTGAGCCAAGAGTAATCTGATTGGTCGGAAGTCAGCATGAACCATTAAGAAACAAGAGAGGCTTCTGAGACGTCTTCACTCTTCTGAGAGGACTACAGGAAGGCAGGATACAAACAAGGAGACCCACGTGCAGAGCAGAGTCCAGAAAATGGCTTTTAAAATCTAATAATAGGCCGGGCAGTGGTGGCGCATGCCTTTAATCCCAGCACTTGGGAGGCAGAGGCAGGTGGATTTCTGAGTTCGAGGCCAGCCTGGTCTACAGAGTGAGTTCCAGGACAGCCAGGGCTATACAGAGAAACCCTGTCTCGAAAAAAACAAAAAAACAAAAACAAACAAACAAACAAACAAAATCTAATAATAGTAACTTAAACTTGTTTCTGACGTTTAAGTCATGTACTTCAGACCAGGTTAGGAAGTCTCTCTGGTTAGGCGCCTCCCACACAGAGAGGCAATCACGATTATTATGCATTTCGCAGATGCACTTCTAAATGTTTCACTGAATCTACTTGCACTTCATTGCTGGCTGAATGTTGAAGCCTAAATGGAAAACATCATGGTTCTAGGATATGACCAGCCACTAGGCAATGGCACCAAAGTCTTTGCACATTTATCTCCTCAGGAGGAGAGTCATTTCCTCCCGTCTGGAATCTGGGGTGGCTGGTAAACAGCCAGCTCCCAACACCGACGCAGAACGGATACCAGTTCACAAATTGGTAATGGAGCTGGGTGGGGTCTTTCCCTGAGTGCTCCAGCTTCACACACACACACACACACACACACACACACACACACACACACACACAAAGAGGGAGAGAGAGAGAGAGAGAGAGAGAGAGAGATTATTTCTACTATATGGATCCTAGCTTGCATTTGAAAGCTGTCCAAGTTTTGCCATAGATGGAATTACAGTGTCTATAAAGTTCCCAAAGGAAAGCTGGCTTGCATTGTTACTATCAAACATGATTCATTCCCTGAGTTTGATCTGTAACTTTGGGGCTTTCCTATGTTACAAAGGCAATAAAAGCTAGGAAAAATATGTTTTGATTTAAAACCTTTGGATTTCAACAGGTTAGAACGTTCTAATTTCAAAAAAAAAAAAATGGGGGAGAATCAGGGAAATGTCTGTGAACTGACTTAACTTACACTCCATAGTTATAGAGAGACTCATACTGGTTTGCTCTGCTTTTTTGCAGTGCTGGTAATTAAGCCAAAGTCCCTATGCATGCCAGGCAAGCTCTTTACCATTAAGCTGCACCACCCGCCCAGCCCAAGTCTAGGGATTGTGTGTATGTGTGTGTAAACATGTGTAGACAGCAGCATGTATATTTACACAGATATGTGTGAAAGATACGGGTCAACATTAGTCATTCCCCATCTTTTTTTTTCTGAGACAGGGTCTCTCACTAATCCTGGAGCTCACCAATTCAATAAGACTGGCTGGCCAACAAGCCCCAGGGATCCACCTCTCTCTGTCACCTCAGCACCAGAATTACAGGTAAGCATTGCCTTCATATGCTCTTCTTCTTCCTCCTCCTCCTCCTCCTCCTCCTCCTCCTCCTCCTCCTCCTCCTCCTCTTCTCCTATCCATGCTTCTCACAAGCGCTTCATCAACCAAGCCGTCACCCAGTCCCATCATTCATTTTTTTCCAGGACGCAAAATGCTTCTTCCACCAGTATGACTTGGAGTCAAGAAGACATGAGATGAAGTCATTCTTCATTTCACAATGGTGTTTTATTTTTATACCCTAAAAGAACTAATATAAAACAAATTTACATTTCAAGGTTTTCTTTAATATCTAAACTGACATTAAATGGTGCCATTACCCCATGTAGGGACAACATTACAACTTTATTTGTCTTATTAGTCAAGACAGTTATGCATTCTATTTTAATTTAATTGGGTTTAGTAGACCTGCCGGCTCCTTGTCACAGGCCCTCTCCTATTCTTCAGTTTTCTTCACAGTATCTTCCATTCACTCTATGACAGTTCCAACTACATATACAGTGTATCTTAATCAGACCCACTCTCCCACTCTCCTGGGCACTGTCCCAACAAATTCCCCTCCCACCTCATGCCCTCCCCCCCTTTATCTAATAATGCAGCACTAAGTATAATTAGTGCTTCCCTGTAGAACATTGCCTGGTCTTGTTGGATTGTCTCCTGCAGTTAACTATTGTTGCAGTAAATTGATAAGTACAATGGCCAGGTCATGTCCAGAAGATGGTGTTATGTAGCTCTCCTCCCCATCCTCCAGCTGACATTCTTTCTATTTCCCTCTTCCATGATACTTCCTGAGCCTTGGAGTAGAGTCTGATACAGATGTGCCATTTAGGGCTGAGCCCTCAATAGTCACTTATTCTCAATGCTGCTTGGTTCAGTTATGAGTCTCTGTGTTAACTGATGCATCAATTCTCTAGCCACTGTTGGGAACAACACTGATCTATAAATATAAATATAATATTTCTAAGGCAGTTTGACAACAGTGGTACTTCCTTCCATAGGCACTAGGCCCTCCGGAGCCTTGAGCTTCTAGCCAGGTTTGCTGTATAGGCATGCGTTCCCTCCTGTGAAGCAGGCCTTATATCCAATCAGAGAGCAGTTGGATACACCTATACTTTCATACCACTATTACACTAGTGGGTACATGTGAAGTGGAAATTTAAGGGTTCTTTGGAAAGTTGGTTGGTCGGTGTTTTGCTGGGGCAAACACACGAAGAAACATTTATCTGAAGTGGACACAGGTGAAAGACTAAGGCAGACTCATGAAGGACCATTTAGCTGAAGCAGACACAGGTGAAAGGATGTTCTGCTAAAGGAAGCACATGAAAGGACACGTGAGGGAGGATTCTTTGCTAGCAACATGCATGTATTGGTACACTTTACATTGCATAGTTGAGCTGCATTTGTCGGGACTCCATAGAGAGAAATGCACCAAAAAACTTCTGGTGGAGTGCTGTAGTTTGTTGCTGCTTCCAAGGACTGTGGCTGATTGGCAGAGTGATGTCAGCTGAGACAGATGCATGTGCTGAGGCAGGACCCGTGGAGGACACGTGATGTTTGGAGGGTATAAGTAGGACTCTACAGCCAGTAAGAGGGGCTGAGCTTGGCTTGCTTATAGAGCTAGCTGTGCAACGCTCGTGGGCCTCACATCTTTGCTGATCTTTGCTTCACTGAGAGAGGCACAGAGGAGAACTACTGGTGTTCCCTCTAGGTCCCTCCTGCTGATTTGTGCCAAGGCTGAGGCCTGGCTGTCTCTGCTAAGTAGTGCCATAGCTACTGATTCATGCTTGCTATTCCGACTCTACCTAACTGGACTGCTGGTGTACCCATGAAGTGTTTGCGAGTGGCTCGTGCTGCTGCTGCTGACCTGTGAACTGAACTGCCAATTTCCAGACAGCACAAACAGGAGTTGCTCCAAAGAACCTTTTAAACAGGTCCACTTCCCCCGTATCCTTTCTTTTCCACTACCTCTGGTGGGTGGTGGGCTTCAAGGAAGGTTAAAGCGTTTAAAAACCATCATTAAAAATAGGGTTTGAAAAAGTTAAAGTTGCACAGGTTTTAGTGTGTGCCTCTGAATGATACTGTCCATTCTCTAATAGCCTGTACCAGCATTGTGAAAGCTAATCACTGGGAAAGAGGACTCTATGTGAATTCCAGTCTTAGTTTTCTATGTCCCCAAACCAAAGTGTGCTGTGTCTTCAGCTGTCGGAGCCTACTATCCAGTCCTTGTGGCCAGCCAAGAGCAATGCCAATAATTGTGTTGTTTCAGAGACATCTGAGACCATAGGGAGTGATATCATACCTGGCACTGAGATTTTCACTTAATAACCTATGCCTTCTGAAGTAAGTATTGTCTACCCATTCAGGGTGCCTGTGTTCAAATTCATTTATTTATTTATTACTACTGTTGTTGTTGTTGTTATATTTTAATTAGTCGATAAGTACCCTGTTCCTTTGCCCTGGGCTGTCTCTCACTGAAGTATGCCTAACCAGGGAAGAAAGGCAGCAGTTCAGACTGGAGGATCTGAGGGGACACATGGAGCTAGCTGAGGTGGCTATGACCCGCAGATTGGGGTTGTTTCCAGGAGAAAAGGGTCAGGAGAGAGATCTGAGCAGACAGAAGCGCAGCCTCCAGTAGCTCCATAGCTGCTGCTAAGGACTCTCGAAGGACTCTGCTAAGAACTACTACTGTTCTCAGTTGTCCCAATGCTGTGACCCTTCAAAACAGTTCCTCATGTTGCAGTGGCTCCCAACCATAAAATTATTTCATTGCTACTTTATAACTGTAATTTTGCTACTGTTATGAATTATAATGTAAATATCTGATATGTGACCCTATGGGGCTCATGACCCCCAGGTTAAAAACCACTGCTCTAAGTAGCTCATTAGGAAAGGAATCTGACTAAGCTGGCCACTGTTGTTCCACATAAGCAGACACAGGTATGATATGATGCCATCAGCTGTTAGGTAGCCAATAGAATGGCCTTTCTCAGGCCCAGTGCCCTCCTCCAGTGCCCAGTCCTCATTGGTCTAGAGGCAGGTGCATGGCTACTCACACACAAGTGCTCAGGAGAACTGTGGGTATAAGCTTTCTTAGTTTTTGTCAATGGACTGTGTAACTGACATGCCCCTGCCCAAAGATCCCCACCTGACACACCCAGGACTGTGAGCAAGCTGATTGCCTCCCACACTTTTTCACTAAATTCTCTTGACTTTGAAAGTGTTTCTGTCCTCTCCTGCTGAGAAGCCTGAAATGAGTAGATAAGAGAGCAGGCATGGATAATAAATGCCAGGTCAAGCCTTAAAAGTCTGGATAGTATCAAGACCACAATAATAGCATTAGAAACTCAACTCTAGCAGGCCAGTGGTGGTGCATGCCTTTAATTCCAGCACTCAGAGAAGCAGTAGCAGGAGCATCTCTGAGTTCAAGGCCAGCTTGGTCTACAGAGCAAGTTCCAGAACATCCAGGACTATTACACAGACAAACCCTGTCTCAAAAATCAAAAAACAAAGAAAGAAAGGAAGGAAGGAAGGAAGGAAGGAAGGAAGGAAGGAAGGAAGGAAGGAAGGAAGGAAGGAAGGAAGGAGAAAGAAAGGAAGGAAGGAAGGAAGGAAGGAAAGGAAGGAAGGAAGGAAGGAAGGAAGGAAGGAAGGAAGGAAGGAAGGAAGGAGAAAGAAAGGAAGGAGAAAGAAAGGAAGGAGAAAGAAAGAAAGTCTATAGAACACAGAACCCTTAATGCTGTAGCAACACACAAAAATTAAACATCTTACCTTACCAAGGCCATGGCCACCAGCAGCACACACGTAGCAGACTTAGGATCAATAGCAACATTCTGAAAGCAAGCAACCAAGGAACTCCCAGGATTTTGTCTCAGTGTGTTCTGGCTACTGTACCAATACCACAAACAGAGAGAGTGTCTATAAATAAGACTTTATTTCTCAGAGTTCTAGTCCTGGGTCTAGATGCTAGGAGATGGCATTTGGTGAGGGTCCACTTGGTACCTGTGCACTATGTCCTCTTGTGGCAAAAATGAAGAACTCTGATCTTCCCGGTAAGGTCACTGACATGGACTCACTTCCTATAGCTTCATGTCTTTGTTAGGGTTTCTATTGCTGCAACAAAACACCATGACCAAAGAGCAATTTGGGGAGGAAAGGGTTTATCTGGCTTACAGTTCCATATCACGGTTGATCATTGAAGGAAGTCAGGACAGGAACTCAAGCAGGGCCGGAACCTGGAGTCAGGAGCTGATGCAAAGGCCATGGAGTGGTGCTGCTTACTGGCCTGCTCACCCTGGCTTGCTCATTTTGCTTTCTTATAGCTCTCAGTACCACCAGCCCAGAGGTAGCACCACTCACAATGGGCTGGGCCCTCCCCCATCAGGCACAAATTAAGAAAACGCCTTGATCTCATG
The DNA here is from genome assembly GCA_028551405.1 of Uromys caudimaculatus. Classification (NCBI taxonomy): domain Eukaryota; kingdom Metazoa; phylum Chordata; class Mammalia; order Rodentia; family Muridae; genus Uromys; species Uromys caudimaculatus. The sequence goes on from CM052712.1 coordinate 52,149,581, forward strand.
GAGGCATTTTCTCAACTGAGGCTCCTAACTCTGTGGTGACTCTAGCTTGTGTCAAGTTGACATAACGCCAGCCAGCACACCTCACATCCTTACATCATCATTTTGGAGATCAGCAATTCAATGTGTAGATTTTGAGATGATTTAAATATTTGGAAAAAAGTAAACTTTATATTTTAAAGCTCTTTTTAATGTGCAGGAAAATATTGACTATATTTTGAGGCAGCAGATTACTTCATTACACAATAATCTTCACAAAATAAAGGTTGTTCTGCTTCTTGTGTGGCAATCCTCTCTCTTTCTCTGTCTGTCTGTCTATGTCTCTCTGTCACACACACACACACAAATGTATGCACATGCTCATACGCCATTCACCATGTCCTCACCTCATGGGGGCTGAGCAAATGCCAGTACCATGCCCTTGAAACTCCAGAAGTATGACCTAAGTAAAGATTGTTTTTTTTTTTATATAAAATTACCCATTGTTGAGTATTTTATTATAGCAAAACAAAACAAGTAGAAGCTGGTGGTACTCTAAGGAGAACACAGTAATCCAAAGCTGTCTCTGAAGTTATCTCTCAAACCTTCAGGAAAGGAGAACCAAGGAGATTCACTAATAGTGAGAACTTCATAAAGAAAACCTTTGCATCTGAGGGGGCTGCTAGGGCTTCCAACATCTGCAGCAAAGGGTCGCCTGCGAAGACTCCCTGCTGGTCCATGCCTTGGAGCAGTTAGCATTAGGCTGATTCTCTTCTGTACATTCTGGGTAAGAATTGCATCACACCAATTTCTTTTTAGCGCCTTCATGCTTTTCATTATGAAAAGGACTGGGGATGTCACTCAGTCTGTAGAATGCTTGCCTGGCCTGCACAAAATCCTGGGTTCAATCCCCAGAACTAAACCAGTGTGTGTGGGAGGTGACTTGAGTTTATGTAGAACTAAAATTAACATAAGAACATTTAGTAGAGAATAAATAAAGTCTACGTATGGCTCCCATACCCAGATGACTATTAGTCTTCAGAATGATAGATTTCCACATACACAGTTTTGGTAAGTAATGAGCTCTGTTTCTGTCCTCCACTTGTTTTTCAGGCTTTGTCATTTTTCAGTGAATTCTTTTGTCACAGGTGTCTTCCTCTAGGAGTTATGCAAGCTTTCTGAAACGTTGTCATTCGAGGCTGCATGAATCCTTAATCCCAGATCCCCTCCCCTCTGCCACCCCAGCCTTCCCCAAGCTGGTTCTTCCTAAAATCCGGGTTCCGATGCTCAGTTAGAAGAGGCAAACTCAGGCAGACCCGGCTCATCAGAAAACAGCCATGTCTGCTACAGAAAAATCTGTTGCCCCCAAACCTCCTAGTGCATTTCATTACCTTTCAACGATCCGTTTAGAATTATTCACCTCGCCGCCCTTAACTATCCACTTGACTGCCTTCATCATTAGCATGGAGGGCGGAACCGAGGCTGGCCTGTATTCTCTTCAGAGCCCCAGTCATTTCTGATTAGTGAATTGCTTAGAAAATGTCCTGAGCTCTAGCAGGCCACTGCCAGTTAGTGTCCTGTCCGGGAGAAGCGCTCATTTGTATTCTGTCTGTGGGTCAGAGTGGAGGCCACGGGTTAGTGAGGTGGGGGGTAGGGCAGCGAAGGCCAGCCAGCCTAATGGTTGCATCTGCCGGCTACCTTCTAGCTCCTCCCTCCCTCCCCCTCCTCCCTCCCTCCCTTCCTTCCCCTCCTCCCCTTTCTTCTCCTCTCACTTCAGCTCAGCCTTCTATTCAACAACAGCGAACAAAGTAAAATGATATAAAAATAAAACCGAGAGGGTGGGGTGGGCTCTGAAACTGTGACTATAGCAACCTCCAATCCTGTCACCCTTGCCTTCTTCCACCTCCCAGGCCCTCCAGCTACTCAGAAGCGTCCCTAACAAAAGACCCCAATTTGACCCCTGACCGGCTAAAGCCGATTCAAGGCTTGGATTTGAATCTGTTTAAGCTGACTGAGGCTGGCCACAAACTAACCACATTGAGTTTAGCAACCTCCAAGTCCCCAGATGCATTCATTTTCCTCTTTTTTTTTTCCCCCTGTATTATGTTGTTGGAGATGGTGATTTTTTTGTTTGTTTGCTTGCTTGCTTTTGTTTTTTTGTTTTTTGTTTTCTTTGTAAATTGGAGCCCAGTCAACTGGTATCTCAGATGTACACATAGGAATTCAAAAGGTGTAAACACGACCTCCAAAGTAAGATGACCCCCAACACTACTCCACCACTCTCCAGGGGAACCGAGTCACCTATAAATATTTAGGAAAAAAAAAACCATAATATATTCTCTACTACTTGAAAAGAATTCCTGATAAACATTGTCCAGTAAACAGTGTTGCCTTTTAAAGGGCTGGCAATATTGTAATTTATTGCTCAAAAATATGTCCACAAAATATCTGCTCCAGTACCGGGGCTTTTTGCTCACCAGCGGGGACACACGGAGGCTGAGTGCTCTCAAAGCAAACAGAGGTTCCTTGTGTGAAAGGAGCCAGTCAGGAAGTGCCTGCTGCCCCAGTAAATGTGGACACTCCTCAGAAGCCAGGCTGTCCAGGGGATGACAGGATAGAGCAGCCAGGGCAGGAAGCTACAGCTTCACCAGAGAGGACAAGAAGTCATACCTAGCTCAGGCCACTCCGGGGTGGGGATGGGGGTGTTTATTATTTTATCCCCTTAGACTTTAATGAGATTGTTTTTAGGATATTGAAAGACGTGACTGGGCTATATGACAGCATACTTGAGTTGTGAGAGAAGTGCTTCACATCACTCTGGACTTCTCGGAAGCGTGGGAAAACTGCTCTGTGGTCTTTCATAGGTCAGCTGCCACAAGCCCCCCTGGAAAATGATTTACCCCCCTAATAATCCTGTCTATATGTTTTTTATTTGCTGTTTAAAGTAAATACTTACAGTGTCCCAACTATGTTCTAGGCATTATGTTAAGCTAGAAATACCTTGGGGAGCAAAGTAAACAATTAAATGGCTTCCTTTATAAGAGTTGCTGTGGCTTTGATGTCTTTTCATAGCTATAGAATCCCTAACTAAAACAGGCACTCTACTTTAAAAATAAAAACCCTAGAGGCTGGAGAGATGGCTCAGTGGTTAAGAACACTGGCTGCCCTGTTTTTCTAGAGGTCCTGAATTCAATCAACAACAACCACATGGTGGCTTACAGCCATCTATAATGGGATCTGATGTACTGGTGTGCAAGTGTACATGTAAACAGAGCACTCATATACATAAAATAAACAAGCAACAAAAAAGCCTCCCTCCTCCCCAAAAAAACCCACTGTAAAATCCATTCTGCCAAACAAGTATAATTTTCCCATTTGTGATTCCAGCAATGACTGCTTACAAAATAACCTCAGAGACAACTATGAAATTGTTTCATAGTTGAAATGTTCTTCATCCCTGCCAGGGAGTAAGGAGTATGGCTCTCCCAGCCATCTGACTATGCTCGACCACCCTGTGGTGGTTTGAATACGCTTGGCCCATGGGAAGTGGCACTATTAGGAGGTGTGGCCTTGTTGGAAGAGGTCTGTCACTGTGGGAGTAGGCTTTGAGGTCCTATGCTCAGGTTCTGCCCAGTGTAGAAGAGTCCCCTCCTGGCTGCCTTTGGGTCCAGATGCAGATTCTGGGCTCCCCCAGCACCATGTCTGCCTGCATACTGCCTTGCTTCCTGCCACGATGATAATGGACTGAACCTCTGAAACTGTAAGCCATAAATAATTATCTTTATATGAATTGCCTTGGTCATAGTGTCTCTTCACAGCAATGAAAGCCTAACTAAGATAAGAACCAAGTGTAAAGTCGCCTTAATAGCCTATGCTCTTTTCACCCCATCCCTGCTCCCCTTCACACACGCGCGCGCACACACACACACACACACACCCAGACACACACACCTCCTACTGGGGACTCTGGGGCACCTGGGCACCTGAGCACATTCTTCCAATGTAATTACCTGTGACTCTTGCTGGTTTAGCAAGGAACATAACAGCATCTGTCATTGGGGGGACTCTACCTGTGATGACTCTGATCACTGTGGTGTTAGTATTGCTCCAGCCCAGGTCTGCTGACAGGATGCTGTCTCCATGGCTTTGTAGAGGGATCCAGAGACTGTCAGGAGCTCACCTGAGAGATGCTCAAAGGCAGACCCCCAAAGCAGCAATGAATCAGTTTCATCTCTTGCTCATGATATTCAAGCCCTTTTTAAAGTGTCCCTTTGCATTGTGGGACATCACTCCACCAACCAACGTGTGATATCTGTTGACATGCTTTCATTTTGTAAAGTGGGCTTTATTAAGAAACACTTCTTTATATGAATAAACTGTCACCCAAGTAAAGGCCCCTTCTGGTAAGCAAACCTTGGAGTCTTCAGTATCCCTCAGCCCTGAAGCGTGTCATGCGCAGGTCTAATCATAAACATGGATAGTAAATAAAGTATGCTGGGGACTCTAACGATCTAGAACGTTGTATTTAATATGTTCTTTATGGTTGGTTCGCTGGCTGATTGTATGAACATATCTCACCTACCTTGTTACATTCGTGGCATTCAGTCCCAGAGCAGTGCAGTTGGCTCAGACACACACTGTCCCTGTCTCTTCCGCTAGTGCTGTCTTGTCAAGATGAGGTTTTGTTATTGTGTTTGCTACTGCACTAGTCAGTGAGCTGCTAAAGACCACTACAGAAAAACCTTTTCTATTTTTTAAAGCAGCAATAACAAAACTGTCTCCAGGAACAAGAAAACCTTCAACAAAACAGTCTGTTTATGCTTGAAAAAACAAGCAGGGTCTAACCCCGCGGTCCCCACCCCAGAATTACCACACTTTACCGCAGCAGGTACTCAGAAAGACCACAAAATTACTACTGCTGAATAAAGGGCCTCTGTCTCCACACAGCTCTCCCTTCAGGAACAATACCTTCTCTAGACCCAAGAGATAACCCTGTGGGGTTCCTTCTGAGTCATACTAGAGGGTGGGGTGTGCATGCCCCAGTTCTGACCTTGTGGTGGCCAGAGGAGAATGACTGATTTCTTCACACTCAAGTCTTGGTAAGTCTCAGAAAAAGTTCATAGAACCATCGAAAGTCACTGCACTCTGGGAGCCTTAACTCCCAGTGGCATTGCCAGGTTGGCTGGTAAGGACTCCCTTTCCCTTCCTCAAATGACCTGAACTCTGACCTCTGGTAGAACTTGACTCCACAGTGTCAGAATCCCAGAGCAGCAGAAACCAATTTATAATAAAAGTGACCTGCATACATGCACTTACTAAATTTTTGACATTATGTCAAGTGTAGTGGCCCATACCTTTGATCCCAGAACAGAGGCTGGTGGATCTCTGAGAGTTTGAGGCCAGCCTAGTCTACCAAGTTCCAGGATAACCAGGCTGTTACAGAGAAAGACCCTGTCTCAAAACAAACAAACAAACAAACAAAAACAGTGTTAAACTTATTAAAATTAAAATGTCAAAAAAGGGCAACTTTAGATTTAAAATTTCTAGAAAACATAAAAGTATATAGTATAGAGTAATTGGCCCGAGGACCATGTTCTGATGTGTAAGACCTGCCTCAGATGATTCTTATGTTTTTAAGAGTGTGGAACAAAAGTGAAAAGAAACTGTTTTGTAATCTATGAAATTCAGATCTCATTGTCTACACATAGCGTCATGGCACACAGCCATGTCCACTCACTCAGTGTGTGTCACTACTTAGACAATTCCGTGGCAGAGCAGGACTGTAGCTGGGACATTGTGTGGCCCACAAAGTACAAAGTTCTTACTGTCTGGCTCTTTAGAGAAGAGGCTTATTGACCTTTAGAATAAAAGAAGATAATATATTCAAACTCGTTCTTTCCGAAAGCAGCATCTTCTTTTCTGTTTCATGTCTGTTGACAGAGAAGTTCATGGATTATTTCATTTGTGCATTCTTAGAATAAATGATAGTTATTCTTAGAATAAACAAGACCTTTCTCCTAAAGGAATAGCGCTCAATTGCTGTAAAAATAAAGAGTAGTGAAAGAGTAGAAAAGGCCGTCATTACCAGTAAATGATGGTGATATTCAGAGAAAATGTCTTTCTGTGTGTCCTTCCAGCCTCGTGGGACTGTGAGTGGGGGAGGGGAGACAGATGTACACACTTATGTGTCCACACATCGTGTGGGGAAGCCAGAGGTGTCATCTTATGCCCACTGTACACCTTGTCTTTTGAGACAAGGTCTCTCATTGGCCTGGATCTCGCCAAGTCAGGTCGGCTGACTAGCCATCGGGTCTGGAGCTGGGCCTGTCTCCATTTCCCCAGTGTTTGGATTAGAAGTCTGAGATGCCACAGTGGGCTTTTTAAAGCTGGTTCTGGGGACTGAACTGGGGTCCCCAAGCTCGCATAGCAAGAGCTTTACCAGCTGAGCTCTCTCCTGCCCCTCACTCTTTTTAATAATAGGTGGGTTTTTCTCAGATTTTATAAACTGGGCTTGTGCCAGTTTTTTTTTTTATTTCCCATTAAAGTTAAATTATAAATATTTCTACATACTTAATGATATTAATATCAACAAGCGCACAGGGTTTCTCTCCAACCCATGAGTGATAGTTTGTTGGACTATATTTCCCAGAATAAAATAATAGTTGATGCCAGTTGCTATGAGTTTAGACCCTCAAATGCTTAGACACTTTGCAGGAAGCTTTACATCTTGTTTTGCACTTTTTGAGAAAACGAGGCTTTTTTTTTTTTTTTTTTAACTAGGCGAACCATGAAAAGATGGTGCCACAGTCCTCTGGGCTTTTTGACTTCACACGGTGAGAAGCGACCAGATTGTGTTGGCTTCGCTCTGGCTAAGTATAGTATTTCTACATCTGCCCTGTTTCTATAGACAAGTACTAATACAAAACACAAGCATGCTTGCAGAGCTATGCGGGTTTTTTTTTGTGAGGGCAGCTGTTGAAAACCATTGCTAATGACTGGAAAGGTTGTGTTATTTCATTATCAAAGGGTATATATCAGAAATAAAAGCAGTTTTGAGGCCACACCTAGCAACAGGTTGGGGTCAAGTATAACTATTATATTTAATCTGAGTTAGTTCCTGCGATTTCAGATGTAATATACAAAGATGAAAGGCTCAAGGTAGGGGCGGAGACTGTACCTCCAGGCACTGACTCTTCCTATCACCAAAGGAGGTCCCAAAGCTATGGCAGCCACATACATGCTAAGGACGGGGGGGGGGGGGGGGTCATTCTGTACACAAACCACAGTGGCCTTTGCTTTATATGGGGACTTCTTGCTCCAGAAGGAATTGGGGAACACTGACTTCATTTGCACAACCAAAGTTTTTTCCTGTAAGTGATAATTGTTAAGTGACAGCCATTTCTCTGAGGACAGCCAATGAGGAGCAGAGTCATTCTGATTCCCTTAACCCAGAGCCAAGTTTACCCTCAGAGGAACAAAGTAGTGTTAGTTAGATCTGCAGCTATCAGCTCACAGCAGACCTCCAAAAACCTGAGGCTGTTTACTGCAATTGGTGATTATATACATCCTAAGATGAGAAACCTGGGGGGTGAGAGACTCTCAGGACTCAAAGGGAGGGACCTTAGATAAAATGCCCAACAGTGGGGAGAGGGAACTTGTAGAGACCACCTCCAGTAGAAAGACAGGGCATCAAGTGGAGGGATGGGGTTGCCATCCCATAGTCAAAAACTCTGACCCAGAATTGTCCCTGTCTGAAAGAACTGCAGGGACAAAAATAGAGAAGAGACTGAGGGAGTAACTCTGACTGAGTAACTGGCCCAACTTGGGATCCATCTCAAGGGGAGGCTCCAAGGCCTGACACTATTACTGATGCTATGGTGTGTTTACAGACAGGAGTCTAGCATGGCTGTCTTCTGAGAGAACCAACAAGCAGCTGAAAGAGTCAGATGCAGATACTTACACCCAACCAATGGACAGAAGCTGGTCACCCCTGTGGTTGAACTAGGGAAAAGCTGGAAGAAGCTGAGGAGGAGGGCGACCCTGTAGGAGGACCAGCAGTCTCAATAAACCTGGACCCCTAGGATCTCTCAGACACTGGACCACCAACCA
>CM052712.1:52158165-52190230 GCA_028551405.1 Uromys caudimaculatus
GGGGAGGAGGGGGAGGAGAGGGAGGAGAGGAGAAACAAAGGTGGGGGAAGTGAAGGAGGGAGGGAAGGGGAGAGGAGAGAGGAAAGTAGAAAGAGAAAAGAAAAGAAAGAGCAAAGGAAATTAAGAAAACTCATTGGCTTTTAACAGCTTTTACTAGCATCTCTCTGTGTGTCAATAATGAAATCCTTGCAGCTTTGGTATTTATGATTTACAGTCAAAAAGAAAAACATGGGACCCCAGTCGCTTTAAAATATATGCATGTTTCGACTATCATGGGCCCTGAGTTTGCTGCCAGATGGAGAGAGCGTGTTGGAGAGATACATTTTTTTCCATGAGGAGGAACCAGGCAAAGAATCGATGCCCAGAAATGCATGAAACCCGCACTGAAGTCTGAGGTCCCACTGTGAAAACTACCCCCCCCACCCTCTTAAACAAAAAAAAAGTTGACAACGCCAGTCTGGGAAGGCGGGTAAAGGGCTGACTGTGATCGTAGTTGGCTCATAGTCCACTCTTAACCAATGATGTCTGACTTTGAAGGAGGATGCTCAGCAAATCTGTTGGTATTGGAAAACAACAGAATGTTTGGGGGGCTTGTAAACTACTGACGATGGTTTATAAGCCATAGAACCAATTACTCCCCACAGAGGCCCTGGTAGCTTCGCTCAACTGTGGATGCTTTACAGTTCTCTTAGGACAGATCAGCCACATCAGACTACAAATGGGTCCTCAGTTCAGCAAGGTTCTCCATTCTTTCTTTCCTTGCATTGAGTGGCAAATACCCAACCCTGTAAAACAAAGCCAGAAAGTCTTATAAGGCAATTGTAAAAAAAAATATCCTCTACCAATAATTCATTGCTAACTTCAATGTAAATATGGCTAGCTTCTCTAGTGGGCTGGACAGGGGCCAAGGCATAGGGAATGGTCATAAGGAACACCCAGTGAGGACCTCGAAGGATGAAAAATGGGTGGCTGCTTTTGGGAGCCAAGAGAGGTCAGGCGCTGATGTGGTGAGCAACAGAGGGTGAGAGCACCTTCTGTTCCCGCCTCCAATCCATGGTCCTCGAGGGACAGGAGAGAACTCCCTTTAGGCAGTAAGGGCAGGCTCTGTGAAGCACTCCTGTAGTTGGATAGGCTCTTCTGTTGGGCCAAGAAGACATGTTTTAAAGTGTGTTCATTCATTCCTGCCCTCCATACAGTAAACATTGACCAATATCCATAAAAATGACCTCAGTTTCCATCCAATTCCCATTGTAAGACTCACAAAAGAGCACCAGGCAGGGCAATGTGGACTGTGGGAGGTCCCCCCAAGCACTTTCTCACTTCTGAAAATGAATCTACATTTTCACAGCTCACACCCTGTCCACGTTTCCTTGTTCTTTTGGTGGTGTAACCTAGAAGCCACTGATTAAGGTTCAAGGTAGCTTTGGTGGCCATCAATCATCCAGCGCCATAACTCCACAAATTAAGCTCACCAAGAGCTGAGAATAATGTGGAGTGTACTTTTCCTCTCCGCTGTTATAAAGTAATGTTTTGGGCTTTAAACCCTAGCCAGAAAGACCTTTAGAAGATTGAAACATGAACCTACGTGAAGGAAATAAGAGCGAGCCTGGGGGCTACCATGCTTTGTGCTGTCCTGCTACTACCAACGCTCTCTACTGAAGACCTCCACACACCAAGTCTACGGACCAGTGTTAGTTATTGGTCTTGTTCTAATACTCAAGGCCATACAGCTGGGTGTGTGGTGTTTCAGCCTCGCTTTTGGACTGGGCACATGCTGTCTTATTCCAGTAAGGACTACATTTCCCAGCCTTCATAGCTAGGTATAGATATGAGATTAAGATTCAGGTGAGGGTGATGAGGGGACATGGCACGGGTCACTTCCTAACTCTCTCTCTTCCACTCTCCCACCCCAGGTACTGAACTGAGCCCAGAGCCTTGACTAGTCCTTTTAAGGTTTTATTGTGTGGCAGAATCTTGCTAAATTGCCCAGCCTACCCTGGTTTTACAGTCTTCCCATTTAAGCTTTCCAAGGGCCAGGATTACAGACAGGCACGCACTGCCACGCTCAGCTGGAATGGCCTTGAAAGAAAGCACCCCTATCACCAATTTTACCCCTTTCCTTCCGTGCTGCTCCCTGCCACGCTGATGAAGTAAGGACCAGACTGGACCTCGAAGTTAAAAGGGTCATCTTAGGGAGTGTACATTAATATCAAGGTTGTCCTAGTTTCTGTAATGTGAGGTCTCAGGTCACCTCTCGGACTGTGAAAAAAAATTTCAATTTTGTTTCTTGGAGTTTCCCTTATATAGCATCCATAAGCTAGCTTCTTTTTTGATACGTTTCTTGTTTACCAATGACAAAACATCGGACAGGAACAACTTAGAGCAGCAGTTCTCAACCTGTGGGTTGTGACCCCTTGGGGGGGGGTCGAATGACAAAGGTCACATATCAGATATTCTGCATATCAGATATTTACATTATGATTCACAACAGTAGCAAAACTACAGTTATGAAGTGACAACAAAATTAATTTAGAGTTGGGGGTCACTACAACATGAGGAATTGTTTTAAAAGGTTGAGAATCACTGACTTAGAGGAAGGAGTATTTTGGCTCAACAATTGGTTCATCACAACAGGGACGATTCCGTGGTGGCAGGATCTTTAGTCACATCCTGCTGGGTCAGGAAGCTGAGACTGCAGGCCATACTCAAAGGCTAGTGAAACCTGAAGTCCACTCCCGATAATCTCCTTCACCAATATCACTCCATGTCCTGCAGATTCTATAGCTTCCCAAAAACAGCATCAAAAACCGGGGTCAAGCATTCCACACATGAATCTTCAAGCCATAATAGATGAGTTAGAATTGCGACCTGCGTCTACCCAGTTCCAAACCACTGCTCTCCCTACCACAGAATTACAAGATCAAAGGCTATCATCAGAAATAGCATGAAAGGTTCGTGATCTCATCTTCAAGACCCAAGGCCAGTTCTTGACACTTGACTTTACAGAGCAATGACTTCCCAACAGAAGAAACCCCCCCCCCCCTCCGTAGGAAGCTCTTATAAACAAAGTTTGTGTGGCAACCCTGGGTATCCAAGAACATCTATGATGCCCATGACCAGTCATACACATGGTTCCCATAACACAAAAGCACATGAAGGCTCTGCCTCTAATTTTTCTGATGCAGTTGAATGCGAGCAGAGTGTGCTAGAGAACACTTTAAGTATGACGCAGCTGGGTTAATATTTGGTGATTGCTAACTGTTATATTTGAATGTGAACCTCAAAAGTTCACATATTTAAAACCTTATCTGAATGTCAATGTCACTTAGACACCTTTGGGAGGCAATCAGGATTAAATGAAGTCATGGGGCAGCATCCATGATGGTATTAGTGGCTTTATTAAACAAGGAAGGGAGACCCAAGCTAGCACTCTGGTACCCCACCAAGAGATGCCCTCTAACACATAACACAGCAAGAAGGCTCTCACCAGATGCCACCAGCAACCTCCTGCACCTCCCAGCCTTCTAAACCATGAGCTGTTTAACCCCTATTTATACAGTACTCAAGCTGTGGCCTGGAGTTACAGAAACAGAAAACTCAGATACCCAACCTATGTACTCCTTCCCTGAGCTTCTGTCCCCCCATTCTAGCATGCTGTCCTCTTCTACCTCTCTTACCCTCTGCCAAAATAGAAAAGCCTCTGGTATCTGGCATCTGGCCTCTGTCATTGTCTGTGTCTTTCCAGCCTCCTGCTCTTGTACTTTCTTCTAGCCCAGAAGTGCCAGGGAAGGCTGTCTGATTTTTAGGACATAGGACAGTGACACCAATTTCATCCCTTCGGGAGGTATGCAGTAAAATCTAATCTGTGCCACTTAAGCAGCAGTAGTGACTAGCTGTATAGCCATGGTCAGGTCTGCAATCCTTAAAGTAGGAATAGTCACAGATCTCACAGCACTGTTGGTTGAGTAAAGAAAGATGATGCATACAAATGGATCCACCCCTAACTGATGCTCCGTAGATGATCAATTCTCTGCATTTCCTTGGGTCTCCTTCCTTTTGTCTTTTCTCTTCTGAGAAAAGTAAAGCACATCTCCAAATCCCAAGACATAATTCCTCTTGCTGCAACATTCTCAGCACCATAGCTTGTTGACAATACTTGTGTCCTGTAATTGGTTTGCTATGGTTAAGTATCTCAGCACACTCATCATTCATAGGCCGAAAAGGACGGGGAAGTGGGTAATGGTCCCAGGAGCTTACCCAGGACTGTAACTATAGCTCCAGGAGAGGCCACCTGACAAGAGCTGTGGATTTTCACAGAGAGCAAAGCCACAGATCACTTGTGAGCCAGCAGCAGGTGAGTGGGGGGAGTAATTACACCTGTTTTCTCTCTTCCCACCCCCTTATCTCAGCTGATGTTTTCCATTGACTGATCACAAGTGAAGCTGGAGAAAGACAAGAGGAACCCACTTCATCCATCCGCACAACCTCTCTGCCAGGACACAGAACAGAGTAAAGAATGGTAGGGGATGAATTTGATCAGACAAAAGGAAGGTATTACTATTGTCAAATAAAGGTGACAAATAATTCTTCTTCTTCTTCTTCTTCTTCTTCTTCTTCTTCTTCTTCTTCTTCTTCTTCTTCTTCTTCTTCATCATCATCATCATCATCATCATCATCATCATCAGACGGTAGGCAAGTGAGGACCTGGAATCTGATGGGAAAGGACAAGTGTTCTTATTTTAAGTGTTTCCTATCTTCTCATTGCCCTTCCATGGGCAGGGACACTTCTGTTTTGTAGGCTCTCTCTTCTATGTCCACCAAGAACCATCACTCACTCACTTGGCTGGTGGCCACATCTGAAACTCTTGCAGAAACAAAAGTTCCAACAGAGACTGATCGAGGACAAGTCTCATAAAAGTGACTGGAGCTAACTAAGACAGCATCACGTAGCGACTCTCCAGACCCAAAGACCAGGAACGACTGGCTCTCCCTTTGGTGAGATGCCACAGCATCCTCTGCCTGTGTGGCTGCTTGGTGCAGGCAGGATAAACATTTGCTGCATAAGGGAAAGAATAAAATAAGTCATAGTCCCCTTGGCCACCTAACCCCTGTGACCAGAGCTTTCAGATAAATAGAGTCTCTCGGGCTTTACAGTACAAGCCACACATCACTCAACAGGAAGCAAAGAAGTAGTTGCCTACAAACAGTCCGAACCCCTATTACATAGAGTACCACACTCTCCCCTACGCTGTACCTAAGCCTTCACTTCTGGGAATCCTTAAGGTCCTACATTCCACAAGCCTGCTCTACTTGATGTGTATCCCTTCCCTGAGTGGCACTCCTACTCATCTTCCCTGGTACGCACCATAGGAAGAGGAACACACTGCTAGCCCTGGCTCTACCATCAACTAGTAATCAATATATTTATAACGGTTTGCCTCAGTTTTCTCATTCATAAAATGGGGGCATACTGCAGGTCCATTTGATGAGTCTATAAGTGGATATCCATAGGCCACTGGGGTGAATGTTCTGTAAATGTTAACCATCGTCGTCACTGGTATCTAGGCCTGCCAAGTAGTCCAACAAAGCAGTCTCCAATAGAACTCCTGCAAAAATCAGAGCACAGGAGCCATTAAACAGGTACAGAGTGCCTTCTGTCCTCCATATCATAGTCCTCCAAGTTGGAAACAATCAAGATGTGAAGCGGAGAATCCTAAGTTCAAGGCCAGCCTGGGACACAGAGTGAGACACTGCTTCAAAACAAATAATAACAAAAGGAAAATTGGGTCATCTAATACCGCCACTTCCCCGGGTGTTTCTTTCTTCACTTATCATCCTGGCCTAGCTAACTTCTACCAGTGATTAGTCAGATTAGGCCATGTAGGCATTTGACATTTCATTCTCTAGCTTAACCATGGCTGCTCTCCTGGCCAGTGGCATTAACATTAAAAATATAGCTGTCATTAATTGTAAAAATGCTTTCTGACATTTACTTCAGTCTTCCCAAGTCCAGTTTGTGTCAGGTTTAACTCTTTTACTAATAGCTTTCAAAGGACAGCACCTTTCTCAGTAGGCATGTTATTATTGTCAACGAACATGTCAACAGTCATACTCTCTTGGGCACAAATCAATCAACATCAGACCATTTAAGGATGTATTCTCCATCTAACTGCAACCTGTGAACACTGCACTGTTAATGCACTGCTGAAAGACAGCCTCCCCCCGAGGTGTGAACAAGATGCTTAGACTAGAACTCAACTGGTTAAAAATTACATCGTATTCCAATCACATTGGAAGCAATGAATGGAAAGAAGAGGCTTAGATAGAAAAGCCTTTGTTAAAATGTATCTTGTCAGCCCAGCAGTGGTGGCGCACACCTTTAATCCCAGCACTTGGGAGGCAGAGGCAGGCGGATTTCTGAGTTCGAGGCCAGCCTGGTCTACTGAGTGAGTTCTAAGACAGCCAGGGCTACACAGAGAAACCCTGTCTCGAACCCCCCCCCCCCAAAAAAAAATATGTCTTGTCTCATGTCATTTAACCTTGAGGAAATCATATAAAATTAAATAAACACATATCCTCCACCAGCTAATGAAGTTTTATCTTTTCAGGCTGCAGATAATAGATTGCTATTCATAATTTTTGCACCTTAGAATCTTCCAACTTAGTTCATGGTTGATGGATAACACCACATAAGTTGGGTATGGTGGTCACGTAATCCCAATCACTCAAAAGGTGAAGATGAGAATCAGAAGTTTAGAGTCCTCCTCTGCTACATCTAAGGCCAGCTTGTAATAGATGATACCGTGTCTCAAAAAAAAAAAAAAAATTATCACCACTTTTTCTATTGTTGGAAATACTTTCAAATCCTGCAAGAATTAATTGTGTGACATGCTTCTCAGCAGGAAGCCACCCAAGTAAAATCCCAGGTGATGGCTTCACATGGAGACACAGGAGCCATGCCTGATTGACTCCCTGGCTAGGAGCAAAGCTCTGCTACCTTTTGTCTCCAGGAACTGTCAGCATAACGAAATTAAAAATGAACGCTCCCAACTCTGCAGCGGCTGAAGATCTCACATTTAGTCAGCTTCCCTTTGTTCTCAAAACCATATCTCCTTTCTGTACTTTTTTCTTATTTGATTCAAATCAGGAAGAATTCAGGTTGCACCTAAAACTTCCCCCATCGGTTCAGATAATAAAGAGGGTGTGGTAGCGAGAAGAAATTGAAAGTAGGGAGTGGGAAGTTGGAGCTTTATGGTGGGGTCACCTCACCAGTCCCTTGGGGAGAAAAACCACAGTTTCAGTTGCTCATTGGTAATTTTATTTCTAGGAAGCCTCTTTCCATAAGTGTTTCCTCTATAGTCCCCAAATTCCAAGGTCTTTGTTTGCTGGATAGCCTCCCCACCCCTGCGCCTTTGCATTTGCTATATATAAAACTAAATGATTCCAAGATAGTTTCTATAATTACTTTTTTTTTTTTTTAAAGCAATAGCTCTCAGAAAACATATTGGCTTGATCTTCTAACCAGACTAGAGATGAAAGACAGGGTAGTTTCAGTTCTCTTGCTAAGATCAAGGCTTGAGGAGTCAAAAGCTATAGTACTGTGGCTCCCTCCAACAGCTTGTAGCTCTATAGACCACCTCCGCTTTCATGCAAATGTAACCCAGCTTCATTAGGAAGTATTAGTTCCCTTCTCAGCCTTAAGCATCAAAACCATTTGTCATAATTGCTATAATTAGACCAGGCTAACACCACACCAATGGAACAGGCTGTTGCTTTATGGGTGTGGTTGCAAGGGTATCCACGACCCAAAATTTCCACCATGAGGTACTTTCCTTGAGTTAAGATGTAGTTGTGCTTTAACGAATACATATGTCTGAAAGCACCTCAGTTCACTGCTCATTTGCTGTCTCCTCTTCATGTATTTTAATTACTGGGGAAACAAAGATGTTTGAAGCCTCTGTGTCCAAGTCAGGTTATGGCTAACTATGGTAGCCAATGCTAAGTTGAGCCCTGGGATGCATATGGTAGAAGAGAACTAACTCCTGAAAGTTGTTCTTTGCCCCCCATCCGTACACTGTGGTAAACACACCAAACCCAGCTTCCATATCTGCATTCAAGGCCTTTGCTATCTGCTGATTCCCTCAGCAGCCTTCCTTCCTATCATGGGTGAATTTTCTCTGAGATTTTACACTGGATTCATTCTTCAAGACTCTCAACTCTCCAGTTCCTTTACAAGTCTACAGAGGTTCCATTTCTTCCCCTCTACCCATCTTTCACTAATTTTCTAGTCATCCAATAAGGAAAGACGAATTCATCCAATGGCTCTCAATGGGGTGATACCCACCTATGGATATACAGCATCATCTAGAAACAAAAGACCTTACTCCGGTATATGATCACTTATATATTTATATTTAACTTATATAAAATATTTAACTTCTATTGTTTAAATTACAAATCATAAATGGCGTTTGCTAGAGTTATAGTTAGGCAGGGCAAGGTCATCAAGACACCAGCGGAGCCAATGTGTGTTGACGGTCCATCCCTAAGAGGAGCTTCTTCTGCAACCTCACACATCAGCAGTGCAAAGGGAGCTTATTGCTCGTTTATAGGTGTGACAAAACACCCAGTAAAAGCACTTATGAAGTGAAGGGTTGATCCAGACTCAGTTTGAGGTACAGCTCATCAAAGTAGCAGGAGCATGAGGCAGCTGGCCACACTGCATGCACATTAAACAAGCAGAGAGAGACGAACATGGCGTTCAGCTAGCTTTCTGGTTATGAAGTCCGGGACACCAGCCCATGGAATGAGAGTACCCACATTTAGGGGGAGTCTTTCACCTCAGTTAACCTAACATAGGTAATCTCTTACAGACAAATCTAGAGGCTTAGGTCTTTGGTGACTCTAGAGACTGTCAAGATGACAATCAATATTATCCATCAGAGGGACTAACAAGCCCCTTTAGGTCTCCTTTATAGGGACATTAACCCACCCTTAAGGGCCCCACATTCATGATATAGCCACTTCCCCTATGTTTTTTAACCCTGTCACCTTGGGTATTCAATTTCAATATATGAACTTTGTTTGTTTGTTTGTTTGTTTGTTTGTTTTCAAGATAGGGTTCTGTGTAGCCCTGGCTGTCCTGGAACTTGCTCTGTCAACCATTATGGACTCTGTCTGTCTCCTGAGTGCTGGAATTAAAGGTGTGCACCACCACTCAGCTCAATATATGGACTCTTGAGGGACACTCAGGCCATCTCAGGAAACACAATCCATAGACAGGAATGAGATGAAACCAACTGAACTGGCATCAAATCTTAAACGGCTTCTTAGAAGTTGACAAGAGTTCCAGCCACATAGCAAATCATATCTGCAGGCCAACTCCTCCCATAGGCCTTTGCAAGCATATGGTGGTAGGGGAGCACACAGAAGCCTGGGGACACAATGAGACAGTTAAGAAAGAGACTGTATCTAGAGAAAAGCAGGGCTGAGTTAGATCTCTCTTGCCTTGGGGAAACTTTTTCTCTCAGAGCTATAACACTTACAGTGACTTGAATCTGATCAAAGTTATAGCAGAGCCCATTCCAAGGCACACATTAGGGTGGCTGACATCAGAATCCTACTCCCAAACAACTCACTCTGTCAGCCCAACAGGAGATGTGCCTTGGGTGGGATGTGCTAGAGACCGTGTGATTGTAAAGCCCTGGCTGGCATTGTTTGCAGAGACATATTTGAATACAGACTTAGACACTTGAACACAGGGATTTTAAGTTCTAGACTGACTACTAAAACATAACACAAAGAGGTATCATCCAAAAAGTTCAAACAAAGCAACCAATAAAAAGTTGGCAATTCACCAAACCACCACCAAGGGAGCCTGCGTGGGACCGATCTGGGCCCTCTGCACATATGTTATAGTTGTGTAGCTTGGTCTTCTTTTGGGACTCCTAACAGTGGGAGCAGAAGCTGTCTCTGACTCTGTTACCTGCCTTTGGGACCCTTTCCTCCCATTGGGTTGCCTCTTCTAGACTGAATAGGAGAGGGGATTCCTAGACTTATTGCAACTTGATGTGCCATGGCTGCTTGACATCTATGGGAGGCCTGTCCTTGTCTGAAGAGAAAGGGAGAGGGGGGCATGGGGATGGAGGGAAGAGGGGAGGCGGAGGGAGGGGTGGGAAGAGAGGAGGGAGGGAAGCTGCAGTTGGGATGAAACAAACAAATAAATAAGTAGTGTCAATTCCAGCCAAAAATGGGAATTGAGGAGTTTTAAAGCAATGGATAACTATTAGGATGGCAGATTTAAATTGAAACATCATAATTGTACCTAATGTAAGTAGATTAAAGTGAAAGACAGGCGTGGTTTGGACATGATAGAACCCACCTCACTGTTGACAAAGCTAACATGTTAAGTATAAAGATGCCAACATTTCATAAATGAGGCAGAAGAGTACACAACAATGTTAGTTCTAAAAAGAAAGCTACTTTGATGTCAAAGTAACTTCAGAGAAGAGAATTTTGCCAGAGACAGAACAAAAACAAACAAACAAACAAACAAATTTAACTGTGATGGAAGAATCCATTCACCAAACAGACCTAACACCCTAAACAGATGTACCTCATCACAGAGGTTCAAAATAGGAGGCAGGGGCAGGTGGAACAAAAAATAGAATAATCAATAGTTTTCTTAGGGATATAGCTACTTCCTAGTCAGTAATGTCTAACCAGTAGACAGTAGTTAGAAGGGCTAGAGAGGATTCGATGCTGTCATCAACCAATTTTTCATAATTGTTCTATGTGGCATTCCACATCGAACACCTTACAGAAGTCACATGAGAGTCTAGGGTGCCAGGAAGATCTAGCAAATGATAGCAGATGAAAGAAATCCTTGCTAGAGGTACTGGTGACCAAATGGTCAACAGTGAGTTGTGTGAAGTAATTCGCTTACATTCCAGTGTGTGGTGTAAGCCCTTCTCTTGAGGTATCTTTCATTAATCTTCTGGTAGCATTTACCCTCCTACTGCCTCCAAGACCCCCCTGAGGCTGGGCTCATCCTCAGGGTTCCTGCCTGGCCAGCTGTGGTGGTGAACTGCTCACACAGGAAGTAGAAGGGCCTGTCTGAAGACTGAGGGAGCAAGGAAGCCTGGTCCCAAGAAGGGCTCACTTAGAATGAGAATGGACATTGATCTCAGATTCCAGAAGGATCAGTTCCCACAAGGCAAAGCCCCATCTCCCCTGATTCTTACAGAGATACACCTGACAGGTAAAGTCAAAGAGAGCAAATATTTACCCAGTAGAAGATGTAAACATGGGGGTTGGGGTTGGTTTCCTTAGCAGGAAAATAAGCGTCCAAATGACTCCCCCTTGGCTGATTGAAGCTTTTCAGGCCAGAGCAGAGGTGGGTCACTGGACGCTAAGACTGACAACATCAAACAGTTAAATGATGTAGCAGGATCCACAGTTGGAGGAGGAAGCCAAGGGAAAGCCCAGCGGGACCAGTCTTTGAAAGGGTTAGGTTAGCCGGCAAGTTATCTACTGTTTGATGCCTATTGGAACTACCTGCCCTTACAATCCTCAGTAAAGCCTAGATGGTCCTTTTCACCCAAAGGAGAAATTGGGATACTGAGCCCCACTCCAAGGCTGCCTCCGGGGAGTACAGGACTCACACAGCTTACTAGGATCCACCTTTCGGGAGAAGACTCACTTCCGTTTATCAATCACTAACTCAACCCTAAAAATAAGTAAATAAGTAAATTCTCAAAGTCTTTCACATTGGGTAGCTTATGGCAGACAAATGAGAAAGAATGGCCAAGGGAGAGATAGGCACTGAGGCACTGGAAGGAGCTGGACCATTGGTCTCTCCTCAGCCGCTCAAGTACTTTGCTTTGGGCTGCCACACACGGCCGTGGTAGTGCGGGCTAGGGGATTTAAGTCAAGGAAAGCTGGCATTTTTTTTTTCTTACAGTTCTGGAGGTTCCAAGTCCAAGCTGAAGGTATCACCTCGGCTTGCAGGTGCTATCCTCTCCCTATGTTCCCTTCGGCTTGCCGGTGGCATCCTCTCCTGCCCCACAAGGGCTTCCTCTGTGCATGTCTGCATCCAAACTGTCTTCCAAGGACAGCATTCAAACTGGAGTAGGGCCATCTCAATGATCTCAGCTTAACTCCCTGCCTCTGTGAAGATTCTGTCTTGAATCTCAGGCAGAGGCACTGGGGCACAAGGCCCCCTGCACGTGAAGTTGAAGACTCTATCGGACCACAGTGCTCTCCATGCCGAGTGGCTTTTGTCTGCTGAAGTTCCTGGAAGAACAGTTTTATTTGGTAGGTCATGAACCTGCATCTGTTTCTCCTTCCCTGACTCCGATCCAGAAATTTCCACTCATATAACCTCTTTTTTTTCTAGAAACAATAAAAACATAGCCTTCTAAGCTTCCTGCAAGTGCACAGCACCGTCTTTCCAGAAACTGATTTTCTGAGAAATGTATGCCTCCAACACATGCCACAGACTGTTTTGATATGACATCATTTAACTCTTTGGAAAAGACCAAGATGCAGGCCATGGTGTGGCATGCCTTTAATTCCAGCACGCAAGAGACAAGAGAATGAAGAGGTCTCTGAGTTTGAGACCACCCTGGTCTATGGACCAGGACAGCCAGAGCTACTCAGTTAAACACTCAAAAAAAAAAGTAGCTTAGTAGGTAGGTAAGAAGGAAGGAAGAAAAGAAGGAAGGAAGGAAGGAAGGAAGGAAGGAAGGAAGGAAGGAAGGAAGGAAGGAAGGAAAGACCAAGACATCTGAAACCTACCATCTTATCAGTAGACTGCCTCTTTCATGTATTTCTCAAGACATTTTAATTTGTTGTGACCCTCTGCCAGCATCTGCCCCACCCTTAACCCAGCCCATTGAGCAAGACTTGGGGAATTCATCTGAGAACGTTTTAGAAGGGTTAGCACACACAGCTGTGCAGTGCCACGTTCCAGGACATCTTGCTTAAGGAAGGGTGAAGATGAGCCATCGATTCACAAGGCCAAGGAGGTCAGTTCCTGGGGGACAAAGCTTGATCGTAGAAGTGGTACTTGGTCTAAGTTTACAGTCATTTGGATTCGGCAGTGCCAGATAAAAGCCAGATGTGATTCTGTACATCTATAGCCTCCCAGAGTTGGAAGAGATGGGAAGATCCCAAGGACTCACTAGCTAGCTAATCTAGCTAAAATAGTAAGCGTTAGGACCATCAGCAGACGGTGTCTCAAAAACTAAGGCAACTGAGGAAGAAATTCTGTTATCAGCTTCTAGCTTCCACTTAACATCTGAACAGTAAGCACACCTGAACACACACACACACACACACACACACACACACACACACACACACCACCACCACCACCACCACCACCAACAACAACAACAACAACATCAGAACACATATGCAATGTGGGTGATATTTTATTAATTTTACAGATGAAGAAAAGAGTCTCAAAGTATGAAACAACTAGGCTGTAGGCCATGGTGTAGAGCCAGTCTTTGGACTTGAATATGTCTACAGTGAGCTTTGTTCTTGCTGTACACACACACACACACACACACACACACACACACACACACACAAACCTCATCTCACTATCAAGCCTTTCTCTATATATACTGAGCATCTCTCATCCCACACTGAATTCCCTTCATGACTTCTGTGTTCTCACCAACCCATTTACATGATACAGTGATGCACCAGGGTGGTCCAGAGTTTGGGAAAACAAATCCCTTTGGATAAGAATTTTTTTAAAGTAAAATTATAAACATAAAACATTTTAAAGCTTTCATATGCACTCCAGTTGTTCTTCCTAAAGTTATATTGATGGTTGAGATGAAAAGTATTATCTTTTGAACTATCAGAGATTACACTGAAAAGCTTTTTCTCCACTGTTCTGCTCAGTGGCAGCCATAAATGGAGAACAGAGTCTCCCCATCTATGGGGACAACGGTTCAGCCTCAAAGAGCCTGGCTGTGAGACCATCCAAGGCCTCTCTCTAGCTGTGGACTGGACCAGGAAGCCTCCAGAAGTCAGCCTGAAGACATAGGTTCCCAAGGTGGCATCTAAGCCTTAACCTGCACTTGCCTCCAAATTTGAGTTACCTGTTATCTTTTAAAAAGTTTTTAAATTTAGTATCTCTCTCTCTCTCTCTCTCTCTCTCTCTCTCTCTCTCTCTCTCTCTCTCTCTCTCTCTCTGTGTGTGCATGCATGCGGTGTACATGATGGGGAATTACATGCCATGGTGCTCTGTGTAGTTAATTCTTCCCTTCCACCTTCACGTGGGTTCTGAGGATTAAGCTCAGGCTCTTATCTGACCATCTTTTAAAATTACAGATGCTTTGGTAAGGCTTCCACCCCAAGAGTCTGACTCCAATGCCCAGGGGCAAACCTGAGCATCAAGAGTCATACAGCAGGTGAAAGCCACCCACGCATTTTAACGGTACAGATTATTGATAGGTGGAATGTAGTTTTTTAGTGAATGAATTTATAGCTGTGAGTGAAAATGGCTGACATGTGAGTCAAACCAATAGGAAAGCTATTTATTGATCAACGACAAATAGGTTGAAAAATAAAACAATATGTAATGTAGGCAGTGTCATGGTGTGATTATATGCAAATATAAACCAGTGAGCATCCCAAGATTGGGTTAACAATCAGTGACAAGTTCAGCTTTGCAAGCAAATGTGCTGATGTAATATTGCTTTGAAATTAAGAATAAAGTAGGTTTGTCTTGTGTGCATGTGTGTGCAAGTACACATGCATATATATGTATATATGCATATGTATACATACGTATGTATGTATGTATATGCATGTGGAAGCTAGAGGTCAACCTATAGTGTCAGTCCCTAGAAGCCACCATCTGGCTTCTTGAAGCTGGATCTCTCATTGACCTGGATGGCGCTCACATCAGGCAAGGCTGACTGGTCAGCAAGTCTCAGAGATTTGCCTCTTTAGCACTGGATACTAGCACACACCATTGCACCCAATATATATATATATGGAGAAAGAGAGAGAGACAGAGAGACACAGAGAGAAAGAGAGAGACAGAGACAGAGACAGAGAGACAGAGAGACAGAGAGAGAGAACTCAGCTCCTCAGGCTTACACTGTATGTCCTGAGCTCTCTCCCCAGCCTGAAGAAATGTATCTTTTTCTGTGGTTTGCTTTTTTGTAGTTGTCACTTGTTTGTTTGATCTCAATATAGATCAGAAGCATCAAACCCATAGCAACCTCTTGCCTCAGCCTCCCAAGGGCAGGGGTGATAGATATGAGCCTTGCTGTAGCCTTTTAAATGGCTTGTCTGAGACCTGCTGGCTATTTCTTTTGGGCAACAACCTCCAGACGGGGAAGAGAGTCAGAGCTCAGAAGAGGTGGTCACTATGTAGTTGATGGAAATAAACAAAAAGTAACTTAATTTTTCCCTAGACCCGGGCATACGCGTTAAACCAGAAGTCCCTCTGTCTCCTAAACGACAGAACACTATCTCTAGATGCTCTCTTGTGAAATCTCTTCCATCTGCTTCGGAGGAAAGAAACAAGCTGCTTTCCCCCTGAACATCATGCACACTTTCTCTTAATTGAAGCATTAGTCACATGACTAAAGTACAGGAATTATCAAAACTATAGCAAAGAGGCTCTAATGTGCACACACACACAGTGGGAGCGGGGGACAGGCCATGGGGAAGTTAGCTAAATGTTTGCAGAGGATGGCAGCTCCTAAAGTAGTAACTATTGCCAAAAAGGGGTACTTTAAAGCTATGCACTGGAGCATTGGAAGTGACCCCGAATAACATAAGAAAATAGTGATAAATGTCATTTATTGAATGATTTATAATTTTTTAGTCACTGTTTTAAGCATCATGCCTTTATTAGGTCATCAGTTTATTGGATCCAGTCTCGCTCTTATTAGAAAAGAATCAGGCTTCTAAGAGATAATAATAAAATAAAATAAACCAAAAAGTAACACCTTAGAGTTGGACAAGACAAACAAACAGAAGGAAAAGAAGCCAGGAGCAGGCATAAGAGTCAGAGACCCACTTGTCTACACTCTCGGGAATCCCATAAAAACACTAAACTGGAAGCCATAATATACAAACAGAGGACCTGGGACCCAGTGCAAACCTGTGCAGGCCTCGTGCATGCTGCCTCAGTCTCTGTGAGTTCACATGAGCTCCGATCATGGTGATTTAGAAGGGATTGTTCTCCTTGTGTCCTCCACCCCCTCTGGCTCTTACACACTTTCTGCCACCTCTTCCACGGGGTTCCCTGTGCCATGAGGGGAGGGATTTGCTAGAGACATCTCATTCAGAGCTGAGCATTCCAAGGACTTCTCTCTCTCTCTCTCTCTCTCTCTCTCTCTCTCTCTCTCTCTCTCTCTCTCTCTCTCTCTGTATAATGTTTGGCTGTGGGTCTCTGTATTTGTTCCCATCTCTGATGATGGCTGATCTATTAGCATAGCAGAATGTCATTATGAGTTATTTTATTGCTACATTTTTTGTTTTTGTTTTTTATTTTGTTTTTTAGAGCAGTAGTATTTGGTTTTACTCTAGGTCCTTGGGAGATCTAGTCTCTGGTTCTTGGTCACCCAAGCAATGTTGGGTATGGGTTTCATCTTATGGAGTGGACCTTAAGTCAAATCAGATATTGATTGGTTACGCCCACAAGCTTTGTGCTACCATTACCCTAACAATTCTGCAGGCAGGACAGTATTATGGATCAATACTGGTTGGCTTAGTGTTTGCTTTTCTCTTTTGGTAGTATACAATGTACCTTCTTGTAATGAAGACACTAACACATAGGGGTAAAGGCTCTATAGGCACCAGCTAACTTCTCCATATTCAATGAATTGTATAGATGTTATCTTCAGCAATGGGGCCTTACTGTCAGTTTGTGAAGACCAACCAATACTCTTGGCAACAGTCTGGATTGTTTGGGATTTTCCATAGGACCCCTTTGGCCAATGACTCAATTAGATGTAACTTCATTTGATGACAAGAAATGGCCAGGTAGGACTCTGTCTTCCCCATTATTTAGCTATTTCATTAGATAGTCTTCATATATGTATATATTTTGGGAAGCTTCTACTACTATATTAGGTTTATATACTACCCCTCAAATGGCCCTTAATTTTTCCTGTCCTTCCCCACATTTCCTCCCTTTCCCCCTCTCCCTCCCCAATTGTTACTACTATTCCAGACTCCCGCCCCATCCATCTGAAACTATCTATTCTATTTCCCTTTCTCTAGTCTCTTGCACTATACCTAACCTCTGTGGTTCTATAGATTGTAACTTGCTTCCCATTGACTTAACAGCTAGTATCCATATATAAGAAGATATATACCATATCATGTTTATCTTTCTGGATCTGAAATACCTCACTCAGGATGATTTTTTTTCTAGTTCCATCCATTTACCAACAAATTTCATGGTATCATTTTGTTTAACAGATGAGAAATATCCCACTGTGTAAATGGACCACATTTTCTTTATCCATTCTTCTGTTGAGGGAGATCTAGTTTGTTATGAATGGCCATTATGAATAGAGCAGCAATGAACATGGTTGAGCAAGTGTCTCTGGGGTAGGATGAAGCATCTTTTGGGTATATGCCTAAGAGTGATATATCTTGATCTTGCAGTAGATTGATTCCCACCTTCCTGAGGAACTGCCATATTGATTTCTGTCGTGGCTGTACAAGTTTGCTGTCCCATAACAATAGTTGTTCCTCTTACTTCACATACTCGAAAGCATGAACTGTCACTTGTTTTATTAATCTTGGTCATTTTGACAGGTTTAAGGTGGAATCTCAAAGTACTTTTGATCTGCATTTCCCTGAAGGCTCAGGATGGTGAACACATCTTTAAGTGCCTTTCAGACATTTGAGATTTATCTGTTGAGAATTTTCTATCTAGATCTGATCCCATTTTTAATTTGTTTCCTTGATACCATTTTAATTCTGTACCTTTGACCTTGGTTTCTTTTTCTTTCTCTATTCCTATTTTTCTTAGATTAATCTTTTTATAGTGTCACAGATTTCCTGGATGTTTTGTACCAGGAATTTTTTCAGATTTAACATTTCTTTGACCAAAGTATCCATTTGTTCTTCTCTGTCTTCAATGCCTGAGATTCTCTATTCCATTTCTTGTGTTCCATTGGTGAGGCTTGCCTGAGGTCCCTGTTTCAGCTTCTAAATTTTCTATTTCCAGATTTTCCTCAGTTTGGGTTTTCTTTATTGACTTTATTTCCATTTTCAGGTCTTTAACTGTTTTATTCATTTCCTCTCACTGTTTGTGTTTTCATAGATTTCTTTAAGGGATTCATTCATTTCCTCTTTAAGGACCTCTATCATATTCATAAAGGCTATTTTAAGATTTTTGTCTTGTGCTTCAGCTATGCCTGAATTACTCAGGGCCTGCTATGGTAGGGTTACTTAGTTCTAGTGGAGATATATTTTCCTGTGTGTTATTGATTGTGTTTTTATATTGGTATCTGGGCATCCAGAATTGAGAAGACTGTCATTCATGGTGCAGATATCTGGTCTTGTTTTTGTTGGCTGAGTGTTTTGTTTCTTGGTTTCCAATGCCCTCTCCGTCCCTTAGGTGAGTGTGGTGGCTGTGTGTTTCCTCGTAGGAAATTTTTCTCAGATGCTGATAGTTCTGTCCACTGGAGGTTCCAGATAAAATGTATTTCTGGACATTGCAAGCTGATACTTAGGAATGGGGGTTGGAGGGGGCACTGAGAGGGTCTGCAGGAGAGAGGAAAGCAGGGTGTGCCATCAGAATCTGCTTAGTCCCTGGAAATGGGAGCAGGGAGTGGGAGAGGCCTGGGGATGAGACTGAGGGGTCAGACTTGGAAGAATGGGGAGGTGGGAGACAGAAAATGGAGGACTGGAGGAACGAGAAATGGATTTACAGGGATTGGACGAGGTGAAGATCTGCAGTTAGCCTCCCTGCTAACAGCAGCCTGTGGGGTCCCAGAGAGTTTCGGTTAGAATTGGGGGCTGGGATAAAGCAGGGACTGCTTAGGAAGGAAGATGTGTATGACCTATTGGAGATGGGGAACTGGAGATGAGACTAGGGAGTTGAATGTGGAGGAACAGGGAGAGGTGAAGATCTGCAGTTAGTCTACCTGCTTCCCCGGCCTCAGAGGGAAGCTGATTTCTTACCTGAGGTTGTGTTTGTGACATATTAGTATGAATGAATAATCTAAGAGAGATGATTTGACACAGACTCTCTATTTTCACAGCCCATAGTACCATAGTGTAGAGGAACATACAATGGAGAAAGCCACTTGAGGAGGCTAAAGAGCTTTTGGGTTTTGTCGCTGGCATTGATTAAAGAATACACAAAATAAATCTTCCTGAGTCGGTACCTGGTGCTGATGGCCCCATACTTGCCCTAGAAGGACTCAGGCAATAGGAGGGCTCCAGGCTACACAGAGGGGACAGAACTGGGAAAGGAAGAGGGCACAAAACCACATAGAACTGGGAACAGAGCAGGAAACAAACACCAAAGCAGAGCTGTGTTCAGCATCAGGGCAGCTTGTGAAGGAACAAGGAAAGCTGTAGAGGTGGAGGACATTTCTAGAACAAGGAATCAACTGGGAAAGCACACCATGCCCAAAGCCAAGGCATCCGAAAAGAAAAATGAAGTAGAATCAATTAGAACCCAGAGTATAAAATCCTGTGAGTCTACCCCGACACTAACGAGTGATCGGATTAATTAACAGCCACAGAAGTCAAATCTCTGCATGGGAGTGTTCTGTATAATTTATGCAGAGACTCCACTCTAAAGGAAGAACATAAATCATAAAGCCCATTTCTATGGTGAGGAACACAGGGGAAAAGACAAGCTTTACAGTCTAGAAGCTGCTCCAACCAAGTGGCCTAGGTCACTCTAGAGCATGGCATGCCATGCTGATGGCATGTACCCTTGATGGGGTGTGGTGGCAATGCAGTGGCTGTGATCAGTCACTCTCATAATCCCAGGTACTCAGGAGGTTGAGACAGGAAGATCTTAAGTATAGGATCAGTCCAGGCAACTCAGAAACAAAGTGGAAAAGAGGGTGGGGGATGGAGAGGTTTTAGATAGCTTAATACTAGAGTATTTATTTACCAAGAATGCATGAGACCCTAGGTTTATTCCCTGAATTAAAAAAAAGTCAGACAAGATCAGATGTGTTCAGGGACTAACACACCTGACTCAAGACTAAAATAACATCCTGTCGGGTGGGGAGGGAGGTGGGAGAGATCTGGGAGGAACCAGGGTAGAAGAAATCATTAAAATATATTGTATAAAAAATTGAATTAAAAAATAAATACATACTTTTTTTTAAAATTTAAAACAAGTAAGCAAGCAAATACATCCTACACAAATGGAGAAAATGATCACAAGTCACACAGCTGATAGATATCTAAAATCACAGAGCTCACAACTCAACAATTAAAGAAACAAAGTACCTCATTTAGATGTTATGAAAGCTGTAAAGATGATCTACAGAGAACAGACAATAAAAATGGTCACTAAAGAATTGTCAACGCCATCCAGCACTGAGAGCCTGTGAAAGATTCCCCATTAAGAAGAGCAAAGTAAATGTAACATGCTACCTGGAAGGAATTTTGGCACCACAGAAGAAACCGAGGAAATCAGAACAATCTGGGGGCTTTAGTTGATGGGTCAATGGTGGTTCATAACTGCAACAGATGTGCCATGAGAACAGATGTTAAATTTATGTTAAAACTAGGGGAGAGCTGCATAGGAAGTCTTATTATCTCCTCAATTTCCCTGTTACTCTAACGCTGTTTTCAAAAGAGCAAGGTTTAGGGTGTGGGTGTGCATGCCTGTGATCCTAAAAGCCACAGACTCAAACTCAAAGCTTGTAGGACTAAGAGGGCCAGTGTCACCAAATAAGATCTTTGCCCTTGACTTTCAATGGTGAGACTCGAGAAGTGACAGGAGAAAGTTGCTAGGCTTTCTGTCAGGAATAAGGAGAATCTAGAATTGGCAGAGATCTAGAGATCTTGAGTGACAGGCTCAGAAGTCGGATGAGGTCATGATCTAAAATTTACATGGCTTCAGTGTGATCCTGGTAGGTTCTACACATGGTTTCCATCAACATATAATAGAGACCATGCATAGAACGATTCTATATGCACCATTCTATATGTACAGAAACCAACTACTCTGTGAGTGGAGGCCACCCGGAATTCTGTATTTGCAGGACAGCAGAGGACCACCAGTGGCCAGGATGGTGACCACCGGTGACCTCCTTCATTTCTAAGGAACACCCACATCCTCTCAAACACTTTATAACCTCACAGAATAGGATGGTCTCCTCTAAATACAATCCTATTTAAGTTTCAGTCTTTAAAAAGCAGAGGCTCAAATCATTTGGTACTTTGATATTTTGAGTTTAATGACTGGAGAGCAAATGCAAACCTTTTGAATTGCTAAGAAAATAAAAATAACCTAGAACTCCTCTTTCTACTCTTCCAAGAAGTCTGTACTGCCTCAGCTTAATTCTCCTGGGTGATTTCACACTGGACAAAATGCTGGCTCCATTTTATGGGCAGTCACTTGCTTCCTCTCAATTCTTCACCCCGGTACATTCACGATAACTCTGAAGTGAAAACTAGGAACAGACCACTTGAGCTTGAGGCTTGAATCCACCAGCTAGAATAAGAGTCAGTGTGAATGTGTGTGTGTGTGTGTGTGTGTGTGTGTGTGTGTGTGTGAGAGAGAGAGAGAGAGAGAGAGAGAGAGAGAGAGAGAGAGAGAGAGATGTTGTATGTGTGTAGTGTATGTGCATGCATGCATTTGGATGTGTGTACGTGTGTGTGAAGCACAGAGGTCAATGTTGAATGTCTTCCTCTATCGTTCTCCACTCTGTATTTTGAGACAGGGTCTCTCACTGAACTGGAATGCACTGATCTGACTAGCCTGGCTGGCCTGTAAGCTTCCAGAATCTTCCTGTCTCACCATTCCCACAATGCTGGCGTTCCTGCTGAGCTTCAGTGGGCCCTATTCTTACTTGGGTGTTAAAGATGCAAACAGACTCTCATGCTTGTGCAGCAAGTATTTTCCTGACTGAGCCATCTCCCCAGCCCCTCCTTTTGTTTCCTTTTTCCGCATCAGAGTTATTTCTGACAGCTTCCCTTTTATCTACACCAGAGTTCAGCATCCACTCTTGGAGGGGAAAAGCCATAGAACCCACCAGGATCACACTGAGGCCACATGAAATTCTAAATCGTGACCTCATCTGACTTCTGAGCCTGGAGCTCAAGATCTCCAGATCTCTGCGGATTCTAGATTCTCCTAATTCCAGACTGAAGATAGCAATGTTCTCTGTCTTCCAAACAGCGGGCAGCTGCATGGCGCCCACACCTCACTCTGTCATTTCTTCATTGTCAGCAAGTCCTGTGTCTCACCATTGGAAGTCAAGGGGAAAGATCTGATTTGGTTACAGCTGGCTTGCTGGCACTACTTCCTGGTGTGCACAGCAGATTTGATTTCTGATAAGCGTGTGAAACATCACTTTGGGGTTTGGGGATGGGGTAGGTGCTGCCTTTTGTTTGGTGAAGGTGGAAAGTTGCTCTGTGTTTTCAGGTGAGGAATAATCAAATTCATAGTTTGGTTCTGCAGGAACATGAATCCAGAAAAAACAAAACAAAAACAAAAAACTCTACAGTGATTATTTAGAAGAGAAAAACCTTCTAGTCCAGGAAAACCTGAGTTTGAGCTCTGGGGAGAAACAAAGTCTTCCCTGGGAAGCGAGAGCTCCCCAACCCTGCTGCCGCCCCTCCCCCACTCCTCTTCCTTCCTCTTTTTCTTTCTTGTCTCCAATCTCCATCTGCACCGCATAAGAAATGGGGAAGAACGGAGCCAAACCAGCACCCTGCTCTGCCTCTTAGAAACTTGGGGGAAATTCCTTACTCTAAAAAGGTTCTAAGTCATGAATGCCCTGCCCAGACCCAGTTCTATAAGGATAAAGGGTCCAGGTTTCAGAGACTTCCAGAGTCCAAGTGAGGAGACATGGAGCACTGGGAACAGCTAGGCTAGCTCTGGGTCAGGTGCGCCCCATGGCTTACCCGGGTGTTGAGTCAGCGGTCCTCAGACCACAGAAAGGTCAGGCCCATCAGCCAAAGTGAAAGTGCTGAATTATATTGAAACTGTCAGAAAAAAAATAAAATAAACCAACCCCACCCCACATCCCTAAGTATTGTATCTGAATGTCATGTTTTTATGTAGAATTACTGTTAAACTCATTTCAGAATGGCTGAGGCCTGTGGTATTCTGAGCAACTTAACTCTTCCACTTAATTCAACCTAACCACACTTCTCCCAGGCCTTGCCCTAGCCTTGCCTCCCCTAGGTCTCCTATGGGCCCCTCCCATTTGCAAGCCCTGACTTGAGCATTTCCAAGCAGGTTCTGAGGTGGGGATCTTGGGCTATACTACAGGGATGGAAGAAGTCTGACTATCTAGTCATAAACCTCACCAGAGAAGACAGGCACAACCTGGTATCCTAGGTCACCTTGGGGAGCTTCTGCCCTAACTGTGTATTGGGGATGGGGCAATGAGGTTTGTGTTCAAATTCAGCCTTGACTATGGCCTCTGATTAGCCCTAGAGCCTCTAATAAATTATGATCATGTCTACAGAGTATAAGAACCAATCCTTCCTCACAAGACTGTAGGCAAGAATGGAGCTCACACATGTAAAATCACCTGAGGAAGGGCAGAAAGTCAGAAATGTCACCTTTATTATGCTTCCATTCCCCCACTCCCAACACACCCTGTCCAACAATCCAGGCCCACCTCTAGTCTGCCTTTCTCCCTCTAGGACAGCATCTTTACTAGCCCTGGGCCCATCTCCTCTCCTGGAGAAGATTCTCCGCCTCAGGTCAGAGCTCACTAGTGACCCCTGACTGCTAGGCACTGTGCCACTCTCTAGTGTACTCCCAATTACTGAATTACACTGTGAGTGCCAGCTGGTGCCAACACTGGTATAGACCTGGCCTGGTCATGTATTATCCTCTGAACACCACGCTGTGGGCCACTGGCCTCCTTCTCCAAGCCAGGCCTCTGTAGCAAGAGCATCACTAGCTTACTCTCCAATCCAGTGGCCTCAGAGCTTGTCTCATCTCCTTCCCAGCCCAGTCCCTACCACAGACTGCAGTTCCCACTCTTATTCCTGGAACGTTTGCATTCAAGACCCTCCAAAGATGGCTAACTTTCAGAGAACCAAAACTCCAAATCCATACTTACAGCTTAACTATATTAGGTCAAGTTCTTGTTTGCCATCTCAAAGGCTCCTCAAGACGTCACAGGGCCTCAGCATCTGCTTCCTCCCTACTGAACCTTCTGGAAGGAAGACAGTGTCAGATAGTTAGGGGACTGACTTTAGTGATACTGGTCCCAGGAGACCCCTGAACACCCCACCAGCTGCCACCTTCTCACTTCAGTTTCCTTTTCTGAGAAGAAAAGAATTAGCTGGGCATGGGGGCACACACCTTTGATCCCAGCACTCAGGAGGCAGAGACAGGCAGATCTTTGTGAGCCTGGTATACAGAGCTAGTTCCAGACAGCCAAGGCTTTGTTACACAGAGAAACCCTGTCTTGAAAAACAAATAACAAAGAATTATATTTGGCCCCATGAAAGTTCTATGAGGGCTAACAAGTTCATACATGTTCAAGGATTTTCTTAGGTTAAAGCCTCCCAGTTCCAGCTTGGCATTTCATGAAAGCTAGCACTCTATCCGGAAGGCAGAGGGGCTGTCACTTCATAGCCTTGAACTCACAGAGAACCTCCTGCCTCAGTCTTCTTGGTGCTAGGATTAAAGGCATGTACCACCCCCCACACCCAGCATTCCTCATAGACTTTTTAATTTAATTTAATTTAATTTAATTTAATTTAATTATTATTGCTTTTGTTGTTGTTATTTTGAGACAGTGTTTCATTATGTATCTCTGACTGTCCTGGAACTCACTATGTAGCCTTGGTTAACCTTGAACTGAGATCCACCTGCCTTTGCCCCCACCCCCAAGAGCTGGGATTAAAGGTGTGTACAACGATGCCCTGCTCCCTCATAGACTTTTAACTCTCAAGCCAGGCACCGTATCTGGTTCCTCCATCTGGGGTTGATCTAGGTCAACCCCAGCCTGGTGCTTAACCAAAGCAGACACTGAGTTTATAATTTCCATCATGTATGCTACTTGATAGCCACAATTGATTTCCTATAAACTTGAATGTCTCTGAGGGACAAATGATGGCAACATGGCAGGAGCTACATTAAGTAGGAAGGCTTGTTCCCTCCCCTCCTTCCTGTAGCAACACTCTAAGACAAGGTGAAGACAGGCCAACACCTGCAGGGCAGTCAGTGAAACCCAAGAAGCTTCCTGTGACTTTGCTATTTTATGAGCTGCATTAACTTAGACATAGCCAAGCAGAAGGACCAACAAGCAATCAAGATCTAAACCTCCACCATCCTCTCTCGTTGTCTGCCCACCACGTGTCTAAGAGGCCCAGTCAAATGCAGGTACTACGTTCCAAAAGACTGGAAAGAGTGAGAGCTTCATTCTCTTAAGCATTCACCCCTTCTACAAGCATTTACTAATCATATACCGTGTCTCAGATGTACTTGATATTGAAGAGACAAAGCCAGGCCGGTGAAGACCTCTAAAATCCCAGAAAAACAAACAAGGAAGTAGATGATGATAGCCCAGCCACCAGGGCACAGGAAGTCGGCGGCTGTGAATTCTCAGGGTGGATAGTGCTGACCGTGCAGGACGTAGGGTGCGTAGTGTGCAGAGATGACAGAGCTCCGGGAAGGCAGAGTTCAGCTTCTTTAAAGATGGCCAGGCATTAAGTAGAGAAATCAAGAAAGAGCGATGAGCAAGGAGAACGAGCTACTATAAGGACAAAGACAGCTGCACACAGAGATAAAAGAATGGTGAGCTCAGGGGCTCTGGGCGTGGCTTCCACATTCTTCCCCCCCTCACCCACCCCTCACACCCCAGTGGAGTGGCTTTCTTGGCAGAATTGAGTTCCTGGAAAGACAGGTTGGGAGGTGATGTGAAGCCTTTCCCATCTCCTGCTTTAGAACTGGGGAAGCTAGAGTCTGGAATGCACAGTAGTAAGAAAAAAAAATGAGCCTGTCATGTATTCTAGAGGCTCTGGGACCCACTGTGTTAGAATCCACATTTGAACCTTCCTTCCTAAAAATAAACTGCCTTCTCCATGTGACCAAAGATGGTAAAGACAAGGAGCTGGAGAGGGGCCCAATCAATGGTTAAGAGAACGTGAGGCTCTTCCAGAGGATCGGGGTTCGATTCCCAGTGCCCACATGGCAGCTCACAAATGTCTGTAACTCCAATTCCAGGAGGCATGGCAACCTCTTCTGGCCTCTGCAGGTACCAAGCATGCACGTGTCATAAAGACAAACATGCAGGCAAAGTACCCATACACACAGAAATAAGTAAATAAATAAATGCTAAATAAATAAACAAATAGATACTAAAGACAGCCATTGTCCCACTAGACATAATGGTGATAACTCAGAGGTCCATTTTAAAAAGACTCCCTTGTATAGTCTGAATGCATCTGTCCCCATCCCCCCAAAAATTCACAGATTGAAATCCTGATCCCAGAGGTTATAGTACTAGGAGTGATTGAATCACGAGAGTACGGCCTTCTAAATGAGGCTCAAAGGAGGTACTAGCATCACTCCCACCAGGAAAAGACCCAGGAAGAAGGTCCCACCTGTGAGAAGGAGGCAGACACCAGCTCGGCTGGCACCTGGCTCTTCCTGAACTTCTCAGAAGGTGAGAAATATGCTGGTGGTGTTATAGCCACCCAGACCGTGTGGTTTTGCAGCGGGCGGGGTGGTTGTCTTGTTTGTTTTGATCTTGCTATATAACCTAGGCTAACTTCCAACTTGTGATCCCCCTGCTTCAACCTTCTAGCTCTCTTACAGCCACTCCCCAAGGCTACCCCCATTCCCACCTTACACTCTCAGTGATACCTAAGACTAAGTAAACCATTCCCGATACACACTTTGATGTGTCTATAAAAAGAATAAAGTGATATATATTCTATGGGGGTATGGGGAGGTAAGTGTGGGGGAAGGGTGTGCAGGCCCAAGCCCAGGCATCCCTTCCTCCAGAGGGACCAGCCACACTCGAAGGTATAGTATAGAATAGAGTTTATTCAGAGCATGGGGAGGGGAGTTAAGAGGGTAGTAGAGGCAAAGAAAGGCAGAGAGAGGGAGAGAGTAGAGAAGTGGAGGGGGGAGAGGAAAGGGGGAGAGATAAGAAATAAGAGAGGCAAGAGCATGAGAGAGAGGAGGTGCAAGTAGCCCCTTTTATAGTGGGCAAGGCCCACCTGGCTGTTGCCAGGTAACTGTGGGGTAGAGTTTAGACAGAATGCTAACACACTTGGTTTCGGTCACATAAAATGCAATGTATCTTGCAGAACAGACAGCACACAATTCTTTCAAATATTGCCTGCTTTTATTTATGTATTTTTTTACATCTATGTTTATTTGGGGTGTGTGTGTGTGTGTGTGTGTGTGTGTGTGTGTGTGTGTGTGTGTGTGTGTATGTACATGGGCATGTGGCTCCATGGCACTTGTGTGGAGGTCAGAGGACAGTTTGTGGGAGTCAGTTCTCTCTTCTCACCATGTGGACTCAAAACTCAGGTTGTCTCCAGGTTGGTGTGGTGATTTACTCTTGTAATCCCAGTATATGGGAAACTGAAGCAGGAGGATCACCATGGAGGCAAGGTCAGTCCATGCCACAGTGACTTCCAAGACAGCCTGAAGACCCTCCTCCTCTCAATAAATAAATAAATGGATGAATAAATAAATAAATAAAATAAACAAACTCAAATGTCAGCTTCTTTACACAATAAGTGATCTTTCTGGCCCACTTTTTGATTCAATACGTAAGAATTAATATGTGTATTACTAGAATATAAATAGTATGCATACTAACTCATTTCCTAGTCCACTTATCAGATGTATAATATCTGAGGCCCAGTACAAAAGGAAAACATGGGGGTTCCTTGTTCAAAATATAAGCATTTTCTAGACAGCAACACTAAACTAGACATGAAGCCCAGTTTCTGCATGTGAGTTCTCTGCTGGCAACCCAGCTCATCTGCCCAAAAAGCTGTCCCTGAATCTACCCACTGCCTGCCAGGACCTGGGAAGACACTAGCCAGCCAAACCAATGCACTCTATGCCCTCCCTCTGCAGGTTACAGCAGAAAGGAAGAAAGGGAATATTCTCTCTGACATTTGATGGGGACTGAGATAGGTCTTGGGTCACCTAGAAGCCACCTTATCTCTGAGGTCAGCAGGGACTTGCCTAAGGAAATGACCTAGAAGCTGAGGGCTGGAGAGTGACGCAGATCTGGTAGGCACAGCTTAGCAGGGAAGGTACCTTAGGCCCAAGGAAGACAATGTACAAAGGTTGGAGAAGAGCCTGCAGGGTGGTGCAGCTGGAGAAACCACAGGATGGAGCTTGGCTGCTGCCCAGAAGAGTCATGGTAGGGGCAGCTGGGGGAAGGCAGCAAACGAGATCAGGGCCAGCCTCGGAGGAAGGCTGATTTTATCCTAAAGACAGCTAGAAGCTCTTAATGGGTTTCTTGGCCCCCCTCCCAGCTGCATAGTGAGCCAGGATGGGTATCAACAGCTTTATTGGAGGAGGAAAACCAAGCTACCCTTCCTGGTTCCAGATGAAGAGTCAAAGAAAACACAGAAAGATGGCCCGTGGAGCAGCTCAGGCAGGAAGTCCCATTGGGCGGAGCCCTTCCATCTTATAAGAGCCATGGACCCTAATACATGAGAACCAGGACTGAGCAGGAGGCCAGGAGAACATTAGAGAGGTGGATCCTTACCCAATGCCTCATTGCTACAGGCTCAGCAACAGGGCATCACTTACACGGTAGGTGGTAGGCGGCAGGGCTGTTTTCTGTGCAGCCTCCGAAGGGCCTATTCCACACCATCATGCCTACTGGGAACCTTGTGTTTGCACCTTGCCCTTCCTACCAGATATCCAGTGTGGCCTGAGAATATGAACCATGTCTTGCCAGGCCTGGTGGTGCATGCCTTTGATACCAATACTAAGAAGGCAGAGACAGGCAGATCTCTATGAACCTGATCTACAAAGTGAGTCCAGGACATCCAGGGCTTGTTACACAGACCCTGACTTGAAAAATCAAAAACCAACAAGCAAATAAAAAATCTATGTCTTACTTGTTTTTTAATTCTAGGTCTTTACAAGGGAAACCATATCCCATAGTTTGAAGGTGTTCTCCAAAGCTCATGCTATAGAAAACCTGAAATCCACTTAATGGTGATATCTGGGGATGAGGCCCTTGGGAGGCCATCAGACTCAGACGAAGCCATAAGGGCGGGAGCCCTGTGCTGGGACCAGCAGCTTTATAAGAAGAGGAAGAGCCCCATGCATCCTAGCTACTGGTATATGTTCCTCTTGGTACAATAAGAAAGCCCTTTCCAGATGCAGCCTCTAGCCTTGGACTTCTCACTGCCACAGTAGAGAGTTTCCTGCTGAAAGACTACATTTCACAGCTTCCCTTGCTTGCAGACTACAGAAGTCTTTTCTGCCCTAACAAGGGGCTACTTCTCATCTCCTCTGTAGGCATTTTGGCTCTCCACTGCTGTCCCACCTAAGGTCAGAGCGAGCCTTTCTTTCTGCTTTCCGTCTCTCCACAGCTGCTTTAATAATCTAACAACTGTGAGAACTAAATTTCACTTCTAAGTTGCTTGGTCTGTGCTATTCTGTCACACCTACAGAAAACTAAGCCTTCATAAATATGGTGATCAATTTAATTATATGAGTAAATTATACCACCTAGAATTGTACCGACGATATGCTATACGTTGCCATCTGCAGAAGGGAGGGTTCGTTCACAGCGACCGTGGATGATATCTATAAAGACAAAAATGTTTGACTTCAATGCTGTTGACTCTAAAATACATCTATGAAGTCCATCGGTTTTCTAATTTGAGGCTTACCCAGAAATGATGAAAGTCTCTGTCTATTTGGTTGTAATATGCTTGCAAGCAGAACTAAATGTTTAAGCTTTATCTCCCACAGGGCCTGACATACAGTAAGTGGCTCATCATTCAGTGACTGTGTAGACCACACCCACATACACACCAACTCATGCATATTTCTGTGCTACTAAAGGTTTTTTTATGGGCACAGATTCAATAGTTTGTTTAAATGTTCAATAGAAGTACAAACAGAACATTCAACATACAACACAGTGTATACAATGCATATCAAAGCATATGAGTTTGTACTCATCAGACATCAAAACCCACAAAGGTGGCTGATAATCAACACCGACTGTTTGGGAGAGGCTTGCAGTGTTTAATTGAACAACCTCAGAAAGGAAGTCACTTGTTCTGCTCCATATCTCCAAGCTAGAAAGAAATAGAAAAGGGTTTAGATAAAATGTTGTAACTGTAAAATCAATTCAGAGAGGAAACGTCTCAGAAGTGATTCTCAAGAAGTTTGGCTTCATGATGTGGCATCTGAGAAAGAGCTGGGCAAGTAGAAGGGCGGCTTTACTAACAGTATTACTCAGGAGCCAGAGGGAGGGTACACAGTGAGCCACATATCTCTGGAGTTCCAGCCTCAGAGAAGAGAGCACCCCTAGACCTCACTGGGATTTTTCTCAGTGCTGTTCAAAGCCAGTCCTTGCACTTGGTAGAAAGCAGGTGCCATTTTCTCTACAGCCACAGATGGTCTAAAATCCCAGCTCCCTCTGAAGTCTCTTCTACTTCTGCTTTGTCCCTGAGACCCACCAGAGAATCCCAGATTCTGTCTTATGCCACACCCCCCAACTCCCAACCTGGTCACTTCCTCTATACCTCCATTAGCTTGATTTTCTCCAGGCAAATACAAATTCCCATAGCTAGGAGTAAGCCGCTAGTGACTACTTTGTTGAGCACACGATACCAGAGGCTCCATTCCTCACTGTGAGTAGACCCATAGACTTCATTGCAGTGTTCTCTTATTCATCCTATCTTGTTTCTCTGCCCTTGACAACCAGCTTGCTCTCATTCCCACTATCACAGTAAAGAAAAGCACAGTGAATACAACCTCTGCTTGAGACTGACTGGTGTATGGTTTTATTTCTTTTGATTTATCTGCTTGATTTCTGCAAATAAAATTTCTACTGGATAGGGTGGTGCATAGATCTTCCTCAAGGCCCTCCAGGAGCCTCTCACCATCTTCCTTCCCCTCGTCCTCCATAAGAACTCTGTCGAGGTCGGACTTTTCACTGATTCATCCTGTGGAGACCCCCTCAGCTTCTTGTGCTGCCTCCCTTTCTCCTGTGTACATCTCTTTCAGCTTCCTCCTTCCACCCTGCCTTTATCTTTTTCTCATTATCCTTAAAAACAGAGACACGGGTCATTTTGGTTTAAGGGATTTCCTAGATAGAAAGCACAAGGAGTTCTGAAAGTTCAGAGTTGACACAGTCCAGAGTGCTAACAAGAAAATCATGAGTTCAAAGCCAGCATGGATTAAATGGCAAATTCCAGCTTTGGTTACATGACAAGACAAACAAAAACCTGATAGAAAAGAGGAACAGACCACTCTCCAGACTGATCTGATAGCGGGTGCTGCAAGCATTGACCAGTCCCACCCAGGCTTTAAGGTTAGACGATGTCACAAACAGATAGCACTGAAGAGGCATAGCATGGAACCCTAGACAGAGTAATACTCGGGCAGAAGAGGAGGTAGAAGAATAAGGAACTCCACCACCAGATCATCTGACATGAGTTAAAGGGCTTTGGAAAATCAAGTAAAGACAAATAAAGAGAACACTAAGCAGACAACAAGGACCCAGACTAGCTCACTGCAGCCACTGGCTCAGAGAGGCCCTGATCAAAGCCAAGGTCAAGATGCTTACCAAGCCGTGCAGTGGTGGCACACGCCTTTAATCCCAGCACTTGGGAGGCAGAGGCAGGCGGATTTCTGAGTTCGAGGCCAGCCTGGTCTACAGAGGGAGTTCCA
>CM052712.1:52199055-52248625 GCA_028551405.1 Uromys caudimaculatus
GGGGGGGGGGGGGGGGGGGGGGGGCAGGGGGGGAGAGAGAGTACTATCACAGAAGCCTTCAGCATCTCTCATTCTGTTATGAGTCTAAAGTCATCGATACCCCTGCAAAAGAAGTTTCCTTCCCCATAGCAGCTGGCAGCTGCACAGAACATAAACTTCAACATGATTTCTGGAGGCAGCATGGATTACTGACATCAGCATGACCTCCAGCGACAGCACAGAACACAGACCTCAACATGGCCTCCGGTAACACAGACCACAGGACTTCAACAGACATGAACACGCCCTCTGTCAGTAACATGAATCACAGACATCAGCATGGCCTCTGGTGGCAGCATGGACCGGCTCCTAGGAGGTCTTTTGAGGAGACTTGATCCAGAAAATGAACCATTCTTCATCTCAGTATAACTTTGTGTTGCTCAGAGTTGGGGTGATCATGTAGCTGGGCAGGATGTCTGGGGACAGGACCTGTTCAACCTCCAAACTGCTGAACACCACCCTGCCGTTGGCACCCTGCCAGAACCCCAGGCACCACCATCATGTTTGCAGCCCACAGGCAGCGCAGAGACCCATGTTCTCCTCTGGCCAGCGAGGAGGACAACATAAGCCGCAGAGGCAGCAGCGGCAGCGGCTTCATGACAGTCCCGTTGGCCCCACAGTTCCTTCGTGTTCTTTGCAAGTTACCTCTGTTCTTTCCAAGTTACCTCTGTGTTTGGCTCTCAGGTCTCTCCTGAATCTGATGGAGCATAAAGGTTTTTGTTTGTTTGTTTGTTTGTTTTTTGTTTGTTTTTTTGCCTTGTTTCGTTTGTGGTTGTCTTTTTGTTTTGTAAGCCTGTTTTTCTCTGCTTTCTCTATTTCAGGGATTACTAGGGATTTTTGATCTGCTCATCATATACCCACATGGTGTATAGACTCAACCTTCCCGAGAGAACTTGTAGAGATGGTGGTTGTACTCACTCAACCATTCTGATTCAATATTATGTTTCTGCAAGGCATTACAGTCAAGCAAGCATCCTTATACGTATGTGTATGTGTCAGTGTCGCATGTGTGGGAGGGCTCATGGAGGCCTGAAGAGGGTGACCGATCCCTTGGAGCCAGGGTCATGGTGGTGCTAGGAACCAAGCTCAGGTCCTCTGGAAGAGAAGGACACACTCCTAACCACTGAGCAATCCCTCTAGCCCACAGTGCACCTAATTTTTCACCTCCCTTTACGAATATAATTAGAGAGCCGGGTGTGACAATACACATCTTTAATCCTAGCACCTGGGACTCGATTCAAGATGGTGACAGTTGCTCAGCCAGCTTTCCCACATAGCTTCAGGTCTTGGTCTCATCCACAGATGCTGGGCATGAAGGCCATCATCTGTCAGCAGCCAGGACCGGCCCTTCGTTCTCCATGTAGGAAACCAGCAGGCGCACACAAATTAAAGAATGTTAGGAAGCAGCCAAGACTCACTGTCCCGCTTCAGCGACTGTCAACATCTTGTCTGGCTTGTTTTATGTTCGGCATCAGTATATTGTACTTTTAGGCTTAGTTTGACTCTGGTTCTGAAACATAAAAATGTTTAAAAAGAAAACTTAACACACATATTTCTAAATGATAACAATGAAGCTCTAATATCATTATAGCACATTATAGTTAGACTGTATCTTCCACAAGTGGTGACAGTAACTCCTCCCGAATTCTGCACCCCGAGTTTACCACATTCCATCAAGAATGGATTCCTTTTGAGTCAGGGTGGGCCTTAGTCACTCACTGTAATTACATAATGTGTGTGTGTGTGTGTGTGTGTGTGTGTGTGTGTGTGTGTATGTGTGTGTGTGTGTGCGCGTGCCTGTCTCTCCCTCTCTCTCTCTCTCTCTCTCTCTCTCTCTCTCTCTGTATGTGTGTGTCTGTCTGTCTGTCTGTGTCTGTATCTATGTCTGTGTCTGTGTCTGTGTGTGCAGGCAGTTTCTGAGACAAGGTCAGAAAGGCCTCTGAACTTC
The DNA here is from genome assembly GCA_028551405.1 of Uromys caudimaculatus. Lineage (NCBI taxonomy): Eukaryota > Metazoa > Chordata > Mammalia > Rodentia > Muridae > Uromys > Uromys caudimaculatus. Next base: position 52,201,043 of record CM052712.1, read on the forward strand.
CATCTTTTCTTTTGAAATGTTTAGTCTCGAGAAGTTTCCTCTTAGAATCCAGCTGTCATGCCATGGGTAGTCCAACCATCCATCATTCCCCATGGAGCCCTGACACTTAAGCTTTTCTACCAAAAGGCTTTGGACAATGTAAAGATTAAGGTATCTCCATGTTTCCTCCCCAAATTCCTAACCCACAGGATTTATGAACAAACCACATGGCTGGGTTTGCTCTCTGTGTGGGTTTTGTTGATGTTGGGTTTTGTGGCACCGAGGATGGAACCCAGGGCAGCCTGTACTGAACTATAATCCCTCTCTCCCCATTTTGTACAGCTTCTCACTAAGTTACTCAAGCTGAATTAGACAGAACTCACTCTATGGCCCAAGCAGGCTTTGAACTCATGACCCTCCCTCCTACTTCAGTCTCTGGAGTAGCTGCAATCACAGGTCTGTGCAACCACACCCAATTATAGCTGATGTTTTACTCCATTAAATTATAGGGTGCTTTGTTTCTGGCCATGTTTACTTTTCTCTCATTGCTTCTAAAATTTATCTTTATGATTGATTGGTTTAAGTTAAGATCTAGGAAAGGGTCTCACGTTGATTTGAGCTGGCATTTCTATTGAATAGCTTTTAATTCACAAGAGTCTGCTGTACTTTTTAATGATTCTTTGTGGAGAAACTGAGTCTTTGTTCTGACAGAACACCTTCCTTTCTGTTTTGGGAAACCTGTTAAATTCCCAGCATTGATTACTATGCTCTTCCATGGCTCCTATTTATTGGAAAGTGATGTTTAGCCCTAGAGAATATTTGGCAAACATTTTTGCCAACAACCCTGAGACTCAATATTTTAGACTTCATCTGCCGTTGTCACCCAAAACAATCACGGGTAATATGTAGATGGATGCACAGGGCCGCACACCAATTAGACTTTATTTTCAAGATCAGTAGAGGTCATATTTGGCCCATTAGCCATTGTGTGCTGGCCCTGATCAAATAAAAACAGCAAACAATACGGTGTAGAATGGAGAATGGACAAATATTTAAGGAAAGCGAACATGAAAAGAAAACTAAACTAAAGTAACCTCAGAGCCAACATCTATAAAGGGACTGAGTGAAAGAAACAGGAGCTTTGAAGGAAGTCCCATATGCTGCTGTAGAGAATTCTAAGATTCAATACTCTTAAATGAAGATAATGTGAGCACTCAAATAAAAATCTCAGAAAGTACACATAGTATGTCTGTGACCTCAATTGGAAAGTGTGATATTTGGCTTAATCAATGTTCTATTGCTGTGACAAAACACCATGACCCCAGAAACTCTTATAAAGAAACATTTAATTGGGACTGCTTATAGTTCATTATCACCAAGGCAGAAATCATGGCATGGTGCTGCACAAGGCAGGGTAACTAAGAGTTCTACATGGGATTGGCAGACAGTAGGAAGAGAGAGTGACACTGGGCCTGGCTTGAGCTTCTGAAACCTGAAAGCCCACCCCCAGTGACACACTTCCTCCAACAAGGCCACACCTACTACAACATGGCCACACCTCCTGCTTTTTACTAACATATTTTTATTGATTATTTGGGAATTTCACACAATGCATCCCAATCACACTTACTTCCCAGTCCTCCAAGGTCCACACCCCTGAAACCCACCCTTATGAGACCCTAGAAAAAAGAAGAAGAAAAAATCAAGTCCAATTTGTGTTGCCCACATATTCACTGGAGCATGGTCAAACTCCCAGTGGCCAGCCCCTTAAAGAAAACTGATTTCTCTCCACCAGTACCACACCAGAAGCCGTCAACTGTGAAGAGCTCATTTCAGCATCCCTGTCACAAATTTTAAGAGTTCTCTTCAATGGCTTCCTATCTAGACTCTTTCTTTTGGGGGAGGGATGGGGAAGAGAGAGGTTGTCACAGAAGCCTTCTATGCCTCTCATTTTCAACTGTGGATCTGCAGTCATTGACACCACTGTAAAAGAAGCTCCCTTGCTCTTACAGTCAGTGGCAGCACAGATCATGAACTTCCACATGGTTTCTGGTGACAGCATGGACCACGAGCAACATCATAGCCCTGGATGGTGTCACAGTCATCAACATGGCCCCAGGCTACAACACTGGTTACAGACATCAACATGGCCCCAGATGGCCACACCTGCCTGTTGACCAAGTGTTCAAATGTATGAGCTTATAGGGACCATTCCCATTCAAACCTCCACAGAGAGCAAGTTTAAAAATTGTTCTACAACACTAAACTAGAAAGGGACAAAGAAAAATTTTTAAAAAGGGGAGAGGGATTCATAGAAGTAATGGCCAGAAATTCAATATCAACCTATGGAAGATACAGACAGAGAGCAGTGAGATGGGAAAGAAGAGATAGCGAAGAAGTGAGAGTTAATATATATTATATATTTTATAAAATAAGAATGTGAAGTCTTTAAGTAGAAATGGCACACCTGGAAGCAGCCAGGAAGACAGCAGTGCATGTTTATGACTCTGTAGACATACAATAATATGATGCAGAGCTAGAAATGTCCCAACATGGCAGAACACTTGCCGTGTGTGTGTGTGTGTGTGTGTGTGTGTGTGTGTGTGTGTGTGTGTGTGTGTGTGTATGTGTGTGTGTTTTACCAGATTCAAGTTCTAGCATGGGGCAGGGCTTAGTGTGCTAAAATTCCTGTTCCATAGGATTTTGTAAATTCTCCACACATACCCATTGCCATATTCAGTAACTCTCAATTAAGACATGATGATTTCAAAAGTGCTGCTCCAGCTAAATCTCACTTGCAGACAAACTTGGCAACTGCTCTGCTCTGAAGCAGTCATGTGAGACTAGGGACCATGTTGCCTTTTTCTCTACTTCAATGCTTGTTACAAAGCCAAGTGCTTCCTGGTCCCTTTTATAGTTCCTGGCTCCCCTCCTTCCTCCTTCCTTGTGCATGAGCTCCTCCCTAGATGGGCCTGTTGGTCACCTTCCTCCCCACTGCTTTGATGGAACAAGATTCTCTTTCAACATTGTGTCCTGAGACCAAAGTGCTATTGACCACTCCCTCAATGCAACTCCAACGTGATCTGGCCCTGAACTTCTGCACTCTGGCCGAGCCAACACTTGTGCTGACTACCTGGACCATGACTGCTCCTGGCCCCACCATGGCCTCAAGATATGGGCTTTGCCAGGAGGCCCTGATATACTTAACTGAACACTGACAGAGCTACGCTAGGTCCTGTGGAGGCGGAGTGGAGCCCAGCCTGATGTTTGCTCTACAAGAGTTCTAGCTGGAGACAGAGATGAAAGAACAAAGGTGGACAGCTGTGTGAGTGACCAGGGTGATCACACAGGTTCTCCAAGGACCACCTATGTGTTCTTTGCCAATCTTCTTAGCAAAGTTCAAATTCTAAGCCCTGTCCCCCTGGGTGGAACCATAGAAGGATATGACTTAGGAATCTACATTATAAACAATCTCTAATAGTCACACACACACACTCAGGGTCGTTGGATGGAAGTGAGCAAGCTTTCCATTCTGTCATCTTCTGTCTGCCCTGATAGATCACCATGAGGAACCCCAGCCCAAGGCCTGTGTGAGATACCCCAGTGATTAGAAGAAACATGCACATGACACTTCTTTGTGCTTTGAGACTTTATAAAGCTGGATAAATGGGGTACTGACTGGTTTTGTGTGTCAACGTGACACTAGCTGGAGTCATCAGAGAGAAAGGAGCCTTAGGTGAGGAAATGCCTCCATGAGCTCCAGCTGTAAGGCAATTTCTCAATTAGTGATCAGTGGGGAGGGTCCAGCTCATTGGGCGATGGTCCTGGATTCTGTAAGAAAGTGGGCTGAGCAAACCAGGGGAAGCAAGCCAGAAAGCAACATCTCTCCATGGCGTCTGCATCCACTCCTGCCTCCAGAATCCTGCCCTGCTTGAATTCCTCTCCTGACTTCCTTCAATGATGAACAGCAATGTGATGGTGTAAGCCAAATAAGCCCTTCCCTCCCCAACTTGCTATTTGGTCATGGTGGGTTTTTTTGCAGCAATAGAAACCCTAAGACAAATGGTTACCTTTTAATATTCTGTTATTGCAGTGAGATGCTGGTCTTTAACAAAGTTAAACATCCTGTTACTTCCCATGGTGTCCTTAGCTGCTCTTTGATTTTTGTTTTGTTTTTTAGTTAGGGTCTCAGATAACACTGGCTGAGCTCAAACTACTATACAGCCAGGGATGACCTTGAAGTTCTAATCCTCCTGTCTCCACCTTCCAAATGATGGAGTTTCAGGCCCGCCCCACCTCACCTGGTTTACTCAGTGCAGCAAATCAAACCCAGAACTTTGCACACGCTGGTGAAGCATGCTATCAACTTAGCTGCATGCCAAAACCAGCCGATGCCCTTTGAAAGTTCACAGCTAAGTGCCTCTCTCTGCTCTCAAGCCACTTCTGAGCAGAAACTCTGAGCAGCTGCGAGGGCAGAGCTGGCCAGCAGGTCCTTTCTGGACACACCTGAACTTTCATGCAGGGAGAGGAATGTGACACACCCACTTTCCCAAGCAGCTCCAGGTGGCAGTGAAAACCACACACTTTTACAAGGGAGATGTGAGTATCACACCAAGAGTTAGCCAGTCACCTCTGCTTGACAGGGGGGTTTGAAGTAAACCTTTCAAGCTTGTGTAGGTGGCCTGGGACTTCAGAAATAAACTACTTAGAGCTGTCCGTAGAGGAATAATGGCAGTTGGTGACCCATCTTAGACACCCACAATCCAGCAGCGAGGTGGATCTATCAGAATTCTATTTGTGAGAATAGACACACTCTGTTTGGTGGGGTGGGGGTGTACTGAGCCACATTAACACTTGAGTATGTTACACATGCAGTCATAAGAATATTCAAATAATGACTTACAATATACAGAGAGCATTTTTACAATGGAGTACCCCCCCAAGCAAATCTACAAAACGATCTCCTCCTATGCCTTTAGATGACTAAACTGAGGATCAGAAATATTGAGTGGCTGACCCAAAGACACACAGCCAATAAGTCACATTGTTATATATGTGTTGTGTAGAGAATCAAAATTCATATCAAATGATACCAAATGGCAAAGGGAATATAGATGTTCAAGTAACAGGAGGAGTCTGTTGGTGGGGTGGGATTCAGGCCCAGGTTGACCAGAAAGCTATCTCTGTTCGCCATTACCTATCTCTCATTTGCCTTTATTTTTATGCTAGCTTTTATTTTTTAGTGTTTTTGTCTTGTTTTATTTTGTGTGATTTTGTTATCGTTGTTGTTGTTTGTCTGCTTGTTTTTTTGGTTTTTTGGTTTTTTTTTAATTAGAAGCAATGAGCTGAGGCTAGGGATGTAGCCCAGTTGATAACAGTTTGCCTGGCACACATGAAGTCCTGGGTTAGACCCTCAGCACCAAGTAAATGAGGTGTGGTGATGTACACGTGTAATCCCAGCGCTCTGAGATAAAAGAGAGAGGATCAGAAGCCAAGGTCATCCTTATGTATCTAAGGCGTTTGAGGCCAGCCTGGGTCACTTGAGACCTTGTCTCAAAACCAAACAGGAAAGGCAACCACTGAAGATAATTTCTGAAGGGGCTTTACTTCTTTGCTTTCATTTTACCAGGGGTCAAGGGAACGGCCCACACTGACTGGCACAGACCTACATGCCCACATGTGAGCCCATGACCAGGGCCAATCAAGGCCAGAGCCCAGAAGCTGAAGGCTGGACCAGTCCCATGTAAACACAGCTTCTCTGCCGTGAGGGCGGGGGTAGAATGGAGCTTGCAGTCAACCACAGCATCCACTATGAACTGGGGCTGGCACTGGTGTCTTAGGATCCAAAACCTTTCTCCTGCTCTTCTTTCCTTTATCTAACATATGGTTTGCCTTCACTTCGGGAGCTGATGGCCTCAAGGAAGGTTTTCGTATTTGAATATGCATGCCTCTAAACAGAACTCCTTCCGACTGCTGGACATCCAGACGGGTATTGTCTTTAGTACTCTGCCAGGCTCTGTGAAATCCTGTTTCTTCCATTTCTTCTCAACTCCTGTTCCTCTGAATTCTTTGGCTGCCTTCGCCTTTGTTTTAAGTACATTTTTGTTTCTTTGTGTGAGAGCCCAACCAGGAAGACAGAAGCCACTCTGAATATTTAAAACAGAGGAAATTTAATGCAGGGAGATGAAAAGAAACTCAGAAGCCAAACAAGAAAGGATGAAGCAATCCTGAGACTAGCCACAGCAGGAAGTCGCTGCCACTCCTAGGAGGGAGGGACAAAGAGGGGAAGCCATGGGACCAGAGCCCAGGGGCTGGCATCGCTCACAGGAAGCTGGAATCGTGCGGGCTGGTGAGAGCTCATAGAAGAGCCACAGCAGCTGCCAAAGATCCCACCCCTGCACAAAGGGAGAGGGAAAATGCTGGTTCCCTTCCTGCTGCTCTCTAGGTCCTGGGCTTCACGCTGGCCAGACCCACCCGGAAATCAGCTGACAAGTCTGCAGGCTGCAGCCTACAAGGACAGGTCCTCAGTCTAGAGAGCTGGAAGGAAAAAGGGTTAAGTCTTGGGCCAGATGGTCCTAGAAGCACCTAGGCATGTAACACACACCTATAATTCCAACCCTCTGGAGGCAGAAGCTGAATAATTAAAAATTAAAGGCCAGCCTAGACTATGAAGCAAATCCAAGGCTATCTTAAACTATTTAGTGAGACTCTGCCTTTTGAAAAAACATCTAGCACTCTGGGAGGACACTTGTCCCTTTCATTTCAGGCTTTTTATCCCTTATCCAATACTGGAAAGAAAAAAGAAAAGAAAAGAAAAAAACCAGAAAAGTCCCCAAACCAACAGATTTGCATGACAAATGTCTTAGATGTTCATTGTGAAAATTCTGGAATATTAGAGAGGGGGAGGAGAGAGGGTAAAACCATGATCCAGTTAGCTCTTAAGAGATAAACCATCAGCCAACCACAGGGTCCACAATGCCACGGAGCTATCCATGGTCTGTCAATAGAATAAACTCTCACATTTTGAAAAGTGTGTGTGTGTGTGTGTGTGTGTGTGTGTGTGTGTGTGTGTGTGTGTGTGTGTGTGTGTGTGTGTGTAGAAGGCAGGGATAAATACAAACATATAAGACAGTGGACCTGAAGCTGTTCCCTCAGAGAGTTGCTGGACACCAGTTACCTTGTCCAATTTGGTCCACTCTAAGCCAGCTGGCCAGCGCTGCGGAGTCATCTGCCACAATGGAGCACTCTGTCTGTCACCCTCCTCAACAGCAGATGGTCTGCCCCGCATTCATCTATGTCACACACCCGTGCTAGGGGAGACCCTGCCATGCACTGCTGTAGTCACTACCGTGAGCCTTCATCTCAGAGGGCTGGGATATTATGCTTATAAGCTCAAATAGGCTTCGGAGGCAGTAAGAGGGTCCCTGGGCATCCTGACAATAGAAAGGGGTTGAGCAAGGGACCGTCAATGGGGTGCAGGTTAGACTCTCAAGTCAATTGAATTGATCATGCAAATGTAGGGTGGGGTGCTGTGAACAAGGGGAAGCGTTTCTCCTTGAGCACCTCTCTGTCACCCTCAGCTTCCTGAGCTCTTGATTTAGCTCCTCCCGAAATGTTTTCCTCACATTGTTTATTTGAAGCTGATCGTCTGGGCATCAAGCCCAGTTTAATATAATTTTTACTGTTGAGACTGTAGCCCCAATTCTATAGAGATGGTTATTATCATTGTTGTCTAAGACACCTTAGTACCACAGCAATTACCGAGGCCAGGTGCACGCCCACAATCACCTCAACCCATCCGCCTACTCCACCCCTTTCTGCAAACCTCAGAAATGAAGCCAAATACCCACTCCCATGTATGATACAGCAAAGTAGGCAAAGGAGATATTTGGCTACTATCTAGATAATGTGATCGGTACAGGTCAACAGTTCATATTATTTAAGTCCTACAGTGTATGTAGATATTAAAAGAATGTGGAATATTCCATTGCTTGAGTCCTGTAAACACACAGACTGCTTCTCCAATTTCTCTCCCTAATTATGTTTTACATAACCTAATGCATTCATGCTAGTTTGCATCCTCTTAAGATCTACCTGGTGAAAAGTGTGTCACCTGGTAGGTCAAAGAGAAAGAGTGGCCACAGGACATCTGAGGGGACAACCAGTGATAACAGGACATATTCAGCACTAACAAAAGAGTTTTTGTAATGATTGGTATGAAAAATGGTGTGTGTTCATGTGTGTGTGTGTGTGTGTGTGTGTGTGTGTGTGTGTGTGTGTGTGTGTATGTGTGTGTGTGTGTGTGTGTGTGTGTGTGGTCCATTCCCAGTTTTACTGCCGAGTTGGTTCAGGCCCTTAGTATGTCTTTCAGCTGCAGGTGTTGAAGGCAAGGGATTGGAGCAATAACCCTAGGGTGTGGGCATGGGCCAATAGCTGTGCACCTCTGGCTTCCCTCCAAGACCCAAGCTGGAGCCTCTGTCCGGGCTTGCATCTGCAGCAGATACAGCCTTGCTGAAGAATCATATCACACTCTCAGTGAGAATCACTGCAAAAACAAATAAAACACTTTAAATGTTTAAACGTATTTCCAAGTATTCATATTCCAAATAGTTAGACTCTGAGCCTATTGGGCCAAGAGCCCAAGCTTCCTGGGCATGCTAGAGGCTTCCAGCAATTTTCCTAAGATCAGGAACTACATAACAACTGCAGATATCATCCTCTTGGATCCCAAGACAAATTCCCAAGGTATTGCTCCAGGAAACCAACCGTTATCCGTGTCCAAATGCCTCTTGCCCATGCCTACAGGAGATTCTGCTCAACAAGTTTAATAAATGCTCCAAAGACCTATGTGAGACTATGGTCTGTGTCTACAATGAGGCTGCAACTTGTGAGTGGGAGGAAGGGAAGGGCAATCTGGGAGTGGGAAGATGGGGAAGAGAGAGGAAGAAAGAGAACCAGAGATGAAAAAAAGAGCCTGCGGCCTGCTGAGGCTATTGATAGCTCTTGAAGGAATTGATGCCTGAACCAATTTTTAGTTGGTAATCTTGTGTAAACCAGGATTGCTTAGATTTACTTATCCAGTTGTCATGTTGTTTTGCTTCTTAAGGGGTAAAAGGAAGGGTGGATTTACTCTTGTGTTGGAATTTTTTCAAAATGCAGTAACTATACAATCATGTCCGCTTTTCCCAGGCATACTAGTACCCTTCTCTTGTCCAGAGCATCCAGAGTTCAGCAAATAAAATCAGAAGAGTGCCAAGGGATTTACCTCTAGCAAGCTCACCTCAGTCTATGGAGCTCCACAAAAAAAGTAAATTAAATATCTTCAGTACAAAGGTTGATATATATATATGTTGTATATTTTTATTCATTGCAAGGTGGAAGTAGGTGTGTGCCCTGGGCATGCCACGGTGGTGTGGAGAGTTCTGATGAGGATTTACAGTCAGTTCTATCCTTCTACCGTGTGAACCCTGGCCATCAGTGTGGACCCTGGTCATCAGTCAGGTTTGGCAGGAGGTGCCTTAGCCAAGGAACTCTCTTTCTAGCCCTAGAAAATCCTTTTTTTAAAAAAAAAAAAAGTATTTATTTATATTTATTTTTATTTTTTATGTGAGTACACTGTCGCTGTCTTCAGACACACCAGAAGAGGGCATCAGATCCCATTACAGATGGTTGTGAGCCACCATGTGGTTGCTGGAAATTGAACTCAGGACCTCTGGAAGAGTAGTCAGTGCTCTTAACCACTGAGCCATCTCTCCAGCCTCTCTAGAAAATTCTTATCAGCACTTTCTTCAGTCTTCCCACAGGTCCATTAGAACAGTGGAGTTGAGTGTTCCACACCTTTATGTTTTGTAAGCGCAGAGAGTGGAGGGAGAACATGAAGGAATAAATGAATGAATATTCATCTTCAAAAGCCTTTGTCTGAAGGTTGGAGTTGTGGTTGAATACCAAGGAGTATGTGTGAAGCTAGGGTTTGGGGCTGGGGAGTAAGGCACACTCCCGAGGGCAGAGGAAATGAATCTGCGATTCCCCCAGCCTCTGTGCCCACGTGCCATGAGCCAGAGTCAGACAATCCTTCACCTACAATGCACTCTCCTTCAAAGTTCCAAAATTCAAGTTCATGGCTTCACTGGTACCTGAAGAGGAAGGCAGCCTTGTGCTGCAAAGAGGCAGGGGAAGCTGCAGGAAGCAGTACAGAGGCTCCTGGGAGACTGTCAAGGGCAACTTGTTTTCCTGTGATTTCTACTACAAGACATACTCTAAGAATCTGGCCCTCTCATCAGATTCATCGCTGCTGAATAATTCTCCTTTTGGCAGAAAAATGGGAAAGAAATGGACTAGTTTTTTCCTAATTGTGCACCAGAGCTAGAAACCCCATGTCCTACTATAAAGCACAAGATAATCTTTCTCCCACTCCCCGCTCCACCCCCAATTCTGCAAAAATGCTTCAAACAAAAAGTATAAGGAGGTTAGGGTGATAACTTTGTGGGTAAGAACACTTCTACTCAAACACGAGGGCCTGAGTTCTGATTCTCAGCACTCTGGTAAGTAACCAGATGTGGTCACACAAGCCTGTAACCCCAGTGCTGGGGAGGGGAGGAGAAAGGAGGATGGGTGTGGCTTGCTGGCCTAGGCAAAATCACAGCTTCAGGTCCTGTGAGAGACCCTGTCTCAAGGGAATAAAGCAGAGAGCAATAGAGAGGACACCTGACATCCTTCTCTAGCCTCTCCACATGCAAAGGTGCTCTCACACATGTACATTTAGAGACACACACACAGACACACAGGCACACACACACATACACACAGATACACACATAGACACACGTAGACACATACATACATACATACATACACATAGATACATACACAGACACACATAGACATATACATACATACATACATACATACACATAGATACACACACAGACACACATAGACACATACATACATGCATACACACAGATCCACACACAGACACACGTAGACACATACATACATACATACATACATATATACACATAGATACATACACAGACACACATAGACATACAGGCACACACAAAAACACATACATACACACATAGATACACAGACACACACATAGACATATACATACATACACAGATACACACATAGACACATACATACATATATACAATAGAGACACAGAGACACACACATAAACTCATAAGTGCACGTGCACATAGATACATACACACACAGAGTGGGACAGACAGACAGACACTCATTCCCTTTATCAAATATTTTCAGATGAACGGAAAATGGATTCAAAGCCACAGTTTTGCTGGGCTGTGCCTAACTTGCTGAGTGAGCAGAGACTTCCTGTGCATCTCTGAGTTTCACCTGTTTGCAGGGGGTGTGGAGGGGGAGAATCTGACAAACTTGGCATATAGACTGTAAGGTTCTCCTTAGTTACAGAATTCTGTGAAAAGGACTTAGAAATCAGTGCTAAAAACTTAAAAGAAATAAAATAAGCATCCCTGCCACACCTCAACTCGACCTCTAACAAGCACTTCTCCGGACAGCTTCGGTAGCCCACTCTCCTTCAACTTCCTGTGGTGTGCAGCCAATGCACCCTGCCAGCCTGTCTCCCATGAACCACAGCACTCTCCCTGCCTTTGCTCCAGAAGCCTTCAGTTTAAAAAAAAAAAAAAAAAAAAGGCACAAAATGAAGGGCTATCTCCCTGACTTTTGTTCCCTGGCACAGTTGTTATAGCTCAGGCCTTGTGCGGATGATTCAGCTCTTGGTGTCTTGATATAAAGTAATGATAGCTGTAGTGTAAATGCGTGATGCAGAAACACCCCTATGATTATGCACACTTCCAGATTGTGCAAAAGCATCCTGTCCAGTGATGGCATCGTTTGTAACAGCATGACTTTGGTGTGAGAGCCTTGGTGTGTGGCCCTTTCTTTTCACACTGAGTTATTGAACTTGGTGCAATAATGGTTCAGACACCAATTATCTTCATCTAATCAAAAATAATAATTGTTATTATTGCGGCTACTGTGTGGGGTTCCTCTAGAGAGTGAGAAGAGTTCTATCAGATGGTTCAAATGTCTTTGATACTATATCAGGCAACATTAACCAAGTGTTACTGGACTCGGAACCCACTGTTGCTCTGTTTAGTCAGTCAATACATTTTGGAACAAGGGCAAGCAGCTGGTTCCTGCGTGTAATTCCAGTGCTCCCAGTTGGATTGTGAATTCCAGGCCAAACTGAGCCACATGGTGAGATCTTATCTCAAAAAATAAAATAAACAAAAACAGAACAAACAAAAGGCCCAGACATAGACAATTATGCTTGATTCACCCACTCCTTGGATATTCAGGAACTGCTAAGCATACCAGTTGCTAAAAGAGAAGGAGCTGTGGAGGAAGCTAAAAGGCCTGAGAGTATTGCTTTTTTTATACCTCACTTATTATTTGGGGAGAGGGGAGAGGGCTGTGTCTCAGCACACACGGGGAGCTTAGCGATAGGTCCTAGGAATCCTCTCTCTCTTTCCACCTTGTGAGTCCCAGGACTTGACCTCAGGTTGTAGGGCTCATCAGCAGACCCTCTCACTAGCCCTGAATCTTAGTATATAGATCACAAAAAAACATTCTTGTCCCTGTGAGCTTCTTATCAGCCAGAGGTTGTTAAGGACATCTATCTTGACCTTTCCTGCTGGTGCGGAAAGAGGGGAAGAGTTCTTCTGTATCTCTGAGCTTCGTGCTTCACCTCTGCTTGTTCACCCCATCCCTACAGTAACCCTGCATTACAAAACCCCACATGGAAAGGTTAAAGGCTGTATTAAGAGCCGGTTCTGGTATTCCAACTGAGGCGGGTCACATACATCTGCCACCTGTACAACAGTGAGGGACACCAAGCTTGCTGAATTATTTTATGGCACAGAGGCAAGAAAATCTTTCCCACCATGATGAAAATGTGGAGGTGGGAGAAACCATGTCTGAAATATTTTCATTACATATCCAATGATTAAGATGATTTTGCCAGGTTAATGGTATCAACTTGTTTTACACTTGGGGCTTTCCCCCCTCACAGTTACAATGCTTTTGGTTCGTTGGGCTTCAAAATAGCATATGTTTATGCAACAATACATTTTCCTCCTAAATTTTCATGTCAATGAATTTAAACTTTTTTTTTTAATATCATAGTGCTACACATTGCTGGAGGTCGGGGAACTCAGGGGCTCTTGCTTTCGGCTTGATGAAACTCAGGAAGCAAAGGCCCGCACAACTCCTGCAAACAAAGGCAGCCATTGTGTACTCTGTGCTTCAGAGCTTCCACTCTGCCAAGCAGATACAGAGAGTACTCATGCCCTTCCAACTCCCAAATCTCTTGACTTCCTCTTTCTCTTTCTTGTGGGAGAGATGGCCAATAAGCCCCTTGTTTCAAATATCTGCAGGAACGAGTGGATGTGACTCTCAGTGTCCACTAAACCATAGTCCTCTGAGGATACAGAAAGACATCTGAAATCTCAAGATCAAAATACGAGAAGAGAAAGTCTAAGAGCAAACGAGGTGTCACCCATGGAGACCTTCTTTGAAAAACAACAACAACAACGATGACTACCACAGGCTCTCTGGGGACAATAGATAGCTTGCTTGTGAGTGGGACACAGATACTTACCAATTCCACTTAGCTTTGCCTTTTAAAATGTCCACATGGCACACTAAACTACATAATCGGGTCTAGAGTTCTTGTATACACAACGATAACCATAGCATCTACTCTAGTAGAAGGCAGGGGTGGGATTCAAACTCCGCTCAACAGATTGCAAATGTCGTGTCTCTTCCTTAACAGCAGACGGTTCCTACAAGGGTTCCAGAAATGAGAGAGTCATCATTTATTAATTCGTTCTACATTCTAAAGTGTGTGTGTGTGTGTGTGTGAGAGAGAGAGAGAGAGAGAGAGAGAGAGAGAGAGAGAGAGAGAGAGAGAGAATCTACATTAGCAAGAAAACAGCACAACAATAAAAGGGAAGCTCCTGATTTTCTGACTCCTGTGCTGTCTCCCAGCTTCTAAGAGAGAGTGATTAGAGAAACCACCGAAGTGCCGACAGGGGATGGCCAAATGAACACGGAAGATAAACTTGAAGGGGGGGGCATGAAAACTGGAAAACCAAAGTAGCCCTTTCTTTTTAACATGTCAGCACATGTCCCAAATAGTGTCTGCCAACCTATAATTTGCTAGCATAGTCCAACAAAGAGGGACTGCCCATGGGCGTAGGACCTGTCACCTCACCCTTCACCCCTCCCACCATCAACCCGGCAGAGTTCAGTCTCAAAGATAGGAGTTTAGACTTCGTACCTCTGGACTGGAACTAGGCCAACCCAACAAATAACCTTTGCCTTGGAGTTCACATGCCCCATTGTTATACTAGGAGAGGGGGACATTTTTAAACAGGTAGGAACTAGGACATCTCTGTCAACTGTCACCAACTAAAAGGCAAGCATCCTTCTCCAGGTAAGAGAGTGGTTTGACTGGGATACAGGGCAAAGGCCCCACAGTGGTGATCTTTGACAGGGAGGGAGCAAGGGAGGCACCTTCATTAACAGAAAGTCCATCTGGAAAGGAGAAATCAGTCATTGAATGTTGTCCAACGAGTCAAACTGAAATTGGGAGTGGCTAATCCTTGTAGGTAGGATATATGTTATTAGCCATTCAGGAGATCAGGATTGGGTATCAGTACAAGATCAGCTGGCCCAAGGCATGCAAGTCAATTAGGAGGGCCATGGAAGTGACACGAGGCATGAGTGATGCTCAGAGATGACATGACCTGCCTGTGTGGCTAGTTACAAAGCAGACCTCCTGCTAGCCGAGGATGTTTTGAAATAGTTGCAAACTCCTTAGGTGAGCATTTCTTGTTGTGGTAAGTGGAAACTACCATAGGAAAGACTGAACCTTCTATACAGAAATGAGAATTATGAAGAACAGAAATGCCCTCAGAGAGGAATAGCCTTGAAGCCTCTTTGATCTGTGATGTTCTAAATTTGGCACAAGGTCCCATTAAAATCAAGGAGTTTATATATGGACCAATAATCAGAGCTCATAAAAATCCACCCTTGGACTTGGGCTCCTTGAATGAATGGATCATTTATGGTGTCTGATGGCTGCAAATGCTGTCAAAGTGACAGGTCAGTGGATATAGTAAGAGGGTCTGGGGATAGCTAGGACAGCGAACAAGAAGAGAAGCAGTCCCAAAACATGGGGAAACTTTCTATGACAGGTCTATCTTGGATGCCCATTACTTGGCAAGATAGGTAAGCAAAAGAGACATGCAGAGGAGAGAGATGTAGGCAGGATGGGGGTGTGGCAGAGAAGTCCTGACAATAATAACAAGGATCAGGCTGTGCCATGGCACGCCCAAAAGCAGTCACGTCTACTCAGTCCTGGGAAAGCTTTCACAAGAGGTGCCATTTAGCTGTCCTTTGGACCAACAAGATGGCTCAGAGAAAAAAAACTCCTGTCGCCAAGCCTGAATCCAGTCCCTGGCTCCCTCAAGTTGTCCTCTGATCTGCACACAAGCACCCTGACACATGCACGCATACACACAGATACACATACATACAATAAGCAAGTCCTTCTACTAAAAGCTTTCTAGGATGGCTGCTAATTTCCTTCGAGGGCAGTCCAGGGTCTTGGGGCTCATCACATCCTTACAGATACGAGTCTCCCCTACTGAGCCCAGCATAGCCCCAGAACCAACCCTGCAGCCCAGTGATCCTCACATCCCCATCAGAACCATGTTGCTTGGCTAAGCATGGCGCACAAAGACTACGAGATAATTGCAGGGTTGTGGTTGTTTTGAATCGGTTTTAACATCTGACTTCTTTCTGTGTCTTATTTTATTTGCAAAGCATTAAGAAAATTCTTACTCATGGAGGTGAGCAACTATAAACAATGTTCTCTCTCTCTTCTCTCTCTCTTCTCTCTTTCTTCTCTCTCTCTCTCTCTCTCTCTCTCTCTCTCTCTCTCTCTCTGTGTGTGTGTGTGTGTGTGTGTGTGTGTGTGTGGTGTGTGTTTATTTTCTTCTACAGTGCTGGACCCCAAACCCAGGACGCATGATTGTTTAAAGTATACTTAGACTCTTTTTTCAGGTAAACTCATGCCAAAACTTTGAAAGCAGACCAAGAGCTTGAGGAATAGGAAATTGTATTTCAAATTTTAATTATATAAACAATATATAGGCTCTTCAAAGATTATAAGTGTCCATTAGAAAGATATTCTTTAAATTGATCTTCAATATAGATCTTGGTATATTTTTTTAAAATGCAGATATTTTGGGAAACATCCCTCAAGACTTGAACAGAGTAAAATAAATGTCATACATTTTGAGTTGCAAAGTTAAGTTTTGGGTCCCTTGCTAACATATATATTCAGTGTAAGCACAGTGATAGCGTGACTCCTCATTGCCAAGCGGAACTCAGTTTATTAAAAAATCTTCAGCAAGCTGATGCAACTCTGCCATTTGCTAAGCCTTGTTTTGGAAAAACTTATCAGTGATGTCTTGTCTTGTGTGAACGAGTAATAACAACACAGGCCTTACGCCTGGTGATGTGTGCTGCTAGGGAAAAACTAACTCTGCACCTACTCCCCAAGACACTTCCCAAAACTTAGAGTCTAAAATGTGAAGATTGCTATTAAACTGAGAATCTATAGGGAGTCCTAACTCTGTGTGTGCATGTGTGTGCAGAGGTGCATAGGAATGTGTCTGTGTGTAGAACAGAGGTCAGCCCTCCAGAATCAGCTCCATCTTCCACCAGAGGCAGAGCCTGTCATTTCTCGAAAGGTCTGAGGTCACAGATGTCGGTGATAGCATCTGACTTTGGACATGTGTTCTGGAGATCTGAATTTGGGTTGTAGCTTATGCAGCGAGTGCTTTAACCCACTGAGCCATCACCAGGCCCCTGCCCCTGAGAAAGACATTTATTTCACCTCAATAGTTACTGAGTCTCTCTGCAACTTGGGGTGTCTTATTTGAAGTTACATTCCAGCAGCAAAGTTCCACAGTGCTTTGTAGCAAATAAGTATTCCACGTGGGCTTGTTCTTCTCCATGTGGAAGGCACAACTGGAAAAAAAGAAAAAAGAGGAGAAGAGAGGAGGGGGAGGGGAGAGGAGAGGAGAGGAGAGGAGAGGAGGGGAGGAGAGGGGAGGGGAGAGGAAAAGAGAGGAGAGAAGAGAGCCTCACTGATGTAGAATTTTCTGTATTTTCTCCCTGAGCTCTGTAACATACATGAAGAGGTTAGTTTAATAATATGCTAGTGCTCATGTTTGACATGTGTGCTCGACATGTTTGGTTGATAAATATGTTTTAAAATATGTTTTGTCTATACCAGAATTAAAGAATTGTCATGGCATTATTTCAGACCAAGTTGTTAGAAGGCTGCAGAGATGACTTACTAGGCAAAGGGCTTGCCCCACAGGCATGAGGCCTGGAGTTCAGGCCCCCAGAACCCAAGAAAAAGCCAGGTGCGTGTAGGAGCCCACCTCTAACCCCAACATATGGGAGGCAGAGACAGGGGACCCCCAGGAGTCTGACTAGCCAGGCTGATCAAAACAGTGAGTTCCAGGCTCAGTGACAGTCCCTGCCTCACTATTTAAGGTGAAGGGTGACGGTGAAAAATGATGAAAGAATACATTTAACTTCAACCATGTACCTCAGCATGCATGTGTACACACACACATATGTCCACACACATGAACATGTGCATATACACATGCATACCACATACAAATATACATGCAAAAACCCCAAAAACGTAGTAGACATTTTTATATACTTTACTCTCAGCAAATAAAACAAACAAACAAACAAACAAACAAACAAACTCATCTCCTTTGGAGAAATGTTTTCCAGTCACTCTTTTGGCCACAGGAATGCTGGTCCTCATTTACTCTTCTTTTAGAAGGACGTGGTTTTTGGGATTACACTGTCCAGTTGCTAAGGGTGTGTCTTTAAAGAAGCGAGACATAGTCCTTGTCCTCAAGGAGTCTAGCAAGAGAAGAGCATTACAAAGCAATCCATCCGCGTGCCCCCTGAGCCATGCTAAGATAGCAATATGAATATTACATGGTGCCGCTTAGGCTCTTTCGGGTCAAGATGAAAAGAGACACGCTCTGGTGACTTGGGTCAATGTGGCTCATTGTGAGGCCACAGGAGGAAGTAGGACGAGCAGGAAGCAGCCTTAGCAGCTGCCTGGCAGGGCCTGGCTGATGGGAATGCCATTCAGGACCTCTAGCACCTGTTCTTTTTGACATGGCTTCAGCAGCAGGCATCTGCTGCTACTGATCTAGCATGCTCTGCCAGCACCCCGCTCTGCAAGGTCCTCCCTGCCTGTGCTTTCTCCCCGTCGACAGTCCTGCCCTGTCGTGACTCCACACACGCCCTGCAAGAATATGCAATATTTTGCCTGAGACTCCTAAAGGATCTCAAATTCAAAATCTATGAAAGAGGCTTTGTTTGACCCCTGGTGCCATGAAGATCCAGTGACGCACTGGGCGGGGCTCTGGTATCAGTCTGCCTCACTGGCCACTTGATAAACCACACCCTGCTGTGGAGCCTGTAGTCACTGTAGTCCATTGTAGCCCAGGAAGCAGCGACCTGGTACAGAGAACCGTGCACAGCAGCTGGGGAGAGGTGTGGCAGAGGCCACTGGTCACTATTGTGGCTTTTGTTGTAACCCACAGTGTCGCTCACCATCCTGACGTTAACTGTGTCAGTCCTTCAGCTTTACTATAAATAATGACACAGACACATTTTTGAAAAGGACAGTTTTAAAGTTACTTAAAATAACCCAGTTTAAAACAACCTGACAGGAAAAATACTTGAATTGTGATTTCACTGTTGCTGGTCTGGGTTTTGTTTGTTGGGGTTTTGAGACAAAGTTTTACTACGTAGCTCAGGCTGGCATTAAACGCAGAGTGATCTTCCTGCCTCAGCCTTCCGACTACTGGAATTATAGGCATGAGCCTCTACACTCAGTTGAATTATGATATGTTTCTAACAAGACACATTATACAAATTTATACCAAAAATCATGATTTGGAAAATAAAGTAACAAGAGAAAATGCTCACCAATATGGTATTAAATAAAAATCAGTACCTATGGGCTGGAGATGGTTCAGTGGATATGGCCCCTTGCTGCCAGCCCCAAGGAGCTGAGTTCAAGGTCTACTTGGGAAAAGAGAGAATTGTAAGCTGTTCACTGACCTCCACGTGTGGACTGTGTAGGTGTGCGCACAGTAAAATGAATGTAAAAGTTTTCAATAGATACACAAATTAAATATAGTTATTACATTTTACACATATTTTTTATATTATGTTATATCACATATGTAATATATATTATATAAATATTTATATATTTCATTTATTAGATATACTCACATATAAAATTATACACTCTAACTTATGTATTGCTAGGGAATTTATACACTCATAAAATTGAGAATAAGTAAACTGGAAAAAGAAGCTGACAGGAACTCTTAACTAAGATGATATTTGAGTCTTACATCCTTACACTTTCTTTGCATTTTCCTTTCTTATTTATGTCTTAACTTTTCAAAAGGACAAAAACAAAAACAGTTTCTTAATAATAAGACCACAGAACAATATGCAAGACCATCCTTTGCTAGTAGGTAGAGCCTATAATATGTTGTCTTAACAAAATATATGTCACTCTAGATCTCATTTCATGTAGAGACTTCATTCCTTATTTGTGAATAGAATAACAAAGAAAACAGACAATGATACCAAAAGCACAGCAGAGTAAGGGCGGCTGGGCTCGTCTCATGTATCCTGTGCTAGTAGCTTTTGACAGGACACTTGGGTTGTTGAAGTACAGTTTTGTACAGTGAGTGGGGGCTTCAGACAACTATAACACAATGGGATAAAATGAAACAGAAGAAGATTGGCAAATTAGTGTGAGGACCTGGAAGACACGTTAATTCTGCCATTGTGCATGGTGGTGGGGATTTCAAACATTGACCACACTGAGCCACAGATTAAGTAATATTTATTGAATTTTCAAGTGACCCCCAAAGAAAGAAAGAAAGAACCATTTTAACTTCAGGATAATGTTTAATTGAGAAATAAAGATCAAAGCATGCAGCCAATGAAGACTGCTCCTGTTCAAAGCCAATGATGGAGCCTTAAGATGGAATGGTTGCAGGTTTGTGAGTTCTAATCCTGCAGGCAGAAGGCTGATTCACCCATCCTTCGATGGGATTCCTAGAAGTAGCAGGCTTCCTGACTGAGTGAAAGAATCTGTCATGTTCCCGTAGGCAGGCTCTCTCCCAGCAGAGAAAAGAAAGGGGAAGAAGCTAGAAACACACACTGAATGCACGGATTGAATGTAGAACTTCTGTAAAACATACACCCAGAGTTTGGGAACGTGACCTTGTTTGGTCAAAGGACCATCACAGACACAATTAAGTTATGCATCATGAGATGAGGTCATCATGGCTTAGCATGGGCCCTGAGTCAAATAGCCAGTGTTCTTAAGAGAAGGACAGAAGACAGACATGAGAAAACCATCCAGAGAGAAAGAGGGCATGATGCATCCACAAGCCAAGGAACACAAGGGATTTGGGGTAGCCACCCAAAACAAAGAGAGGGGCCCCGGGACAATTTGCCTCGTGAGTCTCCCAAAGGAATCAACCTTGCCCATATCTTAACTTCAGACTTCAATAGCCCCCGGAACTGCAGAAGAGCCTGTGTCCGATGCTTTAAGCCGCCTGCTTTGCTTGTGTGGGTATTCCTTACAGCAGCAGTAAGACACAAAGAGACTCAGCTTCTTCTAGGCTCAGTGGTCTCTGCTTGGAAGAGAAGAGGAAGAGGCACAATTACTGTCATCATGTAGATGAAAAGATTATCAGGGAAGATATGTCATGCCCTAAAAGCATGGAAGAATTTGCTAACCCTTTTTTGAGTGCTTGCTGTATTGTCTAGAGTGATTTCATAAAGAATATGAAAGAGACTATGTACACAAAGGGAATTCGAGGCTAAGGGGAAAGTTCTGGAGTGGGGATGAGGCTCCAAACCCCATACTTCCTACTTTTTTCCTATCTAACATCTACCCATTCCACAGACATTTATTCCGTCCAGGGCTTCTGTGATTTACAACTGAGTTTTCTGGTTTCCTGCCATCTCTGAGAGCAAAAATATGGGAACACTGTTTAATTAAAAACGTATAATATTTATTAAGCTATATTAGAGGCAATAGGATGTAGATAAATTTACATCTGACTTCCCACCTCAAGATAACAAAGGTGAGGAATCACAGCTTGGGTCTTGGTGGCTGGGTCATCATGGCTGCTGAAGGGCAAGGCAGTTTGCTTTTTAATAATGTATTTATTTTTATTTTATGTGTACTGGTGTTTTGCCTGCATGTATGCCTGTGTGAGAGTGTTGGATCCCCTGGAACAGGGGTTACAGACAGTTGTGAGCTGCCATGTGGGTGCTGGGAATTGAATCTAGGTCCTCTGGAAGAGCAGCCAGGACTCTTAACTGCTGAGTCATCTTCCCAGCTCCCCACCCCCCTGTGGTTTGCGTCTTAGCCACCATATTTTGATTCATCAGACAGGGACACTTGGCTTGCCCCTACCTTCAGCCTCTGGTGAACAACACTGCTCTGAACTCTGCTGTATAGACACCTACCCAGATGCCTGCTTTTAATTTAATTTAATTTTTTTTTTTTTTTGAGACTATGGTTGAGTGGAATTGCCAGTGCATTGGTAATTCTGTTTAATTGGGTGGTGCCTTCACAGTGCCTGCATTGTTCACGATCCTACAGGCGTTTATCAGAAGATGGGACTGACATTTGCCTAACATAATCAATTATATACACTAATACCTCAACCACAGCTGCATAGCCCAAATAAAGCAAAATATTACCTCCTCCAGAGACTGTAAAATAAATGTACACTTTTATTACCAATATTTGAACATTGACCAACTATACACTCTGTTAATTTTTTTTCTAAAAGCATTGTGGAATTGTTTTTAAAAATCATATAGAGGGTATTTAAGACATTATAGGCAAAATGATTGACAACCACCACCACACCCACACCCACACTTATGCTAATAAACAAATCCTGTCCAATCAGCAGGAGCAATGCAAATTTCACAGAGAGCCAGAGTGAGGAACTCACTACCCACAGTAGAAAGAGGAAAGGTTTTTGAAATGTAAGCACAAAGAGCAAAAATGGGAAAACAGATACTTATAATAGAATAATGGAACTTTCCTCCTGGTCCGCAGGCAAACTTCTTCACTTTGCCTAAAACTCCCTGTGTTGACATCGGGTCTTTCACCTTTACAAACCAGCTCTGTGAATTAGAACTGCATAGCTTTCAGCTGCTTTTACATCGCACTGCACAACAGTGTACGTGCAAAAACTGTGAAACTCAACCCACAGTGCTCTCTCAGATTTGAAGAATTGTCTTTCCTATTACATAGCTCAAGCAGCAAACACAGGGAGTCAAAATAAGAATCCTGTGGATAAAAGAAAAGAAAAGAAAGAAGAGTTTATTTTCTGTGCTAGGGACATGGCTCAGAGGTTAAGAACATTGGGTCCTCTTCCAGTGAACCTGGGTCCAATTTCCAGCACCTACATGGCTGCTCACAACTATCTATAACTCCAGTTCCAGGGGATCTGACACCCTCACATAGACATACATGCAGGCAAAACACCAATGCACATAAAACAAAAGTAAATAAATCATTAAAAATATTTTAAGTATATGATTAGTGTTAAGGGACTCACAACGCATATATGGAAGCAGGAAGACAACTTTGTAGAGTTGGTTCTCCTCTTCCATCTTGACTTGGGTCCACAGGCTTTGTGCGGAAGCACTGGTCCAATTTTCAAAAACTGTGTATTGTAACCTGCCAATCTTTTGTATCCACATCGCCTCCTGCCAAAAATGCTTTCCATCTATCACTTTTACTGCTGTGGCTGTTGTTTTGTCTTAGTTAGGGTTTTACTGCTGTGAGCAGACACCATGACCAAGGTAACTCTTATAAGGACAACATTTAATTGGAATTGGCTTACAGTTTCAGAGGTTCAGTCCATTATCATCAAGGCAGGAACATGGCAGCATCCAGGCAAGCATGGTGCAGGAGGAGCTGAGAGTTCTACATCTTCATCTGAAGGCTGCTAGCAGAAGACTGGCTTCCAGGCAGCTAGGATGAGGGTCTTAAAGCCCACGCCCACAGTGACACACCTACTCCAACAGGGCCACACCTCCTAATAGTGCCACTCCCTGGGCCGAGCATATACAAACCATCACAACTATGTAACATTCAGAAATATAAACCCAAATCTACCTTTCTGGGTGAGGCTATTGCCCTACTCTTGCCATTCCTAAACTGCTCTACTTTGGGTGGGGAAATCTATGCATGAGGACCACTATCTCCTCTGGCGATTCCTACCTACATACCTAGCAGTAGATGTCAGCACTTTCTCCCTGTAAATGCCAAGGTATAGGGTAGGGTGTACCAAAACTAAATAGGAATGCTACGAGGATGGTCTAGATCAGGGGTTTTCAACATGTAGGTCAATATACCCACAGGGGTTGTTTATCAGATATTTATATTATGATTCATAACAATAGCAAAATTACAGTTATGAAGTAGCAACACAACAACATGAGGAACTGTATTAAAGGGTTGAAGCATTAGGAAGGTTGAGAACCATGCTCTGTAGAGGAATTTTAATCTAGCAACATGGCTATTCTGGCAAGGGATCATATCCAAAGACCTTCTAGGTCTGTGTAATCCAGCTGGAATGACATGCCTTTAATCCCTCTGGCTGGACTACAGACACACCCTTAGTACATACCTTTAATCCCTAACAATGGATTAGTTTTCAGAAGGAAGCAGCCATGCTTGAAAGTGACATCTAACCGAGGAGCAAACAAATTGACCAATCAAAGAAAGATTTGACACAATGAGTCAGAGATAGGATACACCCAACTCTTGAGGATCCAGAGGCTAGACACAGGTGAAGACAAGCCAGAGAATGAGGAGCCATATTAGGACATATTGCCAACCCTAGTATGAGACCAAGCAGAGCAATTCAGTGAGAAGCTAAGGGAGGGCAGATCGAATCAGTCAGCTTGGACAGGAGTTTGAGCCAGAACAGCTGAGTTGAACCAGGCAGAGAGAGTTTAGAAAGAGCTAGAAAGGATGAGCTTATTCAGCAGTAAGCCTCCAAGATGACAGTTACATCAGGTGAATAAAAGATGTTTACACTGCTCTAGATGGACCTCCCTCATTTCTAAAAGACAGGCATTCCATCTTCCTCCTCTGGACTTTACCATCTGTAAGTGAAGCAGCAACTATCAGAGACATCTTGTTAATACCAAAACCAATACGATGAGAATAACAGTGGGAAATAGAATAAAAACCAACCTGGGCGCTCAGCTTTATTCCCTGGAGTCTCTTTCCTTCTTTTAACTCTCAAGCTTAAAATCTAGAAGTAAAAACACCTTTTAATAAGTCTCAATTCTGCTTCTTAAAAATGGAATAGCTTCTTGCTTATTTTGTTTAAAAAGTATCTTTATTACTTAAACAACTTGTTAGTGTTTATGGTACTTAAGGGAAAGGTGTCCTGATTCATGATGATATATTACTAAAGCAGCCACCATTCTTGCCTCCTCCTGAATCTACAATCTGTGCAGTTAACTTTGCTTCTTGTCATTCCTGTAATGAGAGACAGTTTATCCATCTCTTAGATCTCGGCAATGTTTGTGACTTCCCTTATGCAACAGTTTGAGGCAGAAGCAACATGGAAAAGTTCAAAATAAGGGCTTTGAATGGTATTGCATAATTCCGTTCTCACTCATCTGGCTCTCCCACCATATGAAGATGGCCAAGCTAAAACCACAGAGAAGACCCTGTGGAAATTAACCCAGTTTCCCCAACTGGCCTGCCAGTGGATCACAGTGAGCCCAGCCAAGTTCAGCCAAGTTACCCCAGGCCAGAATTACCAAGGGATCTCAGCTCAAATTCTAAACTGAAAGAGAGAGAGAGAGAGAGAGAGAGAGAGAGAGAGAGAGAGAGAGAGTTAAATAAGGTTGTTATTTTAGGTCATCATGTTGTAACATTGTTTCCATTTGTTTATTTGTTTATTTACTGGATTTTGTTTTTGAGGCAGGGTTTCTCAACCCTTACTGTAACCCTTACTGTCTTGGAACTCTCTATGTAGACCAGGTGGCCTTGAACTCACATCTGCCGGCCTCTGCCTTCCAAGTACAGGGATTAAAGACGTGCACCACCACACCTGGCAGGATTGATTTTTCATATCAAAAAAACAGAAACAGGTTATAAAGAGTGCCAATGTTCCTTAATAACATGCAATACTAATCAGACTTTGAATAGATATCTATGGTGGTTTGAATATGCTTGGGCCAGGCAGTGGCACTATTAGGAGGTGTGGCCTTGTTGGAGGAGGTGTGGCCTTGCTGGAGGAAGTGTGTCACTGTGGGGATGAGCTTTGAGACCCCTCTCCTAGCTGCCTGGAAACCAGTCTTCTCCTGTTTGACTTCAGAACAAGATGTAGAACTCTCAGCTCCTCCTGCACCATGCCTACCTGGACTCTGCCTTGCTTCCTGCCATGATGATAATGAACTGAACCTCTGAACTGTAAGCCAGCCCCAATTAAACATCCTTTATAAAAGTTACCTTGGTCATGGTGTCTCTTTACAGCAAATAAGAGAGATGCTGGTATCAGGGACTAGGGTATTGCTGTGATAGACCTGACCATGTTTTTGTTTGAGGAATATGGATTTTGAGACTTTGGATTTGGAAAGCCATGGAATTCTTTAAGTGGGACTTAATGGGCCATCCTAGTAGTAATATAGAAGACATTGGTGCTAAGGATGTTTTGAACTCTGGAAATTGTTCTTATGATATTTTGGTGAAGAATGTGGCTGCTTTTGTCTGAAGAGTCTACTTGAGGTTAAGGTAAAGAGATTTAGATTAATTGCTTTAACAAAGGAAGTCTCAAAATAGCCTGGTATAAATTCTGTTTTGTGGTTACGAAAGTTCACTGCTATGAAGAATGATTTGATGAAAAGGAACAAGCTGAGAAAGGAAAAATACAAAATGTATGGTTCAAGTATTAAAGGGGCATCAAGAAGTGAAATGAATCTAACTACTATGTTCATAGAGATAAACAGATTAAGGGAGTAGTGACCTTGGGGCAAGAGCTCACCCAGTTAAGCTTATTGTTTATGTGTTTACAGTTGAACAAGGGATATTTACATCAGGTTAGGTGTTATTATTTGGTTATTGTTTTCATTTGGACTTTTAATCTGGAATGAACTACAATCCAGAAATGGAGACCACAGCCTTTTGATCTCAGATCTTGAGAAATAGTGACCATGGAAAGCTTCGTTCCAGGCATGGTGCTACACACCTTTAATCCCAGGAGACAGAGCAAGCTGATCTCTGAGTTCAAGGCCAGCCTAGAACAGAGCAAGTTCTAGGTGACAAAAATTTAAATCCAGGCTTGGTGGACTACACCTTTAATCTGAGTGCTTTGGAGACAGTCATGGAGATCTCTGAGTTCAAAGTCAGTCTTACAGAGCAAGTTCCAGGATAGCCAAGCTTAGGCAGTGAAGGAGTTGGAAAACAGAAAGCTGTGATGATGTAATAGAACAAGGGGGCCATGTTCCAGCTCCAGCGAGCAGCAGAGCTTGCTTCTCAGCAGCTTTGGCCATGTGGCTCTGGCTTTAAAGTCAAGAATAGAAGGGACTACTGGGACAATTGATGCTGGTTAGCTGGAGCTAAGAAATTAGCAGTGATTAAGAAGAGACCAGAATCAATTCTTGGGGTGAAATATTTTGGGAAGTGTTTTCTGAGAACACAAAGAAGCTGTGTTCCAGAGACAGCCAAGGTCATACATACCTCACGTCTCAGCTGGAATTGGTAATATGTTACCCAGGTAGTACTAGTTTTGACAACATGAAGAGGTCATGGAAAGCAGCTGAGGCTTGACACTGTGAGTGGCCAGGGAAAGTCATTGGTGAAGGCACAGCCTCAGTTGTAGTTGACTGTCCAGGACTGAAGGGGTCACACAAAGAAGTTGAGGCTTGGCACCATGAAGGGAGCCTATAGGAGGTTATTAGTGGAGTCTAGTTACAGTGGAAGACTCCAGCAACTTGGAGATGTCAGTACCATGGGATGATCATCAAGAACAGCAGCAGCAGTACCATGGAGTCAACCAGAGCCTAGAGTGCTACAGAAAGCAGAGCTGGAGTTATGACCCGAGTCCTTCTTAACTTAACTAATGCTTACTTCAGCTTTCTCTCATTCCGTTTGGCCCTCTCCTCTGTGACTTCCAATTCTGTTCGGTATTCTGACTGACTCATGGTCATTCTCACGTGTGTAAAAGTGAGTCCCAGAATCAAAGAACTCAAGAAAAGTAATGAATGTTCCTGCTTTCAAGAGTAGTATTGTCTAATAAGGAAGCTGACATGCTTATTTAAAGAGACTTTAATGCCACACTCCGTGGAGTCAAAAAGAAGTGTGACAGCCCCAAGAGCAAAAAACAGAGAAGAGAGAGCATGGGGAGTGGTCCTTGAAGGATGAATATGAATTTAACCTTTGACCATATGGAGAAACATCACAAACCTATGATATCTATTACCTTGCTCATCGTTGTGACCCCATACCTGACACAAAGCAACTTGGAGGAAGTTTGTTCTGGCTCATGATTGAGGATAGAGGGTAGCAGAAGTTCCTAGGGCAGATGGCTTCGTAGCCTTGGCAGTCAAATGACATAAGCTGTGACCCCGGCTCTACTCTAAATGACCATGCCTCAATTCCTTAAAGTGTCACATCTTGGGTCTATTTTCAATTTTAAGCTCAGGCTGGGGTGATTGTTTAGTTTGTAAAGAGCTTGCCCTGCAAGCATGAGATCCAGACTTTGATACTCTAGAAACCACATTTAAAAGGAAGGAAGGAAGGAAAGAAGGAAGGAAGGAAGGAAGGAAGGAAGGAAGGAAGGAAGGAAGGAAGGAAGGAAGGGAGGAGAGGAAGGGGAAGAAAGGGAGAAGGAGGGGGAGGAGGAGGGGGAGGAAGAGGAGGAGGAGGAGGAGGAGGAGGAGGAGGAGGAAGAGGAAGAAGAAGAAGAAGAAGAATCAGCCACCAGCACTAAGGTCTGCAGAAATGGCTCAGTGATTAAGAGTACACACTTTTCATGCAAAAGCCTAGAGTTTGGTTCTGAGCATCCATATCAGGTGGCTTAAAACGCCAGTAACTCCAGTCCAGGGGGATCTGATTATTCTTCTGGCCTCCATGGATACCTGCACACAGACATGCACATGCACAATACAATAAATAATAAATCATTTTTTTTAAAAAGCTAGCCATAGGCACATCTGTAATCCTAGTACTGAGGAAAACTTAAGGGCTCTCTGGGCAGCCAGCACAGCCTACTTGGCAAGTTTCAGACCAATGAAAGATCTTATTTCATAAAACAAGGTGGTCAACACAAGGAATGATAGCCAAAGCTGACCTCTGGCCTCTGCGTGTGTCCTCACACATGTGGACCTACACCCACACAAAAAGCACATACACAGAGTTTGTACAACTCAATAACAGCACTGTGAGCTGGGGACTCAGCGTTCAAATGCAGGGGCTCATGGGGGATATTTCACAGTCAGTAGCCCATTCTTATGAAGATCTATAATGAAAAGGAGCAAGCTGAACAGGAAAAACACAAAATGTACAATTTGAGGAGAAAAGGAGTACCAGGAAGTGGAATGGAGCTAAATCCTCTGTTGAAGGAGATAAACGGATTGAGGAAAAACCTGACGTTAAAAGTAATAAAAGGAGTGGTGACCTCAGGGCAACACTGCATCCAGCTAAACTTCTACCTGGTGAAAAGGAATTAAAGAACAGCTTAGGCCCAGGTGTGGTGCTAATCACAGCACTCAGAAAACAGAGGCTGGTAGATCTCTAAGTTCAAGACCAGCCTGGTCTACAGAGTGAGTTCCAAGACAGTCAAACTTATGCAGTGAAAGAAACCATTGAAAACAGATTTTAAAAAAGATAAAGATAAAACGTGAAGATGTGATTGAACACAGAGCCATGTTCCAGCCTCAGCAAGCAGCCGGACTTGGCAGCTTCGGCCATGTGGTTCTGACTTTAGAGTCAAGAATAGAAGAAAGGAATTACAAAATCTCCCTCAGCAACTAAGGAAAGCCATAGAGGCCAGGTGTGTGTCCCGGGTGTCCCTGCATGGAGGCCCAGAGATGCCACTGTGTGAAACTGTGAAGGTGAAGCCTGGATTGCCTTGGAGACTCCAAGGTATTGGAAATACCAGAGTCATGGGATATCTGCCAAGGAAAACTGCCAACAGGGTTTAGACGAAAAAGAAGTGCATTGCAGTCAGCGAAGCCGAAAGATTCTGGAGATCCGAAGAGCATTTTGACATCAGACATGGAGAAGCAGAGTTTGGAGTTTGCTCAGCTGGTTCTTGGTCTTGCTTTGGTGCAGTGTTTCCTCACTATGCTCCCTCCCCTACCCTGTGGAATGATAATGTGTATCCTGTGCCATTGCAGGTTGGAAATATGTGGTCTGCTTCTTGATTCTGATTTTATAAGGGATTACAACTAAGAGATTGCATGAGTCTCAGAAGAGATTTTGAACTTTGGACTTTTAAACGTTGTTCAGACTGTGATAGTCTAGGGGACTTTTGAAGTTGGACTAAATGCATTTTGCATTTTGATGTGGCTACTAGCATATGGGGGGGGGTGCAGAAAGTGAAATGTGATGGTTTGGATACAAATGGGCACCAAAGATCCACAGGAAGTGGCACTATTAGGAGGTGTGGCCTTACTGGAGAAGGTATGGCTGTGTTGGAGGAAGAGTCTCAGTTCTCTTCCTGCTGCGTGCAGATTAAGTTGTAGAATTGTTGCCTCCATCTCCCACACCACATCTGCCTGGGTGCCCTGCTTCCAGCCATGATGATAATGGATTAAACCTCTGAACTGTAAGCCAGCCTCAGTTAAATGTTTTCCTTTGTAAGAGTTGCCATTGTCATAGTGTCTCTTCATAGCAATAAAAACCCTAACAAAGACATTGGGGATGAATAATTCTTAACACACACACACACACACACACACACACACACACACACACACACACACAGACTCACATGTACGAGTAGAAGCTTCCTGAGAGTCTCATCTAGGAATTTCTCACTGTTCCCTTATTCTAGCACATAACAATATTCACTGCTTCATATATGTCCATGGCATGAATTCTTTAATAGAACGTAATAACCAAAAAACTTTTCTTGACTTCTCCCAATTTAGTTGCTATGCTCATGACCAGAAGCACAGTCATTGCCCTCACTTTACATCAGAGAAAATGGAGGCACAGAAAAGTGGAAGGACTCATGTAAGGTCACCGCCTTTGAGTTTTGGATCAAGGGCTTGGACTGAAGCAGGCAAGTACTTGGTACTTAGTAACTGGTAAGGCCTTTGTTCTTCACTGTTGTGCATAGCCCCCCCTGAGAGAGTCATGGAAAGGAAAGGCATGCCCCAGGAGAATCCACCCCAAATCAATTCTAGCTAAATGTTAATTATGCCTTCATACAGAGCCATCTAGTCACTGTCAGTGAAGAGAGACTGACTACCTGAAGGTGCTAACATGTCCATTTGCTGTGGGGCCTCACCCTAGTCCAGTTGTCCTCAGCGACCCACAGCGTCCTGTAGATGATTTTGACTAAATGCAGACTCCTTTTCTTTCCCCTGAGGTGGCCCTTGGCCTGGAAACCTTCTGCTTTCCTACATGGTTGGAGGGTTGGGGTGGAGGAGACTGCTGAGGCTTGAAGAAATCAGGGGCCATCATCAGCTTTCATTAGAAACAAGATCAGAACAGCCTTAGGAGTCAACTTTGGTGGCCTCTCTCCTGGCTCTCACTCATTCTGGTCTTTCTCAAACACCAAAACTCTCTCCCTTGCTCCAAAAACTCTGCACCCAGAATACCCAAGAGAAGGGGGAATAGCAGGGACACTTTCATCCAGTTTTCCCCATGCCCGCTCCAAATTTCTCCTCCTTAGCCAGGAGAGTGTGTGGGTAAGGCATTGTTCTATGGGCACCCCATTGTGTGTCTGATGAATACCAGGGCCCCTCCCTCAGGAGGCTGGGAAGGAAAATGAAGAGTGGGTGGCCAGCCAAGTACTTTTCTTTTTCTAGCAAATAATCCAGAAAATGGATTAATTCCCGCAAACATAATCAAGTTAGCAGTCCATGTGTAATTTAGCAAGATGCTCACTAGTCAAATAATGACTTTAATTGTATGTGGGCCTTTTAAAGGAAAATGTGCTCAGTCATTTTAATAAGGTTACTTACTGACAAATTTTTCAAAGAATGCAGAGGCCAGTAAAATAAAGTCGAAGAGTAGTCTCTACTCTAGGTCAAAACAATTGTCCAGGGCTGAAACAGGAATAAAAACAGTGTCCAGCTTGTGCTCAATAGTGGGTACCAGCTATGGAACTGGTACTGTTGATCCAGCACTGGAAATCCAGCAAGAAAAATAAATCCTGTTCAAAATCTACCAAGAAGGAAGTATCAAACAACCAAAACCCATAACTGTAGATAAGTGTTATTAAAGCAAACACAGTGTACTGGCTGGTTTTGTGTCAACTTGACACAAGCTGGAGTTATCACAGAGAAAGGAGTTTCAGTTGAGAAAATGCCTCCATGAGATCCAGAGGTAAGGCATTTTCTCAATTAGTGATCAAGGGGGGAGGGCCCACTGTGGGTGGTGCCATCTGTGGACTGGTAGTCTTGGACTCTATAAAAAAGCCAGCTGAGCAAGCCAGGAGAAGCAAGAAAGCAAGCCAGTAAGTAACATCCCTCCATGGCCTCTGCATCAGCTCCTGCTTCCTGACCTGCTTGAGTTCCAGTCCTGACTTCCTTTAGTGATGACCAGCAGCATGGAAGAGTAAGCTCAATAAACCCTTTCCTCCCCAGCTTGCTTCTTGGTCATAATGTTTGTGCAGGAATAGAAACCCTGACTAAGACACACAGTAATGTGCTAGAAATATATGGGGAAGATGTAGCATGCAGCCTCAGAGATAACACCAATGATCCTTGGGTCACAGTCACACCGAGTGTGTGTGTGTGTGTGTGTGTGTGTAAGAGTAAGGGGAGAGAGACTTAATGTGGTTCTCTTCATGTGGAATAAGCTGAGCAGTGTAACCATGGGACATTGTGGAAATGTTGGGACATGCCACCCAAGGTCATAAAAGACATGCAGCTGTTACTGTGTCTTGGATCACTCACTTAGGGGAAGCCAGCTGACATACCTTAAGAACATTCCAGTGGTCTTGTGGACAATCTATCCTGTGGTGAAGGGCTGATGAATAAACCCTCCTGGCAGAGCCAAAGCTGACCTGCCATATTCAAAGTGACTCATGAACTACAGGCAAGACTTGAGATGACTATAGCTCCAGCAAACTTATAAAAGATTCTAAGTTGGAACCACCCAGTCAAGCCATTCCTGACACAAGGAAACTGAGGGATTTATGTATTATGTACTTACTTGTTTTATTTATTTATTTATTTATTTATTTATTTATTTATTTATTTATTTATTTTATGATGCTAGGGCTCGATCTTAGCCCCTTGTGTATGTTACACAGATACTTTACATTAAGCTATACAGCCAGTCTACACTCTAAGTTTACTACTGTTTTCAGCTTCTTAGGTTTGCTACACAGCAATAGCTTACTAATACAGAGAGCCTGTGATAGGATAAGAGATGATATGAACTTCACAGAGCTTGAATTCTTTCAATATTTTTATACAAATGTAAACAAACTTTTATACAACAAAATATTTTATACAAAAATTTTTATACAAAGCCAGGCATCGCTCCATCTGCAATTACAGCACTTGCAGAGTGGGGGATCAGGAATCTGAGGTCATCTCCAGCTACATCTCAAGTTAAAGGCCAGTCTGGATCACATGAGATCCTGTCTCAAATAAAAATTAGTGTGTTGTCAAGCTTTGGTTTTCACTCAGTAAACCCAAGCTACAGTTCTTTTTATTGTTTGTAGTGAAGTTAATCTACAACCAACAGCCTGTACTGGGGGCAAGAATACTAGAAAAGTCCAGACATTCGCCCATATCGTCACAAAGCCAGAGGCTGGATCTAACCTCTACCCTATGCCAGACTTCCCTCCTCACATAGAGGACTGTTGAAGTTCAGATACAACAAGTCTGCACAGAACTTCAGACTCTACTGAGTCTGCTCAGATGCCCCTAGACAACTTTGACAGGACAGAAGGCAGAGAGAAGATGGGTGGATGTAATACAGGAGCCATGATTCCCTGGCCTGTCACTGAGCACCCCTTCAGTTAGGACCACAACCAGAGGAGAAGAACTTGGCTTCTTTGCCAAATTGCTGTTTGAATGCCATCAGCTCTTTTAATATTTTGATACTAATGATCCAAAGAGCCCCAGGCAGAAGGAAAGAGAGAAATGCAGACTGTCTGCAAAGCCAGGGAGCTTACAAGATATGAAAACAGGCTAGCTCACACTGGACACTATTCTCTATTGTGAAGGATGTGGTCACTCTCCTCTGTCAGTGGCTGCCATACCCGTATCTCCCTTCTACTCCATGACCCTCTATGAAGTGGGAAATGTCCCATGAACCTTGTATTGTATCTAGCTGTCTGTCTCCTTATCTTACAAGGAGTCTACTGCTTGCCTTATAGAGGAGTAGTCAGCAGGCAAAGAAAACTGAAGTGGGCAACCAAAAATCATAGAGTTTTTCTTCTTTGATCTGCTAGGTTTGGCAGTAATGCAGGAGGGTGGGGGTTGGGGAAGAGGGTGTTTGTTGTTAGCTTTGGTTCAGACACAGGCTCCTTGCTATGTACCCCAGGCTGTCCTCAGAGTCAATGTACTGCTTCAGCCTCAGGTGATGGGACTTAGAATCCTGTGCCACCATGCCTA
Source organism: Uromys caudimaculatus (assembly GCA_028551405.1). Classification (NCBI taxonomy): domain Eukaryota; kingdom Metazoa; phylum Chordata; class Mammalia; order Rodentia; family Muridae; genus Uromys; species Uromys caudimaculatus. Next base: position 52,235,030 of record CM052712.1, read on the forward strand.
ACAAATGCAGAATCATTGTCTGAGACTGCCTCTCAATTTATTTTATCTCTGGGTCAGTTCCCACCACCTATTGGACAAGCCCCAAGCTGTTTTAGAGGCAAACTCAATTCAAGTTCTCTCTGAACTTGAATCGGAACTCTGCACTTGTCAGGTAGGTGCCTTTGAGCAATTTACCGCATCTCTGTGTGCTTCATTTCCTCCTAATGTGAACAGATAATGTGAGAATTAAATGTGCTCACACAGAGAAAACCTTGGATCAGCATGTATCATATAGTATATCAGATAGTGGTCAATAAACATTCTCTGTCCCCAGATACTATGAACACCTCCACACATATATATACTCCTTGCTTCACACCTGCTTAAGGTCCCTCACATATGTAGCATGCCTGAGTGCCCTTCATATTTTCCTTATTTGATTCTGCTATGCCTAGAGAACCTTCTTGTGCCCAAGAGTCTGGCTCACACCCAGGTCTTTAAACAAGATATTGGTCTCAAGCAAATCTTTGGAGTCATCCCATACCATGCGGTCATCTCCCAGAGGCTGGCGTGGTTACTCTTCCTCTGGGATCCTGCAGCATCTTATACCCCTTTTATCTAAGAACATACTTGCCTGCTGTGCTCTCTGAGGCTGTGTAACAACCCAAGATTTGTGGATTAAAAGAAGCCAATTTTATCTGTTCATAACTTGCTGAGTCAAGAGTGTGTCAGCAAGGCTTGCTTGGGGAATTTCTTCTCTGGATGACATCAGAGGAGGTCACTTGCTTAGTCACCTGCTGCTGGCAGCTGGGATAAAGACAAGGCCTGCAAAGAGTCTGCTTGCTTGTGCATGGCCTTTATTTTCTTAGTCTCAGTTCATGTGACTAGCTTAGGCTTCCTTACAGCATGGTGGCCTCCTTACAAGTCATGCTCCTTCTAAGGTGACAATGCTTCTACAAGAAGCATTTTCAGAATAACAGTAGACTGGCTTCTCCCTACTTCCTTCCACCCTTTGTCGGAACTGGTGACAAGAACCAGATTCAAGGGAAGAAATAAGAAGCATTAGTGGTCACCTTGAAGCCAACCTACACATCCCTGTCCCAACAAAGCTCTGAATTTCTTGACAGCAAGGGCAGAATTCTGTTGATCTAGGTCAGAGGTTCTCAACCTGTGGATCGGGACTTCTTTGGGGTTACCACATCAGATATCTTGCAAATTTACATTACAACTTGTAATAGCAAAATTACAGTTATGAAATAGCAATGAAATGATTTTATGGTTGGGGGTCACCACAACATGAGGACTGCACTAAAGGGTCCAGAATTAAAAAGGTTGAGAACCACTACCCTGGGCATTCTCAGCACCTAATAGGGCCTGGTATGGAGTGTGTAACAAGTTGTTGGCCTGAGATCCTACACAAACAATAAAACATTCTAGAGAAGGGTGAGCTGTGCTAACAAGCTGTCAAGTCTTCCACCCACAACCTTTGCTTCTTGTCAAAACCATCTTCAGTTTGCTCCTGGCACAACAAGATATGTAGGCAATACCAAAGACATCAACGAGTACCAGTGCCTCTAAACGGCTCTGACACAGATAAAGGACAGACCAGAAGGCAGTCAGTACAGTCAGAATGTCCTATCTGAAGGACAGATAAACCTGAAGTAGATCTGTAGGCATTTTTAATTCCTGTGCTGCAGAGACTGGAGCATCCCCCTTCAGGGGGACTCTCAAGTGTCCTTGGGGAAACATCCTCCACCAGCTCTATGCAAGTGGCAGTCAAGCCAGAGGCTGCACCATGAGGCTTTCTTCTGAATTCCCTAGTGAAGACCCTGTTGGTTTTGTGCATGGCTCATGGCAGTAGCCCAAATTACTGTAAGGATTCCAGCTTCCCAAGCTTAGGTGCCAAAGGCTGAGTGATGGGAGGTAAGGCCTGTGGGTGACTCAGCTTAGACTACCAACAACTGTGTGCAGAGAAGCCATGTCTATAGCCAGCACGGGCAGGCATGCTCAACTCAATGAGGAGAACAAATGCAACTGTGAAGATTCTGAGTCCTTGGTTTGCTTCTTGTTCATTTTAGTGTCCTTCGACTTCTGTCTTACATGTTCTCTCCTAACCTTTGATCTCAAACAGCAGGACACACCTGGGAAATGGCCACAGACAAAGCTGACCTGACACCCAAGAGAAATAGAGAAGAAACTCTCCTCCCTCTCTCTGTAATTGGCGCCAGTTTGGCAAAAGCTAGCTAGTGGAAGAGAATCAACCAATACAAGTCCAGAATGTTCCAGATGTATGAAAAAAGTCTCCCATGAGGTAACCAAGAGAGTAAAGGCACAGCAGGGGACAGGAGAGAATACAAACCCTTGTTGTCACACTGCCAGGCACGAAGGATCCCAGCAGCTACTAATGGTGGAAGGGCCCCGGTTGGAGGATCTGTGTTCCACGCGCTCCCATGGTCCTTTCTGCTGTTGTTCATTTCCCCATAAAGATTAAGTCATAAAGTAAGAATCCCAAGCCAGACACCCACATTTCCAACCAGCAATATCTAGTGAGCACTTCCGCATACCAGGCACCATTCCAACTGCTAGAGACAGCAAAGAACCAAAGGCGTTGGGTATCTTATGTTGGAATTTTCCAAAGAGCAAAAAGGCCATTGTAGGACATGATAAGAGATGGAAAGAGAATCAATCAGACAAGTGGGAAGTGTGACAGGATATACCCTGATGAGGTATAAAAAGCCTCTCTGAGAAGGAAACATTTGTGGCTGAGCTTCTGCCATCACCTTGAGAGAGACACAGGCTAGGAGAGTGTGGCAGTTTGAATGAAAATGACCCCCATAGGCTCATAGGGAGTGGCACTATTAGAAGGTGTTGCCTTGTTAGAGGAAGTGTGTCACACAAGGTGGGCTTTGAGACTCAAGCTAGGCCCAGGGTCACTCTCAGCTCCTTCTCCAGTGCCATGTCTGCCTGTGTGCCACTATGCTTCCACCATGATGACAATGGACTAAACCTTTGAACTGTAAACCAGCCTCAATTAAATGTTTTCCTTTATAAGAATGACCATAGTCATAGTATCTATTCACAGTAATAGAAACCCTAACTAAGACAAACTAAGAGAGAAAGGCCCAGACTTTTGATTGATGATATATCCCACCCCTAGGCTCCTAGACCTCTCCCCCCCCACAAGGCACCACTGAGAGAAGGGAGCAGTCAATGGAGATGGGAGTGCTGGAGGAGCAGAACTGTGCACGTGTTGTGCAGAGAGTTGCAACTGGTGAAGTGTCAGAAGTGACAGGCATGAAGGAAGGCTGAGGTCGATGGCCAAGCATGTCGTTGCCCAGTAGGATCAACCAGAGGGTGTGCAGCAAACCCGGAGCTTAAGCAGATACAGACTCAGCCCCCCAACTAGCTTTCAGGCTGCAGGATCAACCTAGACCCCATATGAGGAACTGTCCACTTTCTCGATTAGACCTCCTCAAAGGACCACTGTGTTCCACAATGCCACTGAGGACCATGTATGTGTCAGTGGCTCTGATATGGCCAGGGTCCAGGTTGATGTCTACAGTCTGTGCTATCACCTAATGATATGCTAATGTTCATGGCCTGTGTGGTGGCCTGCATCCGTGTTAGTATTGGTGGGCTGTGCTGCCCATGAGACCATACTGATCTGAGTGCCCAGGGCTGCCACCTGAGAGTGGCAGTGTCTGTAGCAGTGTCTGGGTACAGGTTATGGCCAAGGTCCATGTCTGGGTCCAAAATCCTGCTACAGCCAAAGTCTGAGTTGTTGTCTGTCGACCGTGTTACCTACCAAAGGCCAAGCAGAGGTCCCTGGCCTACAAACATGTTGATATTCAGAAGGTGTGCTAACAACCACCAGGATTTATATTGATCTGAGTGGCCTGCACTGTCAACTCAAGGCCATAGTTACTTATGAGTCCATGCTGCCACAGAGGGCTATGTCTGGGTCTGTCATTCTAACTCGGCCAGGTCTGTGTTGATGTCTGTAGCCCACGCAACGGCTAAACGCCTTGTAGATTTCCATGGTCTGTGATGTAGCCTAAAGCCATGTTGATACTCATGGCTCATGCTACCACTGGGGGCCACATTGATGTGGGTGGCCTTTAATTGCTACCTGGGACCATGGTGATGACCAGACCTGTGATGCTACCTTGGGGCCATGTCTGGGTCCATGGTCCTACAGTGGGCAGGGTCTGTGTGGATGTTCATGGCCCATGTTGCCACAGAAAGTCAGGAGGATGTCCCTGGTGTAGGCTGTATTCTGAAACCTTGTTGATATCCATGATCCCAGCTGCACTGAAGGGCCTTGTCTGGGTCCACAGTCCTACTGCAACTGGAAGCCCTGTTCCATGTCTGTGCTGACACCAGAAACCATGTGGAAGACCATGATCCATGCTCCCATGACCACAGAGAACAAATAAGCTACTTTGGCAGTGACATCAATGATTGCAGACACACAGTTGAGAAAAGAGAAACATGGAAGACTTCTGTGATATTTCCTTCCCACCTTTAACAAAAAAAGTAACATCCTAAACAGGAAGCCATCAAAGAAAACTCTTAAAAACTATGATAGTGTCCTCCAGTGTCACTCTCCACAATGAATGACTTCTGGCAGGGGTGTGGAGGGGGAATTACTCTGCTCTATTTAAGGGACTGGGCCCTGACAGTTTGACCACACCCCAGTGAATACATAGATAACACAAACTGGATTTTTTGTTTGGTTGGTTTTGCCGAAAGGAGATCACAAGAGGAGGTCAGGGCAGGACTGGGAAGTGATTGCGTTAGAGAATATGATATGAAATTCTCAAAGAATCAGTAAAATATTATGTTGGAAAAAGTAATCTAAGTTTGCTCTCTTTTGACATGTTTATTAATGTTATGAGAGCTAAAAAATTAAATGTGTTAAATTACTCTTTGTGAATAAATTACTTTGTGAATAAAAGGTCTGATTCTAAATTTAGTTGTTTTAGTACTTGCTGTTTAAGAGCTCAGAGACATGGAGAAAAAAATTTCTCAGTACCACCTTGATCAAAACAAGGCTGGTCTTAATAAAATCTGGTAATTATTTTTTAATCTTACCCTTCAAGTAAAAACTCCAACAGAGATTCTGTCTTGCCTAAAGCCAATTAGTTGTCCAGAGAAATAAACAAAAAATTGACTCAAAAATTTCCTAGAATTGGGGGGAAATGGCTCAGCACTTAAGAGCACTTAGTACTCTTGTAGAAGACCCAAGTTCAGCTCCCAGCACGGTCTCCTAACCATCAACCAATCCAGTTCCTGCAGCATTGGCCCCCACAGGCGCCTGCACTCACTGGCGCACACGCACAAGTAGATACACACACACATAATTTAAAATAATAAAAATAAACCTTCTTCTAAAATGTCCCAAATAATAACTATTTATTTTTTAAGGTTAAAATGGTTAAATAGAAAGAAGGATTTTATGTTGTTTTCTGGTTTGAGTGACTTTTCTTGGGTTTTGGTGGAGTTTTTTTGGGGGGGGAGGGGGTTGTTTCTTTGCTTCTTTGGTTGGCTGGTTGGTTTGGTTTGGATGATTTGGGTTTTTATCTTTAGACAGAGTTTCACTATATAGCCTCAGTTGTCTTGAAACTTGCCTTGTAGACCAGACGGCCCTCAAACTCACTGAGATATGCCTGCCGCTGCCTCCCAAGTGCTGGGATTAAAGACATATACCTGACAAGAAGAACTTTAAAGGAACATGCAGAACACATTTTTGATAATAAAACTACACAATATTAGACATTTTCCAATTTTCTAGGTCAGTTTAGGTGTTGATGAGAGTCAAATCTGAAGGGTTTTGTGTGCATATCAGGCAAGTGCTATTCCAAGATCATCCTTTGCTGCATACTGAGTTGGAGGCTAACCTGGGCTACATGAGAAACTGTCTCAGAGGAGAGTTGGGGGGGCACTTCTTAGAGCCTTGGGCAATCACAGGACCCAACACCAGCATTCCAGGATTGAACTGGTGCAACTGTTTTGATTTGGGATGAGACTTTGAGAGGGGAACAGCCAAAGAACAATGGCAAATATAGTTGGGCCTAGAAACTCAGCTTCAGAGCCCCAAAGCTTGGATTAAAGTCATTCCATAGTACTTATAGCACAGAAACCCAGTAGATCCAAGAGTAAATGCACTCTGAAGGATAACATCATTCTAGATCTCTAATTTTATACATAACATATGTCAGTAGTGGGACCCAAACCCAGGGCCTTAGTTTATGTGCCAAGTACTCGTACTGGGCCACTGAGGTATCCTCCCAAACTCTTTTAATTTGCCTCACTACTGATACCTGAGCCAAATAAATGTGTTGAGGAGACGAAAAAAGGCAACAAGCCAAGACCATATGAGTAAAAGCCAAGAAAATACAGACATAGAGCCCCAAAGATAGCTCAGCAGATAAAAACTTGTACACCTGATGACCCAGGTTCCAGGCCCAGGATCTACATGAGAAACTAGATGCCATGAGACAAACTGTAATCCGGACGTTGGTAGAGTGGGTCAGAGACAGGAGTGACTAGTACAGAACTCCTCGGAAGCCCCCGAGCCAGCTAGGTCTGAATATCGGTGTGGTGTTTTGGATAAGAATGGCCTCCATCGGCTCATATATTTGAATGCTTAGTCACCACTATTTGAAAAGGTTAGGAGGCGCAGCCATGTTGGAGTAGGTGTAGCCTTGTTGGAGAAAGAATTTGGGGGAGGGGTACTTTAAGGTTTAGAGGCCCAAGCCAGGCCCAGTCTCTCTCTCTCTCTCTCTCTCTCTCTCTCTCTCTCTCTCTCTCTCTCTCTCTCTCCCTCCCTCCCTCCCTCCCTCTCTCTCTCTCTTTTTCTCCCCCCACCCCCCTCTGCTGCCTGCAGATCCGGATGTAGAATTATCAACTCTGTGGCGCTGAAGCCATCTTCCAGGTGCAAACAGACCCTGGACTCCCAAAGACTGTTCTTTGATCTGCATACCATGGCTTATACAAGCGTGTACACACACACACACACACACACACACACACACACACACACACACACGGCAGGGGGATTAAATCCTGACTATCAAAGCATCCTGCACATCCATCATTTGCACCTATGATCTGAATTTCTACCAAACAGGTCATTATTCATCTTTGAGCCCAGCACCTAGCATGGTGGACGAGCACAAAAGCTCTCAGTAAATGTTGAACTGATGAACAGATGGAGGAAGAAATGATGTTGCCAGGTCTCTTCCCTGAAGTTCTCTCTGGCCTGATCTCCCTTTGACACTTCCAAATTCCTCCTGAGCCTGCAGGAAGAAGCCCAGAGCCTGAACCACACTCCTTGACTTCTCTTCACTGCGCATGAGTTAACAATGTTAGTCTGAATGTTGCTCTCTGTTTTCTTCTCCAGGTCTGGGTGAAACTGGGTTGCTGACAGTGACCATGAGAAAACGACACCATCCTAGACCAATGTGTAGGGGTCAGTCAGCACCTGCTCAGACTGCTCAGGGGAAGAAAGAGACTCACCTTTGCCTCTTTCCAGCCTAGAATTCCACTCAGTAGGAAATCTTGCCAGCCCTCCCTCCCAGAGACTTCAAGTCTGGAAAATCCTTACAGCAAGTCACCATCTTCTCTTTTGCAGACCACCATGTCATGTTTCTCTGCTTCCACCTTTGCCCTTAGGCTTTATTTTGAAAGCAGGCCAGAATGTTTGTCTCACTTCTAAAAATATTCTAGAAGCTTCCTATCTCACCCACAAGAAAATTCAGACTTTGCAGTGACCCACAAGACCCCCAGGTCTCAGTAATGGGTTCCCATCAATTGTATTTCCCACCCCTATCCCTTGACCCCACCTACCTTGTTTAGAGCAACCTTCAGTGGGAAGCAGGACATGCTCCCTCTGGAGCCCCATTTCCTGAGAGATGCCACCCTCTACCTCCAGAGTGTCTCTTATGTTTTTGTATTATATATCAATTACTGATACATTATATCACTTGCTTGCTTTAGTGTCTGCTTTCCTCCAACACAGATTACACATTCTGAGAGAGTAAAAGCCCATTCCTTTTGTACTGTACACAGTACGGGGTCTGGAATGGGACAAACACCCATCAAGCCCTAAGGTAGTTATGCTGAGCCAGAGGGTGTAGAAGTTTGGAGGAGTAAGAAATATCAATCAAAAATAATCAGGGAACAGGCAGGGACATGGCTCATGAGCAAAGTGTTTGCTGTGCAAACCCTGAAAGCTGAGGTTCAGCTCCTCAGAACCCAGGGCAATGCAGATGGGCCTGGGGACCGGCGTCTTAGCATTTGGAAAGGGGAGAAAGGAAATTCAGAACAAACTTGCTAGCTAGACTAGCCGTTTCAGTTAGCTATGGCATCATCTGCGAGACCCTCAGTGAATAAGGAGAACAACGGAGATGTCAATCTCGGGTGGGTGCACACACACACACACACACACACACAGTGATTAAGAACTAGCCTCAACCTGTGAGAGCACAGCACAGAGTAGGTGCTTCTGGGAGGCACACAAATAGTCCTAAGTGCAGGAAAGCAATCAGTCAGACCAAATAACTGACTTTATTGCCATCACACTATCTGAACTTGCTATGGTACCTTATTTCCAAGCTTTAATATGGATTTATTTGCTAGAGCAAATTCAGATGTGAATATCCAAACCCACATAACACTTCCTGCTCTCTTCTAAGTGGGAGGATTTCTTGTGGCCAGGTCTGGTCTTACATACAGCAAGTTTCCAGGATGTTGGAGTGACACCACCCACCCCTCTCCCACCCACACACCCTCAGAAGCACACCCCCCTCCTCCCCTGGAGTTCAGGAGAACATAAACTTATACAATTTACAATTCATTGACCTCTGAAAAACCGAGTCACGCCCCGAAAGAGAGCAGAGCACAAAAGCTTTCCCAAGCTGGATTCTTTGTTGACACTGGTCTCTGGTTACACCCCAGGCATGAAAAGGGAGGAAATTCTTCAAAGGCAGTGCTCCCCTACTTTTGTCTGTCTCTAGCAGGACCCCTTCCCCCCACTCTATCCTCCCAGGAGGGAGGCACTGTCAGTTCAAAAGCCTCTGCAGAAGGAGGCACTTTCAGGTTACACCCTATATATAGCTAAAATACTTATAGGGCCTGTCTCGCGTTACTTGGCAAAGGTTTAAAGCCTTAAATAATTCCTGTCAAGTGTGCTGTGTTATGAGGCCCCTTTCCTGTCCAAAACCCTTCTTTGGCCCAGGCCCTGGGAGTCACCTTTCTCCTTCCGGCCACTCCTGGCTTGTCCTCTTTAAGCCTGTGTATCAGCCCCCCCCCCAACCCCCCCAGGGCCCAAATCTGCCCTGGGTTGCAGAGCTTAGTGTGCTGCTGACTTCTTGATAATGAGGCCTTTCTGCAGACTCTGCAGTATACTAGCCTGGGAGGCTCCTGCTTTCCCGGGTCAGAGTCAGAGAACAAATGTAAGACAAGAAGGAAACACACCCCTGGCCACCAATAGTATGATCTGCCCATCTAGCAGAGGCTTTCTCCTCAATACAAGTCCACACAGCTCTGTAAAGCCAAGGGCACTGGGTCCCTTGGAACTGGAATTGTCAGACACTGTATATAGGTGCTAAGAACTGAACCCTGGTCCTCTGGAAGAGCAGTCAGTGCTCATAACAGTTGAACCTTCTCTCTCTCTCTCTCTCTCTCTCTCTCTCTCTCTCTCTCTCTCTCTCTCTCTCTCTCTCTCTTTATCCTTTTAAGACAGAGTCTTGCTATCTAGACCAGGCTAGCCTCAAACTTGCAACAGTCTTCCTTTCTCTGCCCCCAGACTGCTGGGATTGCAGATATATGCCACCATGTCTGCCTCAAATAACAGTTTCCACCTCAAATAGTTCTTCAGGCAGCCACAGTTGCCTGGAGTGTGTGTACTGTGCAGGGGGCAGAATCCCAGAAGTCAAGATTTAAGAAGGCCAACTACCAGACCTGCATCACACATACCACAGACTGACTTGGCCCTGAACACCGGGATTTTTTACGTTTTTATTACATTTTATTTTTTGTCCAGGCCAAGTGTGTTTGGGAGCATGGTGGACGTATGATCAGAGAACAACTTGAGGGAGTGGTTCTCTCCTTCTACTGTGTGGGTCCCCAGGATTAAACTCTGGTAGTGAAACTTCTGCCACAAGCACCTTTACACACTGAGCCATCTTGTTGGTCCAACCAGGCAATTTTACTGGCTGTTGTAAGGGTTTCATCCAGGAATTGAATGCCCGAGGAAAGCCGAAGAGGAGGAAAAGAATTATATTTTCCATGCCACAGACAACCACCATCCCTCATCCGATTAAATAATCTCTGTTAAAGTGGAGACCACTGTGCAAAAAAATGACTACAAGTGAAAATGAGGAAAACTCTGCTCCTGGAATTGGCACTTGTGTGTTTTTCCAAAGTGGGGGGAAAAAATCCGCCTCATATTCTTTTGTTTGTCATGGCACCAGAAAAGGAGGGAAACGGAATTCTGTTCCTTTCAATCTGAAATGCAAATGACAGCCCAGGCTTCCCATCTCTCAAAGAGCCAGTGGAGAAAGGGTGACTTGCCAGCTCTGGGGGAAGAGCCACTGTTAAAGAGCTACAGCAGAAACTGCAGCATCCGGAGGCTGCCTCCTGCATCTCAGCAGACACTCTGCGGGTATCCTTACCTACAAGGCCTGGAGGTACCATAGTGCTGCTCACCCATGAGAGGCTCTGGGGTTGGCGCATGCCAAGTACACACCAAATCTCAGCTGAAGGATGCACGGTTTAAAGTTGAAGTCCAAACTTTACAGGGGAGAAAAACAGAGTCGTTTTCTTCCTGAACGTACGGAAACAGCATCCTACTTTCTTCTGTGGCGAACACCCTCTAGATAGAGCTGGCTGGCTTTTCAGAAATGACTTTTGTTCTGGCCAGCCAGTCTAATGTAAGCACACACACACAAACTAGAGTTATGCCAAAGGAGGGAACCTTAACTGAGAAAATGACTCCATAAGATCAGGCTATACTGCGTGTTCTTAACTGGTGATTGATGGGAGAGGGCCCAGCCCATTGTGGGTGGTTCCACTCCTGGGCTGGTGGTCCTGCTTCTATAAGAAAGCAGGCTGGGCAAGCCATGGGGAGCAAGCCAGTAAGCAGCGCTCTTCCATGGCCTCTGCATCAGCTCCTGCCTCCAGGTTCCTGCCCTATTTGAGTTCCTGTCTTGACTTCCTTGGTGGTGAATAGCAATATGGAAATATAAACTGGATCAACCCTTTCTCCATACCCTAGCTGCTGTTTTGGTTACAGCATTTCTTTGCAGCAATCGAAACCCTAACTAAGAAAACTTTGTTCTGCGTATAATAATTTAGTTCTCCAAATAGATCTGAGTCAGTCACATGGTCATCAAAATAAAAACAGGTTTATTTGGGTTAAGGAATATTTTCAGAAATTTGTATGTGAAAAGGACACATAACACATGGAGTGCCCAGAAATACTCTAAAGCTAAAACAACACCATCTGAAATCACATCAGGTTTATCTATTTTAATCTCCAAGATTGACTTGCACTGGTGGGAATAATGAAGGAAGATGAGAAACGAATTAATAAACCTTTAAGCCTTTACAAGCCTTAGAGGCCCTCCTGGGATCTCTTACAGACATCTCTAATCCTCACAGCAACACTGTGAAAACAGTATTAACCCAAACTCAGAGAGGCTATATCATGTTCCCAAGATCACACAGCCAGTAAATGGCAGAGACAAGCTCCAAACCCTTATTTGTAGGATCCTTCTTTGCCACATTCAGAGAGCCCTACACATTACACAAACTATATTATTGTCACAAAGAATATTTAACACCGGGTATGGACTGAAATCTTGTCAAAGTGAGGTGAGGTCAGATCTGGAGGTGCATACCTACAAGCTCAACTATTTGGAAGGCAGGAAGATCAATGGCTCAAGGACTGCCTGTGCAACAGAGAGTTCAAGGCTAGCCTGGGCAGCCATAATGGTTTCAATGAGAAAAGTCCCCCATGGTCTCAGACATTTGAATGCTTGGTTTCCAATTACTTGAGAGATTTAGGGACACAATCCTGTTGGAGGGTTAAAGGTAGGAGAATTTAAAGACATATGCCATTTCATATTTTCTCACTCAGCTTTATGCTTGCAGCTCAAGATGTGAGGTCTGCTTCCTGCCCCTGACACCGTGTCCTTTGCTCAGCTCTAAATCTCTGGAAGAGTAGTACACCAAATAACCTTTTCTTCTGTAAATTGCTTTGAGAACAGTGTTTTACCACAGCAGTAGGAAGGAACTAATACAGAAGTTGGTAACAGAGAGTGAGTTATTACTGTGACGACCCAACCACCTGTTTTTTAGGAGGAATATAGAAGGCTTTCTGTGCTGGCTAGTTGTGTCATCTTGACACAAGGTAAAGTCATTTGGGAAGAGGGAATCTCCACTGAGAAAATGCCCCTACCAGATTTGCTTGTGGGCAAGCCCATGGTGCAATTTCTTGTTTGATGACTGATACGGGAGAGCCCAGCACACTGTAGGCAGTGCCACCCTGGGATGGTGGTCTTAGGTGCTACAAGAAAGCAGGCTGAGCAAAACATGGGGAGCTAGCTGGTAAGCAGCACTCCTCCATGGCGTCTGCATCAGTTCCTGTCTCCAGGTTCCTTTCCTACTTGAACTCCTGTCCTCCTGTCACTAAGGGAACAGTGACAGAGTCTATGGAAATACAAGTGAAATAAACTGTTTCCTCTCCAAATTGATTTTCAGTCAAGGTGTTCTATTAGCAATAGAAATCCCAACTAAGATACTTTGGAACTTTGAACTAGAAAGACCAGTTGGGCACTATAAACAGAGTCTAATAAGCCATCATAGCAAGAGCTTAAAAGATAGTAGTGCTGAGCCAGGGCTATCTCAAGAGGTTACATAGGAGAATGAAATCAGTCACAGGGATAGAGACCATTCTTGTGAAATTTTGGCAAAGAATACAGATTCCTTCTGTCCATGTCCTAAGAATGTCTGAGACTAAATTTAAAAGCAGTCTAACCTGTTTGGTGGAGGAGATTTTAAGAAAGCCTAGTACTGACTATGTCATGTGGTTATTAGTAATCACTGTTATACAGGTCTATAGTGAGAAACAGCAAATGGAGAAGAAAAATACAATATGAACTATTTGGAAAGGAAAAGGACTCGGATACGCTTAATGTCACAGCTGAGGTTTGTTCTGGAAGAGAGGCAGCAGCCGCTAAGATCACGATCACTAGGTAAAGACCAAACCTGCAACAGAATAAAGAAATGGCTGAGAAATAGAAGAGAAAGTGGGGGAAAGTCTTGAACACCTGGGTGCAGGGGAAAGTTCCTGAACAGAACACCAGTGGCTTATGCTCTAAGATCAAGAATCAACAAATGAGACCTCATGAAATTGCAAAGTTTCTGTAAGGCAAAGGACACTGTCAATAGGACAAAACGGCAACCAACAGTTTGGGAAAAGATCTTAACCAATCCTACGTCCCATAGAGGGTTAATATCCAATATTTACAAAGACCTCAAGAAGTTAAACGCCAAGAAACTAAATAACCCCATCAAAAGATGGGGAACAGAGCTAAACAGAGAATTCTC
>CM052712.1:52248725-52307910 GCA_028551405.1 Uromys caudimaculatus
ACTCCTGGGCATATACCCAGAAGATGCTCCAACATGTAATAAAGACACATGCTCCACTATGTTCATAGCAGCCATATTTATAATAGCCCGAAGCTGGAAACAACCCAGATGTCCCTCAGCAGAGGAATGGATACAGAAAATGTGGTACATTTACACAATGGAGTACTACTCAGCTATTAAAAACAATGACTTAATGAAATTTGCAGGCAAATGGATGGAACTTGAAAATATCCTGAGCGAGGTAACTCAGTCACAAAAGAACAAACATGGTATGTACTCACTGAAACGTTTGGAATACCCAAGTTTCACTTTACAGTAACTGCTGGACTGAGAGTGAGGTCCCAGATGGAGGAGTTGGAGAAGGGACTGAAGGAGCTTCAGGAGTCTGCAGTCCCATGGAGGGAGCAACGGTGTCAACTGGCCTGACCCCCACCCCGGTCCTCATGGAGGGTGGACCAGCAACCAAAGAATACACATGGAGGGACCCATGGTTCGGACCACATATGTGGCAGAGGAGGGTCTTGTTGACCATCAGGGGGAGGAGAGGTCCTTGGGCCTGAGGGTGTTAGAGGCCCCAGTATAGGGGAATGCCAAGGTGGGAAGGACAGGAGTGGGTGAGCAGGTGGGTGGGAGGTGTAATACCCTCATACCGGCGGGGAGGGGGAGGGGATGGGGGTTTCCAAAGTGGAGACCTGGAAAGGGGGAAGCATAGGAAATGTAAATAACGTATCAAAAAATTAAAATAAAATAAAAAAAAAAGGTTACTGTCATTAGGTAAAGACCAAATCTGCAATAGAATAAAGAAATGGCTGCCCTCAGGGCAAAACCCCACTCACCTAACCAGCTCACTTTTGAAAGAAAAGGGCCTGAGAAGTTATCTGTTCCTAGAAAGGAACAACAAACAAAAGCTGTTATGAATGTGACTCAAGGAGGCCAGGGTCCATCTCAACCTGGTGTCTGAACTTGGCTCTGTCAACCTTGTGGGAAGGATGCACGTACAAGTAAGCAGGTGGTGAACTCTTCATCTGTGGTTCTGACAGCTCCCGGGGCCAGGTAATGTGTGCAGGGGGTGGGGGTGGGGTCCTGCATGGAGAGAGACCCTGAGAGGTCACCCTGTGAGGTTGTAGAAATGAAGCCTGGTTGAAGGGAACACCCCAAGATGTTGGCGATGCCAGAGTTTTGAGAAATCTGCCAAGGAGAGTTGTGCACAGGAGTGGAACTGGCCCAAGAGAGAGAACCACGTCACAGCAGGCAGCACCTGAAGTGCCCTTCAGGCAGAGTCTCTAAGCCTGTTGACCCCAGGCATGTAGCTACAGACTTAGAGTTCGCCTTGTTGGCCTTCAGTCGTTCTTCGGTCCAATATTTCTTCACTCTGCCCCATTCCTCCTTTTTGGAATGCTAATATGTATCTTTGGAAGCATGTACTTTGTGTTTGTTAGTTTGTTTTTTGACAGGGGGTTTTCAAACAGTGCTGCATCGGTAGAAGGCTGAGGGGAGTGGTAAAGTTGGACTAAATGTGTTGTGCAAGACTGTGAGGACCAGGAAGTGAATGTGATGTTTTGAATGAGAAATACCCCCCTAGTCTCCGGATTTAAATTCTTGCTTCCTAACTGATGACTTTGAGAGTTTTTGGAGGTATGGCTTTCTTAGAGAAAGGGTGTCACTCGAGGTGGACTTTAGAGTTTAAAGACTCATGCTATTTTGAGTTCATTTTCTCCTCTTAGTCTTGTGGTTCAAGAGGTTTACCCTTAGCTTCTTGATCCTACCTTGACTTGGCCATCATGGAATCTAACCCTCTGGAACCATAAGCTCTAGTAAACTGTCCTTCTAGTGCGGTGGCTCTCAATCTGTGGGTCGTGACCCCTGATGGGGGGTGCCACATAACAGACATCCTGCCTATCAGATATTACAATCCATAGCAATAGCAAAATTACAGTTATGAAGTAGCAACAAAAATAATTTTATAGAGGTCACCACCTGTATGGGTCACAGCTTTAGGAAGGGTGAGAGCCACTGCTCCATAGGCTGCCCTGGTCATGGTGTTTTAGCACATCGATAGAATCGTAATTTTACCAAGACCCTGTCTCAAATTAAAAGAGAAAAGGAAAACAAGAGAGAAAAAAGGAGGAAGTAGCTCGGAGGTAGAGAGGCAGGAGCACCTCACACTTGCAAGGCTGCAGGACAAAGGAGCAAACAACAACACAGTTTGTGGTCAGATTTTAGTATTTATTATTAGGAAATAGTTGCAGGTCTGGATGGTGGTGGTGGGGCACATCTTGAATCCCACTGTTCACAGGCAGATCTCTGTGAGTTGGAGGCCAGCCTGATCTACAGAGTGAGTTGTAGGACAGCCAGAGCTACACAAAGAAACTGTCTCCAAAAAAAAAAAAAAAAAAAAAGTAAGAAAGAAAATAATTGTTGGAGCAATATTTATGTATTTTTTTTAATGTGTCAAAAGTTAAACAGAATTTAACATTGAATTAGCAACAATTTTAAAAAATCTATTCTTAGTGTGTGTGTGTGTGTGTGTGTGTGTGTGTGTGTGTGTGTGTGCGCGCACGCGCGCGCTCATGCAAGTGTCTGTGTGTAGATTTGTACACATGGGTATAGGTACCCTCCGAGGTCAAAAGAGGGCATCAGATCCCCTGGACTTGAAGTTGTGAGCCATCCTGTGTGGTTGCTGGGAATAGAATTCAGGTCCTCTGTGAGAGCAAGTGCTTTTAACCACTGAGCTGCCTTTCCAGCCCCATGCATTAGCTGTTCTTTTAAAGTATTGTCTGCTCTAAATAAAAAATGTTTACAGATTTTTTTTTCTATTTTCTTCTGCATAGCAAAATTTGGGAATTAGAAGTGACAAAGAAATTCTGTCTCAGAAACTTCACCTCCAGATTTCCTTTACAGGTGCCAGTGGTTCCCATACCATATTAAAAAGCATGAAAAGTGTCTAGGATGAAAATTCAGCTTTGAAAACCATCTAATGGCATCAGAGGAAAGCAGGCCCTGGGGAGTACTTTCTAAAAAACGGTGTCACTCCTATAACAAAACTTCAGAAAAGCTGTGACTCTGTTACAAAGGAAATGCACCTGGCACAAAGTGCTCATCGGTTTCCTACTAAACCTGCTTGCTCAGTGTGCCCTTACCCAGGATCTGGAAAGAAGGAAAGAAAACCAATAGACAGTTTCCCTTCTTGTTCATTTGTCTGGGAAGTTGCCCTCAGCTCTTCTCAGCAAGCTGAGAAAATTGGATTCGTAAATGGCTAACCTACCAACCTTGCCCAGGGCTCTGGTGCAGGCATGGATTTGCTACTCTTGAGTCCCTGAAATTGATGCCTAACTCTATTGTTTGCCCTTTGATCCTGTAAAATGTGCATTAGCCTGTGGTTGCATTGGGGTATATTTGTTGAAATAAATGTGTTCTTTCGTTACTGCTTCCAGTGGTTCACAATGAGAATGTTTTCGAGTATACAAAACTTAATAGAATATTAAAACGAGGGAGGTGAGAGCTACAAGACTTCAGAAGGCTCTCAGAGTGCCCTCCTAATTGGCTGAAGCTATTAATTTCTGCAGCCATTTATGCAGCAATGTCACCAAGCCCCAAGTCACAGCGTTAGCACAACACCCCTTTCCCTCCGATAGAGTAAAAGAGATTCCCGGTCCAAATAGTGTGTACCTCTTTGCAGCTTTTTCTTAGGGATGAACATTTTCTATTAAAAATAATAATAATATGGCTGAACCCTTTACAGGGCTGTTAAACTGTAGCTATATATCTGGCTCCAATTCTCTCCCTGGGGTGTGGCCCGGCTGGCACAGGGTGTACACTCAAAGTCTGTTTGACCTTAAATGCCCTGCTTCGAGGACAGGGAGGACGGCTGGGAAGGTAAATTTATCTTCACTCTGGGCCATAGGACAGACGCATGGTGTGAAGCCTGCCTTACACTGCAGAAGGGAAGCTACAGATCCCCCTGCCCGACCTGGGAGGAAGACCCTCCTTTGAGAAAGGACAACAGCCCTTGCCTTCTCTGACCCTCTCAGGGCCAAGCCATCGGCACAGGACTTAAAATGTAGGCTTTGGGTGGGATCTGAGGTAGGAGAACTCATCATGCACTGTGAAGGGCAAATTCCAAATTCTGAAAATATACTGTGCTGGCTATAGCATT
This sequence comes from Uromys caudimaculatus, assembly GCA_028551405.1. NCBI lineage: Eukaryota > Metazoa > Chordata > Mammalia > Rodentia > Muridae > Uromys > Uromys caudimaculatus. The sequence goes on from CM052712.1 coordinate 52,252,882, forward strand.
CCTTTAGCATTTCTGCATTTTTTTTGTTATGTATTTAGTCATTTATAGCTACGCTGAAACATACACAGAGAAAGAGAGAGAGAGAGAGAGAGAGAGAGAGAGAGAGAGAGAGAGAGAGAGAGAGAGAGAAGAGACATAGCTTTCTGGACCTGGGTGAGGCCCTGGCTACCAGGAAGTCATATGACCTATTAAAAGAAGGCAGGACGATCACAAAATGCCTCATGGTTTCTTTAGAAGAAAGTCGGGCATCAAGAGACCATCAACAAAGCCAGCACAAACAGCTGAAACATAGGCTGCCCCTCTCATGGTCATCCTGTCCATGACATGTATTTCCCCCCAGATTATCAAAAACAAAGGTGCACACTTTAAGGGCCAACATACACACAGTAAATCTTGTGCACGTCCTACAGTTTGTTTTCTTTGTTTAGCACCTACGTTGAGATTTATCCTTGAAGACCTAACGGATGCAGTTCCCAGCTAAACTTGCCTGCTGAACGGTGTTGCAGCCTTTGGACCTACCACCTGTATTTTGAGTGACACTAAGCATCCATCTGTGGGTGATCTAGTATATTCTCCCAGTCACTTTGGCCTTTCCTTTTCAGAAGTCTGATCATGTATTGTTGTTGTTAATTGTTCCATGCATGTCAAACACCAAAAGGTAAGTTTCTAAAACTACAGCCAGCATCTTACATATAACATACTATCTCTTGATGAATGCTTTTTAACTCCCTCATGACATAGCAGCCGAGGCTGGACACTTTACCTGTATAGATATGTATGTGTAAGTCATCTGTTGCCTTTTGTGTGTATGTGCACATTCATGTATGTGCAAGTGTGTACATGCATGTGTAGGCCCTGATGCAGGCTGTCTTTCTCAATTGCTGTTCACCTTAATGTTTTGAGACAGCATTTCTCACTGAACCTGGAGCTCCCAGACTCAGCTAGGCTTTCTGGCCAGCGAGCCGCAGAGATCCACCTGTCTCTTCTTCCTTAACACTGGCATTACAGACATCGACAAATTTGTTTTTTGGTGGATGCTGGGAATCAAACTCAGATCCTTAAACATGTGACAGGCATTCTACCATCCGCAGCCCAGTTGCCTTTGTTAAAAGAGAAGTTCTGTATATTGAAAGTCAGATTCAGATGAAATCCACTTCCTTTCCCAGATAGATTCATGATAGTAAGTATCTCTTTAAGATGTTCCAGATCAACACTAGTGATAAATAAAGATTATACCTTTTAAAGATGGGGGAGGGGAGAGAGAGAGAGGAGAGAGGCATTTTGAGGAGGAGGGGTCAAGAAGCAGGAAGAAAAAAAGGAGAGGAGGAAGACTGACCTGAGCCAAAACCCGCCCTCGGGTGTGTCCCTGCAGCCCCTGCTAGCCTAGAGACAAAGCCAGACATTAAGGAGTTACTCTCTCACAAACAAAAGTTGGGAAAGAAGCCCTTTTTCCTGAGAGAGAGTGAGAGAGAGAGAGAGAGAGAGAGAGAGAGAGAGAGAGAGAGAGAGAGAAACTTAAAAAATAATTTTAAAGTCTCACCCTGAAACTTTTATTTTACACTCTTAAATTGATGCCCTTAAAGTCGGTTTTTCTTTCTTTCTCTGGAAACTATCCTATGACGTGTATGTTTCTTAGGGGAGGTGGGGGGAACCAAAACAGTCTCCCTTTCTAAGGACAAAGAAAGTGCCAAGTCTTCACACTTACTCATCAGACATGCTTAGGTCTCTCAGCCACCCTGGGCTCCGTCCTAGACAGCTGCTCTGAAACCATGAAAACCATTACATCGCTTGTCACTGGAGGAGCGGGTGTGTGTGTGTGTGTGTGTGTGTGTGTGTGTGTGTGTGTGTGTGTGTAAGTGCTGTGATCACTGTATTAGTGCCGGGGATCGCTGTGTTAAGGTTAAACCTTTATATTATAATCTTATGAAGTCCCTTCCATTCCTCCCTAGCTGGGGACACCTTCCTTGGCAGTTCTTGGCAATTCTTGCCATTTTGTTTTAGTTTTTATTCAGTGGTGTTGTTTTGTTGATCATTTTGAGACAAGATCTCACTCTGTAGCCCAAGATGCCTGGAGCACATGGGAACTCAGACTGACCTCAAACTCGAGCAATCCTCCTGCCTCAGTCTCCCCGGTGTTGTGATTATACGTCTATATTACCATTTCCAGCTGCACTCCTTTTATCCCTTTGCTCTGGCTGGCCTTGCTCAGATGAGAATACACTCACATATGTGTAATTCTGCAAGGAGTTGCAAGGACTTCACAAATACCCAGAGAGACCCAGAGGGGCCAGATTGAGAAGCCCTAAACTGACTGTCAAGGATCCACCTGTATACAGAATCAGAGAGATGGCAGGTGCAATGAACCTGTATAGTAACTGCAGGCCAAAGCCAGTCTCAGTATCTGGGTAATGGGGAAAGACTTGCCCATCCTGAGTCAGTCCTTATCAGACATGCCCATATCTATTCTGGGAAACAAGAGTATGTCATCAATACACTGTCATTGCATACAGCTTATGATGGTGTCCTTGAGATAATGCCAAGTCACAAGACTACGCTGATAATGAGATGTTCTCATCAAAACCCCATATACCAGCATCAAGTACTAGAAGCAGGTAAATGAACGGCTTTGCCCATCAGAGCCCAGGATCTCCACATCACACACTGCCCATCGCTTCTAGTGTACCAGGCATTCTTAGCCCTTCATCAACTTCAAAGATTTCACACACATGAAGGGAGTGTCATCTTCCTGAGATCTAATCTTTTGCAAACCTCCCGGCCATAGTCCTAAAATTTCTGCCCTCGCAGTAGCTTGTACCATTTACACAGTGACTATTCTGGGCTAGTCATACACACAGCGCTTTAAAAATCCCTTGGACATGGTTTTAAACCTTCTTACTTGTGGTTTTGAGACAGGATTAAATCATGTTCATGGCCAGCCTGGAACTCAACAATCTTCCTTGCCTCTGGCTCCCGAGTAGTGGGAATTCAGCTAGACACCAGCAGGCTCATGTTTTAGCCTTCTTTAGCTCACTGACTATGTAAGCAGGAGGCATTTCAGAGGCAATCATGTCTGATCCTCACCCTTTATAAATAAGGAAGTGAGACTTGGATGATACTGGCGGAGCTGTGCCCTTACCTATGTGGAAGGAAGCAATCCTCCAGGAAGTTATTCCATGCTGTCCTGGCTCAAAGTGCACCAAAGTCTCCACACAGGCTTTGGTGGCAACAGCTTGAGGAACCAGAGCCAAGAAGTGCGGAACCCTACTGGCATGGTCATAGAAGCAGAGACACCCAAATGAGCCTCTCCTCACTCCACAGGGGAAGTCAGGTCCACAAAACTAACATGACAATGGCATATAAAGTCACCACAAAGGAGGCCAGGAAACCAACCCATGTGCCCTGAAGCTACCTACCTCTAAGAACGCTAGGGGCACTCAGCCCAAGCAAGGCAGATAATCCTAAAGCCTGCCTCAAGAAGATGCTAAGTAGGGAGAGGAAGGAGAGGTCCCACTCCTCAGCTCCTCAGCAGTCAACTCTTTTTGTCTTGTCAGGCTGTAAGGGTGAGTGAGTGACTGCTCTGTTTCAACTACACTTAAAAAGTCCTCAGCCAGAGGACGACTCTCAGGGGTTTCATTGTCCTTGAAAAGCACAAACAGAAGAGAGGGAAATCGTCTGAGAGAAACAAAGCAAGGCAAGAGATCAGGTGAGGGTGTGGCCTATGGCTCCTGACTAATGCTGCTCATGACTCTTGCTGCATGACAGTAGGTGACAAACTGAGAAAGAGAGCTGGCATGCTTGAGCACCTGGGTCTGATGCTCAGTATCACCAAAGCAAAAAACAATAAACAAACAAACAAACAAACAAACAAAAAACCCATCACACAGTTGAGCACCTGTAATCCCAGCTACTCAGGAGGCTGAGACAGAAGGATTGCATAAACCTTAGAGTCTGAGGCTATGCCAGGCAGTGGTAGTATACACTTTTTTTTTTTTTTTTTTTTTTTTTTTCCCGAGACAGGCTTTCTCTGTGTAGCCCTGGCTGTTCTGGAACTCACTCTGTAGACCAGGCTGGCCTCGAACTCAGAAATCCGCCTGCCTCTGCCTCCCAAGTGCTGGGATTAAAGGTGTGTGCCACCACTGCCCAGCTGGTAGTATACACTTTTAATCCCAGTACTTGGGAGGCAGAGGCAGGCAGATCTCTGTGAGTTTGAGGCCAGCCTAGTATATAAAGTGAGTTCCAGGACAGTCAGGGCTACACAGAGAAAGCTAAAACATACAAGCAAACAAATAAGCAACATAGAGAGACCATGTCTGCTGAAACAACAACAAAACAACACAAATAGCAAAAAAAAAAAAAAAAAAAAAGGTTCTATCCCCTCTCCCAGGAGAAATAACACTAGAGTAAGAGAACAAAGCACATAACTGTTTGTGGGTTTGGTTGGTTGGTTGGTTTTCTCTAAAGAAAGAAGTTTAGAGGCTAGAAAAATGGCTTACAGACATCTCGAGTTCTGTCTCCAGCACCCACATGAGGGGGCTCACATCCCCCTGACCCTCACTTCCAGCATCCTTGGGTACCTACACACACAAGCCATCTACTAACATAGACAATCAATCAATCAATTAATTAATTAATATTAAATACATTTAAAAATATTTAAATTAAAAAGGGTGAGCTTATGGTGGACCTAATGATGATAGTGTTAACATTTGTCAATTTATCATTTATGTAGGACACATCTATACCATAAAGTAGTATATCAAATATGTCACATATAATATACATGGTACAGAGATGGGTCAATGGCCTGAGCTTGTTAAATTAGCCTCAATTGAATGATAACATCTCTAAGCTTCCCTACTCTATTACAAGGTGATACACAGATATTGAACATAAGCCCATACACACACATATGCATGTGTATGTAAACATACATGTGCATTTATATATGTATATCACATTGAAACCATTCAGTACTTCCAAGTTCTAAGTCTCCCTTCCAGCTGAACAAGTTAGTTCACAGGGGATTCAGGGAGCAGATCCTGAGCCCTCTTGGGCCACACACACTGCTTGCTCAATCTGTAAACATGTAATTATTTAACTTGCCTTCTAAAATAGCACCACGCCCTGGATATGATGCAAACCCCAGCATTACAAGATAAGCTCTGTCTCAAGTTTCTGCTCGTTAACAGTGCCTGAAGTATTTGCTCATAGGCTCGGGACCCAGGCAGAAGTAAACAGTCAGGGATGCCCAGGTTACAAAACCCACTTTCTTATATTGTGAAAGCAATGGATGAAGTTCAGTGGGACTCCTGGACGAATGGCTTCATCCCATCCCACACCACACCTCACTGGTCAAAAGACACCTATGGCCACCTGCCTGACCTCAATACCCAGGTCATTCTCCCTGCCCCGAGGCAACCCCAGGCAGCTTGGCAGCAGGGCCTCGTCTCCTGCATGTCTTTTGTCTGCATCCAGTCCAATGACATCAACCTGCTTTCCCCCCATCTCCCCATCTCCTTGCTCTCCAAGGGTCTTCACCACACAGGGGGTTGATCTGACTGGACTTTTTGATCTTTGCCCCCCCTCCTTTTTTTTTTTTTTTTTTTTTTTTTGCTGTGGCTCCTTCTCTAATTAAACAAAACACAGTGTCCCGGACATGAGCCTCTGGTACAACCTTGTTCTTTGGTACCATTTGAATTTGAGTATCTTGCCTCCTCCCCCACTACCCCAAATATACTCACTACCAGGTTACCAGGTGATACAACTGAGTGGCCAGGAGCAAAACCCAGAGAACTAGACTTGGATGCCGATCCAGCCTTGCTTTCTTTTCCTTACATTTGACATACGGGTAGGTGGGTGGATGGCTAGATTGATGAAAGAATGCTTTGCCAAGGTTTTATACCAGTGCTTGGTGGGCAGTAAATCCTATTGGATGTGACATTAGATGTTGGTTTCTATCTGCTTCAAGGTTTGGGAGACCACAAGGAGATGGGGGCTTTCTCTTTGATAATCAAAGAAGGTATGCCTCAGTGGCTGCAGATATACTGTCCTGGCCAGTTGTCATCATAAAGAACATGGCCTGATGTGACCAGTTCTTCCTGTTTTCAAACAGGAAAAATCCTAATCTATAGATTGAAAAAAAAGAGATTTTATTTGTATTATGTGTGAATGCCCTCAAGGGCCAGAAGAGGAGGTTGGATTCCCTGGGGCTAGAATTACAGAGAGTTGTGAGTTGCCTGTTGTGGGTGCTAGGATCCAGACTCCAGTCCTCTACAGGAGTAGCAATTGCTCTTAATCCCATCTCTCCAGCCTCCTGATCTCTAGACTTTAAATAGTTGGTTTCCATTATAAAAAATTAGTATTACGAGCTGGGAAACTTATTCTGTAAAGTGCTTGTTGTGTAAGCATATTTTGATACCGTCCCCCCACATCCAGGTCAAAAGCTAGCATCATGGTGTACATCTGCAAGTCCCTTGCTGGGGAGTCAGAGATGGTTTTCTGGTGCTCTCTGGCCAACCAGCCTAGCCGGTGATAAGTATTGGAGAAATTACACCCAAGACTGACATCTGGCCTCCATGTACAGACACACACAAAATATTAGTGTTACAGCCAAGGAAGGTACATCTAAAGGCAAACAGAGCCCTTTGGTCTCCACTGTGTGGCCTCTGGCATGTCTGGATCTATAATGTCAGAATTACTGCTTTTCTGTTTCTTGTTTGTGCTTGATCCTCAGTGAACAACCTGTGCTGGACAGTTTTCTGTCAACCTGACACAAGCTAAAGTCATCTGAAATGAGGGAACCTCATAAGATGAACAAGTGATGTGGAAGTATAAGCTAAATATACCATTTCTTGCTCAACTTGCTTTTGATCATGGTGTTTTATCACTATAATAATAACCCTGACTAAGACAGAAATTGGTACCAGAAGTGGGGTATAGATGTGACAGACCTGTAACTGTGGACTTTACCACCCACGCCCAAGTTGCCAAAATAATGACTCTGAGACAGAATGATTTATAAATAAATGCCTAGGCCTAAAGCTTTAGCTTGTCCCTGCTAGCTCATAACTTAATTAACCTGGTTATTGAATATGCTGTCACATGGTTCGTTATCTCTCCTCAGTTTCATCTCTCTGTCAGCATTGTGGCAAATCCCTTCTGCCTGACCCTCTCCCAGAATTTCTCTCTCCCTGCTGGAACTGCCACCTCAGCTGGAACTTCCTGCCTCAGCTAATATGCCATTAGCTTTTTATTGACAGGTGATGCTTCCACACAGAACACAGGAAATTAGATTCTCTCTACACAGACCGGACCATGTTGTTTTGGGGAGGATTGTGGAAGGACTTGGGATCTTTGGGCAACAAAAGCCATTGAGTATTCAAGGCTTGGTGAGCTGTTCATTGAGAGCTTGAAAGAAAAAGAATGTTGAAAGAAATGCAGATCTAGGGGTGGCAGTGCACACCTTTAATCCCAGCACTTGGAGGCAAAGATAGGCAGATAGATCTCTGTGAGTTCTGGGTCTGTCTGGTCTACAGAGCAGTTCCAGGACAGCCAGAGCTATTATACAGAGAAACTCTTGTCTGGAAAAAAAACAATACATAAATAAAGTGAAACCTTTACTTTCCTGAGATTGTTGATGCTAGCTGGAGCTGAGAAATCAACAATGATTAAGAAGAGACCAGCATCACTGAGATAAAATCTTCTGAGAGTCGGCACACAGAAGCTGTGTTCCAGAGGCAGTCAAGGTTGTGCCTTATTCTGGAAGCCAAATGTGGTAGCATAAGAGTCACACAGGTAGTACTGGTCTTGAAGGCATGAAGGAGTCATGGAAAGCAACTGAAGCCTGGCACTGTGAGAAACCAGGGGAAGCCATTGGCAAAGGTGCAGTCTCAGTGGCCATTGAAAGCCAAGAATTAAAGGGGTCACGTAGAGAACTTGAGCCTAGAAGAGGCTACTGGTGAAAGTGCAGCCCAGTTGCAGTAGAAGAAGACCCTAGAATTTTAGAGATATCAGTATCACGGGATGATCACTAAGTATAGCACCAGTGGCATTGTGGAGCCCACCCAAGCTTAGACAACAAGCTGTGTGGGCTGCAGAGAGCAGATCCAGAGCAGTAACCCTTGCAGGAGCCCAGAAGATCGTGAGTGAAGCCCAGATACTGAACACTGAGTAATTTACACTATTGGAATTTGGCTTTGCTTTGATCTGATTGCAAAAGTCCCTCTTAAAGTATGGAAGCATTTAGCTTTTTTGTTTGATTGTTTTTTTTTTTGTTTTGTTTATTAAACAGGAGCCCACAGCTGAGAGACTGAATTTTAGGTTTTAAAAGAAACATTGGATTTTTAAAGATACTGAATTTTAAAGTCTGTGAATTTGTAAAAACAGTGGGACTTTTTAAGCTTGTAAAACATTTCATATTATGATATTGATAATAACGTTTGATCTTGGAGATGAACAAGAGAGGAAAGGTTGTGATTTTACATCGATCTGTTAAATCACACATCAATTGTGCGGGATAGTTTTATGTCAACTTGACACACGCTAAAGTCATCTGAGAGGAGAGAATTAAGATAAACAAATGGTGTGCAAAAGTAAGCTAAATAAACCCTTTCCTCCCCAACTTTTGGTCATGACATTTCATCACAGCTGTAGTAACCCTAAGACAACCCCAATGTTGGAGAGTACACAGAGGGTCTTAGTTCAGGCTAGCTAACCAATAAATTGGCTTGTTAATGAACAACCGCCAGCAGAACACTCTTCTGAGAGAAATGATAAGACTTGTCTCAGCCATTTTTAGTGCCCTCTCTGCACTTGGGAGGCAGAGGCCTGCAGATCTTTGTGAGTTCAAGGCTTGCCTGGTCTACATAGTAAGCTCCAAGACAGCCAGCTTAGGCCAATAAACCAGATTCTAGGGAAACAAAATTGCTGATGCAGGCAAGCAAGATGGCTCAGTAGGTAAGGTGCCTTAACCCTGACAGCTTGAGTTCAACCCCTTTACCCTACATGGTGTACTACGTAGTAGAAGGAGAGAACTGCCTTCTGTAAATTATCTGTTGACCTCCACACTCGTGCTGTGGCATATACCTGTACATGCGCACACTAAATAAATGAAATTCTATACAAAATTTTAAATCTGTGATACAGCAATTTCATTACATGTCTGTGGAAGACACTTGTGGACAACAGTAATGTTTATAGACCACGCTGCCACTCATCCTCACATCTTCATAAAACAAATGTAAGTATGGCATGGGATTTTATACCCAAGGGAAGAGATGATCCTGAGGTACAGTGACAAGGCCAAGGGTCATGCCAGTGATGTTCAAAAATGTACCAAGAACCAGCATGGAAGACCCCAAACCCAGTACCCTCTGGGCTCTCTCCAATACTGGCAAGACCTGCCTATTTCCCAGGACCTCTGAAATAAGATGCAAGGCACTCCCCTGAGAGGGTTCCTACCCAGTGATTCACAAGAAGATACAGCAATATGGTGAGAGCCAGGCCTTTAAAGCTCCTGAGATGGTCTGTGATTTTTCTTTTTTTTTTTTTTTTAGCTGTTCTTATTAAATGATAATTTTACACACATCAAAGAACTTGAGGTCACTTTCAACAAAACACAATGCCAATTTAAAGAAGCGAAAAGATCAAGGTAGCAAAGGAAATGGGCAAAGTAGTTCCTTCAGGAAACTGAAATCAAAGCTAGAGATGGTGGTGGGTTCCTGTCATACCAGTAAGAGTTGCAGAAGCAGGAGGATTGCTGCAAGTCTGAGGCCAGTCTGGGCTATAGTGGGAGAGCCAGGCAAGACACCAGCTACATAGCAAGACCCTCCCTCAAAAATTAACAAAAGAAGACACGCAGAGAAAAACCAAAGCTAAGGATGGGTAGTGTAGGTGAGCACAGAGATCCGTTCTGAGCCGCCTCCCTAAGTGACATGTGAACTCAGAAGTGACATAGTTTTTGTTTAAAAGGAGGTGCACTAATTTTAAGCTTAGCATATATTATCACCATTTGTTCTCTGGCTTCTGGAGCACATAACGGAAATTAGCATTCTTATGGAAAAGATTGCTTTAAAAAGATAGCATTTTCTAAAAATAAACTGTTTGGTAATAGCTATAAAATCTGGTTGATTTGTAAACTTAGAAACTTTCAACAACACATGGACTAGCTCCTGGCTACCTATTAATGGTCTCGTGTTTGCTGACGGAAAAATGAGCACAGTGGAGAATGAGTATCTACTTGGGAAGCAAGCTGCAACAGACTGCTGAAGCCATAGTTATTAAGAGTGGATGAGGAATGTCACCCTCCTCATAAACACCAGGTCCTTCAAGTTTTTAACTGGGTAGATGACAGCCAAAGGGCACATCAAACACATGATGACAGAGATGCAGAGACATGAAATAGAGACGTTGCATTTTTTTTTTTGATACTTTATTTACATTCCAATGTTTCCCCCTTTCTAGGTCTCCTCCTTGGAAACCTCCATCCCCTTCCCCTCCCCCGCCTCTATGAGGGAATTCCCCCCTCCCACCCATACACCCACCCACTCCCGTATTCCCACCTTGACATTCCCCTTTACTGGGGCCTCTAACACCCTCAGGCCCAAGGGCTTCTCCTCCCCCTGATGGCCAACAAGGCCCTCCTCTGCCAATTCACTCACAAAGGCAATAGTTACTAAGTAATGGGTATCTGTTCACTGTCTTGAGGTTTGCTTGCTTGCTTGCTTGTTTGCTTGCTCTGCTGTACAGGGTTTTAAACCTGAGTCCTCATGAATACCAGACAAGTATCTATTACTGAGCCATAACTCTAGCTATCTTAGGGATAGAAATAGAGCAGTGACCAAGGGTCTCTGATGTCCCAAGACAGGCATGGAAACACTCCTGTAAATCCCAGCATCTAGGAGAAGGATCACGAGTTCAAGTCCAGCCTTGTTATGTATTGAGTTAGAGGCCAACCTGAGCTACATGAGACCCTGTATCAAAAGCAAAAACAAAACTCAGAATACAAAGACATCTAACTTCCAACATGAGTTTGCAGAAGTGCTCGGAGCTGAAAATGAACCCGACAACTTTCCAGTGCACTGTCTGTGCCCTACAGTGGCTCAGTCTCAGGAACTGAAATTAAGAAGAAATCACAAAAATAGAAGATGTAAAAGCTAAGAACAAAAGTTAGAATTTAGAGCTGGAGAAGGCTAAATGTTGGCTATGGAGTTATACTACTTGCTAAGATCTTATTGAAAAATAAAAACATGTCAAGAACAAGGGATATTATTTTAGACAAAGCATCAAGCAAGGCACAAACGGCCACTTTTCCAGCTGAATAATTAAAATGATGGTCAATCATCACCAGTGGCTCGACTGGATTTGGAATCATTGAGGAGAAACAACTCTGAGCACATCTGTTAGGGTGTCACCAGAGAGGTTTACCGAGGGGGGAAGCCCACCTGAACATCAGCACCGGCATCCCGTTGTCTGGGGAAAGGGGGATCCAGACTGAACTGAAGAAGGAAAGGAACTCTTCTTATGCACGCGCCTCTGCTTCAAGCCTTCCAGCTGCGTGCTCACACCATCATAAACTCTGCAGGGTACTCTTGTCATGGTGGACTGTACCAACTTAAACTGGGAGCCAAGACAAATCCTTCTTCCCTCACAGCAGTGAGAATGGTAACAGACACAATACACTTGTGCTAAATGAAAATTACAAAATGAATGCTGGAGGATTTACCCAGTGGTAGAGCATTTGACCAATATGTATGAGGTTCTAGGCACAATCACAAGGTGACATATATGCATTCATATACATACATGCACTCAAAAGAAGAAAAACACACAGTCATTTTTATAATGTTAGTACTTTACAAAGAATGGCTGTGAGTGTGGAGAGATGACTCGGTGATTAAGAACATTTACTGCTCTTACAGAGGACCTGGGTTCAATTCCCAGCACCTACATGGTGGCTCACAACAGTCTGTTACACTAGTCTCAGAGAAGTCAGTTTCCCTTTCTGACCTTTGTAGGCACAAGGTATGCATGTGGTACACATAAACTCATGTAAACATGCCCATATTCACACAAAAATAAATTAAAGCGAATAAATGAAGGCCATTTCAAAATACTGTGTGTGTATATATGTGTATATGTACACATGTATATGTATGTATACACACACATATATTTGCCAAAAGTTTACAAGAAGTGTCTCTAATCTAGGGTCTACTATTGTTCCCCTCTGGAGTCTCTTGAGTTAGCCTACATAGTACTTATTGCTCTCAAACCTACTGTCTTCCAAGCTCCTAGTAGAATGTCCCATTAAGATCTACTTACAGTGTTCAACTTCTTTTCTAGTCCAAAGTTTCAAAGCCTTCCACATTCCTTCAAAAAGATGACAAGATTGTGTCTGGGATTATTTATGCAGTTCCTGGTTTCTTGTCACTGTTGCAATGAATGCCTTTGATGTATATATTCTTCATAGAAGGATGGTTTCTTAGAATCCTTATCTATTGCGGTGGTTTGAATGAGATGTCCCCCACAGTGCTGGACATTTGGTACTTGGTTTTAGGTGATCGCTCTGATTGGCTAAGTTTAGGAGGTGTGCCTTGCTGAAAGAAATGTGTAACTGGGCGCAGGTGCTGAGGGCTCAAAAGTCCCTCACTACACCCACCTCATTCTCTTGCTTTCTGCCTGGGGTTAAAGACCTGAGTCCTCAGCTTCTAGTCCAGCTGCACAGTTGCTGCTTGATGCCATAATTCCCAACCATGATGGAATCCTATCTTTCTGGAACCACAAGCCATACAAAATGTACTGTTCTATAAGTTGCCTTGGTCACTGTGTTTTATCATCACAATAGAAAAGCAACTAAGTCAGAAGTTGGTACCTTCTACTTTCATGTTTATTTTTCTGTAAACTGAGGATTTTAATTAGGGTTGTGTACAGGGGCACAAACAATTTGCCAGTGGCTGTATCACTGAAGGAACTGAAGAGACTGAATTTTAAGAGGCTTTACACGTTGACTTTGTTTTTGAACACAGAGCTGAAAATAAAAGTTAGAAACAGAAAATCCTTGCATTGAGAACGAAAGGATTTAGGAGTTATTTGGAGGACTTGTTTTCAATCAAGAATCAGTAGAATACAAGGCATGGGAGCACGCACTTGTCATCCCAGCCCTGGCGGTGCTGAACGGGAAGATGGTGAATTTAGGCCCTCTTGGGTTATGTAGTGAGACCTTATTTTAACAAACATATAAAAGCAAAAACAAAGACAGAGTGCCAGTCTGACACAGGGTTCACACTACAGCCAAATCTGAGAAGCAGAAGCAACAAGCAGGCGGTTTACAAATGCCAGGTTAAAGATGATGTTACATTTACCGCTACATTCCTCACTCTCTCCAGTGTCAGTTAGGGTTATCTGTGAATGGTGTGCAGACGGTATGTCTTTATTTCCTTCCTAACGCATCTTAGTTGTTGCTCCCTTCTTGATAAGTTTAATTGCCCTACGAAGCCCCTAAATTCTGGAAGGTTGAAAGAAACCCAAAGCAGGGGGGGGGGGGTTGTGTTCACCAAAGGAATGGATGGTTTATCGCTGTCTTTCCACAGGCCGCTGAGTGTTGTGCATTAGAGCTGTGGACATTGAAACACACCTTGTATATTTGGTATGATTTGGCTTCTGTTCAGCACCTTACATTCAGAAATTAAGCATTTAGTTACTGCATTTGCAGTAGTCTATCTATCTGGAAGCAAGTTTGCTGACTGCAAAGCGTTTATAGCCACAAGCTACTGCTAGCCAGAGCTTGGTGGCATCACAGTTCTGGAAAGTGTGTATATACAATATTATTTCTGATGTTAATGTGAAAATAAACTCTGTTATCTTCTAATATTCGATTGATTACTGGGTATGAAGATGTTACAGACACTTTAAAATTAAATTTGGCTATTGCTTTAGGTCAGGTTCTTAAACATCTGAATATTCTGCAGCTTAGAACTTCTACTTTTTAAATATTTAATTTAATTAAATATATTATTACTTGGCGTCTATGTGATGTGTTAGTGTGGAATGTGTATTCTATGGTGCTCGTGTGGAGCTCATAGGAAACCTTTTGGGACTCAGTTCTCTTCTTTCTCAGTGGGGTCTGGGGATTGAACTCAGGTTGTCAGACTTGAGGATCAAGTGCTTTTACCCTCTGGGTCATCTCACCAGCCTGAGTTCCAAGAGTTTACCATAAGAAAGTTCTGAGAGATATACACAGAGATGTGTGTGCCAAGATGCTCATTAACATCTTGGTGCTACCCTGGGCATAGTGGCATATGTCTAGAATCCCAGCAGTTAGGAGGCAGGAGCAGAGAGGAGGATTGCTCTTGAGTTTGATGCTTCCTATGCTACAAGGAGAGACTCTGTATTGGCTGGCTTTATATCAATTTGACACAAGCTAGATTCATCAGAGATAAAGGAGCCTCAATTGAGAAAATGCCTCCATGAGATCCAGGGGTAAAGCATTTTCTCAATTAGTGATCAATAGGGGAGCACCCAGTCCATTGGGGGTGGTGCTGATCCTGGGCTGGTAGTCTTGGGTTCTATAAGAAAGCAGGCTGAGCAAGCCAGAGGAAGCAAGTTAGAAAGCAGCACCCCTCCATTGCCTCTGCATCCTGCCTCCAGGTTCCTGCCTTATTTGAGTTCCTGTCCTGACTTCCTTTGGTGATGAGCATCGATGTGGTAGTGTAGGCCTAGTAAACCCTTTCCTCCCCAACTTGCTTTTTGGCCATAGTGTTTTTGTCAGAAACCCTAAGACATTTGGTCTCCAAAATAAATAAATAAATAAATAAATAAATAAATAAATAAATAAATAAATAGCACACACACAAAAGGAAAATGACATAAATAGGGAATAGAATGAACACATTTTGAAATGGCCTTCATTTATTCGCAGGTTTTCCCCTCTGCGTTCCTTCGAATCTAAGAGGATAATGACTGTACTCTATGATCTACACACAGAGAAATGTGTCCTTTGGGTGCTGGAGAGAGGATGTGTTGAGCTGTAGTCTTTTGCTATGTATTGTAATGCTAAATACCGGCCCCCAAGGCCTCATTGCTCCCAGGGAAGAGAGAATCTGCGTGTAAACAAAGTAACAAGTAATGCTGTGCAATCTTGCTTCTTAATTTAAAACTGTTGGTTGAATAAAGATGCCAATCTTCTGGCCCCAGAGGGGGGCAGAAGAGAGTTAGGTGGAGATTAGGTTCCTGGGCTAGGGGACTGAGGAGGAGACCTTGAGAGAAGAAGGTGGACAGAGAAGACACCATGGGGTAGGTGGCCAGTTGGAGTTAAGAGTGGGCCAGATGGAGGCAAGTAATAACTCTGGGTTATTGATAGGGAAGTAGACATAATAGCATAGAGGGTAGAGATCTGCCTAGCTCTAGTGCTGATTAAGGCTTATTATAAATATAAAAGGTATAGGTCTTTTACCTGAGAACTGAATGATCAAAGGCAGGGTAGAAACCCCCATTGAGATTAAATACTTACTGCAAGAGAATGAGCATTAAGGGCATACTGCTACTGCCAAGTCCCTAACAATTATATCAGGCAGCTTACAACTTCCTAGACACCAACTCCAGAGAATCTGAACCCTCTTCTGGCCTCTGCAGGCATCTGTGCTCACATGTGCACATTCCCCTACACAGACACACATAAATTAAAATTTAAATAAATTTTTTAAAAAATGAGCTCTTTTGAGTCATTCCAAAGCAAGGTTGTCAGGACCCTACGATACGTGCACTAACTACATCTTTAGTGGCTAGGAGACACCTCAGTGGATAAAACAGGCCGTCTTGACGTGAGCTTGTTCCCTTGCAGGAGGAAACAGATACTAAACCTCACAGATAAGTCAGCTATGTAGTACATTTATAGAAGGTGAAAGTTCTGTGGGAAAAGTGACTCAGAGTGAGCAGGGTGGGAAGAGAGAAGTGTGAGACTTGGCACATGGTCTCTGTATGTCAAAAATGAGGTCAGGCCAGGTAGTAGAGATGGTGGATGCCTAAAATACCAGCACTTGGGAAGCAAAGGCAAGAGGATCAAAGTCCATCAAAGTCATGGGGTCTTAGTTAGGGTTTTACTGATGTGAAAAGACACCATGACCAAAGCAACTCTTACAAGGACAACATTTAATTCGGGCTGGCTTACAGGTTCAGAGGTTCAGTCCATCATCATCAAGGCAGGAGCATGGCAGCATCCAGGCAGGCATGGAGGACCTGAAAGTTTTATATCTTCTTGAAGGCCACTAGGAGAAGACTGGCTCCTGGGTGGTTAGGAGGAGGGGCTCATTGCCACGCCCACAATGACACATTTCCTTCAACAAGGCCACACCTCCTAATAGTGCTACTTCCTGGGCTAAGCGTATTCAAACCACATGACAAGTTGGGAGATGAACTAGGGCTTCATGAGACCCTTGCCAAAAAAAAGAAATCCTACCAAGCACCCTGTAAATAGACTGCCACTATTGTCAGTGTGCTCATGACGTTTAATATAAGTCAAACAGACCTAGGACCACATACTAGCCTGTGAGAGGCTACCAGCAGCAAAGCAGTTCTCACTCCTAAAGGCCTCAACATCCTCCGGAGGAAATGGACAAACGGAATTGCTAATCCTCTTCTGAATTCCATCTGACAGTCCATCTTGCTGGGCCTCCTTTCCTGCTGTTCCTATGGTCTCTGGGTCAACACACTGCAGTACTCCCTCATGCACGTGTACTGTGAAGACATAAGTGTGAACCCCACTACAACACAACCAAATCCCATCAGCCATTGCCAGCATAAAGGGTGCTAAAGACTTAGTAGTTTTGTAGAGACAATTAGATTAAGAGTAGCTTTGGCAATTAGGAATCATCCTGGCCTGAGGCCTGAGTTCTCCATATTTGTATATGAAAATAATTATGTTAATAACATTTAGTGCTTCTGGACCCAGGAATATTAAAACAAGCTAGTTTTTCACTAGAGGGAATCAAAGTGCTTTGCAAAGAATCATTAGTGAGCTACAAAAAACAGTTTAACACATCCCCAAAAGCAGTTTTTAAGTACCTAGAATAGTTGATAAGATAACAGAATGTATCAAAATAAATATGGTTAAGTGGTTTTAAGACATATGTTCCAATTTCCCCGGAAAAGACCATTTCCTTCCGTTGCCCCAGTTTACTTATATCTTCAGTAATAATTTTCGCAATTTGTACAATAAATGAAGGGATCATTTATATTACCATATATTTTAAACTAATATGTATACTGCTTTGTGAAGTATATTACATGAGGGTACTTTTTTTTTTTTTTTTTTTTTTTTTTTTGAGACATTGTCTCATGTAGCCTAGGCTGGCCTTGAACTCACTATGTAGCTAGAATGACCCTGAATTTCTAAACATCTGCCTCTACCTCCAAGTGCTGAAATTACAGGTATGTGTCACCACACTTGGTTAAGAGGAGCTTGGGGTTGAACCCAAAGCTTTATGAACCCTAGGCAAGCATTTGACTAACTGAGCTACTGCCCAATCAAGCATTTTTTTTGAGACAGGGTTTCTCTGTGTAGCCCTGGCTGTCTGGAACTTAATCTGTAGACCAGACTGGCTTCTAACTCAAAGAGATTTGCCTGCTTCTGCTTCCTGAGTACTAGGATTAAAGGTGTGAGCCACTATTTCCTGGCTAAGTGTATTTCTTATAGTGGACAATAGTCAAAAAAGTTTGAGAAACACTACTGTTCAGAAATTCAGACTTCTGAAGCTCCTTGTGCAAAAAAGTCATGGTAGTGGCACTGATATTGAAGTCTACACTGGAAGGAAAGGGACATTTTATTCTACCCAAAGAAAAGGATATCACTGTTCTCTACATGGAAGCCATGATACTTGTACCAACCAAAAATTTAACTAAAAACCTCTAGTGCCGTGAAGCCACCTTCCCACTCTAGTAGGACAGATTTTACAATTAAATAAATATAATTTTACTTTGGAAGTGTTTTCTACTTGATATTCTGACTGAAATGGCAGTTCTAAATCGTGAACAGAAAAACTGGAGGGCTGATACTCCAAGCCCTGCAAGGCTATGATATAGAGAAACTTTAATTCAGAAACATGGCTGCTCTAGCAAGGGATAACATACAAGATATGATCCAGCTGGAATGAAGACACACCACACACCTTTAATTCCTCTGGCTGGAATACAGACAAACACCTTTAATCCCAAACAATGACATCTAATTGAGGGGCAGACAAAGTAACCAATCAGAGAAATATTTGACAGATTGACTGCGAGATAGGATAAGCCCAACTCTCATGAGAACAGGCAAGAAAGGGAGGATACTTAGAGCAGTGAAGAAGAGAGAATTCAATTCAGTCCTGTTCAGTTCAGTGAAGTTCAGTTCATGGAGCTCAGAGGCAGTTTTTCCAAGCAGAGCAATTCAGTCAGAAGCTGAGAGAAGCCAATTTGAAGCAGTCACCTTCAAGAGGAGTTTGAGCCAGACAGCTGGGTTGAACCAGCCAGCCAGAGTTTAGAAAGAGCTAAGAAGGGTGAGTTTATTCAGCAGTAAGTTTCATTGACTGAAACATTCTAGGCTTAGGTTAGCAGACAGAGGCTGAAAGCTGAAGCCTTGAAGGTTTGAGCTTCCAGGAAGTTAGATTCTACAGAGGCAAGAAGCGTCAAGGCCTAGAAAGAGTTAAGGCAGAAAAGAAACCGCCCAAGCCCTGTATTTTTAAAGCTTGGGTATGGCTCTCATCTCATCACTTAATCTGAGGCAATAAAAAGAACACTGACATTTATAACATGACATGGAGATGAGCAGCTCCAACAAGCACTTGTATTGTTAGAGGACCACTTCAGGCATTAAGCAGACAAATGTTCAAATTATAGTAGCTACAGAACTACAGAGAGGCCCATCAGTGTCTCTGTGTACAGTATCCAGACATCATGTGCTTACAAAAATATCCTTTACCTCACAGAGCTATTCTAAAAGATTCCTCAAGGGGCTGGAGACATGGCTTGGTGGTTAAGAGAACTGGCTGTTCTTCCAGAGGACCTAGGTTCAATTCCCAGCACCCACATGCCAGCTGACAACGGTTTGTAACTCCAGTTCCAGGAGATCTGGCACCCTCACCCAGACATACATGCAGGCAAAACACCAATTCACATTAAATAAATAAATAAATAAATAAATAAATAAATAAATAAATAAATAAATCTTAACAAAACAAAACAAAGAAAGAAAGAGAAAAAAAACAGACTCAGCAAGATTCCTGGATTGGCACAAGTTCCCCATAAAGTACAAGAGACCCATTGGAGCTGCAGCAGTCACAGAATCCAGATGGCTTCTGGTTTGTTGTCTGTTTCATGCTTTTGGTTCGAGGTCTGAATTTCAGCTTCCTCCTGCCATGACTGTTACCTGCTGCCACATCTCCCCTACCATGACAGACTTTTATCCCTGTCAAGTTATAAGCCCAAATAAACTCTCTTTTATAAGTTGCCTTGGTCTTGGTGTTTTCTCACAGGCACAGAAAAGAGACTATTGCAGAGATTCATCTAAATTGTTAGACTTGTTGACATAAAATGATCTGCAGTATTCCTTCATTGTGTTCATATCTGTTGTGCCTATAACACATTTTTTTCTACTAGTATTACTAACTTCTCCCTTTGAGTCTTGCTGGAGGGATATAATTTAACTGCACATTTTAAAAACCAACATTAGTTTTTATAGTTTCTATCGTTTCTTTTTCTTTTCTTTTATTGATATGTGCTTTTCATATTTGTGATCTTGCACATTCTTCTTTCTTTGGATTTAATTTGTTTGTTTCTTGCTTTTTTCAAGGTGAAATCCCAGATTACAGATTTTAGATCACTGTGATACAAGCAGTTAACGTTTTGCATTTCCCCCAACCCCCTGCCTTGGCTAAGTCCCACAAGGTTTTGTACATGTGTTTTTATGTTCTCTTAGTCCAAAATATTTTCTGTTTCTTTGTGATTTATTTTCTTTATCTGGGTGCTGTTTGGAAATGGCCTTGTTTGTTCACAAATATTTAGAGGTTTTCCAAATAGCTGCTATTGTTTTCTAATTTAATTAATTACGGTCAAAGGACATACTCTATGATTGCAATACTTTCTACTTTGCTAGACTTGTTTCATATGATCTCATTTGGTTAATGTCCCATGTGAACTTGAAATGAGCACATATTTAGATGTCTTTGGGGCAAGTCCAATTAGATCCAGTGGGTTGATGACAATGTTCATGACTTCAAACTCTTATTGATTTTGTCTTCTTTCTTTGTTGATTATTAAGTGAAAAGTGTTGAAATCTGAAAGTGTAATTATAGATTGTTAAAACCTCCTCTCATGAAGAACTGTGTTTGTAGCTCAGTGGTATAATGCACTTCCAAGGTTCTACATTCAATCCTCAGCCCTGAAGAAAAAAAAAAATTCTTCAGTACTGTGAGGTTTTGCTACATATGTTTTGAAGCTGCACTGTATTTAGAATCCTCAAAAAAGGTATGTATATCATATCTTTTAGATGGAATTTATACTTCAACCATTATGAAAAATCTCTTGTTATTACCAGTAATATTTCTATTTTTCTATTATCTGTTCTGATACTAATACAGTCTGTCCAGCTTTCTTGTAATATATATCTGTATAATGTATCTTTTACCTTTCTTTCAGATCCATCTGGCCTATACATTTAAAGTGATTTTCTTGTTTATGTTATATCTTAACTGTTTTTTGACAGTCTGACAACCTCTGACTCTTAATTGTAGTGTTTAGACCATTTACATTTAATATAATTATCACTGTGGTTGAGTTTAATAAATTATTTGCTAATGGCTTTCTATTTGATTTACTTGTAATTATCACCTTTTTCCTTTTTTCTGCTTATTTTAAATTAACTGGTCCCTTTTAGTATTCAGTTTATCTCCACAGTATTTATACATGGTATACACACACGTATACACAAGCAACCCACAATTTACAGTGGTTCAAGTTACATTTTCAATTTACAATGTTGATAAAGCAGTATACATTAAATAGCAACTACACTTGGGATTTTGATGTTTTTCTCCATGATGTGGTATAATACTTTCTCATGATGCTTACCAGCTGCAAGACACAGCTCTACACAGCCATGCAGTCATAAAGACAAGTAACTCATACTCCATAAGGTACTATGTTCCTAAGAATTTTCACCTTGATGATATTTTGGGATATAACTCCTCCAAGTGAGGACCATCTGCATATATAAGCACCCCCTTTTATAATACCCACTTTAACTCATTGTAGCCAAATAATATTATGTGATTTCATGTATAATGTCAAACTCTTGCAGCTATAGGACCTGCTTTTCTTTATTCTGACTTTCAACATATTGCCAATCATTTTACCTCTCTACATATTTGATAAATCTCAAAAGCACATTAGTAATTTTACTTTACGTAATCAATTAACTTTTCAAGAAATGTAAAACCGACAAAACAAAATCTTTTCTTTCTGCCTACATGTTTACCTTTTCTGGTACACTATGTTTCATATTTCCATCTAGTTATCATTTTGATCTTGATTAAATCAAGATCACAGGTCACAGACTGAAATTTCTTTCAACTTTTTTTTTTTTTTGAAATAGGTTCTCCTGTAGTCACTATTTATATAATGATGAGCTTGAACTCTAATCCTCCTGCCTCTACTTCCAAAGTACTGTAACTATAGCCACATTCAGGTCTTTCCTCCTCAATCCTCTGAGGAACTGCCTCTCAGACACACCCAGAGGTGTGGTTTACTATACTAAGTATCTCTCAATCTAATCAAGCTGGTAATCAAGATTAAACATCAGAGGAATTCAGCTCAAAAACTAGTACTTCTGTAACGTGTATGGCTGCCTTCATTCTGAAGAACATGACAGAGACCATCTGACCCCACAAAAATAATTTATTTGTTCCCTATAAATCTTGAAAAAATATTTCAGCCCTTGGTCTACAGTATACTTTACTCCTAAGATAGTTCTGTAATACTTACTAACACATGATTCAAGGATCTCCACTCAACATTCCAAGGCTCTTCCACAGCTAATCAGATCTATACATTGTCCAATTTCCTGTGTGTGCTAAGATTTATGTATCTTACAACTCACCAGCCTTTTTCCCTAACCGTTATGAGTTATTTACAAACTTGGGACGAATGGACGAAAGACTCAAAGACTCCTTTGCATAGCTCATATTTATTGAGCTTCTGCTCCTGCTTTGTGTAGCTTCTTCCTTCTCAGAACTTTCCCCAACTCTCTCTGGCCACTTCAGCTTTCCCATAGTCTCCATCATATCTACTCAGCAAGGCTACCAGTAGCCTCTTGGTTGCTCCTTCCTGAGTTTAATATTCAGAAACTGCTTTCAGGAAGAAAGCTTGGAGCTAATGTTGTGTGTTTCTCTCCTCTTAGGGGTCAGGGTTCTCTGTAGACTGTTGAATGTCTGAACACGATGGTCTCATACTTTCTGTTGTTTTCTAATAATTTATAATACACAGTTAAGATCTAGTTTCTGTTGCCCCATCATGACTATAAGGGGACATTTCTCCACTTATCTTTTGATAGGTGGAATTTTCTGAGATGCTCTCAGAGTCTTCAGACTATCCAAAGGAGACTTAGTGTCATTAGATTGACTTATTGTGTGTTCATCTGTAATCTACACCAGTGTTCTCTCTCTCTCTCTCTCTCTCTCTCTCTCTCTCTGTCTCTCTCTCTCATATTTATGTGTGTGTTGTGTTTGTTTGTGAGTTCCAGGACAGCCAGGGCTACACTCTATTTTTGTTTGTGAGTTCCAGGCAGGCTCTATTTTTCCTTGATAATGCCTATCATGACTGTAAAAAGCATTTTCTAGTTAGCAACTTGGTTTTTGTCTTTTCCTCACTATACTGTATGTTCCAGGTAGTAAAGAATTATGCCTTTTATTGCTATCACTCTGCCTCAGGATCTGATACAAAGTGAAGAATATCTAAGCATGAGCTTCACACTGCTACTTAGCAAATAAAGATTGAGTAGAGGAGTGTATTTCCCCAACACCAAGTGAGGACACAATCTGAAGACGGCTACATGATCTGAAACTGTAATTATGTCAACTTACAAATGTTAAGGGTCCTTGAGGTGGCTTAAAGAGTAAAAGTACTTGCCTCAAAAGCCTTAAAACTTGAGTTTGGCCAGATGCTGGTGGCACATGCCTTTAATCCCAGTACTCAGAGGGAGAGACAAGTAGATATCAAAGTTTGAGGCCAGCCTGGTCTACAGAGCAAGCCCCAAGACAGACAGAAATATACAGAAAAACTCTGTTTCAAAAAAAAAAAAAAAAACCCAAAACAAACAAACAAACAAACAAATACCCGAGTTTTGTTGGGTTAAAGTGGGGGGGTCCCATGTCTGCCCCAGTGCTCGGGTCAGTGGGGGAGGCAGGACACGGGGAGTTTGACTGCACTCACCCCACGGTACCGCTGGGCAGGTGTCAGGCTGTGAGAAGCCTCAGGACACTGCCCAGGGGTGGGGGAGCACGGTCTGGGGTCCTGGGGACTATACAGAGCTGCCTCGGGGGTCTCGAGCCTGTGATAAGGCCAAGAATGCCTGGTTCTCAGGCTCTTGGGCATCCCAGACACTGTTGGATGCGGAGGAAGAGCTGAGAACGGAGTGGGGGCCATGGGATGGATCTAGCCTGGAGCCAAGGCTGGGAGGAACCCAGCTGGGTCCCATTAGAGTCCTTGACTTGTCAGTCATGCGGCTTTGTTTGGTGGAGACTGTGGCTGGGAGCACTGAGAGGCCTTCTGCAGGAGACTGGATGTGGCTCTTTAGATGAAGGCCTGTTTCATTGTTCCCCATGGTAGATCCTGATAAAAGAAGACAGTCTATGGTTTTAAGGTGTTTATTGTCATAGCGGAGAGTGGCAATGAGTAAAACCATACCCGACTTTCTCAGGGCGGGTCTGAGGTTAAATACCATTTGCAGGGAGGAGTGTCTGAGAAGGGGAGTTTATTGTCTAAGACTCTAGGTCTTGAGGCTATGTGACCCCACACACATCCTCTACCTGTGGAGGGGCTTGGGGTGTTGCCCTTACGTGACTGATAGTCACAGACCTATAGAGAGCTGTGGCCTCGTGTCAGGAGCCTGGGGCCCAGGAGCATGGCAAAACATCTACCGTCCCTTGCATGGTTATCCCCTGCTGGGGACCCTGTGCTGGGTCAGCGGGGTTTTAAACTTTAGCTCAACCAGAAACCAGGCTGCCTTTCATGGTCCTACGAGTTTGATTCCTGGATCCCAAAATAGAAGGAAATAACTGACACCTAAAAGTTGTCCTCTGACTTCCATTCATGCTTCATGGCACACACACACACACACACACACACACACACAATAATAATAATAAATTTTTTTTTAAAAAAATAAGTAAGTAAAAATTCAAATAGTAAAGTACATTTAAATGACCTTAGTTAAGCCAAGCATGTGACACATACCTTTAATTCCAGCACTCGGAGTAGGGGATCCAGAGTTGAACACCAGCCTCAGCTATATAGCAGGCCGTATATAGCAGACTCGTGACCAATACTGAATGAAGAACCTAAGAGGTGTTGACAAATCCAAGTGTCTTTAAGGTCACAGTAAAAATGGGAAGCACAGAACTGAAGTCATGTAATCAGCAGGCACGCTAGGTCTCTGAGAAGTATGACCTTGCCATTAACATCAGCGATGTGATAGCTTACAGTCTACATTTGAGTGACGCCTACTTGATTCATACCGAGTGTATTAATTACTTTTCTATTGCTGTGATAAAACACAATTATATTTGGGCTTACAGTTCCAGGGGGGAAAGAGTCTATCACTGTAAAGCATGGCGGCAGGCAGGCATGACAACTGGATGCTGAGAGCAAAGGCTGAGAGCTCACATATCTACACACAGCACAAAGCAGAGAGGGCAACCTGGGAATTATACATGGACTTTATAACTTCAGAACCTTTCTCCAGTGAAAAACTTCTTCCAGCAAGGCCATACCTCCTCAACTCCAAAGAGGACCACCAGTTAGGGACAAAGTATTCAGATGCCTGACACTCTGGGGGATATCTCATTCAAACCACTGTGTACTACTCCCTGGCTCCCATAGTCTTATGGTCGTATCATAATGCAAAATACATTTGTCCAATTCTGAAAGTCCCCATAGTCTTTCAAAAATCTCACAAAGTCCAAAGTCTTTTCTGAGATTCAAGGCAATCTCTCAACTGTAACTCCTGTAAATATCAAAAAGTAAATGTCATACTTACAATACATAACGGCACAGAATATATATTACCATTCTAAAAGGGAGGAAAGACTGGAATAAAGCAAGAGCGAAACCCAACAGGTCAAATACCAATTTGCTAGCTCCATGCACAGTGTCAAAGGGCTTCTAATTTTGATGACTGAAACAGACTTTTTTCTCCTAGGTTGGCTCTCACTGGCAGATATCCCATGGTTCTGGCATCGTAAACATCTTGTGGTCTCTAAAATTGCCACGTTTTACTCCTACCGCCTCACACGATGGCCTCCCAGGGCCTCTTGCCCTTCCTGGCCTTCATGCAGGGACTACCTTGCCACATGCCTGGCCTCAGCAGCTCTCTGATACCATGGAGGAAGATCCCATACCTCTTTTCTTGTGCATGGATGACTCTAAAGCCACCACTGCACGTATGGCACTGTGGTTTATGGCTGCCAGCTTGGGCTGGGCCTTGTTTCCCTTCAACCACACTTTTGGCAGCTTCTGTTTTTTGTTGCTTTATAGGAGAAGAGTGGGATTCCTTGAGCATTTTGCCTTTCACAGGTTAGAATCTCAGCTAGGTAGAATCTTGCCCTTCTCTTTATTCCTATGTAGATCTGGCCACTCCTTTCTGGTGCTTCTTTGCTCTTCAAACTGTATATTAGCATTTCTTTCCGTCCCTCTTTCTCTCTTTTATTTCAGATAAACCAAACTTTCATTGAGTGTGATTACTAATAACCATGCAACAGAGTCAATATTAGGTTGTCTTCAGTCTCCCCACCAAAGAAATTAGTTCATTAACTTTCATTTTGGCCTCAGAGTAGTTCTTAGGACAAGGGCAGAAAGCAGCCACATCTGTGTCAACATAACACAAAATGTGTCTCCATCTCAGTTGCTAATATTGTTCCTTCTAAAAATCTCCTAAGCTGGGCTTCCACAGTCTGAGTATCTCTCAGCACTACTGTCTTCCAAATTCCAACTGGGATGGCCCATTAAGCTTTACTTACAAAATTCTAACCCTTTTCTAGTCTAACATCTCAAAGTCTTCCACATTCCTCAAACAACAATAAGAATACATAGTCAGGTTGTCATAGCAACAGTCTACTCTCTGGTACCAACTTCCATATTAGTTACTTTTCTGTTACTATGATAACCCACCCTGACCAAAGCAACTTATAGAAACATTTATTTGAGCTTATGTTTCCAGAGGAATAAGAATCCATTACTACCATCATGGGAAGTGTGGCAGCAGACAGGCATGGTCACTGGATGCTAAAAGAAGTTGAGGACTTGTATCCCTCACACACCATCAGGAAGGAGAGAGAGCAAGCTGGGAATGGTGTAAGGCTTTATAACACCAAAGCCTTCCTTTAGTGACATACTTCCCTAGCAAGGCCACGCTTCCTAATCTCCCCCAAAGAGCACTAGGGACAGAGTATTCAAATGCTTGAGACTATGGTAAACATCCCATTCAAACCACTACACTGGAAGTTTCCTTGCCAAGACTTCCCACCATTCTTTTCCCTCAACTTCTGATTGAGTAGGCACCTGCCTCACATAACCAGAGCAGCAGCAGGAAGCGTATGTGTATGGTCTCCCCTCCTCTGCCTTTGGCAATCATCTAGAATATGTTTCTGCAGTTGTGGGTAGAAGACATACTGGGAGACAGAAACTCCTGTGGAATTTCCTCGGATCCTTTAGCTCCTGGAGCTCAGTCTTTCCTGCATCACTTTGTGTGAGTGAAATGATCCCAGCACAGGCGAGTTCCCTTTTCTGGATGTGATTTTTTTTCCAGTTGGTTCCAGACCACTTGGTTTTATTTTCACATGACGTTGAAAAGACTTGGTGCGGTTTCTTTGCACCAAATGGCATCCAAGCAATAACCAAAATTTCAGATAACCAAGCTGGTAATGGGGGCTTAGCTTTAGAGGCACCAAGGTCAGTCTTCAATGGCAGGGATACAATTGGCAGTAAAGTTTGTATTTTCAGGAAAGTAATTCAAAAAATAACAAAGCGAGTGATAAGTAACAATGTATCAAATATATACCTAGAAACAAGCACAGGCTCAGTGGTAACACAGAAATCCTTTCTGTGGGCATGGGTCCTTAAATTTAAAGGGCAATTTACACACTCCAGTATCTCTTCAGATCATATTAATCTTTGTACCTTTAACTAAAGATTTCCATGGAGAAGAACAACTCTGAATTTTAACCTCCCCCTTCCACCCTTTTTGGCCTTGTGATAGGCTAATTAAAAAAAAATCCATGCTTAAGGGAATAATATAGGACTGTCTGTTAAATATAAAAGCTGTAACACAAACCAAACTGAAGACAAAGCCCTTGCCCTCATAAGAATATAATCAATGGCTAGAGGTCCAGTTAGTTGGAAAACTCAAGTTGGGGGAGTGCCATAACTCAAAGTCTAAAGGAAATTTTAAAATATTGGGGGGGGGGGGGAAGGCGTGACTTCAATTTTAAATAGGAAAAGAAATTTGATACACTTTTGAAAACCAATGTCATAGGAAAGCTTTCTTTAAAATAAGCTTAGTAAACTTTGCTTCCCTTCCCTAGTTTTTAAAGACAGTGGAATAAAAAGATTACTATCTGGGATTGCAAGAAAGGCATCAGCATCCATTGTCGGCAAGGGTGTCAGACATAGGCTTCGATATCTGGAGTTACAGACACAGACTTTGCTGGCCCAGTTACACTGTGCCCTTTGTCAGGTTGGCTGGACCAAATGGACTTGATTAAACCAACCAGGACTGGTTTTGTTTTTTCATGGCTATCCTGGAACTTGCTCTGTCAACCAGGCTGGCCTCAAACTCAGAGATCTGCCTGACTCTGCCTCAGGACCTTTAAAAAGCATCTCAAGAGGTGTCTTATAAAGTGTAGTTTGGGATGAAGAGATAGCTCAGCCATTAAAAGCTAGGCTCACAACCAAAAATATAAGAAGTATGGCTAATTATGCCCGTATCACACCACTTACTAGAAAGGGCTACAACTTAGTAATGGAAAAGTCCCAAAGAGTGGACCTCGGAAAGACCCTTTCCAACACCACAGCAGAGAGAACGCCCAGAGACAAGTGAGGGAAAGAAAGTGAGCAGCAGTAGTGCCAAGAGTTTCTGCCCTGGGGAATAGTGACAATCCCCACCAAGGCTTGTCCTGTTCCTTTCTGACTCGGCAGCTTTCTCATGCCTGGCCTTCTCAGCACCAAGTGAAGGAACATGAATTGTGTTGGAAAATGTGTGCTATAGCACACAAACAAACACGGACATTCAACAAATCCAGCAAAAGTCTTCACTTTATGATGCTGGAGAAGGAGGTAAGTTCTATCTTTGGGTCCGCAGACAGCAGGGAGGGAGGGAGAAAGAGGGGAAGAGAGAGAGACAGAGACAGAGACAGAGACAGAGACAGAGACACAGAGAGAGACAGAGCGACAGAGACACAGACGCTGGGCCTGACATAAGCATTAAAACCCTCAGAGCCAACCTCCCAGGTGTGACAGAGCAGAGCCTTGTAGACTGCAGAGGATAGAGAGCAACAAGGAAAAGCCCCCACTGACGGCCTCCAATGACCTACTGCTTCCAAATAGGCTCCACCTCTGAAAGTTTCCATTGTCTACAGTGCCATCTGGTTATGAATTGGCCCCTGGATAAGAACATCCAATGAGTAGGTCAGGGCATCCATGATCCACTCACCCTCTGTCACTGGCCTGACCAGCCAGACACCAAACCTTCACTGAAGCCTTTTAGAGAGACTGTATATCTCAACCATAACTGCCCACATTTTCTTATTTTCCTCTTATTCTTCTTCATCTTCATGATGTATAAATACATTATCTCAAAGGAAGGGAAGGAAGAGACAAACATCAGCTCTACCCATGCTTTAAATGTTTTCATGAGAGAGACACACACACACATGCTTCAGTAAATTAAAAATTGAAGATATGCATGCCTGGTGCGTTTGGCCTAAGTACACATAATAAAATGGAAGAAAAGTTAAAGCATATTAATTGACAAAAGAAAAAACATGGCTCAGGGGACTGGCAGCTGGGTAAGGAGGGGCTGGGGGCGGGGCAGGGGAACTGAGTCAGGGAGACAAACAGGATGCTGGGAGGTGAGAAATAAGGGTGGGGAGTAGTGCGGAGTCTTAAGAGGAACTAACAAGATCTGTTGCTTATAGTTACCCAGAAACCCTTCAGAACAATAATAAACAAGCTTAAAAGGAAGAAGCTGGAGGAAAGGCCTTCCATCTAAGGAGAGCCACAGCAGGTGTTCTGGTGTTGGGGGAGCTGTAGGTCGGCTCCCGCCTAGTCATGTTGCCAGTCACTGACTCTTCTGTTGCTGGGCTTGGACTAGATAGATCCCGGCAAAGCATCCTAGACCGGAAGAATGGACCCTGGGCCCCAGGAAGTCCGTGCCTGTAAAAATAGGAACCTGGGCTCTGTTCAGTCCAAGTTGCCGACTCTTCTGGTTTCCAACTTTTCTGCTTGGCGATGCTTTCGAACAGATACATATTTTGAGGAAGAATTCTGGTTCCGAGAAGCTGAGCAGGCCCAACCACTCAAGCAGCCACTGAAAACTTCAAAGTCGTCTGCCTCCTTCCAGGCTTCTCATCTCCCACCCCTTTCCTGCCCCCTTTCCAGGTGCCTGAGTCTGGGGTGCTTCCAAGAAGCTAATTTTGCATTTCATTAGACACAACTTACCCACTTATTTCTAACTATTTTTAACACACGTTTCCTTGCTCCTGAAAAGTGTGTTAAAGAAAAACTACATCAGAGTATTGAAATGCAAAGAAAAAGAAAAAAGGGAAAAAAAAAAAAAAGCCACTCTCTCGCCAGACCCTGAGACAAGCACTCCAATCATTTTCTTTTCTTTTTTTTTTTTTCTTTTTCAGCAAATCTTCCTTCTCTAAAGACCTCTGCACCATTCCTAAGGACAACCACAGGCTGAGTCTTTCCATAGAGAACAGAGTAAAACTGCCAAAGCACTTGTGAATGTGCCAGGTTGGGAGACCCAGGAACAAAAGGCCGACATCCTTCCAACCACCTGGAAACCTGTGCAGTGTCACTTGCTTTAAATGCAAAGATTTGGGGAGGCTGGGCATGCAGTCCTTTGGGAACAAAGAGAAAGAGGGAAGACAGCAGCACCATGTCAATATATCAAGCAGATTCCACTTAGCTGGATCACAGAGGGAGAAAAATGTGCCTGTGCCCCTCAAAAAATAAAAAGGATGCTATATGTATAAATGCATGCACATAAGACAGTCCCTGATTTAATAGTTTGACATAATGATTGTATTTACTGACTTTAACTGCTAGATTCTTGAACTTTCTGTTCACAACCAGCCATTGTTGGATTAGCTGGGCCACAGCCTGTAAGTCATTCCAATAAATCCTCTTTATATATATATATTGAGAGAGAGAGAGAGAGAGAGAGAGAGAGAGAGAGAGAGATTCATTCTATGAATTCTGTTACTCGAGAGAACACTGACTAATACAGAAGTTGATACTAGAAGTGGTTCTAGAGCAACAGAAGCATCTTTTAAGTATCAGGTATAGGCTTTTCAATTCACTAACACAGTTACTGATTCACCAGTTGTGAGGGATAATGGATTTAATGTTATATAAGAAGCTTTTGACAGTTTTGGAAATAAGAAAAAAGAGGATGCTGGTTGGTTGCTCCTAGCATCTCTGGATAAATTGGCAAAGGATAGGGATGAGTCCATAATAAAATTAACCAACTTCTAGCATCTCAGGATACAGAGAAGCAATGAACCTAGTGATAAAACTGGCCCGCTCCAGATGTGCATGGACAGTCTAAAGTAGCAGTTCTCAATGTGTGGGCCACGACCCCTCTGGAATCTACTGACCCTTTCACAGGAGCCACGTATCAGATATCCTGCATATCAGATGTTTACATTAGGATTCATAACAGTAGCAAGATTGCAGCTATGGAGTAGCAACAAAATAATTTTAGGGTTGGGCGGGGTCACACAACACAAGGAACTGTATTAAAGGGTTGAAGCATTAGGAAGGTTGAAAACCACTGGTCTAAAAGTTTCTAAGTGTGCCCTGGAAAAGAACCTTCTTTTCAGTAGCCACAGAACTCAAGTTGAGAAATCAAACCAAGGCCCTTGTTTTAGTTAGGTTTCCATTGCTATGAAAAGACACCATGACCAAGGCAACTCTTATAATGGACAACATCTAATTGGGGCTAGCTTTCAGGTTCAGAGGTTCAGTTCATTATCATCATAGCAGGAAACATGGCAGCATCCAGGCAGGCATAGCACTAGAGAAGGAGCTGAGAGTTCTACATCTTCATCCAAAGGAAGCCAGGAGCAGACTATCTTCAGGCAGCTAGGAAGAGAGTCTTCCAAAACTCATCCCCACAGTGACACACTTCCTCCAACAAGGCCACACCTCCAAATAGTGCTACTCCCTGTGAATCAATTTCCAAACTTGAGCCAGTTGGCAGAACCAAAACCCCTTGAATGAAAGAGTGGCCAAGTTCCCCTGAGGAAAGACCTTAATAAGACATCTAAAAGTTTTGCTGTTAGCCTTTCTCCAGTTCTTCCCCAGAGGGACCTATGGCATTTTGCATGGGTAACTGTTCACTAGGAGAAAGGAAACAAACAGACTTTCCATTGTCTTTTGGATAAGTGTTCTGAACTGATGCCAATTCTGGAAGATCCCAAGAAGCATTGTGGCCCTCCAGTTAAAATAGGGGTTTATGGAGGCCAGGTGATTAAAGGAGTTTTGGTCAAAGTCAGATTCACAGTCTGTCCAGTGGGTTCCTGAATTCATCTTCTGGTTATTTCCCCAGTCCCAGAATATATAATTGAGATAGATATACTATGAAGTTGGTTCCATGACCTGTGGATCAAGGGATATTATGGTTAGAAAGGCTAAATGGAACCCTTTAGAGTTGCCTCTTCTAAAGAAAATAGTGAATCAAAAATAATGTTGAAACTCTGGAGGAACTGCAGATCACTGCCACCATCAAGGACTTGAAAGATGCAGGGGTAGTGGTTCCCACCACATCTCCTTTTCACTCTCATATCTGGCTAGTCCAAAGACAAACAGATCTTGGAGAATGACCCCTGACAATTGAAAATTCAATCAACTGACTCTGATCGAAGCTGCTATACCAGATGTTGTATCCTTACTTGAGCAAATTAACATATCTCCTGGTACATGGTGTGTATCTGTTAATCTAGCAAATGCCTTCTTCTCAGTGCCTGTCCATAAGCACCACCAGAAGCAATTGCTTTCAGTTGGCAAGGGCAGCAATATACTTTCACAGTTTTACCTCAAGGATATATTAATGTTTCAGCCCTGTGTCATAACTTAGTTAGGAAGGATCTTGACTGTCTGTCTCTTTCACAAAACATCACATTTGCTTACTATATTAATGGCATTATGCTGATTGGATTAAGTAAGCAGGAAGTAGCAACCACTTTGAATTCATTGGTAATCCATATGCATATCAGAGGAAGGGAAATAAATCCAACCAAAGTTCAAGGGCCTTGTACCTTAATGAAATTCTTAGGAGTCAAGTGGTGTGGATTATGCAGAGATATTCTTTCTGAAGTAAAGGATAAGTTATTGCACCTGGCCCCTCCCACCACCAAGAAAGAAGCACAACATTTAATGGGCCTATTTGGATTCTGGAGACAGCACATTCCTCACTTGGGTGTGTTACTTTGGCCCATATACCAAGAGATTCAGGAAGCTGCTAGCTTTGTGTGGGGCCTGGAACAGGAGAAGGCTCATCAACAGCTCCAGGCTGCTGTGCAGGCTGCTCTACCACTTGGACCTTATGATCCAGTGGACCCAATGGTACTTAAGGTGTCAGTGATAGATAAGGATGCTATAGGTTAATCATGGAAGAGACTTTGGAGTTTTGGAGCAAGGCTCTACCATCATCTGTAGATAATTATCTCCCTTTGAAAGAGAGCTCTTGGCTCTCTTGGGCCTTAGTAAAACATGAATTTTGACAATGGACTATAGGCAGAAAATTTTTGCAAATGTTCAACTTTTAATAAACGTTCAACCTCTCCTTTTGCCCACCACCCAGCAGTGATAGTGGAAGAGAAGAGTTATTAGGATATGGAAGAAGTGGGCCTGTTTAGCAATAGTTCTTTGGGGGTGAGCTCAATCCTCTTTGGGAGCAGTTCAGTCCCAAAGCAAACACCAAATATGACTCCGCAGCTGCAGACCAGTCCTCTAGGAAGGCAGACACCAGGCACGAACCAGCAGCTGTAGTTCAATCCTGAAGAAATCTAAAGGCTTGTCAACCAGCCCTAGGAGAGGCCACGGAAGTAGCAAGCTGCTGCAGGAACTTCATGAGCAGTTCTTTGGCGAGTTTCTCTCTGGTGTCACCACTAGTGGAGATCAACAACAAACGCTATGTAAGGAAAACTGATACATGCATGTTGTTAGCAAAGAATAGCAAGGCAGAGCAAACAGAACCAATGCTCAGTGCTCATCTCCCACTGTCTGTGGAGTCATACTTAACACTCCTTCATCATGAGTCCTTTCATGTGTTTGCTATATCAAAACATCCTTTCATCTGTGTCTGCTTCAGGAAAACATTCTTTCCCATGTCTGCTTTAGCAAGACATCCTTTTACCTTTGTGCCTCAGCAAGATATTTGACATAATTAACTTTCCAAAGAAACAAGAAGTTCCCACTTCGATGGGCCACCAAGTTATCATGCGGCTTGAGCTGCCCATCATGAGTTGAGTGTTATCTGACCCACCAAGTCATAAAGTAGAATGTGCACAGAAGCAATCTATTATCAGATGGAAGTGGTATATTAGGCCCAATCAGATCCTGAAGGCACAAGCAAATTACATGAAGAAGTTGCCCAAATGTCTATGGTTTCTACTCCCATTACAATGCCATCTACTGCCAATTATGCATCTATAGCCCCATGGGGTGTGCTCTATGATTGAGTAACTGAGAAAGAAAAGACTAGGGACTAGTTTAGTGGTGGTTCTGCATGATATGCAGGCACCATCCAGAAGTGGACAGCTGCAGCATTACAACCTCTTTCTGGGACAACCCTGAAAGACTCTGGCAAAGGGAAATCTTCACAGTGGGCAGAATTTTGAGCTGTACACATTTTGTTTAGAAGGAGAAATGGCCAGATGTAGGAGTGTTCACTAATTCATTAGCTGTAACCGATGGACTGGCTGGATGATCAGGGTCTTGGAAATGGCACGATTGGAAAATTGGTGAGAAAGACATCTGGGGAAGAAGTATGTGGATAGATCTCTCCAAATGGGTGAAGGGTATGAAGATACTTGTGTCCCCATGTAAATGCTCACCAAAAGGTGACTTCAGCTGAGGAAATAATCAAGTGGATATGTTGACCCGTCCTGTGGACAGTCAGCCTCTTTTGCCAGCCATTCCTGCTAATGTCCAATGGGCACATGAACAAAGTGGCTATGGTGGCAGAGATGGGGTTAAGCTCGACAACGCAGACTTCCACTCATCAAGGCTAACCTGGCTGCAGCTGCTGCTGAGTGCCAGATCTGCCAATAGCAGAGATCAACACTGAGCCCAAGATACAGCCAGTGACCTGGTGGCAGGTTAACTCTACACTGGACCACTTCCTCTGTAGAAAATACAACACTTTGTCCTTGCTGAAGTAGATGCTTATTCTGGTTATAGATTTACCTTTCCTGCACATAATATTTCTGCCAAAACCACCATCCATGAACTTAGAGAATGCCTTATCCATCATGATATTCCACACAGTATTGCTTCTGACCAAGAAACTCCTTTCACAGAATAAGATGTGCCTAACTCTCACAAGAACAGACAGGAAAGGTGTCTATTTAAGAGCAGTGCAGGAAGAGAGAGAAGGGAGTTGGAAGTCAGTTGAATTCAGTGTCATAGAGTTGAGTCAGTCAGCCGGAAGACAGTGCAGTGAATGCAGTACAGAGTTGAGTTCATTCATGTCTCCAGTACAGGTCAGCAGAGGCAGCTGAAGCCAGAGAATAAGAAGCCAGACGATTAGAACAAATTGCCGGAGTTAGTTTGAGGCCAAGCAGAGCAATTCAGAGAGAAACCGAGAGAAGAGAAGCCAGATGAATCAGTCACTTTGAAGAGGAGTTTACGCCAGAACAGCTGAGTTGAACCAGCCAGCCAGAGTTCAGAAAGAGCTAGAAAGGATGAGCTTATTCAGCAGTAAGCCTCCAGATGACATTTACATCTGGTGAATAAAAGATACTTTTACAACCAGAATTCATGGTCATCCAAACCCTGTGTAGTACTGCACACCATAATCCCAGGACTCAGGAAGTGGAAGCAGGAGGATTGAGAATTTGAGGCCAGATTGGGCTATGTAGCAAGACTCCTTTTAAAACCAAACCAAAACAACTTTTAGCTCTAATTCAGTACCTCCAGGCTATTCAATTATTCTGGGCAACTTTAAATTGGACAGATGGATGGATGGATGGACAGATGGATAAGTGGAAACTTATAGAGATGCTTGAAAGAGTCTCCTTAACACTGCAGTGTTTTAGAGATGGGTAGCCCTTAATATAGTTCTGTGGACCTGTGCTGTTCACGATTTCACAGTCTTGTCACTTGTCCCGTCATCAAATGAGGATGATACACTTTCCTGAGCAAGAAACTGAAACACTCTGAACCATGACAGGAAAGAGGAAATCTCAGGGGCATTTATTTTTTGCATAAGAACAACTGCCTGAGCCAGGACTACACGTGCTGAGAGCAGAAGGGAGCAAGCCCAGCATTGTGGGCACAGATCTACCAGTCTGAGTCACGTTTAGCCTGGGTTATCCTGTGGTCACCATCTTGTCATTCAATAACCTATACATCCTTGTGGAATATCTCTCAGTTGCTAGACACAGTTTTAAGAGTTTACCAAAGAGAAAATACTAATAGTGCCCTAACATTCATTCTAAGGAGAATGTATGTATATGTATATGTTTATGTATATGTTCTCCTTAGAATGATTTTTTTTTTTTTAAGAGTAAGATAGCTCTGGAGAGATGGCTCAGTGTTTAAAGAACTCACCACTCAAGCAAGAGGACCAAGAGTTCAGGTTCGCAGAAGCCACATGAGAATACTGGGTAGGTGTGGCTGCTTGCCTGCAATTCTAGTTGTAGAAGGTAGAGAGAGGAGTCTCCAGGGCAAGCTAGCTAGCAAGACTAGTAATATAGTGAGCTCTGAGTTTGACTGAGATCCTGCTTCAGAAGAATTAAGTGACAGATAATTGACAAAGATTCCCCACATGGACCCCAGTGCACACACTAATGTGCACATACACGCCCACACATACACGTGAAAAGAAGAAGGAGTAAAGGAAGAGAAGAAGAAGAAGAAGAAGAAGAAGAAGAAGAAGAAGAAGAAGAAGAAGAAGAAGAAGAAGAAGAAGAAACAGCAGTTAATTTTAGTTGATGACATGCTAAAGAAAAAAAAATAAAGCAGGGAATAAAAAAAGTTAAAATGTGGGTTCCATCCTTTGTTTAGTAATAGATGGAACTCTCTCATTGTTTTTTACATTGCTACAATTTTATTTCATTACATTTACAATCTTCAGATGCAAGTGTGTTTATTGTTTTATTTTAAAAGAAATCCAATTTATTGTCACTTGGCCCAGGGAGTTGCACTATTTGGAGGTGTGGCCTTGTTAGAGGAAGTGTGTCAGTATGGGTGTGGGCTTTAAGACCCTCTCCCTACCTGCCTGCAAGCCAGTCTTCTCCTAGCTGCATTCGGAACTCTCAGCTCCTCCAATCCTATGCCTGCCTGAATACTGCCTTGTTCCCACCTTGATGATAATAGACTGAACCTCTGAACCTGTAAGTCAGCCCCAATTAAATGTTATGCTTATAAGAGGTGCCTTGGTCATGGTGTCTGCTCACAGCTAACTAAGAAGTTGGTACCAGGAATGGTGTATTTCTATGATAGGCCCAACCATGCTTCTGTTTGGAAGAATGTGGATTTTAGTACTTTGGATGGGGAGCAGTGGAATGCTTTAAGTGGGGCCTCCTGGGCTATCCTAGTAAGAATATGGGAGATTTTGTTGCTAAGCGAGATTTGAACTGTGCAGACCTGGCCCAATAGGTTTCAGTGGAGAAGAATTTCAGTATGTGGCATAGAGACTTTTTGTGGTATTTTGGTGAAGAATGTGGCTGCTGTTTGCCATTGTCTGAGGATTCTACCTGAGGCTAAGGTGAAGAGATTCAGATTAATTGCTTTGAAAAAGGAAGTCTCAAAACAGCCTGGTATAAATCTGTTGTGTGGTTAACTGTAAACTTGTTATGAATCATAATGAAAATATCTGATATGCAGCTCATCTGATATGTGACCTCTGTGAAAGGGTCATTCAACCCCCCAAAGGGGTCATGACCCACAGGTTGAGAACCACTGACCTAGAGAAATAAGCATGTGCAAAGGCCAGGGGAGCAGGGTGGGTAGGAAGACAGAACCAGGGGAAAGGAGGTAGAGAACTGTGATCGTTTGAATGAGCTGTCCCCCAGATTTGGGGTCATTTGAATACTTGGTCCATCATGTTGGTGAATGTTTGGAGAGGCTTAGGATGTGTGGCTCTGCTAGAGAAAGTACTCACTAGGGGTAGGCTTTGGGATAGCAAACCCTCCCACCGCCTCAGGTAGCTCTATAAAATATCTTCTATTCTCCTGTTGTAATTGTCGTCTCAGAGGTTTACTGCCTTTGTCTGCTAACTTAGCCCTAGTCCTGGAAGTGTCTGGACCCCCTCTAATCTAATATAGGCCTAGGATGTTTCCAGCCTCTGAGACTTGATGCTGAATAAGCTCACCCTTTCTTGTTCTTTCTGATCTCTGGCTGGCTGGTTCAACTCAGCAGTTCTGGCTCAACCTCTTCTCCCAGCTGACTGGTTTAGTCTGGCTTTTCTCTCAGCCTCTGAATTGCTCTGCTTGGCCCTAAACTAACTCTAGCAATCTTTTCTAATCTCCGGCTCCTTCTCATTCTCTTGCTACTTCTGTCTCCACCTGTGTCTAGTTTGTTCTCTCTTCAATCGATCTCTGTAAAACTCTCCCAGTAAAGCTGCCTCGCTCTCCCTCTGTGCTGCTCCACTCTTCCTCTCAGCTCCACTGTACTGCTCTCCATGAACTCTACTGTATTCCTGTACTGGACTCTCTTCTCCTGTACTGTCTATCCCTTGAGTAACCTTCCTTCTCTCTCTCTTTTCTTGCAATAGTTGGGCATAGCC
The DNA here is from genome assembly GCA_028551405.1 of Uromys caudimaculatus. Lineage (NCBI taxonomy): Eukaryota > Metazoa > Chordata > Mammalia > Rodentia > Muridae > Uromys > Uromys caudimaculatus. The sequence continues at coordinate 52,291,364 of CM052712.1, forward strand.
TATTTTGTCAAATCTTTCTCTGATTTGTCACTTTCTCTGCCACTCAATTAGACATCAATTTCAAACCTGGGTGCTGCCTTCTACCAACTAACTTTACCTTTATTGTTTGGGATTAAAGGTGTGTACAAAGGGTGTGCCTATATTCCAGCCAGAGGAACGAAGGGTGTGTGCTAAGGGGCTGAGCCACACACTTACTAGAAAGAGGTTCAAATATCCTGTAATGTACCTCTCTGTTTGTTGCCTGCCATTTGAGATGTGAGCGCTCAGCTGTACTTTGTGGCCATGCCTGTCTGCTGCCAAGCTTCCACACCATGATAGCAATGGACTCTCATCCTTCTTGAACCATGAACGTTCCCAAAAGAAACATTTCCTTTTCTAAGTTGCAATGGTTATGATGTTTTAGTAATAGCAACAGAAAATGAACTAAGACTGGAGTTTGTACCAGGAGTGGGGTATTACTGTGACAGACTAATCGTGGGCTTTTGGAGGAAAGTAGAAGACTTTGGAACTTTAGAACACAGTTGAACTTTTAAAGCAGAATTTAATGGGATGGCATTGTAGGAGCTCGGAAGATAGTGCTGAGAGCCTTGAGAACTAGGGAGGACCAGCTCACAAAGCTTCAGAGAGAAGCAAGGACTTTAACAGAACTGGCCTAGGGATGGTTCTTGTGAAACTAGCAAAAGTGGTGTCTGCCTTCTGCCTTTGTCCTAAGAATTTACCTGAGGTTAAATTCAAAATTAGTGATCTGATTTCTTTGGAGGACATTTTAAGACAACCTAATAATGAAGGTTGCGTGGTTATATAGTGAAAGACCTGACCCCTTATGAGGAAAGTTAGACCCCTAGCACACTTGGAGCCAGAAACAGAAATAGGCCTGAAATTGCCTGCTTGATCAAACCCCACCCGCTGCATTCTTTCCCCTAAGAAACCAGTGACCTTGGCCTGGCCCCAGGGCCAGAGGCACAATGTTTCAGGAACTAGCTAACCATAAAAATGTTTGTGACTTCCCCATAACGCAAATTCTTTCCGTTCCCCACCCCTTGCTTTGTGTTTTTTCCCTTGTTTTGTGTTTTTTTCCTTTAAATACCCCTGACTTCAGCTGCTCAGGGTCGGACTCCTCTGCCCCTGCGTGGGTTATGAGCTCCACCCCAGTGCACTGGTCCCCCGATTAAACCTCATGTGATTGCAGCAAGGACGGTCTTTCGTGAGTTCTTGGGGGGTCACGCCATCCCGAGACTTGAGCGAGGGTCTTCCCAGCTCGGAGGTCTTTCAATAGGTCTACAGTATAAAGAGCAAGTAGTGCAGGAAGAAATACAGGATGGACAGTTTCAAGAGAAAAAAGCACTGTGAGCCTTGGTGCTGTAGACAAGGCTTGTGAGGAAAGAGATAAGGAAATAAAGGAAGGGTCCAAGGTGCATTGGAAGAAAGCGGAGAGTACTCCAAGGGCACGATTCCATTCAGCTAAAAGCTTCCAAAGAATGATCTGCTCCTAGAAAGGAAAAAGCATAAAAGCTGCTGCAAATGCATTCAAGGGGAACAGGGTCCATCCTAAACTGGGCAGTGTTGTCCTTGTGATACTGACTTTATTCATGAAGGATATGTAAGGAAAAGGACTGTACAGTCTCCATGGTTTCAGAGAGCCACTGACACCAGGCACATGGCAGGGGTGTCCCTTCCCTGGGACATGAAAGGCTATTGTGTGAAGCTGTGGAAGGGAAGCCACAGTTGCAGTGTAGACCCCAAGCTGTTAGAGAGGCCAGATCTGTGAGGTACCTACCAAGGAGAGCTGCCCATAAGGAGCAGAATGAACCCAAGAGAGAAGATGTTACCGGCAGCAGAGCTGGAATGGCAGAGACATCTAAACCCTTTGGCATCTGACAAAGAGATAGAGAAGTTTGGAGTTTTCCCAGCTAGGGTTCAGACTTACTCTGGTCCAGTATAAGGTCCTCTCTATACTCTACCCCTCCCTTTTGAAATGGTATGTATATTCTGTGCCACTGTATGTAGAAGTATGTAACTTGCTTTTAAATTTTATAGAAAGTTATATCTAAGAGATTGCCTTGAGCCTCAGAAGAGACTTTGAACTTAAAAAATCAGGGTTGAGACTTAAAGACTATGGGGACTTTTGAAGCTAGACTAAACGCATTTTGCTTTACTACATGGTTAGACTAGAGATGCCAGTGAACAAAATGTGGTAGTCTGAATGAAATGTTCTTTGGCACCAGAATACCCTGGTTTTCTGTTGGTAGCCCTGCTTCGGGAGGTTTGGAAGATGCCTTGCTGGAGGAAGGAGGTCACTGGGGTATCAAGTGTATCAAAGCCCCCCACCAACCCCAGTTAGTTTTCTGCTGTTCCAGTTCAGAATGTAGGCTCTCAGCAGTTCTGCTGCCATACCTACCTGAGGCCACACTTTCCCACTGTGATGGTGATGAAACCACAAGCCCCAAATGAACCCTTCCTTTCGAAGTTAGCTGGACCATGGCAGTTTATCACAGCAATAGAAAAGTAACTAAGACAGAAACCCTTCGGTAGAGATAGAAAGGTTGAAACTAAACTGAGTCACCCAAGAAACTGACACATTTAGATCTGTACTTTATTTAGAAAGGACATTCCTACTCCGTTGCTTCCACTCCCTTCCCACACCTTTAATCACCCTACAAATGTAACACTGTTTCAAATGGGAGACATTGTTGCAGCAGAGTGGACCATGGTAGTGGCCGAGGAGTAGGTAATGACAGGAGCCGGTTTGGTGATCTGCTAGGGAGGGGCAAGAGTCTAGGATGATGACAGGCAGTTCCGACTTGCCCACCTGGAAGGGCTTCTATGTCTCTTGCTGAGCTATTCAGCACTACATGGATACATTTTAATGCAGGTTTTGATTTGACCTTTCTCCCAGGATCCACCCAAATCAGAGTGCTCACTAAGGTGTTAACCCCTATTATCCCCCATCCCTCCCAAATCAAAGCCACTCCCTTCTTATCTTGGCCCACTTTTTAAGGCATCAGATCTACTTTACCCTTTTTTGGTGCAATGCCCATTTGAACAATAGAAGACAGGTTTTCAAGTTTTCATTATCCCATGTCATCTTGGGTGAAACAAGCACCTACTAAGAGCCAGGCAATTACACAGTCATCACATTTTCACCTCATTTAAATCCAAGCCAGTCAAGCATACTGCTAATGATTGGTGACCAATGAGCAGCAATTAACAAATCACACACATACACACACACACACACACACACACACACACACACTAACAAAAAAAAAAAAAAACCCACAACTTTTTCTTTGACTATTTTATTTGGAAATAACCACCCAAGACCCTCATCACTTACAATTTAAACAGGACATTCATTAGATTGGAATATGAACTAGTGGGTTCTGGGTCTCCTCGGGACAATTTCAGTGTTGGAGGTTACCGGGTTCTAGTTTTATTGTACCACATAGTTACAATAAGGAGCGGAGAATCCATGTATCACTACGTTTTAAGTAGTACCATGCCTGGCTGAAGCATCAGAGTGAGAATGGTGAACTTATAGGGCCTTTAAAACATCTTGAAGTAATAACAAGCCATAGACTGAAGCCGGGTTGTTTTTAAACGTTACACAGAACTAAAACAATTGAACCAATTTGTCCTTTGTTCTTTTTATTGCGTTCCTTATTACATTAATACTATTTTAAAAAGAAACTCAAAGGCATCAGTCTCTAGCCTAGCACCAAGCTCCACGAAGTCGTCCTCGCAATGGCCAGGTTTCGACAGAAAAAGTGCCTTGAGGCTGCTAGCCTTCTTACAATGTGAAAGGAAAGGTCCGGGGGCTGAGCCCCGGGCCAGCCGGAGCTTTCGCCCCAGGTGGGAGGATCTGCCCGAAGTTTGCTAAATTTTTTGGCAGCAAGGCTGATCTATGGCTACCTATTCCCTCCAGGGCAGCGGGGCCTTGGGGAGTTGCACTCCTCCGTGGGTATCCACCTTCCCAAGCAAAGTCCCTCCAGGCTGAAGGCACTTCTGCGTCGCCCCTGCAGGAGAGGTGAAAGAACAGGGGCGACCCGGAGTCTCGGAACACAGAGTGACAAGCGCAGGCAGTAGCGTGACCCTGTGCACCGGGCAGCGATCGCTCCCGGGCCACCGCGCTCCCGGGCCACCGGGACGCGCGTCCTCGGCCACGACACCCGCTCCACCGCCCTCCGCCAGGGAGAGACGGCTCTTCCCGCGGGAGCGGGTGATTGACGGCCCCGCTCCCCCCTCCTCGGCTCGCCGGCGAACCCGGGCTGTGTGTTTTGGAAGCAGCGCTACGGGCCGTGAGCGTGTGACGCCCGGAGCGGCCAACACCGCCCTTCCTTCCCCCCAGGGCTCCGGCCGCAGCAAGGAGGCTGGGACGGCCAGGGCGGGGCCGCGGGCTCTGGGCGCAGGGCGCGGGGCGGAGCGCTCCGCCGGGTGGAGGCCAAGGGTGGAGAGCCGGGCGGGGGCTGCTCACGCCCAGCCCCGAGGCCGCGCCGCGCCTCGCGGGACAGGTCGAGCCGGCGGGGCGGCGCCCGGCTCCGGGGAATAATGAGTGTCTGTCAGGCAGGCCCCGGGTGACTGGGCGGGGCGCGGGCGGGGGCGGCGCGGGAGGCGGGGGCGGGGAAGGGCAGGGCGGGGTGCGTGTTTGCCAGTGACTCGCCAACCCCTCGGGCGGCTGCCTCCACCCAAGTGGGTGGGGACCCCTCCCAGCCCAGGCGACTGTGGCGGCTCCCGCTGCCCCTCCCTGACCCTCCCACCCCGGCTCCCAGCCTCTACTTACCCCGCCAGCCCCGGGGAGGCTCGCAGAGCGAGCGGCGCCGGCGTCATGTGACTGCCCGGAGTTGGTGCCAAGGAGCCAGAGGGGAGCCGGGAGCCGAGCCGCGCGGAGCCGCGGCCCGAGTGCAGTGCGAGCGCCACCCGAGCCGACCCCACCCGCGCGTCCGTGCGATCGCGGTCCCTGTCCCCGACGCCGTCCGGCCCGAAGCGCTTGACCTGCCGGCCCGCGGGGTTCCGGGCGCCGGGGAGCCGGGCCTGGGTTTCTTGGCCGCTGCGCTCCGCACCGCGCTTGGCAGAGTAAGTCCCTGCGCCCTCACCTTGCCGTCCTGCGCCCCGCTTTGCGCCGCATCTGTTTGCTTCTCTCTTTTTTTTCCCCCCTCGGAGAAAGCAGGGCGCGGAGAACCGGTTCGGGGTGCAGCGAGGGCTCCTTCGGGCTTGGGAAAGTGCATCGGAGCTGGGGTGGAGGAACGAGGGGGAGGGGATGGCGGGCGGAATCGTGGGATAGGGGAACTCTGTGGAGCGGGAGCCCGCCGGCGGGACTCACCTGTGTGGTCCGGGGGCCCCCTGCGCTCCGTTCCCATCGGAGCCCCTGGCGCACCCCGCGAGCCGCCGCGTTGGAGGGAGCCAGGTAGCGGCGAGGCCGCGCGCCTGCTCCTCCCCCCTCCCGCCCGGACTCGGGGCTCCCGCCCCCCGCCCGCGCCCCCAGCTGCCGCCCAGCAAACTTGGAGCCCAGCCTCCAGCGCCCCTGGCGAGAAACTTGGGGGCGATTGGGACTGAAGGAGCATCTCCTTTTCGGTACCCGAAGCGTGCTAACTGCTGGGTCATTTGGTTTGTGAGGGAAGGCAGGGGGAGGAAAAGAACCACCGAGGTCTGGAGAGTCTGTCTGCCTTTGGGGACATGGAGAGAACCTGCCGCAGTGCCTGAAGCAAAGGATTGCAGCGTGGCTAGCTGTGCAGAGTGCCTTCGGTGTTAGGGAACCGGAGCCCCGTAGGGACCACGGGACTGTGGTGTGGACCAGAACCTTTGGATAGCTTGGAGGTGGCAAATAAGAGTTGGAATTGTCATATCTATGTCTTTGGCGGATAACAGAAACACTTCTGTAATTCTTACTGCAGTACTTACAATAGTAGTATTTTACAATAATACTAGTTGAATATGAATGAGCCTTTGAATAATTCAGGTTAAATGGATACTGGATATTGTTCACCTTGTATTCTTCAAAATAAACACTTTACACGGAGTCATTGAGATTTTATTCTAAGAACTTATTTTTTTTCTCTAATATTGTTGAACATACTTTATTCTCAAGAGTCTGGTGTATGGGGGAAAAGTATGAATTGGTATTCTGAACTCATTTAGATTTGGTATCTTGTTACTAAGCAAATTGAGTGAGCATGGGCCAGTTATGAAAAATGAGAATTTTATGCATAGATTTGAGGAACACTTTTTTTAATAAGAAATTTCAGCTTGCATGATAACTTGTCTTATCCCAGGGATGTAACATGAACATCTTCATAATTTTATAAGTTAGCGTTTATGAATAAAGAACCCCCTGAGTTATTCCTTGGTTTAAACGTGCGTGCTTACCTTAGGCTGTTAATAGAAACCTGAAAGAAGATGTTTGATTAATTTAAACTCCCTAGAGAAAATCAGTTTTCTCATCAGTGAGGTTTGCTGCAGACCGTCACCACTGGCCAAGTCCTGTGAGGGTGCTCTGTAGAGACCATTTGGCTGAAATGTAGGAGAGTATCAAAGTGTAGGAATGACAGTAGCTGCTTGGGTTGCCAACCCTTCTGCGATACAAAACTACATAGTTGTGGGGAGAGCTATTGTCTCTTTGCTGCAAAGTTTCTATATTAAAATCCAATCTTGTTGTTATGGGTACAGCAATGCCTTTCCCCCTCCCCCCATTTTTCCTTTTTAACCTGTAGTTATGTCTACATAACAATCCTTAAGTCTCTGATAATGGAAACCTGAGATGAGTTAAATCATCTTGGCTAACAAAGTATAAAGAAAAAATACTGTGGATGGGACTTTAAATGGCCCCTACTGCCTTAGAATACCCAAGGGAAAAGAGTCATTGATAGATTATCTGGTAAAACTGGTGCTGGAGTTCATGAACTGCCTATCAGTTTTGGGGTAAAAATTACATCCCCAAAAAGGTGACTTTCAATAGGTTTATGTGGAGAACCAGTGAGTAGCTCTGTCCTTGACTACATTTGAAAAAGAAAGATTTTTCAAGTGCCTAAATAGGCAGTCTGTCTTCGAATTTCGCTGTGACCAAGGAAGCTTGAACTTGGTCCGGCTTTGGTTCTGGAGGGTAACCCAGTTGTAACCTGGATTCTTACAGCAGTGCATTCTCTAGATTTTCCTCAATATGCACGCTGGCTGGATCAGATCATTATCCCAGCGTAGAATTTGGTCAGGGCACAGGGCTGCTAGCCCTTGGGACCTGGCCGAAAAGGGACAAAAGAAATCAGGAAGGAGGCTGGCACTAGGTAATTCGGACGCTCTCTACAGCTTGAAGATGATAAAATCGCATGTGTGCTTGGGATGTTTACTGTATGTGGCAGCTCCTGTTTGTAAATAGGGCAGGTCCTCTTGTATAAAGCTGGTGTTATTATTCACACCCATAGAACAAACACCTCCACCCCCCTGTTGTTGTCTTAAAAAACTCCAGCTGCTCATGAATATAGGGTCAGGGAGGGCTGGCTAAATGTTTCTCTGTGCTCTCTCTCCAGCACTGCCGGCCGGGCTGTTTCCTGTTCTTTGTTTCAAGGCTGGGGTTTGCGTCATACATTCCAAGTGGCATATGTGTGCTCTTTCCTGTTTCAGGCTGTTTTCTGGTCGATCAGTAGCCTAAACCAGGCCATGGTCCCTGCCCCTAAACTTTTGTATCCCCACCCAGGGAGTTATCATGTCTCTACACTGTGATTGCTTAAGATGCCTGTGTTATGTCATAATGAGAAGTCAGTTAACCTTTTTACACACACCCTTTGCCCCACTGTTTATAGGGGCAAATCAATACTTTTACCCTTTAAAAGTTATCCCAGTGTTGTGACGTTAGAGAGTTTCTAGGGCATATCGACAAATCTAAAGGAAGTTGTTTTTGCAGTTTTCCTGTGAAGATGGCTACAGCCATTGTTTTGAGATAGGCACATTGCCCTGAAGCTGTCAAATTTAGATCAGGATTAACACCTTAGAGTTAAAGATCTGGCATTACGCGAAAGCTCTGGCCCACCCTTGCTCATTGTCACTCAGGCTGCCCAAGGTAGACCCAGAGGGAGGAGAATTTAAATAGCTCAGCCACCTGGACTGAGTTGCCAAGTCTTGCTTGTTTTAAAGGAGAAATCTCTAGAAGAAAATTATTCAAGCAAAGCATGACATGTATCAAGAAAAGAAATTCCATGGTTATTTCTTTTAGGGATAAAGATTAAACCAGCAGAATAATATTTTTAAGGGCAAAGACTACTATATCCTAGAGGTGATTTTTAGCCCATTTTAAGAATAAAAATCTTAAGGAAAAGGAGAGAGGTAAGTAAGTGCTGATTGGTTTTCTTGAGTGATGGTTTGGAAAATTGTAATCTGTTTTGAAAACAGAGGGATGCTTATCTTTCTCATAATATCAGTTTTTCAATCTTTAGCGTGTGGCCTCGACAGTCTGGATAAACTGTTTAGTAAGTTTCTCTCTCTGCTCTTGAGAAACTTTTTCTTTAAGAGAAAAGAGTTGGGGGTGGGGACTTTTATGTGTCTTTTTCAAACTTACTTGGGGATTTTCTTTAAGACCTAAAGGAATGATCTACAGAGTTTAAGATGGACTTGTTCAAGAGATGACTGAACACAAACCAGCCCTGAACCGCCAGTATTGAGAATAGCTAGTTACTTTAAATATCTCATTCTTCTAATAGTTACCAAAGGAAGATATAAAATGATACGAAGTGAAATAAATATTCCAACTGCCTCATCTATGAAAGTTACTAGGGTCAAACAGTAGGCTAGTGATACTTTCCTTGAAAACTCATAGGAGTCTTAGAAACTCCCAGCAGTGGTTTGATTTGGTTTCTTTTTTTCTTTCTTTCTCCCTTAGAGAAAAGCAAGTTGAAATATTAAGCTGCGCTGAGAACAAGAAACCTATAAGCTGAAGTCCATAAATTATTTAAATTGAAATACAAAGTTAGTAACAACCCAACTAGATTGGGTAGATAGTCTTGATGAGGTTCACTCCAGATCATTCTTTCTGCTTGGGTGGGGACAGGGAGGTGGCTAATGGGTTTGATTAGGGTCTAGTCTACTCTATTAGGTGTGCTGCAAGCTTTTAAATGCTGTATCAAATTGTTAGGAAAGTTGTATTATTTGGTAGTTGCTATATTTATTAGACAAGGGAACAATAGTTTCATCTCTTCATGTAACTTGTCATGCCTAATGTAACTTCATTATCTCTGGGTTCTCACCTTCTATTTCCAAATGCTGGTTTTACATCCACTTGCACATATACATATATATGCACACACACACGTGCACACACACACATAAATTGGATTTGTTTCTGAAGTGACTAGTTAGCATTGGTCCTAGCTGTTGTGGGGAGAGAAGTCTCTAGAATCTTAGAGCAATTACCACCTGGTTTGCTGAGAGGCATTTTCTCATCGGTGCCTCAGAGGGAGCAGGATGGTCTACAGTGTTTCAGGCTCCGTCTGTCCAGACCCTGCTTCTCCTCTTAGACAGTCATGCTAGAGCCGGGAGACAGGAAACCAGACAGAGTCTGCCCAGATAAGGGAGAGTATTGTCTAAAGGAGGTAGCCTTGCTCCCCCCACCCCACCCCAAACACTCCTTCCTTGAAAGTTAGTAGGGAAACACTGCACTGTGGATACTTTGTGAATCAAGACTAGAGATGTTTTCTTCTAAAGCAAAAAGAAAAGGTATATAGGCTTCTCAACTGTGTGCACACTGAATGTGGACTGTGACCATCTCCGGTGCACTAATTAACGAAACTGTTCTGTGCCTTGTTCTGCTGGTTTTCAGTAAAGTTCTTTGGCAAAACTGGTTCCTTGAGGTTTTTGAAACTCATTTCCATTGTGTTGGCAGGCTGAATACATTATCATTTCCCCAGCTAATTGTTAAGGGGGGCGGGTGGTGCCTGAAGATGGAGCAGCTACAGACTAGAGGCAGGTGCCTGGCCATCTGCGCCTGCGCACTTAGTTCAACCCACTGGTCTAGCTTTCTCCCTCTCAGGAGAAACACCTCGAGTTCAGCCTAGTCTGGGACTTAACTAGTTGCCGGTCTTTGAAGGTTTAGGGATTATGCAAGAGATGGCTGGAGCTGGAGTCAAGCCCCATCCACGGAGCTTAGCCCAATCCGGACAGGATAGAGGAATGGAGATGGTTGAAGTCAGCCTCTACCCTGGAGAGCAGCCTGGGTTTGTCTCCTGTGGCCTCTGCCATTCTTTCCAAGAACTGCTTACTGCTGGAGTCTAATCACTGCCATCCACTCTTTACCTATGCTTGTACTTTATACTCTGGAACCTTCAAAGCTTTGTTCTCCCGAATACTTTGATTAGTAAGATCAATTTCTTGTTCCGCTTCTCCAAACACGGTACTTTAGTCTCCCCCCTCCCCCCTAAGGGTTCACATTTTGTGTTTTAGACATGCTGACTTCACTGGCCTCGGACCCATGCTCATCCCAAGTCCTTGCCCTTCATGTTTATCCTAACATGAGAAGTGTAGTTTGACATCCGTATGTTTGTTCATCTCGAAGGTATTTATTGAGCACCTAGTCATTAGTGGCAATCTCATGTTATGTGCAATCATTCTGAGTTATGCCACAGGATAGAGAGGAGCTGCAGTGAGTGATCTAACCTGGAAAGGCATTTTGAAATCTTAATTGCTCTTGGAACCTCCCCGTGGCACTGCTTACTGCTTACCATGGACCAGTGTGCACACCACACCCTCTGGGTTGGAGAGTGACCCCCGGGTGAGGTGATTCCACCCAAAAATGGCTCCCTCCACCCAGGGTGTGCAGCACAGAAAAGCTCTGGTCTGCCAATAGGCACACTCTGGTTCTTGGCTGCAGCTCCACGTGTGGAAGAGTCCCTCTGTTTCCTCATTTCTAAAATGGGGGCGAAGACCTGACCCCTCCGCCTTTGTACAGTTACTGTGAGGATTTCCGTATTTACTTGGGTAAAAGCTGCCAATTTTTCTCAGCAGTTTTATGGACCAATTGCAGGTGCATTGGCTAGCAAGAATAATAACCTAATTGGGAGCCTTCAGAATGTAGCTTTGATCTGTGTCCAGATAGCCTTAGAAAGAAGAGGCAGGTTAAAAATCACCCCTGTTGGCTACTATAAGATTATCACTGATCTCCACTTCCCCGCAAGGACCAGTCTTTTCACAGAAGACCCCCTTAGAGTGTTGTCCTCTCTCTGAGTTGAGTGGTACGCCAAGTCCTCAGCCTTGAAGTCAGACAGTGAGCTTGGGTTTGAATCCTGACTCTCCAGCTGTGTGAACTTGGCAGGTTGTTAGGCCCCGCCCTTGAGTGTTTTCATTGTGAAATGAGAAGGCAGTTCCCACTCAAGGCATGAAATGACACAGATGAGTAAAGAACAGGACATTTGTCATGAAGGTGGTGGTGACCAGCCAAACAGACAGATCCCGTGGCCTTGGTTTTCATTGGTCAACAAAATTACAATGTCTGTTGTTTTTGAGGCAGGGTCTCTCCATGAAGCCCAGGCCTGTGTACCCCTCCCGAGAACTGGGAATACCTTTCAGCATGTGCCCACACACCAGGCAGAAGTATCATTAGAAAACAAGAAAAGCCCATCAACTACAGCTGGCTCCTGCCCCCTACCCTCTTACCGTTCTATTGTAGGGTTTCAGAGCCCTTGATACTAGGCTTAGCCATGGGTGGGCAAGGGAAAAAGAGTGAAGGTGAGAGTGGGAAGAACTCCAGACACTATAGGCCAGGCTAAGGTTAGGTGCAGTAACTTTAAAGGAAGTCTTGATCACTAATTTCCTGTAGGGCTGGGTCCTCCCTCCCCCTTGGAACCTGTTTAGGAACATTTCAAGTGTGTGCAGGAGGAGATGACGGCGGAAGTCCTTCTCAGGCTTGGTCACTTGTAATTAGTTATTATTATTGGTGGGGAGGGGTTGCTTGTTTTGTTGTTACTTCCTTGGGCCTAGCATAGAAACAACTTTGTTTTCAGTATCCCTTCTGAGCCTTCTAAGGGGTCAGGGAAGGGACCTGCCTGGACCCCGTTGGTAGGGTTAGAAGACACACCCTTCTAGCTTGGCGAGGTAAGAGGAGGCCAACCTGGATGTAGTCGGGAGCAGTCAGCTGGCCACATAGGGTGGGGAGAGCCTTGAACAGGTCTTTGAAGAATTAGGAGGATTTAGATAAGCCGGAAGGGGAGGGGGCGTACCACACTGTTGCCCGGCATCGGGGCCAAAAATGAACAAAACCTTGGGCTTGGGGAGGGGGAGTCAGGGCCGCTGGGAGAGACTGGGCTGGTTAGGAGGCTGGTGACAGGCACAATCCTAGAACCTCACCCTGGCAGCCCCAGGCTCCTTTGGAGGAGGGACCAGATGAGGAAGGGACTGCTGGCAAGGGGGCTGGGGTGGGTTACTTCCCCGCCCCCACTCCTGCGGGAGGCCTGAGGACCTGGCCCCTGTGGCTGTGGTGGAAACGGAGAGAAAAGGGGTGGGACAGACTTCACGGATGACCTTAGGTTTCCATGGTGAAAAGAAAATAAGGCAAATGGGAGTTAAGGAGGGGCAACCTCTTATTGGAGGGAGGAGGGGGAGGGAGGAGGAGGGTTGGGCTGGACTGGAGCCATATTGCCCAGCAAAGGTTGCAAGTGCTTTCTGGTTTGTGTTTACTCTTGAAGGGGAGGGCACCTTCCCCTGCACAGTTTTGTATGGAAGGTGCAGTCTTCTGAGGTAAAGTTCAGTGAGACTCCAGGCACCGGGAACTACACCATCCTGACAGTTCTTTCTGGTTATTTTTAAGGTTCCAGCCATCCTTGGTTCAGGGTGGAATTTCCAGGAACTAGCTGCAGCCTGGAGCCAGTCAGGTCCCTCCCAGCCTTCCCACTCCCTGTAGGGTGGGGCCCCATGGGTGGAGGCCCAGCAGGGTGGAGTGAGGTGGGTCTCCAGTGATAGGGAGGGCACCTAGTGAGCCCGGCAGATGAGAGGCCCCGTGGCCTCACGCAGCCTTTCTGGATTTGATTATATAACAGAGGAGAGAAGAACCGCGAGGGCTTAGGCGAGGCCATTGGAGCTGTGTACACAGCAGGATTAAGACATTGTGGGTACTTTTCAATTTATCTTGGGTTGCTTACCCTTAAAACTAAAACACGGAATTGTCAGCAAGCATAAAGGAGGAAAACAAATGTGTAACCCAAGTACTAACCAGGTGCCCTTGAACGTCAGAGTTGGCCTGAAGAGTAATATAGGTTTGGGTCTCCGCAACCCTACCGGCGCTGGGGAAGGGGGGTTGCCGGGAGGGATTGCGGGGGTGGGGGTGGGGGTGATGGTGTGGAAAGTGGAGGGATTCTGCCTTCCCACCTGTCCTTATTTACATCTAAAATCAATTGCTTCACTTGGTCTTTCCGAAGTACTGGGTGTGGGCAGAATCTTATCTGAAGCTATGTCCTGTTTGGACAAGTTGGACTCGCCCTGGCAACTCTCCATGGGGTGGAGCCGATGGGTGGGGGCAGAAAAGTAAAATTGGGTGGCTTGTTCACAGAGAGGGGAGGGCGGAGGATCTCTGACTCCCGGGGTCATTGCATCCCATCTGTAACCAAATAATGAACTTCTCCCTTTTACAAAACACGTTAATGCAGAAATAATTGATGAGAGGCAAAGATTTGGAAATACCGAGTGAAATTCTGTTCAGGTCGCCAGTGGAAGAGCGAGGTGGTGAGTCCTTGGGTGGTGTGAAAATTGGACACCCTTCGGAGGTAGGTGCCAGCACCGCTAAGCTAGCCTGGCTTAGGGTGGCTGCCCCCCTGCGTCTCTGGCCAGGCCGTTGCATGGCGCTTCCTGTAGTACTAGTCACTGGGAGCGCTCAGAGAGTTTGCTAAGGAAATGTAAAGAAAGGTTTCTCAGAGAAAGGAAGTTCAGCTCCAGGGACGGGTGCTTGCCCTCCTGGCCAAGATACACAGGGAGCTCAGATCTTTACCCTGTCAGTTCCTTTGGAGAGTGAGGGTGGGGGCCAGTAACATACTTACTTCCTCTTTTGAAAATTCGAAAGCTTGGGAGAGTGAAGAAGGTACTTGCCGGTTCTTCCTTTTGGGTTGTTTAGTAGTCTGTTCTCTGGACACCTGGCTGAGGTCCCCCTCGTGGGAAGCAGGTAATTGGGACAAGCCTTAGGGGTCAGGCCGGGAAGAGAAAAGAGAAATGTCAGGCAAGTCTTGCTTTGTCCTCAGCAAACTGAGAACTCTTGACTCTGTTCACCCTCCACCCCCATTCATCACCCCCCTTATGAAGCAGCTGTCCGTGAGCCTCACAGACTGCAGAAGCTGTATCGTTTCCAGAAGTTACCTAAATGATTCTCCAGGCTTCTAGTATATAATTCTACAGTTACATGCTGACAGAAATCTGACCCTTGGTTTGATAATCTGCAGTCAAAAGTAGAAGAGGGGAGGGCTCCCGAAGGGACGTCACTTTTAAATGAGAATTCGCTTTTACAAGATCTTCCCGGCAAAATGACCCGGTTGTTCCAATTATGGGAAGTTATTTGGGGGAAAGGTGATTTTCCTATATTGCTGGTTTTTAAGCACCTCAGTAACTTCTAAAGACAAAAATAAGTTTTGCCCCCGTGCCATGCCGTTTTTTCCCCCTGCCATTGCTTAATTCAGATTGAGAGTGTTGAGCTAAACAAAACTAAGATGTAAAGAAACAATCACATTTGAGGCTTTCTCATCTCTGCAATGCCTACATAACGTGGTTAATAGGATTCCTCAGCTTGGTTAAAACCCACAAAGTTTTAAAGACCCTGAGGCTGGTACACTCCAATCTTCTGCCAGGGTCTTAAGGCTCCAAAGCCTGTTTTCGGGCGCCACCTACTGGTTCTCTTTAGAATTGCTGCTAGTGTGGTAAGTAAAAGACTTTGTACCGGCGTCGGTGGTTACAAGAATCCCTTTTTAAAAACGAAGGAGGTGTGGTAGTATGCATCTGTCACTCTAGCACTTGGGAGGCAGGTAGAGCACTAGGTCAGTCGAGGCTTTTTAGTGAGACTGTTTCAAAAGAAGAAAAATTACCTTTAAAAAAGGATAATGGTAACTGTAGAACTCTGTCCCTGGAGAACAGCGACTGCCCACCAAGCTTAAAGATCCTGATTCTTATAGGTCTTACCAAGTATGAAAGATTGAACCAGGGGCCTTGTGCTAGGCAAGCATTCTGCCAAGAGTTGTACCTCCTCTTCTCTGGTTCCTCACCAGAACACAGAAAGCCTAAAGCAGTGGCCAAGGTGATTGATACAAAGGAACTGCTGCTGTTTTGAACATGCAGTCTGATGTGTATTGGTGTGCTCCATTTTCTTCCTGTCCTTTCTATGGCTTTCCCTATTGTTAACTTTTAGCTATAGACTTAACGAACTTAAACATTATCACGCAAGTATGGGGAGCCAGCCCCTGCTCCCAACTCTGTTGTGAGCCCAGAGTGGCCTTGAACTTGAGGCATCCTCTTGCATCAGATTTATCCTGGGTGCTGAAGTCCAAGCATATACCGCCTCGCCTGGCTTCCCCTAGAAGCTCTTATTAGCAGTTGGGAGTTCCAGGCATCATTTATCTTGCTTTATATATTGCTTTGGGGTCTGAAACCAATAAATGTAGTCGGGTGTGAGTAGAGTGCATACCACAAACCTAAAAACTGCACATCTGTGGAGATGAGTGATTCAGAGGGAAAAGGATCTTGTAACTTGAGAAAGGAGTGTGGTCTGCATCCTTGCTGTGAGAAGTGTTACCTCCTCGGGGCTGGGTTGGGCTGTCGTCTGAGGCCTCACAGCCTCGGGTCTCTTTCCTTCCACACCTGGGAATGTGAGAGCCAAGATAAGCATCTTGTGGGATAGATTTCCAGAGTGAACTCCATTTAAAAGTCTGAGATGTTGGTAGGAAGCTGCTAAACTGTCTGACCTTATCAGTGGGAGCAGAACGCCTGTCAACTAGCTTTATGGTCTCTAAAGATACCAGGAGACACACCTTTCTTCTCAAAGGGTGAGGCACGGACAGGTCTTAGAGCCTGACCTGTGTGTGTAGTTGCTCAGTTAGGACCAGTTATTAGACGCCAAAACACAACAGGTTTTCTTTCTTCCTAATAAGATCACCCAGGTTTTTTGCTGTCATTTTGTCTGGGATACCTAAGAGGGTAATGGCACCATGGAGTTGAGCAGCCTGGTGTCCACGTTGTATTTGCAGATTATTATACATCCTAAGGTACAGGACAATTCATTGTGAAGTCAGGGCCTTGTGTTGGTGGGTAGAATTTACGTGTTGCCATGAAAATTCAAGAGGTTCCATTGACATGCCCAAGGACCAGGGCTGCCTGGTACCACATTCATGCTTGTATGTGAATGTCTTAACGTAACTGCTCGATCACATGTATAGAACATGTGTCGACTTGGGCACTGCATTCTCCATACTGAGGTAGAAGATGCAAAGACCCTAGAACCCAGAAGTTCTTCTAAAAATTTTATTTTTATTTGAAATTATGTGTCTGTGTGGCTGCGGGCAGGTGAATGCAAATGCCCATGGTGGCCAGGAGAGGGTGCCCATGGA
>CM052712.1:52308010-52348022 GCA_028551405.1 Uromys caudimaculatus
CCCCCCCCCCCCCCCCCCAGTCTTCCTAGTGCTTGAGTTTACTGGTGTGCCACTTTCTCATAAACTTGCTCATTTAGCCAGAGGGGCCTGTAAAGAACTTGCCTTGAGTCAAAGCACTAAACATGTAAACCAAGCTGGGACAGTAAGGCTCTGCAGTTGCGCGAACTCTGGGTAGCACAGCCAGTAGTTCTGTGCAGCAGATTTGTAATTACAGAGCAGAGCAGGACAGGCTCAAGGTAGGCATTGCCTTCACATTAGAGTGACAGCAAGCTAATATAGGAAACGAGTCCAGAAGATGGTGTTGTGGGCAAGGGTGTGTGTCTCAAGATCCAAGTGGGCATTCCTCAAGGAAATGTAAATAGCAAATAAAGATGAAAAGGTTCAGCCTCACTCCCTCAAAGAAAAACGGTGCATCAAAACGAAGGCAAAGAATTCTCCTTTAGAGAACTTGTCATAAAAATTAAACTGTGTTGGATACAAGCGCCGAGTGTTGGTGCTGTGTCTAGTGGTGAACATTTTGGAAACTGTTGGAAACATAAGGTGCAGCAATGTTTTTATTGTTTTATTCCCATGTGGGGTGTGTGTGTGTGGTGTGTGTGTGGTGTGTGTGTGTGTGTGTGTGTGTGTATGGTGTGTGTATATGTATGTGTGTGTGGTATGTGGGGTGTGTGTGGGGTGTGTGTGTGTGTGTGTATGGTGTGTGTATATGTATGTGTGTGTGGTATGTGGGGTGTGTGTGGGGTGTGTGGTGTGTGTGGTGTGGTGTGTGTGTGGTGTGTGTGTGTAGTGTGTGTGGGGTGTGTGTGTAGTGTGTTTGGTGTGTGTGTGTGGTCTGTGGTGTGTGGTGTGTGTGTGTGTGTGTGTATGTAAAATAGAGGGCAGCTTGCCCTGCTCTATGCGGACCTGGTGGTCAGGCTGAGCAGACATGTCTGCCTGCCGAGCTATCACATTAGCCTTTGTTTCTAAGGAGAGGTGACATGTTTTGTTTTGTTTTGTTTGTTTTGTTTTGAGACAGGGTTTCTCTGTGTAGCCATGGCTGTCCTCAACTTACTTTGTAGACCAGGCTGGCCTCAAACTTACAGAGACCCACCTGCATTTGCCTCCTGAGTGCTGGTGTAAAAGGCATGTGCCACCACACCCAGCCAAAGGTGACAATTTAAACTGATCTTGTCACACAGTAGTGTGGTTTGATTCTTTGAGTCTGTACATCACAAAAAGAAGCATTTTCAGTAAAGAATTAAGTGACCATACAGGTACTTCCCAGTGTGTGTATTACATTCCCACTTAAACAGGGTTTGGAAGGTTAAAGCCAGTATCAGTGGTGGTTGCTTCTGGGTTCCTTCCTCACTGTCTTCTGATGAGCACGGAGATGGGGCGGGCCTTCTGCCACACTGCCCAGTGATGCCATGCAGGGTTTCCTGGCAGAAGAAGCTGTGCATATTGTTCCAGAAATGTCAGGGTTTGTGTAGTTGTATTCGTTTAGTCCTGGAGGCCTGGTTTTAATTATGCAAAAGGGCATCTTCTTCATAGCAGGTATGGGTAAAGAGAGACTATGGTCTGTGGAGCTAAGGGGTAAAAGGGTGCTTTCTTTCTCTTAGTTTCTGTGACCTCGGCATTAAGAGCAGGCATGCTGTTTTGTTTTCTAGGCCAGACATCAGAACACCCTAGAAGACTTAGCTAAAAGAATGCTCATGTTTGACCCAGTCCCTGTCAAGCAGGAGGCCATGGACCCCGTCTCGGTGGTAAGCTTCCCCAGGCTGATCAGCTCTCTTAACTGTGAACATTGTGGGCTGGGCTTGTTTCCTAAAGCGCTTCATGTTCGACAGGCATCCGACAGGTGGTGTTTCTCAAAGTCCCCAGTAATAAACGAGGTGTCACTATCCCCACACCCCCTAGATAGGGTCAACCATAGGCCGACCGTAAGTTCACAAATGTATGTGTAAAACACATCGAGAATAAAGTGATTTTAAAAAAAAAGGGGGGGGGGGACAGAAAGCATTGACAGAAGCCATATGGGGCTGTGGCTCCAGGAGGGATGGCTTGAGGAGAAGCCAGCCAGAGAGGGGACTTGGCAGTGAGATCAGATCATATTTCATTTGGAAGAGTGTGTGGCTTGGTGGGAGTTACATCTACGGTCTCTTTCTAAGCCTTAGTGCTCAGTCAGCCCTTCTTGTGAGAGCCCGGCCATTGTGCTACTCAGCCACCAGGGGATTAAGACTCCGTCCAGGTGGCTGTATAGGTCCGGTCCTGGGGCCACGGAGATGAGACACAGGTGACGAGGAGGTGCCCGACTTTTCAGAGCAGGCGTAGTTTAGACATGATGTGGGTTGTAGACACTGACTAACAAGGCAGCCCTCCCAGTCTGCCCTGCTCTTTTCTTCCATGGGTTCGGAAAATATTCACAAGGGGAAAAAATCTTGGCCTGGATGTGTATCTGAAGGTCGGGAATGACACGCTTGCAAAATTAGGTCATCCTTATGCACTGGCTGTGGAAGTTCCTGCCAGAAATACTTATACAAGACACAGGGCCACTCCAAGGTGCTTGGAACTCAGTTGCCATGGATATTACTAAGCCGATGATGTGTTTACTATCGTCTGCAACAAAAAAGTCAGCGAGAGCACCTTTAAGGAAATAACATTTCCATTCTAGCACAGTAGCTAGATAATGCAGTTATCATGTGCCTGAGTGTAATAGCTGAACAACTAAAATTATAGTCTTTTAAAAAATAGACACTTCTTCTAAGGTAGTGATTCTCAGCCTTTGGGTCTCGACCCCATTGTGGGGTTGAGTAGCAGATATCCTGGGTATCAGATTATTACATTACAATTACATATATTCCATAACAGTAAAAACTACAGTTATGAAGTAGCAACAAAATAATGTTATGGTTGGGGGGGGGGGTCACCCCAGCATGAGGAACTGTATCAAAGGGTCACAGCATCAGGAAGGGTAAGGACGCTGGGCTAAGGCTTTGTCCTTCAGCCCCTTTCTCTCAGCTGTTCCATGATCATCTTCCAGGAATATGAAGTTAAGATAGCCACATCTGTATCTCTAGTTTCTAACTGGAAAATATGTTTATAAATGGCGTGTGGCCATCAGTGATACATTTGACTGATGTATATCCAGTGTTCTTACTCAGGGCTGAAAATACGGCTCACAAACCCAGTTGCAGTTAATGCAGGGCCCACATTGTGGGGTCAGTGTGAGATACTCAAGCACCAGGAAAGGGCGCTTAACTGGAGGGATCAATACCATGACCAAAAGCAATGTGGGAAGGAAAGGGTTTATTTCAGCTTACAGCTCCAGGTCACCCTGAGAAAATGGGGGCAGGAGCTGAGGCAGAGAGACCTTGGAGGAACACTGCTTACTGGCTTGCTCCAGAGCTAACTCTAACATAACCGAGAACCACTGGCCCAAGGTTCTTCTCACATCAATCATTAGTGAAGAAAATGCCCCAGAGACTTGTCTACAGGCCAGTCTAATAGAGACAATTGTTTCTCAGTTGAAGTCCCTCCTCCCAGGTTCCCTAATCCTGTGTCACGTTGACCAATGACAAAACCAAACCAAACCAAACAAAAACAGCACATACATAAAGCTGAAGTATGTAAAAGTATTTTTGTAATAAATTATCTTTCTGTCCGTCGTGTGCTGACGGTCACATGAGACAGCAGCATTTCATCCTAGCTCCAAAAGTTAGTTTGAGGCCTTACTGTGAAGGGAGTAAAAAGACCTTCCGTTTGAACTAGGGTTCTTTCTGATTCAGGCAATCAGAAAGAAAACAAATTGAAGGAAAAAAACAGAAACAAAAATCCTTTTGAATCTTTCTCTAAATTCCCTTTTTTCTTTTTCTTTTTTCTGGTGAATCTTGTCACCCAGCAGACTGCTTGTACTTTGAGAAGTACTTAAAACTAGTCATTTCCCCTGCTCTGTCCCAACAGAACCCTTGGTGGTTTTCCTGGACCAGGTGGACAGAAAGCCTTCTATTTGCCTCAGAGCATTTGCTGAGCCCAGAGCAAGTGTTTATGAAGGTGCCACGCCTTCCGCCTTCCTGTGCACACAGCCCCACCTGTGGTCTGAGGACTCCCTAAGTAGCCTGTCACAGATGCCCCTTGTTTTCATGTTCGTCTGCAGTAGAGACTTCCTGTTCCTGTCACTTGTCCCACCCACTTACTGTCTTGTGACGAGAACTCCTCAAAGCTGTGCCTAGTAAAATACAAGCCTGGGAAGTCTCACTTTATAAAGTAATAGCGACCTCTGGGGGGGCGTCCGAGCCCTCCTCCCCCTACCCAATTGGCACTACCCCTAGCCTTGCCAGGATCAAAGACCTCAGAAAGCAGGTTAATTCATCCCAGACATTCGTTGAGAACTTATGAAGCTCTAGCCTCACATTCTGGTGACAAGCAGCAGTCAGCACATACACACACACAGCAGAGGTGTGAATATTCGGTGGACATTTCAACAGAAGAGAGGGCTGGGCTGGAGCTGGCAGACCTTTGTCTGACTCTCGCCTTTGGAAGCCATGTTGCAGAAGACACGGTGGAGGATGTTGTGGGGTCCATCCACGCCTGTCAATGCCCAGAGAATTTTTTGATCCAACATTTGCTTCTGATGTGTATTTGGGACCTGTTCAGCCATACTTGTGTACTTAGAAGACTGGAGTAGACTAGACCAGAAGGAAGTAGCTTAGTGGAATTTACATCACAAGTCACACCTGGTGTGCATCAGGTTTTACGCAGAGCCTGCCAAATGGGTGCCAGCCACTGCTGTAGATTGTGTGCTCCACCCAAATACCTAAACCTGGCTTAGAGAAGATTCTCAGACTTGCCGATGAGCCAAGGAAGGACTATATTCCCTCTTTTGTGAGGCAGTTGAGCTGGAAGTAGTCAATTATGGACCCGAGGTTGAGTATCGCAGAGTACCTCCCTACGCCTAGCCTGGGTCTTTGAAGGAGACTTGAAGGCAGTAGAGAGGAGAGGGACATCCATTTGCACTATGCGTATCTAGAAAATGCCCAGTGTGTGTTAAACTCAGCTTGATGTGTGGCTCTTTCATCCTTGATGACTTTGAGAACCCTAAGGATATTATTAAATTTGCAAATTCCCCCAGGCTCTGCCTGAATTCCCACTTATCTTAAATTCGTGCCACGGATAGAAAATCCAGCAGTGGCAGCGGTGGAAGTACGTGCTCATCCTGCTTCCTGTTCAGCCGCCAGTAACTGTGGGCTTTAAAATCTAGGCCAGTGGGCAGTCTCGGAAGAACAGGGCTGAAGATGAGGAAGATGCCGCCTCTCACGCTGCTGCCCTCCATCCATTTCATGAAGTCTTGCCTCCCACCAGAACTATGTCCTTTGGAGAATTAAAGCAGAGGAAGCTTCTCCCTGGAGTTAATTATTGAGATCCTCTTTGTATAATGTCTGATTTTTAATTACATTTAAATAGGCTTACTGTTCATGATGCTGGATAAACTGGGCCTCTTGCCTGTGAGATACACTTGGATGGGCATGGCTAGTTCTACAGTAGGGGAGAGCTGCGTATGCTGGTGCAGATCCACACTTGGAGGCAGAGGCAGGGGGATTGCTACAAGTTCAAAGCCAACCTGGGCTATAGAGTTAGATCCTGTCTCTAATTAAGGAGAGGAAGGAGATCTAGGATTGTCATTATTCACCCTTCCACCCCTGCTGTAAGCTGACACTGAAACCTTGTGTCTTGTACTTTCTGGTCTTAACCCTTTGCATATTTCTGCACTGTACTGGAAGTCTTTTTTTTTTTTTTTTTCCTTTAACATTCAGTTAAACTTTTTACTCTTTATCTCTGTCACTTAAGACTTTGCTAGAAAGGTGACAGTCTTTACCATCTTAGGCTGCTCCCCTAGTCACTCAATCTATATTCCTAACAGTGTGCCTAGTCGTCCTTGGGTGCACTATGGTCTTAGAATTTGGAGTCTTCCAGCCATGGTGCCTAAAGGTCTCCTGCATAAAGGGCTGGAAGGCGCTCATAGGGCAGCCCAGGGTGTCGTGACTGAAGTTGAGAGGATTACAGAGGTTATCTTGTATTATCACCGTCACGTCCCAGAAGAGGGCTCCTCAGTACTCCTTGACAAGGATCTCCCCGTCCCAGAGCGAGGAAGCCCATCACTTCAAGTCTCATGGTCTGGTCTCCCATTCCTGGGTGCTTTGATGGTACAAGGTCCAGAGAGTCACTTCTACAAGGGAAAACAATTGCAGATCATAGCCGGGCAGAGATTGAGCCCATCTGACCCAAAGAAGAAAGAGTGTGAGCCCAAGAGTCAAATCCCAGTCGAAGCCGTAGCCAGGGAAGCTCAGAATGAATAGTGTGCTGAGCGTGGTGGAGCACACCTTAATCCCAGTGCTGGGAAGGGAGAGGAGTTCCCAGTCAGCCAGAGCTACCCGGTGAGACTCTGTCTCAAAACAAAACAAAACAAAAACCCCTCAGGCTATATAGTGTGGCCTGCTCTCGGTGGCCTACAGTGCAGACTCCTAATGAAGGCCTCAAACCCTCCATGATTCGGACAGCTTTAGAAGCCTGCCAAGTATCAGCCCTCTCACTGAATATGAAAATCATGAGTTGTTTTCAGTTTTTCTTGGGGCCCAGAAACCTTACTTTGTAGCATTTGCTAAACCGTCTGTCCCATAGCCTTTTGGGGGATCACGCACCTCTAGATCTAAAGCATGTTTCTTTATACTTTTCTATTTTTTTTCTCGTTTCTGATAGTCCTACCCATCGAATTACATAGAATCGATGAAGCCCAACAAATTCGGGGTCATTTACTCCACACCGTTACCTGACAAGTTCTTCCAGACCCCAGAAGGCCTCACTCACGGGATACAGATGGAGCCAGTGGACCTCACTGTGAACAAGCGGGGCTCCCCGCCCTCTGCGGGCGGTTCTCCTTCCTCTCTGAAATTCTCATCCCATCGGAGAGCATCACCTGGGCTCAGCATGCCGTCCTCCAGCCCGCCCATTAAGAAATACTCACCCCCTTCTCCTGGCGTGCAGCCCTTCGGAGTACCACTGTCGATGCCACCTGTGATGGCGGCTGCACTATCCAGACATGGAATCCGGAGCCCTGGCATCCTCCCTGTCATCCAGCCTGTAGTGGTCCAGCCCGTCCCTTTTATGTACACCAGCCACCTGCAGCAGCCTCTCATGGTCTCCTTGTCAGAAGAGATGGACAATTCAAACAGCGGCATGCCAGGTAAATTCTGCCATGCCCCTACACCCAGTACCTGCTTAGTAAATGGCATCTCTGCCAGGAGTCTGGCAAGGACACCAGGCAGAACTATTATATCCTCAAAAGGACATCCTGGCCTGTCCTGGGCAGTTCTTTCTGTTTTTGTTTTGAAGTGTTGATATTGGGAGAGCGTCCAACAATTAGTTGCTTTCACAGTGTATTTTATTTTATACTTTGATTTACTGAGTACCAATACAGTCCTGGGCACAAAAGAGACTTACGTACTTTCTGATCATGCTGCTAACGGCTCTTGAAAGCCACTTGTTTATCAACCATAGAGAAGGGACTGTGGGGATAGCCAGATTTTATAATGGAGAGTCATCTTGAGCTGCAGAGCCCTCTGTCTGCTTCAAAAGAAGTGAGGATCACTCACAAATTGAGTCCTGCTATAACCCGTGGCAGAGACGAAGAAATACACATACCAAAATGTAGTCGCTAGAAGCCATGAGGTGAGCTGTCACAAGCTGAAATTGATACATTGTGTGTAGAATGATTTTTCTATTTTTATTTTTTAGTACCTGTAATTGAATCATATGAGAAGCCCATATTACAGAAAAAAATTAAAATAGAGCCTGGAATTGAACCACAGAGGACTGACTATTACCCTGAAGAAATGTCACCCCCTTTAATGAACTCAGTGTCCCCCCCGCAAGCGTTGTTGCAAGAGTAAGTATACTTAGGCTCCTGGGGACCTGGAATAAAGCATGAAATTGCAAACATGTGATGTGCTGTGGATGACCAGGGACATCCTCTTTTGTGTGACATCACTGGGTGATGTCTCAGTTAACCGTGGCCAAGACAGTCTCCGAGAACAGCATGAGCACAGTTGTGTCAACTTCACCGGATGGGTCCCCCAAGGTGACCACATGAATCTTTTGGTTGTTTTTTTTTTTTTCTTTTGTCATCCGTCTGGGATATATAGTGTTTTCATGAAGGTTGGACTTGATGTTCACATCAGCTTGAACAACCAAAAGTTGTCACATGTCAAACAGAAGCTGCCCCACCCCCTTCACCCACAGTTGTCACTTCTAGTGCAGTAGAGTGTGTTTATTATTGAGAATGTCTTTTATTAACATCTTCAGGCCAACAACAGTGTTGGCCACAGAAGCTTCCCTTGCAGCCCAGAGGAGCTCAGTGCAGAAAGAAATCTTTACATTGAGTCTTTAATCGTGGCTGCCCTTGGAGCCTCTCCTCACTTGCAGAGCTGCAAGCCAGGAGGAAGGATGCTGTCTGCCTTGGCCAGCATCTGAGCCTCCCCTTGGACGGGATGGAGCCTCACATGGTTAAGTCACCCATGGTTTGACCCCTGAGGGGTCAAGGAAGATGGCCTTGACCCGAGTGCTGTGCTTCAGCACGCATGAGGGCTTCAGCACGCAGGAGGGCGTATTCTCACTGCCCACGCCCTCTGCCTTTGTTTTATTTGTAATTACTCTTGTTCTGACTCTGTGCTACAGGGCTCCTGCATTAGGGCCAGCCAATGCACTGGGACAACCTCAGCATCCACCGCCATTGCCTCTGCAGGCCCCCTCTCATCACCCCTCTCCCACTCCACCTTCTCTCCAGCTTCAGAAAATGTTCTGCCTACCTCTCCCACCCTACCTTCTCCTCTCCTGTCACACAGCCCAAGTGTGAGTTCCCCGGCTTTACAGAAGCCCTTTTGGGTGACTTCAGATCTACTGCAGTCACACCCACCTCTGGTTTGTGTGGCTTTCACGGTGGCTCATGTGTGACCATACCACCACACTGAGCTTTTGGTCTGGGGATGCTGGCATATATGTGGCATCATATATAGTCCCCAATAGATGAGAAGGGCAGCTCTTCATCCCAGCTGCAGCATCGGGCAAGGAAAGTATCTCGGAGTCCCGTGCTCTCATTTTTCACAGTTGTGTAGTACTTCCCCTTAAAAGTTCAGTTTTAGGGTTTTTGTCTGCTTTTGTTTAAAAACAGGGTCTTGGTGTGCAGCCCAGGCTGACCTCATATTCCTGATCCGTCTGCCTCAGCCTCCTGACTATCAGGGTTGCAAGCATGAATCAACATGCCGAGCTCCAGGTGTTTTTAGTGAGTTCTTTTATTCAGAGCAGATAGAGAACTGACGAGCCAAGACGTTAGTTAAGGTGCCCCAGGACATCCACAGTCCCACTCTTGACCCAGGGGACCTGCTTTGAGCTCCATCGTCTCTCTGGGTGCTCTCCTGTGTAGTTGGCTGGTTGGTAGCAGAGGGCTAGTCCGAAGTCTTACGTTACAAATTAAAATGTGAGACATTGTGGGAAAGCATTTGATAGCAGTCTTCCATTCTTTAAATACTGTTTCCAGCTAGGTGTAGTAGGATATCCAGCTAGGTGTGGTAGGGTATGCCTGTGATCCCAGCCTGACCTACATGAGACCTGGACACACACAAACACACTCTCACTCTCTCTCTCTCTCTCTCTCTCTCTCTCTCTCTCTCTGTGTGTGTGTGTGTGTGTGTGTGTGTGTGTGTGTGTGTGTGTGCTAGAGGCTTTTAAATGCTTAATGGGTAATGTGTTCATTTAATGCTGACCTAAGATGCATTTTTCTCCAAAAAAGGGAAAAAAAGGAAAAAACGCTGTAGATTAGCCACAGTGGGCTATGTAATTCTTTCGCAGATGGGATTAAGTAATGTCTTGGAGGGGGCCCAGTAGCAGCCCACATAGAACACATTAGCCAGGAAAGAACTGCTTGAAGCCAAGGGCCTAGAGCATTGCAGTGAGCCTGGCCCCCAGCACCAGCCATGAAACCCCGCCCAGCCATGGGCTTCACAGCATGAAGCCAAGGGCCTAGAGTATTACAGTGAGCCTGGCCCCCAGCACCAGCCGCAAAACCCCGCCCAGGCGTGGGCTTCATGGCTTAAAGCCAAGGGTCTAGAGCATTACAGTGAGCCTGGCCCCCAGCACCAGCCTCGAAAGCCCGCCCAGGCGTGGGCTTCACAGCCTGGAAACCCATTTCCTTGATCCAGAATTACAGCATTAGGATCATTTTAAAACGCATTCAAAGGTATAGCAAAATATAAAATAAAGTTTTTAAAAAATGCCATTCCATGTGGATTTTTTCCTTTGTGAGGCTGCATTTAGAACAGGAAAATGGGAGAACAGAAAAACAAGAGAGGACATAAGGATTCCGGCTTAGGAAGGGCCAATTTAGCTCAGAGCAGGTATCTGCTACATAGTAGCTGGTCTATGCCTGTATGATCCCAAATGATCTCTTTATGAATGAGTGATGAAAGGCCAAAGACGGAGATTGCCAAGACCCTTAATCTCTCTCTGACTTTAACCTATTCACACTGTCGCGTTTTCCAATAGACGTTGCTTGATAGTTTTTTAGAATGACTTTGAAACATCCAGAAAAACTCCACATGAAATGGACAACTGTGACGTGCTGCCGGAAAGGGTCCTTCTGAGCACAGAGTACTGGCCGCTTTCTGTTAGTCATTTGGCCTCTGGCACAAATGCTGTCCTGAGGTTCTCAGAGTAGTCACAGGAACCATTCCCATCCTGTTCCTAGCCACAGCAGCCTTTTCAGTCGGTAGCATTAACATCCAGCCCCGCCTCACAGAGGAAATCGAGGCACAGAGACGGTCAGTGACAGAGCGGACACCAGGAAATGCGGTGTAGTTACCTACCGTGCTGAAATGATTTAGATTCTCAGCCTACAGAAAACCCAGATGTTGGACAAGATTTCTAAAGCCACTTGGCATGGACTGTCTGCCTGGGTCCCAGATACATAGGCCACTGAATCTTCCCTAGCACTTTCCGAAGTAAAAAAGATGACTTCCTTTTTACTGAAGGATTTTTAGTGACTTATTCAATCTTAACAAAAAAAAAACCAAAAAAACAAAAAAACAAAAACCAACCCAATAAACCTTATTCTCCATTGTGTTTTTTTTTTCTTCAAACTTAAAATAAAATATATACATGTGTCATGGAAGTTCCAGTCACCTGACCACACCCCCACTGCTTCATGTTCACTTTTCTGTGTCTCTGAATCCTGACTTAGTTTATCTGTCTGTACACCGTTCCCAGGGTAAGGTTTAAAATACTGACAGAAGAAAGACAGACCATATAAAATGAACCCACCTTTTATTATTTAACTGGTCACCTCAAACCAAAAAAAAAAAGTGCGTGCAAATTTTTTGAGCCTAAAAAACTTTTATGGCAGACACTTCTTAATGCCCTTAATAGACAAAATTTCATTTACGTTAATCTCAGAAACATTATTTTTAATCTGCTCAAGCATAGAAAACGTCTGTGCATCCTTTAGAATATTTCAGGACCCAGAGATTCAGAGGCCAGCTGCATACGCTTGCATGAGTAATTACCCCGGCGAAAGGGAATGGGCAAACTAGAACTCTTCTCTGACTTGGTAGACAGCAGGAAAGGGTTTGCAAAAAACGCCGCACTTTTTCCCATCTGCCCTTGCTCTCACAGGTGTGGCTTAAGAATCTTTGGACAAGTGTGGGCGAAGGTGGGGAGGGCATCAGGTGTCCCCACCCTCCCCTGGGAGCCAGTGTTATTGTCGCCGCCGTCCCCCACTTCACTGTGAGTGTTGGAACCCTGCCTCATGCGAGGGCCACACTGACGCTGAAAGATTGTGCAGTAGACAGCAATGACGGACTTCCTTTGAAAGAGCCAGCAAAAGCTAAATGTCAGTCAGCGATCATTGAAAGAGACATTGAGAGGAAGGATAGAATATAGATCTACAGAGCGGCGTGTTTGCCTGAGAAGTAGGGATTTGACTGTTGACATGTTTCCTCCAAAAAAAATGAAAATCAGAGAGCTAGCCCGTGGGGAACCCGGTGCAGTGCTGAAAAGTACCTGGCATGCGCCGAGAGCCTCTCCCCCGCACGCGGCACCTCCCTCAGCAGAGCACCTAACCTTCTTGCTGTCATTACTTATCTCCATGTCTGTCTCCCCCTAGAGTGTGAGCTCCTCGAGGGCAGGAACCCTGTTTTTATTCATCTTTGTGCCCCGGTGCCAAGCACAGTGCCTGGCTCATGGTAGGTGCTCGCTACATGTTTGTTGAATGAATATAAAAGCAGCGCTTCTTGGGTTGAACAGCTAATTCTTTTATTTTTATTGGTCTTATTTTTTATTTCGTTGGGGGGCTTTTTTTGTTTTTGTTTTTGCCCGATGTTGTAAATGCTTTTTATTTTTAGTAGACTTGAGGAAAGGGGAACACCTTCACTCAATGTGTTGCATTTAATCTTGACTTCACCAGGAACCATCCTTCGGTCATCGTGCAGCCTGGGAAGAGACCTCTACCTGTGGAATCCCCGGATACCCAAAGGAAGCGCAGGATACACAGATGCGACTATGAAGGATGCAATAAGGTCTACACTAAGAGCTCGCACTTGAAAGCACACAGAAGAACTCATACAGGTAGGAGACGCATCAGCGCCCTAACGGGCCAAACAAGGACGATAGGTGTAAGCAGTAAAGTCGGCGTATCCGGCATTCCAAACACCCTGAGACCAGACGCTTTTTACTTTATTTTCTTCTTATTATTATGGGGAGGCAGGGTATGGCACACATACCGTGGTGTGAAAGTGAAGGACGGGACAGTTTTGTGAAGTTCTCTCCGACCTTCACGGGGGTTGCAGGGCTTGAAAGTCTGACATTTGAAACACCTCTGCTAAGCATTTTGGGTGAGGGACGCTGCCTAGATAATGCAAGTCTCCAATCTTGAAAGTGAACTACTGATGTCTATGTGAGTCCCAGAGAATCTTCGTCATGATCTACCATGGATCATTACTAGGTAACTTAGAAGCAAAGCGGTCCCTCGCTCAGGTTCCTCCTTCCGGCGTCTGCCCTAAGGAGCTGGGGGAGATGAGAACTACTCACTGTCAGGGATGGGGCTCTCCCAGGAGTCTGCTGGGGAATGTGTAGACGTGAGGATGGCCTTGGGTGTTGTTCCCCCCAAATACCGTCTACCTTTTTGAGTCAAGGTCTCTTGCCAGGAGTTCGCCCATTCGGCTAGGCTAGCTAGCTTGCCATAGAGATCCACCTGCCCCTGCCTCCCTAGCTACACTACCATCTCCAGTGGTTTCATCTGGGCTCTGAGGACGGGCCTCGGGGAGCTAGCAAGGAAAGCACTTTACCAACTGAAGCCGTCAGCCTTGCCTCTGAGATAGGACTGTTAATACTAAAGGACCATTTTTTATGCAGAACAGAACATTCTGACAGATATGACATTCTGACAGATGGGCCTTGACGAAAGGAATGCTAATACACTTGATGATGTCTGTCTTTGAAATTGAGAGAACTCCCGCATCATTATCTACTCTAGCTCTTCTAGGGTGTGCTCCATATTGGCCAGTATTGAGCCTAGAGTCACGTGCCAGGTCATGTCAATATTGTTCTCTCAGTAGAAACATGCAGTCACCCCCAGTGCTCCTGAAGACTCTGTAGAAAAACAATGTAAAGAAATCACACAGATGTTTCCAGCCGCTGCCAGGACCTATGCTGCATTTGTGTGCTGAGGCTGCTCTTGGCTGGTGCCCTTCAGTGGACACCAGAGGCTAACAGTGATTGGCTGTGTGACCTTTGTCTAGAGCTCAGAGTGTAGGTTGTTTTCCTGAGTTGGGTAGGTCATTCTTATCAGGGAATAATCACAGAGAGGAATCTGAGATTAAGTACAAAAAAATCGCAGTAATTTTTGGTGAATCCAGGGAAGGAGAATGAGGCAGAGGAAGCCGTCTAAGAGGGGCTCCCAAACAGCACTGGCAGGTCAGCTATAAATCATGTACTAGGCGTGGATGGGACCTGAGGGTGGAGCTTTGTTCATGTCACCCAGTTTAAAATTAAAATGTTATTGAGTCTTTGGATTCAGATATACGCATGTATGGGCTGAGGAGCAAGATACTACATAGAGCCGAGCAGTGGTGGCGCACGCCTTTAATTCGAGCAGTTGGGAGGCAGAGGCAGGCGGATTTCTGAGTTCGAGGCCAGCCTGGTCTACAGAGCGAGTTCCAGGACAGCCAGGGCTATACAGAAAAGCCCTGTCTCAAAAAACCAAAAACAAACAAACAAACAAAAAAAGATACTACATAGAAATCCCAATACTTATACCAAGGATATAGAGACCATGGTCACTCACTAAACAGGGACTAATTTGTTACCTGTGATAGGCCAGGTGTCCCTTCCTGAAATACTCTGGCCTAAACCGTTTCAGATTCACATGGATATAGGGACATGTTATTCAGAAGCATAATGAGGCATCTCCAGGGTAAGATGAGTCCAAGAACAAACATTATTGTTTCACGTATGCTTTCTGCACACAGCCGGAAGGTAACTTTAGTTATACAACATTTGTCTAACTGAGCCTTGACAGGATGCCACAGGAGAACATCTGCTGCTATGAGAGACTCACGAAGTTTCAGATTTTAGAGCAGTAGTTCTCAGCCACTTCCTAAGGCTGCAACCCTTTAATACGGTTCCTCCTGCTGTGCTGACCCCCAGCCATAAAATTGTTTTTGTTGCTACTTTATAACTGTAATTTTGCTCCGGTTCTGAATTGTAATATAAATACCTCTGTTTTCTGATGGTCTCCCGTGAGTCATTCGACAATCCCCAGGGGGATTACAACCTACAGGCTGAGAACGGCTGTTTTTAGTGTTCTAAATTCTGTATTAGTGGTGGTTAACTTGTGTTACCGACTTCAATACAATAAGATCACCACTGAGCATTGTTCAGCTGTGACGGTCTTCACACTGGCCCTCACTAGCATGTTCCCACAAGGGCCATCTGTTCCTCACATGTGAATGATGGTTAGCCTACAGGAAGGGGTGTGTGGAGGTCTGGGTTCTGAGAGGCAGAGGGAACTTCTGTTTTTAGAACACAGGGGCTTGAAGCATTGTCCTTGACACCACCATCAGGGACTAAATAAGAAAATGGGTTGTTGGATTCTTTTGTTTTGTTTTGTTTTTTTGTTTTTCGAGACAGGGTTTCTCTATATAGCCCTGGCTGTCCTGGAACTCACTCTGTAGACCAGGCTGGCCTTGAACTCAGAAATCCACCTGCCCTGCCTCCCAAGTGCTGGGATTAAAGGCCTACGCCACCACTGCCTGGCTGGTTGTTGGATTCTTTAACGGGTATTATGGTTTTAGAAAACGATGACAAAACATCAGAGAAGCCCACAAGCCTTCAGTGGCATCGTGAAGCGCACAGGAAGGTTTAAGGCTTGCAGAATCCATGTGCTCCATGCTTGTCCCTCAGAATGGCTCTCCCTGCCTTGAGAGCTCCCCTTTGTTGATTTTCCACAGAGAGTCTGTTTGTTCTGTGCAGCACTGTGTTAACTGAGAGCTGTGTATGATGTCATCCCAAAGGCTGTGTTTTCCGAGGGCATTAGTTCAAAATCCGTAGCTTCTCTTCTTATTCCCAACAACAAAAACAATTAAACTCCTCCTCGCCTTTTTGCAGGAGAAAAGCCGTACAAATGCACCTGGGAAGGCTGCACGTGGAAGTTCGCTCGGTCTGATGAACTGACGAGACATTTCCGAAAACACACTGGAATCAAACCTTTCCAGTGTCCAGACTGTGACCGAAGCTTCTCTCGCTCCGACCACCTTGCCCTACACAGGAAACGCCACATGCTAGTCTGAAAGCCTGTCTCCAGCTCAGTGTGATTCCCCGCTCTTCCTGGCACACCTCTCTCTCTCTCTCTCTCTCTCTCTCTCTCTCTCTTTCTCTCTCTCTTTCTCTCTCTCTCTCTCACTGTCTCTCTCTCTCCTCCTGCCTGTTATCTCATTTTTATATGTACATTTTAATTTCGATTCAGCTGGTCTGGATCTCTGAATTTGTATCATTCAAGACTTCCATATATGGTCAGTAGTTGATACTCTAACCCTCCCTCTCCTTACCACGGGTCAGACCTAAAGAATGTGAACATTTTTTTTTCCGGGGATGCTAAGCAAACCCTCCTTACAGATACATTTGATGTAATGAGAACAAGGGAACATGTATACTAACGACCAATTTGTCGGTTTCTCCATGTATTCCTCAAAAGAATGTCAAAGTAAATGTATTAGAAATACAATATCCAGCCTGCTAGTCCTTGCCAGAGACCTTCGACCTTCTGCCGCATTTCGTGTTTGACGACAGAAAGAATGCGGTCCCTTTTACCAGCTAGCAAGACCCACGAGGTGTCACGCTGGTCCCACCCTCTCTCGACATTGCCCTCCCCACGATTTGCTTGTTGCCCTGGCTTACCAACTCAACTAAATCAAGTCCTTTGTCCTCTGTGGCACCTGAAGCTCCTGTGGAGGGCTTTGACACCCCTGGGAGCTGAGCAGGAGCCATTGCCTTAGGCGGGCGGTGTGCTCCCATAGTGTGAGGAAGAAGCAGAAGATACCGGGAGTGGGAGGAAGTCAGCGATTACTGGCTAGGACCGGCTGGACCATCCGTGCCTGGGCCATTCACATTAGCTGTGCAGTGCGTTTGTTAAGCGTCCACCCCCAGGCATAACTCGGCTGAGCACACCTTTGCTGCAAAGCTGCACGCCGAGAGGGTTATCCATGCCACCGCCTCTGTTCCTGCAGGATCCTTCATTGTCGATCATGAAGCACTGAGAGTAAGGAGTCCACAGAAATATTTGCCCAATAATGTAAAAAGAAAAAAACTTTTGAGACAGTATAAGATGGTCTCTTCCCACACCCCCACCCCGCCCCCGAGAGTGTTTTAGCAAACAGGAAAGCATTGAGTGGTACTTAGATTCCCATATCCAATTAATCACATAGCTTTCATAGGGAGCTTTTCTGTGTGAGCTGTATGGTGCCAAACCAGCTATCATTTGTGTCCATGACACGTAGTATAAAAGAGCATCCACTAAGCTTGAGCAGAGTCATTCAATTAAGACCTGAGTGACACTATTTGTAAATACCTAGTGTGAAGCACATAGATCTTTATTTTGGTGACAGATACTTTTTTTTTTTTTTTTTTTTTTTTGGAAAAATAGAGAAAACCACAATTCAGGGATTTATCTATGTAACTTGAAGATTCCCACAAGTTTCTGCCAGAGCTGGCAATTTCCTGTCGGCTACCAGGTACCTACCCTGACAAACTAAAAGCAATGGCTCGTGCTGATGTTGCAGATAAATAGCACCATTATTTTGGGGGGGGAGGTGTTTTTTGGTTTTTTGGTTTGTTTTGTTTTTTTCAAAAGCAGGCTTTTGAACACCACAGTCTAAATGCCAACAAAAACAGTTCACATCCAGAAATGCCACTGGTTATAAATCCGGAAAAAAAAAAAAAAAAAGGGCACAATGGTCAGATATGGCTGCCTTTGACCAGTAGTCCCTTCATCCCCTCACAAAGGATGGAGGAGAAGAGAGGGGGAATCCTGAACATCCATCCCAGCCACAACTCAGGATCCAACACTATCTGAACTGGGAGGAAAACCCTACTTGATTGTTCTTGACCGTCGGTGAATGAGAGGTCTTGGAGGCCTGCACATGCAGGGAGCTTGCTTTGACGGCACTATGTTCACTGTTGCAGGATTGCACTCGGGAGGTCGTGCTCATCCCTGTGAACCAGCTGAGGAGGATGTGGGTAAAAACTGCCAAGAAATGCTGTCTTGGCTCTTGGGTTCCTTTTCTTTCTCTTTTTAACACTGCAAAAAAAAAAAGAAAAAAAAGAAAAAGAAAAAAATCTGTTCAGGCTATTAAAGCATGCTAATTAGGCTCTTGCCTTTCTCTTCGTTTGCAACTATGACGTGAATTGAGGAGTGGAATGTCTCTTGGAAAGCAGAGTCTCCCTTGTCAGTGTTCCGTTGCGTTCCTTCCAACACCATCTTGAAATGGTTCTTTTGCAGTTTGGTTTTTGTACCAATTTGTGTGCTCCAACCCGGTGAAGGGGGGGGGGGAGGGTGCAAGGAAGGACATTTAGCTTTGCTTCCACTTCAAACCAGAGTAGTTAATAGCTCCACGACGTATTTAAATTTTGTTCAAAAGTCTTTATTACATTACTCTTTAGCTTATTTAGATCATGTTAACAGAAGATTCATTTTAACTCTGAAAGAAAAGTAACCCAGAGAAGACATTCTCTATTCCCATGCTAGTCTGATATACTTTTAGTTAATTGGCCCTTACCAATTATATATATATGTATGTATGTATGTATTTGTATTTGTATTTGTATTTTACTATAATAGTTGAGAAATTTAGTCTCTTAGGTTTTTTTTTGTTTAGTTGGTCGTTTGGTTGTTTGCTTGGTTGGGTTTTGGGTTTTTTTTTGTTTTTGTTTTGTTTTGTTTTTTAGTTTTTTTTTTTTAAGCTGTTTTTGTGGAAGATACAAGATAGATGCCCTGGATCTTTGATTTTGGATGACATGCTATGTTACTGTCAGTGGTGGTTCAGTTGCAGTAAATTGATGAGAACAGGCTGTAAACATGAAGTCAGCACTGTGTAAATCGTTACAGAGTTCATTCAATTACTGCTCAAGTATTATCTTGGGGAAGTTCCAAAAATAACCAGAATCTTGTGTTTTCGAGTTTCACAGTGGGAGGGTACATCATTAAATGGGCATTTTGCATTTTGTCACTTGGTTTGGAGACTGTGTGTAGCATAGCTTTGTTCAACTAAGAAGATACTAAATATGCAGCCATTGAAAGAGCCTTGGAACAGAATTACAGGGGAGTGATCTATGTATATGTATGTCTTATTAAACACCCACCTGCACTATCAGTATTGCACTAATGTGGAATTGGAGAGACTATTGCTGATACTGTACTCCGAGCACCATTCCTTAGATTGTTATAAAGACAATCTCAGAGATCAAAGGTTTTATAATTTGGTTTGAAACTAGAATTGTCTTGAAGGAGTTGCTAACGGACATGAAGTCACTTGAGTTTTCTTTATTCTCTTCTTGGTCAAGGTTAACAGTTTCTAAACGATTGCAAATTCACTTAAGTAATACATTTACAAAGCCATTTTACATGCATTAAAAGAGGGCTACAATGTGTTTTACAAATACTAGCACTTTTTTTCCTGTTATGTACCTAGTGTTAGAGGGTCAGAATAATCTTTCTGCTTGGCATCTCTTAAACCCTACCTGCAAGCATAGCAGGCTTATTGCATTTACAGTTCTTTAATACTTGTATAAACTATGCAGAAATTTTTAATAAAGTGTAATATATTTTATAAGCTAATAAGACTGAATGGGTAAAGGTTTTTAGCATGCATTAGTTTACTTGCAAATACTGAAACATTTTGGTAATCTTTCTTACTAAAGATGTGAATGTTTAATGTACCTTCTCTGTTTCTACCCTGTAGTCCAATGGGAATTCAGTAATGACATTTTGTCATGTCAAACTGTGAACATAAATTTGTACTGTACAGTCCTCATATACTATATACAGTATGCAATATATGTATTATATACTTGTTAATAAAACCATCTGAATATTATACATAATCATGTGATTACTATAGTACTCACCAGGAACAAAGACCAGAGAGGTGTAAAGTTTCAAAGTAAGTCACAGAGCAATAATTTTTAATGGTTAGAAGATGAAGTTGGTCTAGCCAGTAGGTACACCACAGGAGTGAAGATCCTTAAAGCAATGACCTACTAATGTCTAGGAAGAGGAAGGCTGAGTTTAAGCCACAGGACTGCAGACACTCATCTGTAAATACAGCCCATCCTCTCCTATTCTCTTCACAGCCAATGAGTTGGTTACTTATGTGTCATTGTAGGGATCAAAGTACTTGGCTGAGGGGAGGACAGGTTTCTTTTAGATCACGGCTTCAAGGGTTTCAGTTCTTCATGGTGGGGGAGGCATGACAGTTCATGTAGGTGAACGCTTGCAGCAGAAGCTCATCACAATGTGGATGGGAGAAGGGAGCAGGAGGAACCCAAGTGTAACCTCTGAAGGCCCATGCCTGGTAACTGAATCCTTCCGGCTAGGCTGTACTTCCTGAAGATTCACTGCCTCCCAAAGTCATGCTACCAAATAAAAAACACATGTTGAAAACATGAAGGGGGGGGCACTTCAGATTCAAACCATTCAGCCTCAAAGGCTCATGACCATCTCATAATACAGGAGGCATTTAATCCAACTTCTAAGAGGTCTTGGAATCCAAACCGTTTGAACAGTCAGAAAAACCTAAAAATATCTTTTGAAACTCAGGGGAAAATTTTAATTGTGAACTGCTGTAAAATGAAGAAGTTATATACTTCCACTCTATAATACTGTATGGGTCCAAAAATCGATGAAGGAAGACCCCAGACTCAGATAGTATGCAAAAAACAAAGAGCATTTATTCTGCAGAAACAACTAGCAAGCTAGGGTCACCATCATTTCAGAATGGCAACAAAAAGACATTCGAGCCCCTTTTATAACAGAACTGCTTAATTGCTTCTAAGATAACAATAAAATTCCAAAACTTAGAGCACATTCTAAGAGGTTATAAAAATCATTAACTGAAGGTCATAAAGAAGGTATACACCACAGGTGCAAAAACAGGAGATAATATATTGACTGGGTTTATTTTTACAAAATTTCAAGGACAGCTTAGTTATGGTTTTTAACTTTCCATGAACCTGTAAGCTAGTAACAAATGATGAATGTTGAGTCAGTTATTACTCCTAATAGATATGCACGTAGACATTCTCTATTATAAACCTCTTATTCTATTTTGTGACCTGAAATTATGTGCAAAATCATGGTGAACTTTTTACCATGTGAACACACACCCTGAAAGTCATACAAGGGCTGAGAACAAAGGACAGAGACAGGCCTTCCTCATCTTCTCTTCCAGAGCCTTAGAGAAGCACAATTCCCTGCTTTGCCAGGCTCCCACTGTTTTACTATGACGTGCTAAACCAGAGACTGTAGCTTCTCAGCCTCAGAGCAACCCAGACAGATCAATCGGCTGCAGAAGCAAAGTGCCTTACATTTAGGATGAATAACAAATGCTCTATGGCCTAGTTCCTGAATGGAGACAAAATGGAGTCTTCCAAATTCCCACCAAAATTATACATTAAGCTAACTTACAGCATTCTCTAGCCCATACCTCCAAACTCTTTTCATTCATCTTCAAAACCAGTTCCAAAGGTTTAAGAACCACATGGCCAGGCTTATTACACCAATGACTGTCTTCTCTGGCACCATTTTCTTTATTAATTATTGTATTGCTGATGAAATTACCTAGTAGGAAAAAAAATTAAGAAGAATGGTTTCTTTTGACTTATGGTTCCAGAAGGTTTGGGTCCTCTTTGATGAGGAAGAAATGCTAGTGTTCATGACAGTAGACATGTACTATCATCACAATGGACCAGAAAACAGAAAGGCTAGAACCAGAAGTTGTGTCTAACTAACCTTCAAAGGCTTGGCTCTGGTGACTCACTTCCACCAGCTAGGCCCCACCTCCTAAAAGTTCAAGAGCCTCCAAAAATACAACAATTCAAAGAGTTCAAAACATAAGCTTATAAGAGGCGCTGCAGATTCAAATCGTAACAATAAATAAAAGTAAGGTATCACCTTGTTATACCAACAGCTACCTACAACCCAGGCTGCTTCTTATAAAAACATACAATGACATTTAGCTGCCACTTACCAGAGGACTCCTTTAGAGGCTGGAGAGTTGGTGATTGGAAGAGCATTGAGTCCAGTCTTCAGAACTCTCTCCGTTGCTTTTTTCCAGAGATTACTCTGTGCTCTAAACTGGGGTAGTTAACTGCAAGTTCAAGGTGATTGGATGGGATGTTTTCTTAGATTAGTTCAGAAGAGTAGCTGAACTCTTCCCACTGTATTTCTTACAGATGTCCCGTTCTTACAGGAAGAATGAAATTACAAGATGTAATCCACCCAGGTGAATGATCAGGCTGGAAACAAATGGAACTTAAACTTTGGTCTGTCTTCCTTCCTTCTTTCTCCCCACCCCACCCCACCTGCCCTGTCTATAACCCAGGCTGACTTTGGACTTACTATGTAGCCAAGGATGACCCTGAACTCTTTATCCTCCCAGCTGAGGACCTAAATTAATTGGGAAATGGTTCTACATACTAAGGATGTTTGTCACCAGACATTGGCAGTCCATATTCTCAGCCAATAGTTTCAGTGCTGCTATGTTCAGTATTAGGGGTTCTTGCCAGGGAGAAGTTATCAATGGGAATGATGAGAGAAGAGTATTTCTATCCAAGGAAAAATGTCGTTAAAAGATAAACCTGAGCGCCTTAAAATCTTGAAAAGTTTATGTGAATGGCCTGTGATTTGAGGTTCAGTTAACACCAGTCTGCAGGTAGTTGTTTGGGTTCCATTAAAGCTGCACAAAGAGGAAACTTATACCATTTCTCAGAAGCAAGGCAAAGAAAATGCTTGACTAGCTAAAATGAGAAGTCCATAGTTAGAGGTTAGTTGAAGAATTCTGATTGGTGAGTGTGTCTGGTTAGAGGATAATTGGTAGCTGATGACTGACTAAGGACAAGTTTCATTCTCCTAGACTATAACTGTCAACCAAGTTGAGTTCCATTATGCTCTACCCAATGTGCTGGAATTTTCTCAGCCTAATGGCCTCTGTCAGTTATTTTTAAGAATGGACTAAAAAGGGACTAAATAGATACATTATTTATGTATATGTTGAATAATTAGAGAGCAGAGTAATCAATGTGTCTGTACAAATCTAAGCAATAAATTGTTCTTCAAGGGTGCATCCATTTACTTATTTTTATGTGTATGGGTGTTTTGCCCAGGCATCTGATCCCCCAGGACTGGACTTAGAGACAGTTATGAGCATCATGTGAGTGCTAGGAATTGAACTCCAGTCCTCTGCAAAAGCAGTCAGTGTTCTTAACTACTGAGTCACCACTCCAGCTCCAGAAGTCCATCCATTTTAAGGTGAATAAAAGAACCCAGGTACAGATCACAGTCCCAGCTGATAATTACAAGCTATAAATGAGAGTTACTGTGCAATATATAATCTTTGGTGGATGGAGTCTCATTGAGTCTGGACCCAATGGTTTTGAATACTTCAGTTTTCCACACTCCTTATGGTACCCTTCATCATCATGATTAATAACAGAAGACAGAGGCTGGAAGATAGCAACTAACACCAAATAATCCACAGAACTGCAATTCATAAAAAGCAGAGCACTGGGATGCATCTATACTCCTAATGTTTTTAGGGCAAGATGGGAGGAGGGAAGAACAGTCCCCAGAAGCCCACAGCCCAGCACATGCAGCAGCAAAAGAGAAACTCTTTCTAAGAGGAAGGTGGGGATGGATGCCTGTTTTGTGGTATGTATGTGTGCATGTTGTTTAAAAAAACAAAATCCCAAACGTTCAAATTTTACCAGTGAAGACTCAGGCACTGTGCTGAAAGTCTGCTAGCTCTGAGAGGCAGAGAAAGCACCCAGCTGACCTTTCTGCTCCACCAACTTCCCAGAAGGAAACAGCTCCTTCTCCAGCTATCTTTAATGCCTTCCTTTCAAAGACCCTCCTTTCTGTTTACTTATGTTCACTCCCTGTCTGCTTGGTTGCTTCTCTGCCTCTTGACCTAGGGTTGACTTTATTTAGCCCTTGGATAAAGGGTGTGTGCTAGAGCTGAGCAACACCACAACAAAGGCTTTTTTTCTTCAGTAAATAACACAATCTTGGGGTTCATAGTGTGATCAAATATCCTGCAACAGGTGCACACATCTATTGCCAGATTACGTGCTTCGCACTGTACGTATTCATTGCATTCAATGTTCCTTTCTTCTCTGAGCACTCAGAACCTCCATCAACCCAGCATCTTGCATGCAAAGAACTCTGATATGGAGTGCTTGAGAGCTTGCTCGCAAGTCATGCTAGTCTACTCCTGGAAAAAAAAAAAAAAAAAAACCATTTCCTACAAGACTCACGTCCGTTTCAAAAGTCAATAGGTGTCCTTAAATAGCAAGCTTAGGGAGAGCACACTATGGGTCATCATCTTGACCCTTTCTCCCAACTGTCACTCAAACCAGCTTCTCTCACATCACCACAGGCACCTGCATTAAATTTATTTATTAGTTTTTATGTTCTGTATGTAAGTATTTTGCTTGCATGTTTGTTTGTGTACCATGTGCACGCCTGATAGATACTGAGGCAGTCAGAAATGGGACTTGCCCCTCCTGGCCTGCTCAGCATACTTTCTTATAGACCTGAGGACCAACAGTCCATGGTGGTACCACCCACAATGTGCCAAACAAGCTGCTTGTATTCTAAAAGAAAACTGGGGCAAATGTACTTGCAGCAATCATAGGAACTTTCATATAAACTGAAGCAATCATGGCATAGTCCTTCATATGAAGAGGGTTCTTTAGTATCAGTTTCAGGATTTCTGTTGGGTCTCTTTATGGAGTTCTCCCCCTCTGGCCTGGATAAAAATGGCTGAGGGTCATCCAAAGTTGAATAAGGCCCCCAACTTGGCCAGTGCAGGCTGTCTGGAGCTTATCTTCAGCTGGGGCTATAGTCCACTGCAGCTGCTGGAGTGTCCTCAGAGTGATTGTAAAGTGTCCAAAAGAACTGCCTTGCAATGAGGGCAATTTGGCTGGCTGCTTGCCTAACAGTCATGTAGCCAAAGCAACTGGGGCATCAGGGAAGGGTCTGACAGCTGTTAGGAAATCACATCACTCCAGCCCCCAATGTGTTCGCCTGTTTAAAGGAGAAAATAAACACGGAAAGATGTGACTGTACTAAAAGCTTATCACTAATGTTAATGGTGACTTAGCAGTGTTTCATGGCTTTCCTAACTCATTTCATCCTGTTAGTGTTATTCTGTCAGCAAATGGAAACAAGAGCATCACAGCAAAGGAAAGCTACAGACCAGTGTGCTTGATAATCACAGGAGTAAAACTTCTCAACAAAAGTATCACCACATTAAACTCAATAGCTCATTAAAAAGAGAATTTGCCATGATGGAGTTGGCTCAATCTCAAGGGTGTGCAGGGATGGTTCAATGTATGTGTCTTAGTTTCATTTTGCTGCTGTGACATAACCGAAGCCAACTTGGGAAGTGTCTTAGGTACTTTTCTGTTGCTCTGATAGAACACTATGACCAAGACAACTTATAGAAGGAAGTGCTTATTTAGGCTTATGGTTCCAGAGGAATAGGAGTCCATTACCATCACAGCTCAGAGGTATGGCAGTAGGCAGGGGTGGAGACTGGAACAGCAGACTGAGTTCATATCTTAAACCACAAGCAGGAACCAAAGAGCAATCTAGCAATGGTAAGAGATTTTTAAGCCTCAAAGCCCACCCACCCCCAGTGACACATTTCCTCTAGCAAGCCCACAAATCCAGTCTCCCTAAACAGTGTCAGCAACTGAAGACTAAATACTCAAATGGCCAAGAATATGAAAGACATCTCATCCCAATAACCATGTTCTACTTACTGTCCCTATACCCTTCAGACATTAGTATAATTCATTTTGTCCAACTTTAAAGTTCCAAACTCCTTCATAATCACAACAGTGTTTAAAAGGCCAGTCCAGGGTCTCCCCCAATGGCTGGGACCATCTGATGAAAGACACTCAAGCCCTGGTGGCCTGAGGAGGCCAAAAGAAAGACACTGTGGAGAAAGATGAAATCAGAGACTACACAGTGGTGCAGAACAGGCAGATATGAGGAGGCCATGGGGAGGTCCTGGCCCCAGGGGCTGCCAAGAGTCCTTGAAGGAGAAACTTAAGGGTTCTTTGGAAAGTCAGTTGTGTCAGATGGTGTTTTGCTGGGGCAAACATGTGAAGGAGTGTTTTCCTGAAGTGGACACAGGTGAATGTAAAGGAACATTTCACTAAAGCTGACTCATGAAAGAACATTTCACTGAAGCAGACACAGGTGAAAGGATGTTTTACTAAAGCAAGCACGTGAAAGGACACGTGGTGAAGGATTCTTCACTGTCAGCATGCATGTATTGGTCTGCTTTACATTGTGTAATTGAGCTCTTTTGGCTGGAACTCTATAGAAAGAAATGCACCAAAAAATTATGGTGGTGTGCTGTAGCTTCTTGCTGCTTCCAAGGACTCGGGCAATGATGCCAAGGACTTGGCAGAATGATGTCAGCTGAGACAGATCATGTGCTGAGGCAAGTCCCATGGGGGACACATGATGTTT
This sequence comes from Uromys caudimaculatus, assembly GCA_028551405.1. Lineage (NCBI taxonomy): Eukaryota > Metazoa > Chordata > Mammalia > Rodentia > Muridae > Uromys > Uromys caudimaculatus. Next base: position 52,334,343 of record CM052712.1, read on the forward strand.
CGAAGGAGTATAAATAGGACTCCATGGACAGTGATGGAGGCAGAGCTTGGCTTGCTTGCATAGCTAAATGCTTGTTGGCCTCTCATCTTCAGTGATCTTCACTTGACTGAGAGAGACACAGAGCTTTTCCTGGTGTTCCTGCTGGTCTGGATTCCTCCCTCCTGCTGACTTGTGCTGAGGCTGAGGTCTGGCTGTCTCTGACCACTGTTGACTCGTGTTTGCCACCCCCAGTCTACCAAACTGGACTGCTGGTGTATCCATGAAGTATTTTAGAGTGGATCGAACTGCCCCTGATGATCTGTGAACTGAACTGCTGATTTCCTGCAGATGGGAGCTGCTCCAAAGAATCATTTCTAAACAGGTTCACTTCCCCATATCCTTTCTTTTCCATAACCTTTAGTGGGTGGTGGCCTAAAAGGAAGGTTAAAGTGTTTAAGAACCATCATTAAAAATAGATTTTGGAAAATTAATGTTATAGGTCCTGCTGCAGCTGGGATCTGTGTCAATGTTTGTGGCCCGAGTAACCACCAAAGGCCTAGCAGATGTCCATGTCCTGGGCTGCCACCTGAGGCCATGAAGACATCCATGCCCATGCTGTTGATGGAGCCATACCATGTCTGTGGTCCTATGGCAACTAGGGTCTATGTTATGTCTCAAGCCCATGTTACCATCAAAGGCCATGCAGATGTCCCTGAGGTACTGGGCTGAGCTAGCTCTGCCCCTCACAAGCCACCACACTTGGAAGAGTGTGCCCAGCACCTCATCTGGGCAGCACAGTAGAGTTGGTCCTCACGGTGAAGGGGCAGGTGAGCCAGTCCTGAGGTCGTGAGGGCAGGAGAGCTAACCCTGCCCCTTACAAGCTGTTGCATTGGGTGAGCTAGCCAGGGTAGTGCTGGAGAGCTTGTCCTGGTGGTACAGACATAGAAGAACAGGAAGGCTGACCAACTTAGCTACCTCCCAGAACCAGATCCAGAGCTTTTATTTGGTTCAAACTAATATCTATTGCATCTATGAACTGCTGGAGTGAGTGACAGGGCCAGTCCTGCAGATCCAAAGCTGCAGGGTCTCCATGACATAGGGCAACAACAGAATATCCAAGACAAATCCTGGTGAGGACCCAGTATTGATAGGTTAGCAGAAGTCAGAGGCCTTGAAACAGACCAGTGACTCATTGCAATGAACATTTGTAAATAAAGATGTGTACAGCTTCCATGACTAGATGTTTTTATTTGTGATTTTTAAAAAAGATTTATTTATTATATATATGGTGTTCTGCCTGAAGGCCAGAAGAGAGTGCCAGATCTCATTATAGATGGTTATGAGCCACCATGTGGTTGCTGGAAATTGAACTCAGGACCTCTGGAAGAGCAGCCAGTGCTCTTAACCTCTAAGTCATCTCTCCAACCTTGTGCTTTTTTTTTTTTTTTTAATTCTACTTTTTATTTTATTTTATTTTATTTTGGGGTGGGGAGGTTGCAAGGGTGGAGGGCAGATATGAAGGAACAGGGAGATGAGTGGGATTGGGGTACATGACGTGAAATTCACAAAGAATCAATATAAAGTTAAAAAAAAAAAGTCCAAGCCAGTCTCTTCTGAGACTCAAGGCAATCTCTTAACGTGTAACTCCCTATAAAACCAAAAAGGAAATTACATACTTTCAAAATATAATGGCACAGAATATTCCAAAGGGGAGAGGTAAGGATTTAGTGAGGAAATACTGGACCAAAGCAAGACCGAAGCCAGGTGGAGCAAACATTAAATCCTATAGCTTCATGTCTGTTGGTAAGGGCTTAGATGGATCCGTTCTTCCAGTTTTGCTGCCTGTTGCATACTTCTATTTTGGGGACAGCCGCACTCCCTGCATGCCATTCTCCTTGACAGATGTCTTACAGCCTGGCATCTCTGGTACCTTGGAGTCTACAACACAACCCAGGCTTCACTTCCATAGTGTCATGCAATGGCCTCCTGGAGCCTCTTCCCCTCTTAGGGCCTTCACATATGAACTCCCCTGTCACATGCTACTTGGCTTCAGTGGCTCTCCAAACCTTGGGGGAAGATTTCACAACCTCTTAACTCTTGCGTCCTTTATGATCCTAAAACTAAAACGATGTACAGGACATGACCAAGTTCTACTGCTTGGGATAGACCCTAGTCCACTGGAGTCACACCTTCAGAAGCTTTTGTTGCTCCTTTCTAGGAGCAAAAAGGTCCTTGCATCCTTTTCTTTTCACAAGTTGGAAGTTCATCTGGGTGGGATCTTGTCCTGAGGGCACACTTAATTCCAGTGCAGATCAGCACGCATACCCCCTTTATCTCTTTCAGCACAAGCCTTGGCTACAGCATTGAATTTCCTGATGCTTTTTTTCTCTTCAAATTATTGTAAATTTTGTATTTCTTTCTGTGCCACTTTTTAAAATGTCATTGTAGATCTGCATAAGAGTGATTACTAATAACTGTATAACAGAGTCAATTTTAGGCTGTCTTGAAATCTCCTCTTCCAAAGAAATTAGTCACTTATTTTTACATGTAACCTCAAGTAAGTTCCTAGGACAAAGGCAGAAAGCAACCACATTCCCAGAATGGTCTCTAGCCCAGCTATTAATATTGTTCCCCTCTGAGACCTCTTAAGCTGGGCCTTCACAGTCTATACAGCTGTCAGCACTACTGTCTTCTGAGTTACCACTATGATGTACCTTTAAGTTCCTTTTATAGCCTTCAATCACTTTCTAAAGTCACAAAGTCTTTCATATTCCTCCATAAACCACGTAATCAGGTTCTTCAAAGAAGCATTCCTATTCACAGTAACAACTTCTGTCTTAGTTTTCTATTGCTGAGAAAAAGCACCATGACTAAGGCAACTTATATTAGGAAGGGGGGTTTATTTAGGTTCACTGTTTGGGAGGGGTAAGAATCCATCAGCATCACAACTGGGAAATGTGACAGCAGACAGTCATGGAAACTGGAGCATCAAGCTGAGAATTGACATCTGAAACTACGAGAAGGTTTAAGATACTCCACAGGCATTAAGGAAAAGACTAAGAGCTACTGAGCCTGGGCTTAAGCATCTGAGATGTATAAGCTCACCACCACAGTGGCATACTTCCTCCAACGAGGTCATTTCTACTGCAACAAGACCATAGCTCCTAATAGTGGCATTCTCTATAGGCCAAGCATTCAAGCACATGAATCTATGTGGGCCGTACCTACTCAAACAACCACATTCCACACCCTGGCCCCAGTAGGCTTGTAGCCAGGACATAATGCAGAATGCCTTTAGTCCAACTTCAAAAGTCCCCACAATCTATAACAGTCTCAACCCTGACAATGTCTCTTCTGAGACTCACAGCAACCTCTTAACTGTTATCTCCTATAAAACCAAAATTAAAAGGAGATCACGTATTCCCAACATACAATGGCACAGGATGTACATTACCATTTTATTAGGGAGGAAAGGAAACATAGGATGGAAAGGAAGCATAGTGAGGAAATGCTGTACCAAAAGGACCAAAAACCAGTTAGGCAAACACCAGACTCTGCATCTCCAATTCCTCTATCCTTTGTTGACAGCAACACACTTCTTTCTCTTGGACTGGCTCCTCAACAGGTATCCCATGACTCTGGACTCTCCAGCATCTTGGGGTCTCCAAGGCAATCCAGGCTTCACCTTCACAGTTTCACACAGTGGCATCTCTAGGCCTCCCTGCAGGGACACCGCTGACACACACCTGGCCTCAATAGCTTTCCTTAGTTGCTGAGGGAGATTCCATAATCCCTTTCTTCTATTCTTGACTCTAACTAGAACCATGTAGCCAAAGCGACCAAATTCTGTTGCTTGCTGGGGTTGGAATAGGGCCCCTTGTTCAATTACATCTTCATCAGCTATCTGTTTTTGATGGTTTTCTTCATCTGTCTTGGAATTCACTCTGTGGACCAGACTGGCCTTGAACTTAGAGATTCACTAGCCTCTGCCTTCTGAGTGCTAGGATTAAAGGCATGTACCACCACACTTGGACCTAAGCTATTCTTTAATTCCTTTTCACAAGATGGAAGCTTAGCTGGGTGTGGTCTTGTCCTGAGGTCACCACTCCCTTTATTCCATTTAACATCAGGTTTTTCTTTAATCTGTTTATCTCCTTCAACAGAGGATTTAGTTCCATTACACTTCTGGTACCCGTTTTCTTCTCAAATTATACAATTTATATTTTACCTTGTTCAGCTTGCTCCTTTTCATTATAGATCTTCATAAGAGTGAACACTAATAACCACAGGACAGAGTCAATGCTAGGCATTTTTGAGATTTCTTTTGCCAATAGAGTTAATCTAAAACTCTTCAATTTAGCCACAGACAGACTTTTCAGGGCAAAAAGCAGCCACATTGTTAGCCAAAATATCACAAGAACAGTTTCTAGGCTGTTCACTAACATTCCTCTCCTCTGAAACCTCTTGAGATGAGATCCCACAATTCAAATCACCCTCAGCACCACCGACTTCCATGTTCCTATTAGTATGGTCCATTAAGCCCCACTTAAAGCATTCAACTGCTTTTTCTCACCCAAAGTCTCAAAGTCTACGTTCCTCCAAAGAAAAGCATAATTAGGCCTATTAGAGCAAACCCCAGCTGCTGTCTTAGTTAGGGTTTCTATTGCTGTGAAGAGACTCCATGACCACAGCAACTCTTACAGAAAAAACAAAAACTAAAAACAGTTTCAGAGGTTTAGTAAATTATTGTAATGGCAGGAAGAATGACAGCATACAGACAGACACAGTGCTATAGGAGTAGCTGGGAGTTCTACATCGGATCCACAGGCAGCTGGAAAAGAGCTGTGTGCCACTGAGCCTGGGCTTAAGTACCTCAAAAGCTCACTGGACAGTGACACACTTCCTCCAGCAAGGCCACACCTACTCTAACAAGACCACACCTCCTAACAGTGTCATTCCCTTTGAGCCAAGCATTCAAACACATGAGTCTATGAGGGTCATGCCTATTCAAACTACCACCCAAGGGCAAACTTCCTAAGCCTCTCCAAATTGTGTCACCAACTAGGGAACAAGAATGCAAATGCCTGAGAATATGTGGGACAAGAGCCATATCATTTAAACCACCATGGGGTAAAGGGATTTTATTTGGTTTATATATCCTGATCATAGTCTATCATGAAGAAAAATCAGGGAAGGAACTCAAGCAGGAACCTAGAGGCAGGAGCTGAAGCTGAGACCATGGAGGAGTGATGCTCACTGGTTTCTTGGTCTGCTTTCTTATGCAATCCAGGACCACTTGCCAGCCAGCACTGTCAACAGCAGGCTGGACCATCCCAAAACAATCATTAATTCACAAAATGCTTCACAGACTTGCCTACAGGCCAATCTCATGGAAGTATTTTCTCCATTGAAGATTTCTCTTTCCAGATGACCCTAGTCTGCATCAAGTTGACAAAAATCTAATCAGCATAATATGCAAATTAATAAATGTTTAATACATTATATCAACAGAATGATAGACAAAAACCATATGATCATCTCAATAAAGCAAAAAAACTATTTGATAAAATTCAACTTATCTGTGTGATAAAAAGCCCTGAAAAATATTATATATAGAAGGATTGTATGACAACATAAAGAAGATTATTAAAATTCTAACAACAAAAGAATGTGGAAAATCAAATGCATTTTCTCTAAGATTGGAAACAAAACAAGAATGTATATATTCCGTATTCTTATTTATGAATACTAGAAGCCCTGGAAGTCTTGAGCAAGAAATGTAAAATATTCAGCTTGGAAAATGTGGTGGTTTGAAAAAAATTGGCCTCCGTAGGCTTGTAAGCAGTAGCACTGCTGGAGTGGGTGTGGCCTAGTTGGAGCAAGTGTGTCACTGGGGCAAGCTTTGAGGTTTCAGATGCTCAAGGCACACCCAGGGTGGCAATCTCTTCCTGGGGCTTACAGAGCCAGATGTAGAATTCTCAGTTACCTTTCCCCAACCATGCACGCCACCATGCTGCCCACCAGGATGATAAACCTCTGAATTGTAAGCCAGCCCCAATTAAACGCTTTCCTGTAGGAGAGTTGCCATGGTCATGGAGTCTCTTCACAGCAATGGAAACCCTAACTAAGACAGAAAGGAAGGACTGAAATTATCCATGTTCATAAATAACATAATTTTATACTTAAATGTCTTCCTTTTGATCATATTGTTTTCTGTTCTGTGGCTTCCTTCTGGTTGGTCTTGCCCAAAGTCTAGCTTCTCAATTTCTTTTCAAGCTGACAAATACTTCTAAATTTTATTCTAAATTGTTTTATTTTGTTTATTATGAGAGTGTGTGTGATGACCTTGTGAAGAGTATACCCTGTGCATGTCACAGGACAGTTCTATGGAAGTAGATCTTTCTTTCTACATTTAAATGGGTTCTGGGGATGGGATTCGTGTCACCAGCCTTGCACGTCAGGCAGCCCACAGTCTCTTTGGAAGAAGGAGGAGGAGGAGGAGGAGGAGGAGGAGGAGGAGGAGGAGGAGGAGGAGGAAGAGGAAGAAGAGGAGGCAGAGGAGGAGGAGGAGAAGGAAGAGAAGGAGGAGAAAGAGAAGGAAAAAAAGAAGGAGAAGGAGAAGGAAGAGAAGAGGAAGAGGAAGAAGAGGAGGAGGAGGAGGAGGAGGAGGAGGAGGAGGAGGAGGAGGAGGAGGAGGAAGAAAGGTTTCTTCTTTAACCCAAAGTCCCCTTTCCTCTCAGACCCTCAAGCAGCTATCATTGAGGGAAAGTGCCTTGTTCTGACTCAGAAATGTCACAAAGGTGTCAAGTGTCCTGAGTTGGTTTTGCTGCTAGGTTTATTATTTGATTTGCCTTCAGTTTGTCTTGTTTTTTGTTTTTGTTTCATTTTTTTCATAAAAATTAGTGATGTTTCACTCAGCTTCCATGTAGCTGGATTTTTGTTCATTATACTGGGGTAATGGAGGCAAATGAATCCTTAGAACTGAACAGACTAGTCAGGAACACACCCTGACTCTAATGGGAAAAAAGACCCCTTAGTGGAAAATACTGTGTAAACTGGTCACTATTTGGAGAAAAGGCTGGTTTTGTGGTCATATCATATGTGAAGCCAGATGGCTGGTGTAAAAGGAAAACGCTGAAACTTAACTGTGACGATGCAGGAGTCTTTTATTGATTTCTGGGTAAGATATATTTCTTCCCAAGGCTGAAATATATCACCCACGTCCAAACTCTTAATGGATTTGTTTGGGAATCCATGTGCCACAAATTAGATGTTGACCTCCAGAAGCCAAGTCTCTCCTACCATGTTGGCTCTGGGAATGAAACTAAGTTGTCAGCTTGGTGGTGGCAAGTACCTTTATCCACACATAGCCTGGTGGTTTGAATAAGAATGGCTCCCATAGGATCATGTGTTTCAACGCTTGGCCCTCAGTTGGTGGAACTGTTTGGGAAGGATTAGGAGATGTGTTCTTGTTGGAAGAGGTGAGTCACTGAGGGTGAACTTTAAGGTTTCAAAAACCCACACCATTCCTAATTCTCTCTCTCTTCTCTCTCTCTCTCCCTCTCCATCTTCCTCTCTCCCTCTCTCTGCCTTATGGTTGTTGTCTTAGTACACCTACAATGCTGTTTCTGCCTGCCTGCTGTCATGCTTCAGCCATGATGGTCATAGACTCACCCCCTGAGACCCTTAGCCCAATAAGTCTTTCTTCTATGAGTTGCCTTGGTCATGGTGTCTTAGCACAGTAATAGAAAAGTAACTAAGATACCCTCATACATATAAGATAAATAAATCTTTTAATAAATTGAAAAAAATTAAAGAGCACCTGGAAGGGTTAGTTGTACATGAGTACAATGCCAGCCCTTGGGAGGCAGAGGTAGGCGGACTTCTATGAGTTCTAAGCCAGCCTGGTCTATATACTGAATCCCAAGCCAGCCAGGATATATAGTAAATCCAGAAGAAAGAGGAAGAAAAGAACACTAAAGCTACATATTTTATTTTTTAAATGCATGCATAATTAAATCACAGCTTAAACTTTCAGCTTCAAAGTGGGCATCAGTGCAAACAGGAGAAAGGGATTAACAAAGAAGGAAAAGAAAACAGAGCTCTTAACTCAGTGTGGGGCTTCATTAGTCTATCTTAGTCCTATGTAGGAAAAAACACTTTGTCCAGAAAACATTAGAAAAGCATTTATCTGGTCCTGTCTCATGCCAGCTACCTGATTTGTCAGCCACTTCCCTCCACTACCCTGAAATTCTGTGATATCCTCAAGCCTTAATTTGCTGACCTCTTTTTCAATAAGCAAAAACTTTTAACCTTACTCGTCGGGACTCACTTTTTATAAACATCAAATGGTTGAGCAAAGGGCTGAGCTGGATATTTGGAATGAGAAAGGAGTGTTCTGGCTGCTTTCTTTTTGATGCCTCTTCCCTTGTAAGGAATAGAGTGACCGGGTGGCTGTATGTGAACTTTAATGAGACCCAGTTGAATATGCTTCCCAGTCTTTTACTTGCCAGGCATTGCAAAAATCATCACTGATTTTACAAGAATTCAGTACATGGGGGGTGAAGGGGGGGGATGACAGGTCAACTGGGATTAACTTGGAGATTTTCTTGTTGTTTCAGTAGGACTCCAGAAGAAAGACAACTTTACTGGGAGGGGTGGAGGGAAGGAGAGCTGGGTGGCAGCCTCACTGGCAGTCCCAGAAATACAGTGTAATTAAGTCATGAGCAGGTCCAGGCTCTGTGCTGCCTTATGCTGCCCACCCTGAGGTACCAGACTGTGTATGGGGTATGAGAGGATTAACAAATACTACACCAAAGTCAATGCAAAGGCATTCCCAACCATCAACATTCATTTCAACTGTGAAAAGAAATCCCAAATAGACTGCATATTTCAAGGGAGTAGATATGCTAAATATAGAAAATCTAGAAAGGTCTTCTGGTGTCTCTTAAGGAACTACCAGATTATATATACTTTGGTGGTTGATCACTGTGTGTGTGTGTGTGTGCGTGTGTGTGTGTGAGAGAGAGAGAGAGAGAGAGAGAGAGAGAGAGAGAGAGAGAGAGAGAGAGAGAGAGTTGAGTCAGGGTTTCTCTATATATTCCTGGCTATATATTCTGGAACTCACTATATATACGAGACTATCTTTCAACTCACAGAAATCTACCTGTCTCTGACTGTCAAATTTGGGAAACAAAGGCTCAGGTTGGCCTTTTTTTCCTTTTCTTTTTTCTTTCTTTCTTTTTCTTTTCTTTTCTTTTTTTTTCTGCCTGCATAGTCTTTGTATGGACATGGTTTGTGTCACATTGCTGTTTTGAGAAGCAGGAGAGGTAACACAAGATCTTGCTATGTAGCTCAAGCCAGCAGCCTGATGCCATTCATTTGCCTCAGCTCCTAGAGTGCTGGCATTTGCAGTATGAGTCATCAGTGCTGGATAATTATAATATTTCTCAGAGAACAGAAAGACAAGTTGCCTTTCCCCTAATTTGATTAATTATCATTTCTTTAAATTCTTTTACTCATCTAACTGTCTGTCGTCTGTGCATCTTTTATCTATTATCTAGGCATCTATCTCTCATCTATCATCTATCTATCTATCATCTATCTATCTATCTATCTATCTATCATCTATCATGTGTAGGGACCGTTGAACTTGGTACTACCCATGTATGGAGAGGTCAGAGGACAACGTTAGGAAGTTCTTTCTCTCTATCTACCATGAGAGTCCTGGAGCTTGAACAAAGGTCATCTTATCTTGGCAGCAATTGCCTTTACCTCCTGAGCCACCTCACTAGCCCTAAAATTTATTTTTTATTATTAGTCATTGGATAATTCAGTGTTTGACATCATATATAAGTAGATGCTTTGTAGAACTACTGTAAGGTTATACTCTGCGTCTGTAGAAATTCTGATAAAATCTACTTCTTGTGATTCTGTCAAAAGGAAGTATATAAGGCTGGAAAGATGGTTCATCCCAATAAAGGCACTTACCACCAAGTGTGACAACCTGAGATCAATCCCAGGGACCCACATGGTTGAAGGAGAGAACCAACTTCTGTAAGATATCCTTTGACTTCCACATGAGCGCTATGGCAAATACGCTCATGCACTAAGTAAATAAGTAAATAAATAAATAAATAAATAAATAAATAAATAAATAACTGTAAAAGAAAATGTATAGCATAATTGCTCTTGTTGCATTACTTCACTGGCTAAGTTCTCAACAGGAAAGGGCTTCTATTTGGCCCAGAGCTGATGACAAATGCCCTGTTTATGATTTTATGCCCCTGATAACTGCAATGCTATGAATGGGCTAGCCTCTGACTCTGCATACTTCCAACCTTGTTTCTTTTTTATTGGTGTATCTGGACCAGGACAGGACATTTGTTGATCTGTTTCTTTTTAAATGAATTAGTTAATTAATTAAAATATTCGTTTATATTTTTAAAAATAGAGCATGTGTGTCTGCTTGAGTTAAATCTGCAGGCAGGTGTCCGTGTAGGCCGGAGGGTATTGTATCCCCTGGAACTGGAATCATAGGTGGTTGTGAGCTGCCTGGCGTGGGTGCTGGGAATTGAACCCCTCTGCAAAAACAGTACTTGTTTTTATTCCAAGCCATCTCTCCAGCCCCTACATATCTTTTTAATGACAAGTTTAAGTGCCCATCTTTAAAAGCATGGTAAAAAGAGAGGGAAAAATGATAGAAGGAAGGAAAACAGTTCAAACAAGAGTACATAATTGATCAGTTACCTCTGTGGATGATGAATTGGGAACAAATTTAAACAAACAGCACAAGTAGTTCCAAAGCAAGCACATCCCCACAATAGTGGTTCCTCCTGTATGGTCCCTAGCTACCTGGTGTGGTTATTAGGATTTCTGAGGACTTTTACTCTGAAATTTCATCCTCTCAGGAATGACTCTTATTGTGACACAACTCTGGGTCCTTCAGCTTCCTCTCTAGTCAGGTGCAAGCAGCAGAGGGAGTTTGGGGAGGGGGGGAAATAAAAGGATTCTTGGCTATGTTCCCACTCTGGGATGAACTGACAAAACACACCCTGGAAATGACACAAAACATGTGACTAAAGCCTACTTAGCCCAAGCTAAATGACATATCCTAGTTAATATTCCTCTAGGTGAACCCTGCAAAAGTGCCTACAGCTGCTCCAGGCCCATTAACAGGAAGGGAAGTCGGAGAGGAAAAAGTGGGTAGTTAAAATAGCATTAAATGTTCATGCACAATATGAAGCCCCTCCCAGGGTTTGGAAAGACCCATGAAGTTGCAAGCTCAGCATCTTCACAGGAAGTCCACCTCTGACCCTATGTGGCTGCACACCTGGCTGATAACCAAATGGATCTGCGGCCCACAAGAGAAATCCAGCTGCTGCCGAGGCCTCCCAAGCATGGCTCTGCCCCCACAGTGGAAAGGGAAGAGGTGGCGAGCAGACTGGGCAGGGTCATAGAAGAGGAAGGGAGGAAACAGGGAATATCCCAGGTCTCTGAATTCATTGTCTCCAGAGCTGCCCTGGTGGCCTGTGAGCTGTTATATGTTAAGCTCTTTTGGCATTCTGAGAAATGACAGCAGCTGAGGCCACTTTCCCCAAATTGCTGCCTTCCCCAGCCAAAACACACAGACTGCTTCTCCCTCTGCAAGCTCATTTTTGACCAGTTTTAAATAAGATGCACAATATTTGGTACACACACACACACACACACACACACACACACACACCCCTTGTTGTGAATTGCAAGGACAAACATTAACTCAGGTACCTGTCTACCAGAACCCCAGACTAGCTATGAGAAAACTGGAAGATGACTGGTTTTCTCCCTGTGTTTCAGAATGTGTGTCTGTTGAGGTCAGAAGACAACCTTCCCCAAGGATGCATGGGTCAGTTCTCTCCTTCTCCCATGCATTCCTGGGATCAAACGCAGGTCATAGCCTTGTGTGATGAGAACTTTTACCTGCTGACCCTCATATGCTTTATTTTGCACTTATATGCTTTATGTTTAAAATTGTATTTGTCATTTTAGATAGAATCTAACCATATAAACCATAGAGCCATAGAGACCTTGAATCACTTGCTTGGTTCACACAGACACACACAGACACACAGACACACACACAGACACACACACAGACACACACACATTCTCTCTCTCTCGCACAGACAGACAGACAGACAGGGGTTGGGGATCTGCTTTCCTTGGCTGTCTAATTGCTAGCCATGCCCTGTTCCGTATGGCATTCTTAAACAATATGGAGCCAGAGAATAAAGAAATGGCTTAGCAGTTGAGAGCAATTGCTCCTCTTGCAGAGGACCTGAGTTCAGTTCCTAGCACCCACATGAGGCAGTTTGCAACCTTCTATAACTCTAGCTCCAGGGGATCCAAATTCCTTCTCTGAGCTTCAAGGTGATTTGCACATATGTGCACAAATGCACACATATACACATAAAAACAATTTAAAAGAAAATCACGCACAAAACTCAGAAACAACCCTTTTCATGAAGTCTGTATCTGCTGCCTCAGTTCTTAAGGACAGAGCAAGCGGCTTAGCTCACACACTCCTCTTGTCTGTATGAGTTGTTCTTGTATCTACTGATTCATCCTCTCTGCCTGGACTGGTTCACAGGTAGCTGATAGAATTATCAGGACTAAATGAAGTGGTGCTTGTAAAATGCTACACAGTACATTGCTCAATATATTATAGTTAATTTCACTATCTTACCCCTTATGGTTTCAGAATGGACAAAGACATACAAATGATAAAAATGAAAGAGGTGGGGTGGGGGTGGTTGCTGAGTCCAAATTGGCCATGGCAGGGATGGCATGACATGCTTCCCACCCCTGGAATAGAGCCAGCAGAATGTGGGCCTCCATGTTGGTTGCTGTAGGTATGAAGCTTGTGTGTGTGTGTGTGTGTGTGTGTGTGTGTGTGTGTGTGTGCAAACATTATGTATATATATAATTTATTTATTTTTACTTTATGTCCCTCCTTTGGGGAAATGTCCTTGTAAGACTTGGCAAGCCTTAACTAACCAGAGACCCCCCTTCCCCCTGAGTGAACACTGTGGAGTCGGGGACTGAAGCAACAGCAAGAGGAATTTATTATTCCACGCATTGGGGTTGTCCCGCACCTGAAGGAGAGGTCAAGACCCCAGGCAACCCATTTGGTGAGTTTTTATACAGTTTTCAGAGCAACAGCCACTAGGCACAATGTGATTGGCAGAACAGTGTGACTTTTAAACTTATAGGTCCTTAGGGTGAAAGACCCCCGAGCTGGGGAGACCCTCACTCAAGTCTCGGGATGGTGAGACCCCCCAAGAACTCACGAAAGACCATTCTTGCTGCAAACGCACAAGGTTTATTCGGGGAACCAGTGCACTGGGGCCGAGCTCGTGTCCCACGCAGGGGCAAAGGAGTTCGAACCTGAGCAGCTGAAGTCAGGGGTATTTAAAGGAAAAAACCACAAAGCAAGGGGTGGGGAACAGAAAGAATTTGCATTATGGGGAAGTACAGAATGTTCTAAGTTAGTCACAAGGCAGTTGCACAAACATTTTTGTGGTTAGCTAGTTCCTGGAACATTGTGCCTCTGGCCCTGGGGCCAGGCCAAGGTCAACCGTTTCTTAGGGGAAAGAATGCAGCCAGGTGGGGTTTGGCCAAGCATGCAATTTCAGTCCTATTTCTGTTTCTGGCTCCAAG
>CM052712.1:52348522-52371182 GCA_028551405.1 Uromys caudimaculatus
GGACACGTTGCCTCAGGGCTATATAAGCAGCACCATTCTGGGGCCCCGGGGTCTTCCTCTTTTCATCATGCAATAAACACATTGCTGCAGAAGGATCCGTGTGTCCGCGTGGGTTCTTGCTGGCGAGACCAAACAGTGCGCGAGATGTGAATAAAGTCCTTGAATGCTCAAGGACCAAAAACTTAACTGAAAGTCAAACACAAAGTGAACCTGACCTGTTTCTGGCTCCCCTTGCCTTTGTTGCCATCTGTGACTTCACTGAAGCCTTGGTTTCAGTGTGTACTGTGCACTGTCACTAGAGTGTAGCCACACATGGCTGGTGAGCAGTCACTGAAACAGCTTGGCTCAGAGTGGAGACTACTGTATGTTGTGTATATTAGGAACTGCACTATTTTAACTGTGTATATGGAGGTTTCCGTTCTTATGGAAACATCAAAGCTTAATTACAGAAAGCAAAGACTTTTAAAGTATATTTTTACTATCGTTCCTCAGTAAGTATCAAGTTAGTATATTTTTGGATTACATTAGTATGTGTGACTTTAATTTTTTAAAAAAATATATGTTATTGGGTCTGGCATGGTGGCACATGCCTTTGATCCCAGGACTTGAAAGGCAGAAGCAGGAGGATTCCTCTGAGTTTAAGGCAGCATGGCCTTCTGTGGTGGTAGTGTGAATGAAAATAGCCCACCATGAGCTCATAGGGGGTAGCACTATTAGGCCAGTGGCCTTGTTGGAGGAAATATATCACTGGGGATCGGCTTTAAGGTTTCAAATGCGCAAGCCAGGTCCAGTCTTTCTCTCTTCCTGCTGTCTGCTGACCCAACTGTGAACTCTCAACCACCCCTCTAGCACCATGTCTGCCGTCATGCTGCCATTTCACCATGACAATAATAGACTAAATCTCTGATCAGTAGGCCAACCCCAATGACATGTTTTCCTTTGTAACAGTTACCATGACATGGCATCTCTTTACAGCACTAGAAACACTAAGATACCTACATAGTGAGTTTCAGGTCATCAAGGGGCTATACAGTGAGTCCCTGTCTACAATAAACTAACTAGCTAACTAGCTTACTAGCTAACTAACTAACTAACTAACTAACTAACTAACTAACAGAACCTCACACTGGTATGAGGGTGGAATGGGATGTGTGGCTATGTATGTATGGGTGGTAGGTGAGCACGCTTGTGCCACTAGCACATTCTGGGTCAGAGAACAACTTATAGGCACCGGTTTTCTCCTCTGGACCATGTGAGTCCAGAGGATTTTGCTCTGGCAGTCAGACACTGAGCCATCTCACTGGGCCAAAGCGTTTGAGTTTTTAAATTGCCATTTGAGTCGCTGACTTATGTTCTACTTAAAAATCACTAAGTGAATTTTCCCTTGGGGTTAGGAAAGATTTTCCAGCAGTTTCCAGCAGTTTCGAAGATGATCCTAAACATGCATACTCCATTTTTATACTATAGATGCATGCAAAGCAGGAGTTCTTAGCATTAATGGCTATAAATCAAAATATCAACCAATTCAAAAAATGTCAAAGATAGTTTATGCTTTGCAGTATCAAGTATTCAATCAAGATTTAATTATTTATGTAAAAATAAATAAGTCCATGCATCTTGCTGATATGAAGAACTACACTCATCTTTAACAAGTGGTAAAATTACACATAGACCAAATAATTGCTTTAAAATACATTTCTTTATGATTTATTTTCTGTCAGTGTTTAAATTGTATACCTATTTTATATATTTGTATATCCAAGGTTGCATAAAATTTTCTCCAGCTGAAAGGGGTTGCCAGTGGGGAAAGCTGAAGAAGTCCTGTACTAACTGCTAGCCTAGTGGGGGAGGGGTGCACACACAGAGGAGGGTTAGTGTTTCTTGCAGATAGCAAGAAAGTGAAAGTTTAAGCTGAGCTTGCCCTCAGCTTGTTGCCGAGTTCACCCACCAGGATAAGCTGCCTCCTTTCTCCCTAGCTACCAAATAAAGAGAGGAACAGGGTAGCCACGGATGTCACGGCCTGGGGAGAGTTACCACGCTGAGAACTCAAGGAAGCAAGGGCAAAGAGGACTATTGTGGCCCCAAACACTTTTCAAATTTTGTGTGAACATATTACATTTGTGTACAATCTGTGTCTTAAAACAGTAGCAGCAGCAACAAAACAACAACACATAACAATAACACACACACATATCCAACAACACACCCCCCAACATCAACAGCACACACACACACACACACACACACACACACACACACACACACACACACACATACACACCCCAAACAAGAAAGAAATACATGAAAGTAAAAGAGGAGACTTCTACTTCTGTGTAGGATGCAGGAGCCTTCAGCAGACCAGAATTTCTGCCAAGAGAAACTGGAAAAACCAGGTTCAAATGAGGAAAAAGAGAAAAAAAGAAAAAAGAAAGAAAGAAAGAAAGAAAGAAAGAAAGAAAGAAAGAAAGAAAGAAAGAAAGAAAGAAAGAAAGAAAGAAAGAAAGAAAGAAAGAAAGAAAGGGCTTTCAAAGTCGCCACTGAGCTGGAGGAAGCAGTAAGTACAGGGAGGGGCTGAGGAGCGAGTGGCTAACTGGCTACCACTTTGCTTCTGGGGTCAGCAGATCCACTGATGGGGTGGGAGCCACAAAGCAGCTCTGTCCCTGGAGGTAATGTCACAGCTGTTCCAGGGCGCACAGGACTGTTGAAAATTAAATAACATACTTGTATTTTCATCTGTCTCTCCCTGTAGGTTCGAAATCTAACATGTGGCAGGGTCTGTCTGTCTCTTTGTAGATATATTCCAGCCCTGTACTTGGCACACAGTACGCACTTAGGAATAGCTGTCCGATTGAATCAAACTGAATCTAATTGAAATAGTGGATGCTTTCTGGCTATAGATTCCTAGTGTCTCTTCATGCTGGAGGTTCAGTTCCGTTTGGACTTTGCTCTCTGGTTCTCTCTGTAATACCTGCAAGGGGAAGGGGTGGAAGGGGTGGGGGAGGGGTGGGGGAGGGATGGGTGGAGCAAGCTCTAGTTCCTACTCCTACTCCCTGGCCCAAGCCATCGCCCCAGGAGTCTCTCTCTAACCACAAAAGCGTCCGAGGTCCTCACAGAGATGAGACTGTTCTGGGAACCTGCTGGGCATCCGGTATGTTTCCTTCAACCCATTGTGCAATCTTGCCAATGTCTGGAAGGTCCCTCAGGTTTACCTGCTTCTCCACACCTACATCGAGACTCTAAAGCCAGGCTGGCCCACCTTCAACCCCATCACCAGGCTTCTGGGTCACTCTGCACACTCTTATTGTTCCAGAAACATCCATCCCACGCAGGAGCTCCCTGTAAATTCTCACTTGCAGGATGCGCCATGACTGTATTTTTCTGTACTTTATATCTTTTCCAGATAGAGAAATCCCAAAACTAAAGCCCCCAAAGCTGGGGTCCACTCCCAGCCTTGTTGCTGTTACAGTCTAAGACCATCTGTTTTCTCATGCAACCGTGTCGGTCTTTTTTGGCTTGAGTCCAAAGTAGCAACTTGGAGCACCCCCAGACAGCATGCTCAGACAGTCAGGCCCAGGAACACAGATTTGTGAGATCAACATTTGCACAGGGCTTAAAACTCTGGGTGACAATGGCCGTGGGTGCGGGGTGGTTGTGGGTGTAGGTGAGCATGGAGCCCTGAAAAGTTGACATGGGAACCTCACACATTCTCGAAGTGTTTCTCGAACCTCAGAAAGTCTGGGGTTCTAAGTAGAAGAGGTGTTGAGCTGCCTCCAGAACCACACAATAGAGTTGTTTTGGTTTATTTAAATTGTAAATGATCTTATAATGTTTGAAGTAACTTTATGATTTTGTGTTGGGCCACATTCATACCTATCCTGGGTACA
The DNA here is from genome assembly GCA_028551405.1 of Uromys caudimaculatus. Classification (NCBI taxonomy): domain Eukaryota; kingdom Metazoa; phylum Chordata; class Mammalia; order Rodentia; family Muridae; genus Uromys; species Uromys caudimaculatus. Next base: position 52,352,407 of record CM052712.1, read on the forward strand.
TATGGTTCATGGGCTTGAAATTTGGACACATATGAGCCATACCTGGGGAGGGCAAATGGCTTGGTCTGTTCCATAGCTATTCTAAGCCAATGGCCTTTGAATCCTCATAATAAACCTATAGAATGGATTCCTGTCCCTTCCTTGGGTCTTACTCTAGGTGAATGTCTCACCCAGTGAGTTAGAGGGTAAATAATGGCTTCCTGGCTCCCAGTTTTCTCTTCCCAGCATTCTCACAGATGGTTGACAGTCCCTGGTCACTTGATCCTGGATGGATCCAGTCTCAGCCCCAAGCTTGGATGGAAGAAATGCTACAAGTACATATGAATTAAGTTAGATTCTCCAGCTAATTCACCAAGGTCACAAAGACAGTGAATGCAGGTGTCAAGACTCCTGCAAAGCCCCCAGGGGCTTACTTTTTAACATGACAGGAAAGCCATGGAGGGCCATGCTGAGGGGAGTAAGTTCTTGGTGTGCTATCCTATTATTGTGTTTGGCAAGTGAGAGAGTCAGGGCTGTAGTTACTCTACCACAGAACCAGGCCTCAACAGACACCACCAGCCACTTCCCCACAGTCAGTCAGACCTGGGCCACTGGGTCCCCTGCCTTGTTGCTTGGCAGCTTTCTTCAAGGCCTGGCCTGGGTGCCACAGAGAGCATACTCACCACACCCTGCAATTCTCACCACCCAGAAGTTCTTGCCACACCCTGCCTGCTCCCGGAAGGTAAACAAGGCCTCCAAAGAAGGGCTGCCTTGTGTGCTTGCCCTCTTGGCCTTGGCTCTGGAGGCCCCAAATGGGTCTTTGACTTATAAACTCAGCAGATCTATAAACAGTGAATAAAATAGAGGCCCTGCTGAACTTCGGCTAACCTCCAAGCTTGTTGGTTCTGAGGGACAAGTGCCTAGGCACCTGACTCCAGGGAACAGAATTCCTTCACTGCCCAGAAATGGGGAGTTTACATTTGGGAAAGATGGGGGAGGGGTGTCATGCTCCTTGGGGAAGACTGCAGTTTGGTCGAATCACCCAGAGTAGAAGAAATTGCTGGGACATCAGTGAAGACCTTGGCAACGAGAAATAGAAATGAAAGTTCCTTTCCACGGAGCCCTGGCCTGCACAAACACAGCGGCTGAGGCATACAGAGTGCTTGCTGTGCACCCCCCACTAAGCCTCAGATCCTTACCTTATTTGTGGATCGTGATGAGGGTGAAGCTCACTGTTTTCATTTCGCTAGTGAGGAAGCTGTGGTCCAGCCAGTAAGCAGGCTGCCCCGGGGCTGCTGATGAGCCCACAAGAGGAAGAACTAGGTTCTGAACCTAGCCCCTGGCTGAAGGCTGCCACTAGGACATTTCCCTCTGGGTTAACATTGAGTCCACTTTTTTTTCTTCCTTTTTTTTTTTCAAGACAGGGTTTCTCTGTGTACCCCTGGCTGTCCTGGAACTCACTCTGTAGACCAGGCTGGCCTCGAACTCAGAAATCCACTTGCCTCTGTCTCCCAAGTGCTAGGATTAAAGGCGGGCACCACCACTGCCCAGTGAGTCCACTTTTTATGTCACAGGACACACAGAAAAGGGATTACTTCGGGGGTGTCTTTATTTTATCTGCTGCAATAAAATGTCACAAACTTAGACTCTTCACAAACAACAGAAGTATGTTGTTGAGAGTTTGGGAGTTTGAAAGTTCAAGACCAAGGCACTCACAGGTCTGGTATCTGGTGAGATGTCCACCTCTAGTCATGGGGAGCACCTAACTGTGGTTCTTCCTACAAGAAGAGGTGGGTCATTGGCCCCACCCATTCAGGACCTCAGCACCATACTACCATTACCTCTTGACTTTTATATATGGGCTTCATAGGATACAAGTAAACTATAACAGAGAGACTGCTGAGGGTCCCCTAAAATTATAAGGCCTCCTCAGAGTAGCAGGGCCGTGTGTAGGAGAAACTTTTGTACAACCAGAAAAAAACTTGGCCCATTTGCCCTAAAACCTTCCTAGTGGCACACACCTTTAATCCAAATACTTGGGAGGCAGAGGCAGTCTGATTTCTGAGTTCAGGTCAGCTTAGTACAGAGTTCCAGGACTACACAGAGAAACCCTGTCTTGAAAAATCAAAAAGAGGGAGCTGGAGAGTTGGCTCACTGTTTAATGGCACTGGCTGTTCTTCCAGAGGACTTTGGTCCAATTCCCAGTAGCTCACAACTGTCACTCCGGTTCTAGGAGATCTGGCAGTCTCACATAGGCATACATGCAGGCAGAACACCAATGAACATAAAATAAAAGTAGATTACACTCACTTAACCATGTGTACTAGAAGGATAAAGAAATGCAAAGGCTCCCTCACAGAGACTCTGTGCAAGGGGCAGTTCTGCATCTGACCTCCCGTGTAGGTAGTTAGAGGTGTGGCCTTCCTGGATCAGATCGTCCCTCTGACGTAATTTCCCACAAAGGATGTGACAAATACCCCTAGACAGAAATCTCCCCAGCACACAGGTGTGGACAGGCTGAATCCCTCAAACTTTACAAAACACAGGGCTTCACTCCATACTGTCAAGGGTCTGCAAGCCACTGGTGAGCAGGCTTTCCCATTGTCGTGTGTAGCAGTAAGCCTGGTTTATTAGGCTCTTGGTTATCAATGCCCCTTTTGCAAGCCCTCCAAGAAAGGTCCTAGGGCATCCACTTCCCTTTCCCCATGTACTGGATCTTTCCTCCAGTTAGTACGCTTGAAATATTTCGAGACTAATGGACAAAGGTTTTTCTCAAGTGGGAACCCACATAATTTAAGCCATGGATGCCCTCTGCTGGAGACCCAGGAAGAAACAAGGCCTCTAGCAAAAGCTGGGCTTGAAGATCCTCCCTCCCCTTCTCCATGGCTCCTCTTTCTGTCCTTCTGCGGTCAGGCGGCTTGGTAATGTCAGTACTGGTAATGTCAGTGAAGCTTAGTGAGGAAAAAGCTGGGACAGGAGACCCAGGCTGCCCCACATCACATCCTGGTTCCTGGTGACTGGGTTACTGAATCTCTCTGTGTTTTATCATCCTTAATTGAAAGACTGGGATGAAAGTTAGAGCCTACCTCTCAGAACACCTGCGAGATGTAAATGAAAGACTCGTGGATACAAGAAGGGCTGTATCAATACTAAGAAGAACACTGGACACGGAGAGAGGAGTGTGTTACCCGTGCATGCACTGATGGTTGCTATTACGAAGGGCATCCTCACATTTTGTTTTGACTAACAACATCTAAAAGAAATCTTTCTTCCCCTGTCTGAACCCCAAGGGTCAACCTCATGGCCATGAGGAATTCTAATGATTTAGGAGTCATCAACAGGGAGGTGCCGATAGAGGGCTCCGGCAGAGATAACAGAGCACACAAATAATGTCGTCCATCAACAAACATCCAGTGACTCAGCCGTGAACCACTCCTGCTTTGGTGTGTATCGCGGAGCCTTACTGTAGTTTGAAAGGGATGGAGGAAATCTCCACCCTCTTGCTAGCAAACAAAAACCTTTCTCAAAGGTCAATGGAAGAATATATCTCATATCATTCAAGCGCTTCCAACATTTGCTGGGTGTCTCAGCTTTGTCTCTGATGGCAAAATAATCTGTGGATGGTCTTTTATTTCTGAGATTGGAAAGCTGGCTGTAGCTTCGCTTCTGAAGAAGCAACAGCCAATCTCAACCAAACAATTAGGATTCTCAGAAAACTGGAGACTATACAGTTGGACATTCACATGTATGTAATAGGACTTACATACGCATGATGCATGTGTCTGCAAATCTGCATACACTTAGATTCCATTTTAAGGTATATGGCGTATCTATGTACATACGTGTAAATGCAGTATGCTTAGGAATAGCCAGGATGCCTTATAGATATTTGTGACCATTTGGGTCAAATTTTGGTGATTGTGGGAAGGGAAGTAGACACAGAAGACATTTGAGGTATACCCAAGTGCCTCAGTAGTTGAGGGATACCCGAGCACTGTGCTCTGGTATGGCTGGAAGTAGGGCAGGGTGTGGATCTTCACCAGACAGCAGGGCAGGCCTTAGAAAGGCTGGTGACATGACATTGTATCTAAACAGTGCAGCAGACAGGTAAGCCTAAAAGGTAGATTTCGGCATGGTAACCATGTGGCAGGAACAGTTTTTGAGCATTTTGTGTGGAAAAACTGTACTCAGATGTACAATTTGTGTCAGACCTTTTCTAAGCCTGCAGTGTGCCATCTCTGACATTCCTCAAGTCGGAACTCTACCCCACAGGCCTACCAGAGCACAGCCAGCCTCTCCACTTACACTCACTGGGTGAGAGAGTAGGGAGAGGCCTTTTTTTCCTGTTTCTGTCTGCCCAGACCTTAGCTCAGTGCCTGACACAATTGGCATGTGGTACATATTGATTGTATGGGGGGGATGGATGGACAGACAGACAGACAGACAGGCATGAATGAAGGAATAAATGGACAGATAGGTGGATGAAGGAAAGAAAGGGAGAACTGTGAGCCTGCCTCTTAGTTGCTTTGCTGCTAGTGTGACACAAGAACAATTAAGGGAAGAGGGCTTATTTCTGTTCATGGTTCAAGGGTTTCACTGAAGTCAAGAAAGCAGGAGTTTGAAGTGTCAGCTCGCATCACATCTACAAATCAGGAAAGCACAGGGACCAAACAGGCTGCTGCTCCATTCCATGTACGAAGTTCAAAAATCCCTGCCTGGGAATTGTCCTGTCTGTAGTTAAGATGAGTCTTCTCGAACCAATCGATGTAATCAAGATAAGCCCTCCTAGGCTCGCCCAGGGGCTCATCGCCCAGGCGATTCCAGATGCTGTCAGCAGGACAATGAACACTAACCATCACAGCCAGGGACTGGGAGTTCTTCCCAGTTGAAGAGTTCCGAGAGATAGAGCAGGGGCACGTGGCTGCTATTTGCCTTCTGGCAGAGAGAGAGAGAGAAAGAGAGAGAGAGAGAGAGAGAGAGAGAGAGAGAGAGAGAGAGAGAGAGAGAGTTAGAGACCTATGGCAACTGGCATTCTGGGGTGGCCCAAGAACAGGGGTTAGTGTTCTGAAACAGGAAGGCTTTGGTGGTACTGCTGAAGGGTCTCCTGGCTGACAAAATGGTCTCAGAGGTCAGTCAAGTGGAAAGTCACTATGGAAGCCACTCAGGGGTGGTTTGTTTGTTTGTTTTCCCTCTCTCCTTATATCGCTCCTTCCCATGAGCTTTTATTTTGTATTTTATCCTGCTAATGACGTAACTGCTTCCAGTGAAAAACCAAACCAAACCAAAAAACCAGGCCACTCTCCCCTGTACTGGATGACAGTGCCTGACAGGACTTGCCTGCCCCTCCACCCACAGGACCCCATGCTTGTGAGCCAGAATTTACTTTTCAAGACAAATTGATCATAGTTTAGAAGACACACAGCAAGCTTCACATACCCAAAGTGTAAAATTTTATGTTTGGCAGTTAATATACCTGTAACATCCTGCTATCACGCTTAAAGCTTTATTCTTGTCTCTTGCATACTCCCCCCCCCCAAATGGCTAATTCTTTAAATGTGATGATAAATTATGTATATAGTCAAGAATTTCTTGTCTGCAAGGTGGCTGAGTAGGTAACAACCCTTACTGCAAAAACCTAATGACCTGAGTTCAGTCCTTAGAACCCACATAAAGGTGAAAGAAGAGAACTAACTACACAGGGTTGACCTGTAGCTTCCACATTCATACTGTGAGATGTGTGGCCCCCCCACCACCTACACACACACACACACACACACACACACACACACACACACACACACACACTCACATCTACCACATTTTCATATAAATCGAATCCCATTGGTGACATGTATGCTGAATCCTTTGTCCACTCTCTATTGGGTTGTTTTCTTATTAACTGAGTCTCAGGATTGTTTTTCTTATATATTTTGTGAACTAGTTTTTTTTAAATCACATACGTGTGTCCATCTCTGTCTCTGTCTCTGTATCTGTCTCTATCTGTCTCTGTCTCTCTCTGTCTCTCTCTCTCTCTGTCTCTCTCTCTCTGTCTCTCTCTCTCTCTGTCTCTCTGTCTCTGTCTCTGTCTCTGTCTCTCTCTCTCTCTCTCTCTCTCTCTCTCTCTCTCTCTCTGTGTGTGTGTGTGTGTGTGTGTGTGTGTGTGTTGGGGGAGAGGAGCACATTGACAGCATGCATGTGGAGGCCAAGCAAATCATCAGGCTTGGCGATAGTTGCCCCTCCCCCACTGACCAAGCTATTTTGGTTGCTTCTTTTCCTTTCCAGTTATTTAAATATTTGCACCAAGCTTGGAAATGATGAGGATACTGATAGTGTATGCAGCCATATTTTGAACCATAGTGTAAAAGAACATTACACATATAGTGATATTAAGGACATATGAAAAACAAATCTCATGCAAAGAAAGAAATAATGAATTCTGAAAAAAGTTTTGCGGGGTTGGGTTTTGGAGACAGGGTTTCTCTGTGTAACTCAGGGGTGGTTTTTAAAAGCCTAACTTCATTGATGTGGATTGGATATAACTTCCCCAGGGGTCTATGGGTTAAAGGCTTGATCTTCAGCCTGTGGGATTATTGGGAAGTGATAGGGACTTTAAGAAGTAGGACTTAGTGGGAGTTTTCAGGTCACTGGGAATTTGCCCTATCTTTTCCCTTGTCTACCTTACCATCAAGTAAGAGTTTTTGCCCTGCTGTGTGTTCCAACCATAATGTGCTTCCTCACTGCAGGCCCCAAAGCAATGATGTCAGCTGATTGTGGAGCAGAACCTCAAAAGCAAGGAGCTAAATGCTTCTTTTCTTTTTGTAAGTAGCCATCCCAGATGATTACTATAATAACAAAAAGCTGACTTTGGGGAGGCATCCTCTACAGTTCCAACTTTATGTCCCCTTATGAAGTCAGCATGATTAGTTGACAGATCAGAAGACTACTCTCAGAGACGCCAAGGGGCCTGCAGTGAGTGGCAGAGCCAGTATTCAAACCAGCACGGCTGTCCTCAGTATTTCACTGTGGTTACTTGGGAAAGTGGCAAGGACAAAGCTATGGCAAACATTGCTCCAACAGTCAGAATCTGATTCTCTCTCCCATGACACCTATGGTAAAAATCCATGATCTGCTTCAAGCAAGAAGAGATCTTTGCAGATCAGACACAGGCATGACACATAGCTCACCATCACCCTTTGCCTGGAACTCAGTGACTTAGCCAGTCCTTTCCAGAGGACATAGCTGCAAGGGAGGCTGCAAAATAGAATGGAGCCCTATGCCCAGGAAAAGAGAGCAATTAGATGGGTGCACAGGAACAGTTGCTATCACAACCCATATCCAGCAATGGTTCAGAAAGTAGCAAGATTCAAGAACAGAGCATAAGCACAGAGTAGATCCTTACTGGTAGTTCAGCAAGCTTCTGGAAGCCAAATCCTGATGTTCTATGTCCAACTGCATCTAGTGGGAATTGGTCATTTTACCCACTTTGAAGAACATGCATGTACATATCCATTTTAGACATAGAGACATGATGGCAGTCACAATAATCTTTATTGACGATTGTGTCATATACTGTTCTACAACATTTAACTCTGATCTCATTTATTTCTAGAAATGAAGAGTTGTGGTGGTCTTGATTTGAAGTCATCTCACACCTGAGTCTGTCTCCCCACCCCTTGAAGCAGAATCTTGCTATGTTTCCAGGCTCTTTTGGAACTTCAGATGTTCCTGCCTCTGCATCCGGTGTGCTATAATCATAGTCATGTACCGCCATGCTGTTTGGAGCTCAATTCTGAAGCTTATCAGTTCTCTGGCCTTGGCTGTATTGCTTAAACTTTCATGAGTCCTAGTTTCTCCATGGAATAGTAATTTCTGTTTCATAGAATTTCTGTGAGCTGAATGCAATAATATGTGCATGAACTGGGTGGCCTTTCAGGATGAGTTTCTTTTTGTTCTAACTCAGTTAAATGGTTGATACCATCATCTTCAGAATCACCTTGTTAACTGGCAACCGTCACACAATAAATTACACTTAAATAGAAGGTAGCAAGACAAAATGACAAAGTAAGCTACTGAATCAGATGCAGACCTCCAAAGGTAAGGTCCTTCTTTGAAAGGGATAAGACCCAGCTGGGCAGTAGTGGCTCACACCTTTAATCTCAGCACTCAGCACTCAGCACTCAGGAGGCAGAGGCAGAGGCAGAGGCAGAGGCAGGGGCAGGGGCAGGGGCAGGGGCAGGGGCAGGGGCAGGGGCAGGGGCAGGGGCAGGGGCAGGGGCAGGGGCAGGTGGATCTCTGAGTTAGAGGCTAGCCTGGTCTACAGAGTGAGTTCCAGGACAAAAAAGGCTACATAGTCTCAAAAAACAAAACAAAAATGTAGCGGTGAGTTTGTTGCTACACCACTTTAACTCCCTGAGGATTCCACCCACCCACCGCCCAGGAGCTGTCTTTGGATCAAGGAAACACACACACACATACACACACACACACACACACACACACACACACACACACACTTATTTTTAAATGTCTTGGCTACCTCAAAGGCTGGGCACTTCTTAACCTTCCCCTGCTACCCCAAGCCCAATGGGGAAGTGGCCAGTGGCCTTTTTTTTCTCTTATAGGAAGTAACAGAGTTGAGTACCTTGGATCTTTGCATTCTCTGTGTCCTTGCCTGGGCAACTGTAAACGCCCCACCCCATGCCCAGCCACTGGCCGTTGGCATCTTTACTGATTGAGCAAAAGAAAACAAAAACAAACAGAAAAGGAAAAGACCCAAGGACAATAATCTGCCAGTGAAATCTAGTGATGTTATCAGTAAATCTACATTATATGTACATTCATGTACTGACTAATAATATTCTAGCTGATGGCAGGCCACATATATGATGGCGAAGTCCACGTGGTTGAATCACTTATAGTGCAAATTTTGTGTAAGCACGCTCACACAATGGCAGACTTCTCTTACAGCACATTCTTGGAATGCATCCGGTTGTTAATCGGTGTGATTGTATTTGAAATTGTGAAACACAGAATGCTGACAAAGTCTCACGAGAAACTGCAATTGTCTAAGTTATAAAACACTCAAAACTGCTTAGTTTCAAAGTTTCCCAGACAAATGATTTGTAAACTGCATCACTTCAGCTCTAGGACAAAAATCGACTTCATGAGCTGTGCAGTGTTCACTCAGCTCAGAACTTCCAGACAACTGTACTGTTATTAGAATCTAAAATACCTTTTTATGTTATAAAACTATGTCATGTAATCATTTATAACAAGTAGTGCAGAAAATCACCAGAAGCAATGCGTTTATCTCAGACATTAGGTGTCATAAAAAGGTTCTGAAGACATAACAGCCATCATAATGTGATCTGCTTATAGCTTAGCAGATCAATTTGTGCACAACATGAGCAACCATACCAAAGAAATGAAAAGTGCCGTTAAAAGACAGTTCCGTGCCAGCTAGTGTAGATTTATGAGCTCTGAAACATTTATTCATACTTTAAATTTATTAATATAGGAAAAGTGACTTTGAATTCCACAGGCAGTTTCCAGGAATGTATTCATTTCTTCAGACCCACTGAGCTAAAGATACCACTTGCTTCCCAGAATGCAAAGATCCCAGGTACTTAACTCTGTTTCTTCCTATAAGAGAAAAAAAATTGATAGTTTTATTTGATATATCAGTATCTTGTGAGCTTAGTTTTTATAAGTTATCTCTTGAAATACTGCAGAAAATCAGTCTTTTCGAACTTATAAGGCAGGGCCTGCCTTGGTATCTAAGCCACCTGGTCCCTAGTGCATGGTGGCATACAGCATACCTGGGTAGACCACAGTTAAACCTATTCGTTTTGGCTGAATTCTTACAGACAACAAGAACTTCTTAGGAGACAAGTTGGAAGCACTACGCAGTTGGCAGGAGACATTGCCAGTCATTAAGTGTTTTGGCCTGTCGGGCACAATTATAGCCGTTGATTAATTTTCTTTTTGTTTTCTTAATGCGGTGGTCCATGTGTTTAAATGTATGGGGAGACTAAGGCACAGAAGCACTGAGTGACTGCTTGTCTACATCATCCATTAGACTATGGCAGCAATGGTTGCTCCATTGTCTCTTGTTTATCTATCCATACACGCAGTGTAAGATTGGATGGATAGCTGTGTCAAAGCCACAGTTATCCGGGAGCTTCAAGCCCTAGCTTGACTTTACCAGGCTTCCTCTCATGGTCTCCCACCCCACAGCTGGGGGTCACCACAACATGAGGAACTGTATTAAAGGGTTGCAACATTAGGAAGGTTGAGAACCACTGCTCTAGAGTGAAAGACCCAAAGAATCTAGCAAATGAGAGTATCCCAAAGAAACAGCTGAGCAAGACCACCCTGGAGGCCAGTCCATCTGTTATTAAGTTCCATTCAACACATACACATACAGACACACAAACTACACATATGGTACACACAAATAAACCGTATACACACAAACATAAACGCACACTCACATTCTCCGAGAAATACTTACTCACACCCCCCCACACACAAATACTGTCACAAAAGCACACACTCCACAATTTACTAACACAAATACACTCACACGCCAACACACTCACCCAACATATTCTCACACAAAATGCACATGCACACACTCACACACTCACATGTGTACACACACACACAAACACACATTCTCACACATTCAGAAACTCACAAATGAACACATTTACACACATTCACACACTCTTACACAAACACACGTAGACACACACACACATTCACACAAGCATGCACACATTATTCCATACACCCACACACATGCAACACTTAACATAAATGCACACACACAAACACACCACACACTCACACACTCTGCCCCACTGAAGTGTAGCAGGCTGGTTTATGCTTCCTTATAGCCTGGTGACAGACTTCAGGGAGAGCAGCAGTCAGAAGCCAGAACTTTTTTTTTTGAGTTAGCTGCAGGAGTCAAACATTTGTCAATGATCTCACTATTGAGGCCCTCGTGGATTCTGCCCTCCCCCACTTTGGTTCTCAGCACAGGAAAAATAACAAGCAATACTGCCTCAGGGTGGGAGTGGAAAGTGAGGAGAGACTGCGAAACTGGAATGATCACCGATTCCCATTTTTGGAAAACCCCATCACCACTGAAGAGCAGAGACTTTGCCAACTCCTGGAGTTCGTGGTGAAAAACCATGGCTCCTGACCACAAGATGAGAGAAAGAATGGTTTTTCCATGAGCACAAAAGCTAACAGTCCCATTTTAAAGGTGCACGAAGAGCTATGGTGTTTCTGGAAACATGGGGAAGGAGCAAGCCCGGATCTAGGGCACAGATGGTCTTTGGGAATTGATGCCGAGCTTGGCGGAGCATGTATCTCACGTCTGTGGAAACGCCCATGGAGATGTGTGGGCTGTGGCTTCCACACTGGCAGCCACTGCTGCAGACCCTGGGGGACTGACCAGTCACATATGCTCTTACGGTTTTGCTGGTGTTCTTGAGAGAGACCAGGTGCTGCAGGGAAACTTTCACACCCCCTATATGGTGTCCATGGGGTTGAGCCAGTTGAGAAGAGATGGGGGCTTTGTCAGGGAAAGTTCCCAGGGAAGAATAGAGGAAGGGGCACATGTCAGTGTTTAATATTCTACAAGGCTGAATGCTGAGGAGAACTCTATAGCTGGGAAGAGTTAGACTTGGTACAGATCCTGAGCCACCTGAGCTTGGATTACTGTCTTAGTAGTTACTTGCTCCTCACCTCTGTATTTGACCTGCCTACAGTCCCTGACCTCTCAAGTATAACCTTTGGACCCTATTACTAGCAGACCACAAAGCCTCATCAAACCAAAGGCTAAGAGAGCTGTCCAATAGCAGCGAAAACCTATTTCAGGGATGTACCAGTGTACTTACTTGGCAGATGCCTTGATTCAGGATGGTCTTTGTTCCGTAACTAATAAAATCTCACGTGACTCCCTCCATGGCAGAACGTGCTATTTGAAACAACAGAATCCATGTCTCTGCACCATGGTAACTCATGTTTGGTTCAAGAATGAACTCTTAATCCATGTTTGCATCTGTTTTGCCTGGACAATCCTACACAGGGTGGCCACTAGGAGTTGTCATGAGAAGTGTCATGTCTCAGGACCGACTGGTTAGAATTCACTGCTCAGTTGGGCTTGTGCTGAAAATGGTCAAAGGCAGAGTGGAAAGCAGCAAGCCTGGGAGAAAAGCTCAGCCATTCCAGCTTCACAACAGTTTTGTTGGCTCAGAAAGCACTGGTGGATGCCACTGGCCTAGTCTTACCAGCTCTTTACAGAAAGGAGACACAGCCTGGGAAATTCAAGTGAATCGTGCAGTACCACTCAAACCTGCATGGCAGCCATGCAGGGCACCAGAATGCTTTCCTTTGAAAGCAAATTGGGATGCCGAGAGAAAATACGCAGGTTCCCTTCCTTTCTTAAGTCACCCCGTTAAGGGGGCTCTGTTCTCCCAGACTCTATTCCCTGAGATCCGTTTGTTTCTTCCAGACTGAGAGATGCAAGTGGACTGAATAAATGATATAAGCTTTTAATTTGTTTTTAACTATGCTGGTGCAGTAACCTCCCCAAGGTCCTTCACAGAGGAGTTGTTGTATGTTTCCACTTATTAGCCTCATTCTCTAGGCTGAAAAAAAGAATCCTGCCATTTCTCAAAACCTCTCCCTTTCATTCTTCCAATTCCTTCTTTTGCAAAAAAGTAATGTGTGTAAAAAGAGAGCCAAGTATATTGTGGTTTCAAACTCAAGCTTGAAGCAGGAGCCCGTGGGATTGCTTCCTCTCAGCCCCTGGGGCACTAGCCTCTGTGGCCTCCCTTAGTGAAAGGGAGGGGCTTGAATGGCCCTTTGATTAGGCCCAAGTCTGGGGGTGGAGGGTGGGGAGAGAACAGGCCGGTTATTTGACACTCTGTTGGGCTTGGCAGGGCTCAGTCCCTCTCGGGCCTCCCTGGAGCTTGCAGACCCTAGCTGAGGATGCCCTGACTTGGCAAGGACTGAAATGCATGACATTCCTGGCTCCCTGGTCAGTATACCAGCAATCCCAAGGGCTTGGTGGATTCCATTCGCTTGCAGAATGCTCCTCTTCTGAGTTTCCCTCCGGACACGCATACTCACACCCCCGCAAAGCTCTGCATTAACCGTGTGATTGCTAGCTGGCGGCTAGCTGATTCGGAAAGTATTTGTTATTGTTGTTTGAGAAGAAGAAGGAAAAAAAAAAACCCAGTAGACCGGCAACTCATTGGAAGCATTTCAGGAGTGTGGAGGGGCTGGACAAGTATAAGAGGGAAGTATGACATCATTGTCTAGGGTCCTTACCAATATACAATGAGTTCTAATCCTGGCGCTACCATTTATGACCTTGAAAAATTGACTTAACCTCAGCGCACTTCTGGAGTCTTCAGATGCCTCAGCCATAGATGGTTACAGTAATAACACCTTCACAGAGTAACTGTGAGAGAGAACGCCTTCCATCAGTACAAAATGCTGGCTACAGTGTCTGTGGCTGAAGATTATGTCAATGTCAGCTTCTGTGCTACAGCATGCTAATACCCTGAGAGATTTTAAGATTGACATCCAAACATTGCTGCTATTCCTTACACAGACAGCAATGAAAACTTCAAATCCAAAAAAAAAATTAAGACTACATTTATGTCTGTTGTCATAGCATAAAACAAGATGTCTAGAGATAAGCCTAAAAAGAGACATACATAAAGTTTAAGAAGAAAATTATAATTTTAAAAAATGGTGTGTGTGATGCTTGGGGTATGTGTGATTGTATCCTCAAGTGCATGCCTGGAGAAGCTAGAGGATGAAAATAGGTGTGTCTTAGGGTTACTATGGCTGTGATGAAACCCCATGTCCAAAGTAACTTGGGGAGGAAAGGGTTTATTCAGCTTAGGCTTCCACATCACAGTTCATCATCAAAGGAAGTCAGGACAGGAACTTACTTAAGCAGGTTGGGAACCTGGAGGCTGGAGCTGATGCAGAGTGTTGCTTACCGACTTGTTCACCGCGGCTTTCTCCGCCTGCTTTCTTACAGAACCCAGGACCACCAGCCCAGGGATGTCCCCACGCACAATCGGCTGCCCATCCCCCACCAATCACTAATTTTAAAAAACATGCCACAGGCCTGCCTGTTTACAGTCCAGTGTTCTGAAGGCGTTTTCTCAATTGAGGTTCTCTCCTCTCAGATGACTATAGTTTAAATCAAGTTGACATAAAACTACCCAACACAAAGGGAAAGGAAGAAAGACATTGGTTATTTACAGAATAAATAAAGGGCCGAGGTTGAGAAACAGGCAGGAAGCAAACGGGATCAAAGGGTCACTGATTCTGAAGCCAGGTAGTAAGGCCGGTGAATAGAATTGTTTTCCAGAACTGGAGACATAGCTTGGTGGTCACTTGACTAGCTTAGTTTGATCCTCACCAAATAAAAAGAGGAAGGAAGGAAGGAAGGAAGGAAGGAAGGAAGGAAGGAAGGAAGGAAGGAAGGAAGGAAGGAAGGAAGGAAGAAAGGGAGGGAGGAAAGAGGGAAGGACAGAAAGTTGGGAGAACCTCTATCCAGTAATTTAGAGAGCATAGGCTCATGGCTGTCTTCTCTGCTCCATCCCGGGCCTGTGTGCCAAAGACTTTCCACAGGGATCTCTGGCCGGCCAAGTGCAAATGTTCAGGCAAAGGGGAGAGTGCAAGCAGGGACAAGAGTCAGATCCACCTCGGTCTCCACAGTTGCCACCTCGGTTGCTCCAAGAGCTGCGCCCGCTGCCCTGTGCTAAGTGGGGCCTGGGCTGAGCCTTCGAGAGGCCAGCTAGCCTTCGAGGAGTGCAGGAAGCTTCTGGTGGTGGGAGAGCAGACCTCTTCTCAAGCAGCAATGTTACAGCTCTTATGATAGAGGCTCTCAGAGGATGGAGTGGTTCTCACACCTTTATTCCTTCTGGATAGGATCCCCCTATACAGGTTGGGATGGGTCAGGGTCTGACAGCAGGTACTTCCCATTGGCGTGGTCTGAGAGTTTAGGGATACCTTATCTGCATGTGGTAGGGTTTGGTGTGCTGTTCCTATGTGACAAACCTCACATGACAGACCTCTCTACAGGGGACTGTGGGGGTTGTAGCTCCTTGACAGGAGCCAAGGGCCTCCCGGGAGGTACGCTTTCTGGCCCCTTGCAGGGCAAACCCCACTGGGTCGCCTGTGGTTAAGCCTGTGCTTGGCCAGGGGCCAGGCTGCCTGTCACAGTCCACCGCCTCACAATGCCTCATAGAGAATGGCTGGGATTTTGTTGTTTGGTTGGTTTTTTGGTTGGCCTTCTTATAGACCATCAAGAGGACAAAAGAAAGAGGCTAACCACAGCTTAAGGAACTCAAAGGGCACAGGGACAAGAAAGCTAGGTGATGCTTTCCAACCAACACAGCCTCTTTCAGTTATGGGCACATGTGCAACAGAACTGTTTTGGGAAAATTAGCTTTCTTGGAGTGCACAGGTCAGTGGAAGAGAGACTGGCTGTGGATTCCACCTATTACTCCCTTTTCAAGGGAGAAGTATAAATCACGCACTTTCAAGAATTAGCAGATCTATAGCACATGTTGAGTGTCCCCATCCAGAGTGCTCAGAACCAGAAGTGCCTTTTAACTTTCAGATTTTCTTACAGAGTTTGGAGATCTAAACCCAGACTGCCCATGTTTATGCTTCGTGTAATGACAGGAAAGGGACCTCAGGACCTCAGGACCTCAGGACCCGCCCTGGAGGGTTACCGCAATTATACTAAGTAATGTGGGAAGGCCCACTTTAATGGTGGCTGGGCTCTGGCATTCACTGTTCTTTGCTTCTTTTTAGGAAAATGTAAATTCTGCGCGTGTGCGTATGATGTGTGTGTGCAAGATATGTGTGCGTACATGGCGTGCGCATGCATGATGTATGTATGCATGATGTGTGCGTGCATGATGTGTGTGTATGATGTGTGTTTATGTATGTGTGTAGGACGTATGTGTGCATGTATGATGTGTGTATATGACAAGTGTGCTCACGATATGTATGTGTGAAAGACGTGTGTGTGTATGATGTGTGTTCATAAGTGTGTGCACATGATGTGTGTGTGCATGATGTGTGTATTTGTGCAGGTGTGTGTATGATGTGTGTCATGTGTGATGCGTGTGTATGACAAGTGTGTCCATGGTATGTATGTATACATGGTGTGTGCCTGTATGATGTGAGTATGGCAGATATGTTCATGGTATGTGTGTGCATGATGTGTGTGCGCGCGCGTGTGTGTGTGTGACATGTGTGCTGTACTGTGCATGTGTAGCTAAGAAGACGGCATTGTGGAGTTGGTTCTCTCCTTCCACACTTTAGTGCTGAATTCGGGTCTGCAGGCTTGCCTGGCAATCCAGGAAGCTCCCCCACTGGCCTGTTCCTGGCTTCTTGACTGTCGGATGCAATGTGACCAGCCGCTAGCGCTCCTGCTGTCTTGACTCCCCACCATCTCCCGACTGTAGGGTAGAATAAACCCTGTCTCTCTTAACTTGTTTTTGTCACAGCAACAGGAAGTAGAACAGAGTTTCAAATGCATCCTGTACTCACGGCCTTAAGGGAACTTTATCCAATACTGTAGTTACTATTATTGCTTTTGTTATTATTCCTGGTGTCAGGGCCCAAGCTTAAGGCCATGCAAATGGCAGCCAAGCACTCTACCCCCGTTTATATTTTTGGCATGCTGTCAGGAGCAGACTTCTCCATTTTGGACATCACATTGACGGTCAGGGTTTCAGATTTTGCCAGAAGTGGTGGCTCACATCTGAAACCCCACTACACCAGAGGCTGAGGCAAGACAGGATAGCCTGGGCTACAGAGTAAGAGTTCATTTTAAGAAAAAGAATAATTCTGGAGCATTTTGGATTTCAAATTTTCAAATGATAGATGCTCACCTGATTATAGTTCTCGTTAACATAGATCTTCCCAAACAATAGATGATATACAAAAAGTTATTGTCAGATGTGCGCCTGAGGATTAGAGATGAAAGATCATCTGTCTCGTCTACTTGTCTATTTGTGGGGACAGAGTCTCACTGTGTAGCCCTGGCTGGCCTGGAACTCACTTTGTAGACCAGGCTGGCGTCAAACACACTCCAGCCTGTTTCTTGCTGTTTTGTTTTTGGTTCTGAAGAAAGAATCATGGCAATCCTTCTGCCTCAGCTTCCCAAGTGATGGGATTTCAGACTACAGGTGAGTACCACCGTGCTGGGCTGACTTACTGAACTGTGAGGGGCAAATGAGTAAATGCTGTTTAGACAGCACTTGATACATAGTCCATGTCTAGGAAAAGCCAGCCATAATAATTAAGCTGTCCTCACCCTTAAAGGGGGATCACCTTAAAGAGGGTGATCTTTGTTTTGTTTTGTTTCGCTTTCTGGTTTTTCAAGGCAGGGTTTCTCTTAGTAGCCCTGGCTGTCCTGGAACTCATTCAGTAGACCAGGTGATCTTTTTATCCCTCTAGGATATTGCGTGGGAATTAATTCCTGGATGTGTGCTACCACCTCTGATGCAGAAAACGCCTACGTCCACCAGCTGCTCTTCTGAACTAGAGGAGAGGGCATTCTTGGAAGAGAAACTGTATCTTTTCAATGGACACCGTGTGGGAAGTGGCTGCAATGGCAGACCTCCGAGCACTGCTCATTTCTTCCCTTTGGCCAATTCTTCCCTCCAAGAGTGAAAGTACTGACTGAATCCATTCTGGTAATTCATCCTCCTCGGAGAGGAAGTGTAACTACTGATATTACCACAAGATGGCACTCTAACCCAAAACTTCACATGCGCACCCTAATTAAAACAACAACAACAACAACAAAAAAAAAACTCCTAGGTTCTTTTTAAAGCTTTCTTTCCCCAGGGCTTCTGGAACTGTTGTGTACCGGACAAACTAGAGCAATCTTGCTGAAAGGAAAGTTCTGGTTCTGTAGGTCTGGGATGGAGTCTGAAATGCTGTGTTTCTAACAGTTTCCCGGATTATCATCTTTTATTAATTTCGTCCCTGGTTCTAGGCCAGAGTTTAGTTTTAATTTCTCTAGTGTTACACCTGATTGGAAAGGAGGGAAAACTAAATTGATGGGAAAAGGACTATGTTCTCTGTCTCTGAGGCGATGGAGAAAGAGGAAGAGGTTGGAGAGGAGGAGGAGGAGGAGGAGGAGGAGGAGGAGGGGGGGGGAGCGGAAAGGGGGGGGGAGAGAAATGAGAAGACCCAGGCAGCTCTCTCTAAGTGGTCCAATCCTCAAGTCCAGTTGTAGCACACGCTGCCCCCCTCCCCCCAGCACTGATCCAGTAGAATAGGTGCTCTGGTCCAGTCGAGCTATACAGCCCGCAGGATCCTTCTCAGACTTTCTTTCTGGCACAAAAGATTTATTTGATAATTCAGTGCAGGATTTACAGTAGACAATGCCAGGTCTTTAGCAAGCACTCCTAAATGCTCCCCTCAAAAGCTAACCTAGAGGTGCCAGCAGAGTCCATACTGAGGAGAGCTAGCCACAGACTGTAAAACTGAACGTTAGAACAGGAAGCACCGCTTTGCTGATGGCGTTCGTTATTCTTACATGCACAATCGATCTATTTTAATTACGAACTTCTGCTTTCCCAAGTGAGAAGGGCTTGCGGGAATAGCGCGTGTTGTGAAACCACTTCTTATGCAGTGGGGCCCTTTGACTCCTGGCAGGCCCTTGCTTCGACCCAGGAGCATCCAGGAAGGAGAGGGGGAGGTTTGTTATCAATGGCTCCTGCTATTCT
>CM052712.1:52381689-52397610 GCA_028551405.1 Uromys caudimaculatus
TAAGGCAGCTGGATAGGGTTTTTAAACAGGTCGTCGGTTAAGATGTTATTGGCAAAATTTAAATGTTGAAAACTTTGGGGGCGACTAGGGAAGAGCAGATTCGGCATTTGTGCATCCGATATCGTCATGTTTTCTAAGTCCATTTGGGTAAAAAACAAGTAGATTCTATCCTGGGGAATAAAAAAGATTCTGAAATGTATGTTCTCCAAGATGATAGCTTTCATTACAGTATTTGAGTAGTCAAATGAACCGTGGTCCCGATTAGCCATCCCTCCAAAAGTCAGGTCCTGAATCTGGAAGTATTTCACTGATGTCTGCCACAAAGACTGGAAAATGTGGAGGAGGTCATCCCAGAGCAAGCCAACTTTATGGAGTATCAGAGTGGACGCCTTGATATTCTCCACAGAAAGAGTTTTCGGAGTTTTATAACTTATAAACTGGCTCTTGCCATCTATATTTGTAATCTCCACTATCTTTGAAGTCTTCGTTCCATCATACAAAAGCACCCAGAAATTTGTGTTCATTGGCAAAACGATGTGAAGCGCTGTGGTGTTTAGGATGGGCAGGCTGCCTGCTTCGTAGTGAGACAGAGTGCTCAGCCCTAAAACACAGTACTGAGATGCAAAAGAGCAATTTTCTGGAGATCGGATCTTTGTATTTTCGCCCCACTCAAACCTAAGGTTTCCAGATGTGGCATGTTGTCAATGTCCTCACAGGCAGGCAGAGTATCAAAGTCGTTAAAAGAAAGATCTAAATGTCTGAGATCTGCCAAGGAAGACCAAATGATGGTCTTTAGTCTATTGTAAGACAAGTCTAAATAGCTTAACTCCTTGTTAAGGTCAAAGATCTTGGTGTCCAGCTGTTGAATCCTGTTATGGCATAGAATCAGAAAACGCAGTTTGGAGAAAGGGTGGAAATCTGAGTTCTGGAACTGATAGAGGAGGTTATAGGATAAATCCAGTATGGTTGTGGCTGGAGTCACATCTGGGGGCACCTTCCTTAAAGCCATGTTGGAGCAGTTGGAGATCAGTTCCCATTCTCCTGTAGGCCTTGGAGCCCAGGCTTCTGTTGACATAATGATGCTATAAAATGTATAAATGTTACTGATGAGTCTCATTGTATTTCCAAGGAGTCTACCTTTTGTTTCCTCATGGGAAGACATAATGTCAGTTTAAACCTCTATAAGGTAGCACAGAAGAGTTGGTTTTCATCAGCTTAAATACAGGAGGACTTGGATTTTTTAAAAATCCCAATAGCCTACTACAGTCATTGATAGCTATACTGAATCTTTGACTTCATCTCAGAACCTTGGCTGATGGATCTGGAAGCCAGTTACTGAGTGTGCCACATCCCCAACACCGAGGTGAGGCCAGATTTGCAGAGAAAGCACAAGGAGTGAGAGAGGCTCTTCTCTGCTCAATTTAGGCACTGCCATGTCAGGCCAGAATCCACACTTTCCCCTCTGTCCCATTTGATAGTCCGAGGCTTTTAAGATGCTTGGAAAGGCTGCAGAGATGGCTCGGTGGCCAAGAGCACTAGTTGCTTTCGCAGAGGACCCAGGTTTGTTTCCCAGTATCTGGTGACTCACAGCAGCCTGTTACACCAGCACCAGAGGATCTGATGCCCTCATCTGACCTCTAAGGACACCTGCACACACATAGTGCATGTACTTACACTCAACTACATCCATACACACATAAAACAAATAAATCTTCAAAAATATCGATAGTGCTATTTTATCATCCAATATTGTATGTCCTGAATTACTATCACAAGGATCTATTCACCCTGTTTGTAGATAGAGAGTTCCTATACAGCTGGGAGCTGAGGAAGTCCTGGGTAATGAGAAAAAAAACATGGCAGTGCATTGGTGATGTGGGCACAGCCCTGCTGAAGACTCTAAGGCCTCAGACCCAAAACCTATGAAAGCTTTCTTCCAGGAGAGTCTCAGAAGCAATGGCTCAGCCTTCCTCTGGTCCAAATGTGTTTATAAAT
Organism: Uromys caudimaculatus; assembly: GCA_028551405.1. Classification (NCBI taxonomy): domain Eukaryota; kingdom Metazoa; phylum Chordata; class Mammalia; order Rodentia; family Muridae; genus Uromys; species Uromys caudimaculatus. The sequence goes on from CM052712.1 coordinate 52,383,685, forward strand.
GACTGACCATTATATGCAAAAAGTAGCAACTGGGGCTTCTTCTTCCTTCTTCTTCTGCAACCTGAGATGCTCCCCCCCTTCCCCGCTGCCCCCCAGACGCCTGCTGAGACTACCTGACCCTGCCTTCTTCTTTTCTACAAATAAATGCACATATCGGAGGTTCTGGGTTGTTACAGCTTTAGTGCATGCTGCTCCAAGGGAGTGAGGGAGTGAGCATGACCCACCTGACCCCTGTTTCTGTGTGTGTCAGCTGTGTCTCTTCTGTCCACATTCCCTCATTGCCCAGTCAGGTTTCCAGGACCAATCTATGCAGGATGCAGCATTCGTTACAAGTTACATGTTACAATTATTTAACTTGTAACAATACTTATTTACCTATGGAAGGCCCCAAACACCTGTCTCGACACCTCTATATGTTTTCACATTGGTGGCAAAAGCAATCTGAACCATTACCAAATAGTAACAAGCAGGAGAGAAACCAGTCTCCCTTTCTTACTGTTCATTGTACCAGATGCAAACTAAGGGCACTCACTTCCCAGAACAGACTCATCTGTGTAGACATGATCTCGTTTATTAACCCAGAACTGTGAAAGGTGCTGTTAATTCCGTTTTTGCAGATGCTAGCACTCATGGATTGAGAGAATTGTGAAGATTTTCAACTAGATGAGGCTTTCAGTTGTTGGACTGACACAGAACAGAGGTAGCAAGAGAACTGACAGTTTCATCCATATCTACTGCTCAAGACATGTATCAGCTATTGTGCCAGGGATTTGTCTAGACACTGGGGAAAGGGCAGTGCACAGAACTGGAGAACGTCCATTTCTACACAGTATACATCCCAGAGAAGGAGAGATGCAGCAAACACAGTAATGCGTGGATACGTTGGACGCTGATAAGGACTCGTGAGAAGGGTTATTACCGTGAAGGTGTCAGTCTGTAACACATTTGGGTAGATACGGTGGGGAAATAAACCATGCGGCAGTTGAAATACAAGGCACTTTAAATGCAACCCCATTCCTACAGATTGCTCTCTTTTTTTTTTCCTCAAGTTTCTTCCCTCTCCCAGTCCCTACTGCGGTGGAGAAATTCTAAAAAAAATATGTATACATGGCAACCTTCCAGAGTAATTTAAAAATAGGAGCTCTCTGTTGTTTTAGTCCATGTTTCTGTAATGACTCACCACAGGCTGAGGAGACACCTCATACAACAAGCAGTTTCTCCTCACAGTTGTGTAGTAAGAAGACAAGATGATGATCAGGCTGGCTACTGAGCTCCTGAGGTTCCCTTCTGCTTCACACAAAGGAGGGGAGAAAAAAAGAGAAAAATGGAGGGGTGGGGATCTGAAGGAAGGAAGTCAGGAGGTCAGGAAGTCCTGGGTCTTCTATACAGCTGTGAAGGTAATCTTTTAGTTGGGTAATTCCTAAACTGTACAAAAAATTAGTTACTCGTATTGACGATATAATTCTTATATTCTGTAAACTTTTGTTCCTGGTAAGACTTCTCAAATACCTTGAAGGGAAATTTAATTCTGGTGAAGTCTCCATTTCTTAAACACATGACTTCCAATGATCTAAGATGCCTTTAGGGTACTATTTACAGTAAAGAATTATGGTATGTTAATATGTACTTTAATATCTTTAATACTTTAATTATCTTAAAAAGACAATTTAGTTCCTGACAGACTTTCAAACCATTATATATGTAAGGGTAAGTTTTCTGCATCTACTTTAAAATATTCCCAGAATGCCAGTTCTTAACTTGCCTAAAGGAGTAATTACTGCTCAAATGATTGTGTCTATGATACCTAGTGTAGAACTGTGACGTTTCACTTTCCTTCCATTTCCTTAAGACTACATATTAAGTATTGGAAGATCTCTCAGACTAACAAGATGGTTTATCAAGCAAAACCATGTGCAGCCTAGCCTGAAGACCTGAGTTCGAACCCTAGAGACTCTAATTTCACCTCATAGTGTGTATTATGGCACAAAATCCAGACATAATAAATAAGTGGAAAATTAAAAAAAAATTTAAAAGATTGATTATGCCACTAGTTCCAAACAATGATTCCCACACATTCAGTATCTCTTCTGAAGTTTTGTTCTCTTGTAGATTATCATCGACAAGAGTGGGCTGAAGGACATGATGTACCACTTTTAAGAGTTTGAGAAATAACTCAGTCATCAATATGAATAATGTTTCAATGGAAATGAATGTGGAATCTACATTAAATAAGCATCAACACTTTTCACAAAGACAGAGTTGGTACTCTGGTTTCCTCGAGGTCCTCAGGCTCAGTCTGGTTTGGCAAGGTTACTGGGTTGACAGAGGCCATTTCAGGGCATTTGTTTCCCAGAACTCCTTACTTACTTTAAGCTTCTAGATCTGAGAACCATGGCCCTTACAAAAACCACAGCAACTCCCACCTTGCTACTTTATTTGCCATCCCTTGGTCTAGGATGTCAAAGTTTCCATCTTTTGCATGATGGTTCCTCCTGCTCAGTACCACAACCTGATGAACTATAGTGAGAGAGGAAGCAACTCCCACTGAACTTCTCTTAATTTAAGACATAAAAAGTTCTTGTCTCTCAGGCAATGCGTAGTGGCATCTCACTAAAACATTTTAAGATATAAACATTATTTTATTGCTGTTGTCATATGGAGCCAGGACCACAGGTGTGTTAAGCACACACTGGACCACTGAACTCTGACACTCACCTCAACAAAAGGCTTCATGAAAGATCAGTAAGTAAGTAATATATATTGTTACTGCATTGATGCTGTTGCTACTATGTTGAAAGCAGTTGAAAAGCAGAAAAAGTTCTCTATTCACAGCTTATGAGGTAAAAGTCCAAACCCAAAGACACTGCACAGCAGCAGTTGGTAGTTTGCCAGAGACCTTATCCTGAGTAAATGGAGAAAGGCTTAAAAGCCTACCAAAGGTTGAATGATCTTGCAATATAAGAGTAAGAAAGACCATTTTCTGGTGTTTCCATGTGTCTCACGGCATCCTGAGTTTTTCATACATCTTACTCAATCTTTTCAACAACCCCAACAAAACAGTGGCCACTATTACTCCTATTTTTCAGATCTAGAAGCTAAAACTCAGAGATTAAGTTACTTCCCAGGGCAACCTTGAAAGTAATAGCATAGGAGTTTGAAGCCATATCTGTCTGGCCCCTTCTGGGTGGCAGCCAAATCCTAACACGAAGCACTCTCAAACTCAAAAGCAGTGGCGAAGGTTGTGCTGACCAAGATGGGCTCCACTCACCTGACCAAGACTTCTTCCTCTCACCCCAGTGTCTTTCTCAGCTTCAGTATGCTGACATCATGGGAATCTCTACTAGGCGTCACACATCAGAGAGACTCTGCCTGCATGTAAATACATTGTTATTAGTTTTCAAGCCCAGCCTAGGTACTCCATGAGAATGCTCTTGTAGCCCCAAATACTACTGTAAACCCTCAGGCATCTTGGGTCACTGCAGACTCCTGGAGCTCTCCTTGGAACAAGGACTATAGTATTGAAGACCCATCCAACCTGTCCCACTCTTTAGGCATACAACAAGATGCAGAATAGTAATGGAGCTTAGGTTGTTAACATGTACCACTGAGAAATAAAAACTGGAAAAACTCACCATGATTCCTAAGATTATCCACAGTGGGGAGAAGAGCTGGCCAGGTGCAGTCTGCAACAAAATAAATAAAGAAAAACAAAGCAAAAATTCCTCCAAACCCTGAAGTTCCTGAAAGATAATTGCTCAGACCCATAGCTCCATACTCACTAATCATTCATCTTTGAGAACCAAGGTCTGTGTGCTCTCCTCTGTACGGCTCTTTTGGAAAGATTCGAGCAACCCCTATTTCTTTTTCATGAGTGTCTCAGCAGTCCTTAGCCAGTTTGAAGTCTCCAAATCTCTATGGAGGTGCACATATGTGGATGAGTTCTTGACGAGGTCAGAAGTAGCTGTGGGACCAGTTTGACTCAGCGTTTCCTGTGAGGTTTAGACCTTTCCCCCCTGTAGAGTGCTGGTGGCATTGCACATTACATTGGTTAACACGGAGGAGCACCATTTTACATTTTGTTTTTGTTTTTAAAATTGTGATAAAATACATATTAAACTTGCCTTGTCAGACTATATTCTATGGTGTTAAGGATATCCTCATGGTTGTTCAGTTCTCTCCACTCTCATTTCCAGAACCTTTACTTCAGCTGTTGTCACAAACTGAAATTCGGTGCCCATCAGCACTGTCTCTCCACCTCGCCCTTTGCATTCTCTGGTGTCTACTTATTCTATTTTCTGTCTCAGAGTATGATGGTTTTATGTATCATTTGGAAGTGAAGTCAGACAATATTTGTTCTCTTAATTTTTTTCTTATAGGCTTATTTTACTTAGTAACTTTTTGCTTTTTGCTTTTTAGTATGTTATAGCATGCCTCAGAATACCCTTCTTTTTTTTTTTTTAAGGCTGAATAATGTTCACTAAATACACAGGCCACATCTTATCATCAGACATCTGTGTTGCCTTAGGACTCTTGTGTAAATGGATGCTGTGAAAAGGGAGACCGGACACAACTGTTCCTTCACATAGAATTATTGAATCATCAGGTGTTTCATGTTTACTTAACTATTTGCTTAGCAGAACTGCCATGCTGGCCTCCACCAGCATCTTGGAGCACTTTGGCAGTGCCTTACTTCCAGGTCCAGATCAGTTACTCTGTCCCTGAAATTAGGTGGAGTGGCAAAATGATAGGAAGAGAGTAATTCTAGTTGTTGACTTGCAAGAACAAGAGAAGCGGCTGTCTATTGAAGTGAGTCCTTCAAACAGGTATTAGTGAGCATCCAGTCATGATGACAAGCTCACCGAGGAAAATCAACTTACAGTAGAAGAACTTCATTATGGTTTATAGAGGTGTCCGTACATGGTCACGTCACCCTGTCACCTGGGGCCTTTGGTGAAGGAGAACATTGTGTCACGGAACAAATTATGTAGCAAAGTTATTCACTTTGTGGTACCTGTGAAGCAGGGGGAGGAGGGGAAAGGAGGGGAGGGCCCATGAAGCAGGAGGGGGGAGGAGGAGAGGGGAGGGGAGAGAAGGCAGGGAGGAGGAAAATGGGAGAAAAGGTATCAGAGGAAGGGGATAGAGACAAATACATCTTTCAAGGGCAGGCAAACACTCATAAATATGAAATAAAATACATTTTTATATACACTCAGTGAATAAGGAATTGATAAAGGAAAGAAAGGAAAAAAAGAAAGTCTGTAAATCTTTATTTCTCACTAAATAAGTACTTTCCCATTTTGTTTTGGTTTTGGAGAGAGAGAGAGAGAGAGAGAGAGAGAGAGAGAGAGAGAGAGAGAGAGAGAGGGTTGTGTTTATGGTCAAGCACACACCAGGGTGAATAAGCAAGAAGGCCAGAGGTTCATATCAGGTGTCTTCCTAAATCACTCTCCACCTTATATCTTAGAACAGAGTCTTTCATTGAACCTGCTGCTGGCTGGTCAGCGAGCTCTGGTGATCTGTTTGTCTCTGGACGCCCAGCACTGGGCTGCCACACACCCAGATTTTACATGGGTGCTGAGGATCCAAACTCAGGTCCTCATGCCCGTGCAGCAAGCGCTTTGCCCACGGAGTCATCTCTCCAACCCGATTCTTTGTTTTCTTTTATGGCTTAGGGTCTAGCTTGTAGCCCTGGGTTTTCTCAGACTTACAACCTTCCGCTTCAGTTTCCTGAGCTCTAGAATTTCGGGGGTGTGCTCCATGTCTGGCTGCCCAGCTCCAGCAGTTTATTCTTGTTTGTGATGCTGGGGATGGAACCAAGGTCATGTGTAAGGTAGGCATGTCCGTCCGCAGCATTTAGTTACACCCAAGATCGTACACTTGTCCCTACAGCTTAGCTACGCAACACCTGCTATAGCTATCTTTATAATTGTAGTCAGGAGTTGCTGTGCATCTGAGGTTGAATTACAGAGGTAGGGCATGTGATAAACATCTTGTCAGACACTTCGGCTCAAGGATTTCCCCTAAGATTACCTAGTTTGCATGGAAGCCACATGTCATTGTCTTCACTGGAGGTGGAAAAAACCCCAGTACACACTGACTCATGCTTAGGAGGAGTGTTTTTGACATTCCAGTTTATATTCACTTAGGAGAGCCAGTTCTTAACTGCAAAGGATTTTGTGTGATAGTTAAAAGCAACCAATACTAAAAATTGAGTTCAGATACTTGATATCCAAATAAATGGTCTTAAAGCCAAAAATTGTAAATATTTAAACTCTTTACTTACTGATCACTCTACTGTGTACTCACCACGGGTGTGCCCTAGACAGCCTTTCTGTCTACTGTATTAGCACAGTAAAAGCACTGTGTTAGGACACTCATGTCCATCTCTGTCCAATTGCACCTTCAATGATGTCACATTAATACCTTGAAATTGACCATGAAAGGGAAAGGCGCTCTCTCTCTCTCTCTCTCTCTCTCTCTCTCTCTCTCTTTCTCTGTGTCTGTCTGTCTATCTGTCTAGATCACAAAATTGGCAAACACCAATCAGAAAATCAGAACTTTATTTATTGTTTTATTAAATTTCTACATTCTGCATAAATATTGAAGAGAACGTTAATGACTTTTCAAAGCTTTTCCCTCTTTAGAATCAGTTGTCAGGCATTTATCAAGACACTGTCTCATCTGTTACTTATATCTGCCATGGAAAAGGGAAGACACCTAGGTTTAGCAGCACACTTCTATAATCCTGGTAGAGGGGAGGTTGAAGCAAGAGGGTCATCCTCAATTACATAATGAGTTCAAGGTACATAAGACTCTGCCTCAAATTCAACACAAAGCCTGGTAAATAGCTCAGGTGATAAAGGCACTTGGCATACAAGCCTAAGGATCTGAGTTCAAACCCCAGAATGCAAATAAAAGTAAAGGGGAAAGCCAACCCACAAAGTTGAGCCCACACACACCATGCTGTGTCACCCACCACCCCCACATATACACAAATAAATAGATACATAGTAACAAAAATATAGCATTTCTATAACTTAGTGGGTCACTTTTTGTACAGTTACACTGTCAGAGGTCCCATGGGACCTATTGACTTTTGGTTACATTGTTCAGGGTTTACATTATGTTCTATATAAATCCTCACACCTAGCCAACTCCAACACCACACACTCTGGCAATTTATCATAACACTTCTTAGCTTTTCGCTTCATTTGGGTCATTTTTCTATGTAGATATATTGGGGATAACATCACACGCTCAAATAACTGTTTACCAAGAAATTTAATATACTTAAAATTATCAAATAAATGGTCACCACCCTCAAATGACCTTCTGCCATCTTAGACTAGCATCCTAGTCAGTGTTCTATTGCTGCGAAGAGACATCATGACCATGGCAACTCTTATAAAGGGAAGCATTTAATTGGGACAGGCTTACAATTTCAAAGGTTTAGTCCATTGTCATGTGGGGGGCATGGCAGCACAGGTAGACTTGGTAGCTGAGAATTCTATATTCAGATTCATAGACAGCAGAAGAGACAGCCACGGGACCTGGGCTGAGCTTCAAAAAACCCAAAGCCCACCCCTGTAATACACTTTCTCCATCAACGCCACACCTACTCCAAGACTCCACTTCCTAATCCCTCTAAATTAGCACCACTTGTTGATGACCAGGCATTCAAATATATAAGCCTAAAGGGGTCATTCTTATTCAAACCGCCACATCTACTCCTGGCCCCCATAGGCTTGTTGCCATATCACAGTGCAAAAATGCATACTGTTCAACTTCAAAAGTCTTATCGTTTATAACAGTCTCAACACTGTTTAAAAGTCCAAAGTCTCGACTGAGACACAGGACAATCTCTTAACCGTAATACCCTGTAAAATCAAGATGAAAAGGCAGATCATATACTTCTAACATACAATATCACAGGATATGCATTACCATTCCAGAAGGGAGGAAAGGGAGTGTAGTGAGGAAATACTGGACCAAAGCAAGAAAAAAACAAAAGCAAACAAACAGCAGGGCAAATTCCAAACTCTGCATCTCTATGTCTGATGTCAAACGCTCTTCAGATCTCCAGCTCCTTTCAGCTTTCTTGACTGCAGGGTTTCTCTGTGTAGCTCTGGGTGTCCTGGAACTCACTCTGTAGACCAGGCTGGCCTCGAACTCAGAAATCCACCTGCCTCTGCCTCCCAAGTGCTGGGATTAAAGGTGTGCACCACCATCACCCGGCACACTTCTTTCTTTTTGGGTTATTTCCACACTATTTTCTGCTTTCCTCGGCAGATATTCCATGTCTGTGGCATCTCCAACATCTTGGGGTCTCCAACAAAATCCAGACTTCACTTTCGTAGCTTCATGCAATAGCCTCTGTGAACCTCCATTTGAGCTCTCCTGACACAGGCCTGGTCTCAGTGGCTTTCTTTAGTCACTGAGGTAGATTCGATAACTCTGTTCTTGTATCCTTGACTCTAAAGCCAGAACCACGTGGCTGAAGCTGTCAAGTTCTACTGCTTGATGGGGCTGGAACATGGTCCCCTCGTTCAGTTATATCTTTATCAGCTTCCTGGTTTTGATGGTTTCCTTTACTGTTTTAATCTTTTTTTTTTTTTTTTTTTTTTTTTTTTTTTTTTTTTTTTTCGTTTTTTGAGACAGGGTTTCTCTATGTAGCCCTGTCTGTCCTGGAACTCACTCTGTAGACCAGGCTGGCCTCAAACTCAGAAATCCACCTGCCTCTGCCTCCCAAGTGCTGGGATTAAAGGCGTGCACCACCACTGCCTGGCACTGTGTGACTTTTAAACTGATTGGTTCTTCTTTAATTCCTTTCCACAAGTTGGAAGCTTAGCTGGGCGGGGTCTTGCCCTGAAGTTACCACTCCCTTAGTGTCTGTCAGTTAGTATCAGGTTTTTCTTTAATCTGTTTCTTCAACATCCTTGAACATAGGACTTAGCTCCATTACATTTCCTGGTGCCCCTTTTGTCTTTAAACAGTATACTTTGCATTTTTCCTTGCTCAGCTTGCTCCTTTTCATCAAGATCTGCCCACTAATAACCACATAATACAGTCAATACCAGGCTGTTTTGAAATCTCCTCTGTCAATGCCATTAATCCAAAATTCTTCAATTTAGCCTGAGCAGACTTTTCAGACAAGGGCCAACATCAACCACTTTCTTCACTAAAACATATGCATTCTTCTCTGAAACCTCCTGAGCCAGGCTGTCAAATCTTACATTCCTCTCAGCACCACCATCTCCCATGCTTCTACTGGAATGGCCCATCAAGGCCAGAATTCAACTGCTTTCCTAATCCACAGTCCCAAAGTCCACATTCTACCAAGAAACATGGTCAAGAATGACACAGCAAAACCCAAGTCCCTGGTACCACCTTCTGTCTTAATCAAAGTTCTATTGCTGTGAAGAGACACCATGACAATGGCTGTTGGGTATTAGTTCCAATGCTTTGAATTAATCTAGCCCCCAACATCTGGAATCTGTGTCCAAACACTGAAGGTCCTTGTCCCGAATTGGTTTTTGTTCGACCAATGGCCAATGGCTGGGCAGGTAGACTAAGGCAGGACCTTTAGATTTGCTCGGGCTAGGAACTGGGAGAAGGAAGAGAGAGAATCGCCGTGACTCGGGGATCCTTTTCTGCCTACTGGGTTGCCTTGTCCAGTCTTGACATGAACATTTGTGCCTAGTATTATTGTAACTTATTATGCTATAGTTCAGATACTGTCCCTTGGAGATCTGCTCTTTTCTGAAGGAAAATAGAGGAGGAATGAATCTAGGAGAGAGGATAGGTGGAGCTAACTGGAGGCATTGGAAGGGATGATTGGCAGGGAGAATGTGAATGGGCCAGATTTATAACTTCCTTCTCCACCCCATTTTATTTATTTGCTGATTGGAAATTTTCCATGTACAGAAAAGTGTAGAAACAAACCCAACACTGAACTGCAATCAGGGCAAGCCTGTGATAACATTTTTGCATATTTCAGCAGTTCTGTATGTTGAGCTTAATGCCATATCTGTATAAGCATTCTTCTCTGCTAATAAAATGCCTCCTCTATGCTTTAAAAATTATGGTAAAAGTACACAATGCAAAATCTCCATCTCAACTCCTAACATCTTATTATATTTATTTATTTTGTGCAGATACACACGTGTGCCATGGCATGCATTTGGAGGCTGGGGGCAACTTGTGAGTCACTTATTACTTTATAATATGTGGCTCCCAGGGACTGAACTGAAGTTGTCAGGTTTGGCAGTGAGCACCTTAACCCACTGAGCCTTCCTGCCAGCCTGTTAACTCTAATATTTTAAATGGCTACACAGTGTGTCCTTAAATGAACACAATGTATTTGTAACCTCTCTGGAAAGCTGGAGTGTTTAAGTTTATCAAACTTGTGAAGAAATACTTGTTCATGTCTTAACTTATTTCTCTGGGATAGATTCCTAGAGGCGTGATTACTAGATAAGGAACATGAGTATTTCACAGGTCTCAACATATCATCAAGTGACTGTCCCCTTATTGTCACTGCATAAAACAGCCATTTCTGCTGCTCCTCCCAGTGTGACAATCTATAAAATGGAATTGTGTCAGCCTAAGTTGGTGAAGGTCCCACAAGCGAGTGGACCCATGTGTCATTAGTGCCACAGCCCAGCCTGTTCCTGCTCTGCCTCAGGAAATAGCTCAGCTACAGGGAAGGGGAGGGCCCACTCCATAGACCAACAGTAAGTCAGCTTCTCCTTTGCCTGGAGGCTAGAGAATCCAGCCTCTTCCAGGTGAGAGGCTTCCCAAAGAAAGAGCAGATGTGGTTGCTCCTGCTGGTAGTCCCAGTTCTTAGGAGGCTGAGGCTGGAGGATTGCCTGCTAAGTGTCTATGGCACTCTACAAATAGGCATATTTATGCCTAGGTGAAATAGAAGGATCCATACATCTCATACCTCAGTTTTAGGAACTAGAATTGGAAAGTCTACTCTATGGTTGCTGCACTTTGGGGAGCATGTTTGAGTTCATATCTGGAGGTATAGAGATGTTGGCTAGCTACCTTAAGAATGCATTTTAAAAAACCTATAATATAAATAATGAAATCAGCTTAGAAAGTTTAAGTAGCTTCTCTAAGATCATCACAAATGAATGTAGAAGCTAGGAATTGAAACCCAAACTGGCTTCAGAGACTGCATCTATTTATTTCTTACTTTTCTCCTCCTCCTCCTCCTCCTCTACTTCCTCCTCCTCCTCCTCCTCCTCCTCCTCCTCCTCTGCTGCCTCTGCTCCTTCTTTTGTTTTGTTTTGTTTTGTTTTGTTTTGTTTTGTTTTGTTTTGTTTTTTGTTTTTGAGACAGGGGTTCTCTGTATAGCTCTGGCTGTCCTGGAACTTACCCATTAGACCAGGTTGATCTTGAACTCACAGACTTGCCTTTGCTTTCCTAGTGCTGAGATTAAAGGCATGTGCCTCCACACTCAGCTTGGAATTCAGCCGAAGATGCCACAAATGCAGTTGCAGTCTCTTTGCAACCTCCTGCAGCTGCTCATGCATTTAGCTGTGCATACACAGGACTGATCTGATGTCTCAAAATCCTGACTTTGTTGGGTAATCTCTAAGAGGCTCTGGGTTCCTTACTGAAACCATCCTTTAGACTTATGAGGTATCGGGGTTCTGAACTGCATCAACCAACAGATTACACCTCTGAACCTCAGTATTTCAGAGTGGGGCCCTTCTCCAAAATGGGAGCATTTCAGGTGTAGTTAAGATATTAGACAGAGGCCATACCGTAGAAGTCTGTATGAAAATGGGAAATTAGCATACAGAAACAGACATACAAATGGTGAAATGCAGATGTGCAGATATACAGACAAGGTGAAAAGCACAGGGAGCAAACAGCCAAACTCAAATCAAGAGGAAGCAGGGAGCAGGTCCTTCCCTCTCTGTCCTCACAGGAGCCAAGCCTGATTACACCATGATTGTGAACATTCGGGCCCAGAACAGGAAGCCAACAAACTTCAATGCTTCAGTCTGTGCAAAAGTGGTCTCTGTACAGAAATCCCCGAAGCTATTATAAAATTGCTTGCTAAGGAGTCGAAACTGGATTGTGCAATCTAGAACTGTAATTTGGGAAGTGTAGCAGACCTGGAGGAAGTGGAAGAAGCCAGTTAGAAGGACTGTTGAAACTCCATTTCAGAATGCCAGTTTCCGCACCTCATGGTTTGTCGTCACTTCCTACTGAGTTCCGTACACATTAAGTTGTGTTTCATGAGTCCCCAGTTCAATAGTCTCAGTAGTCTAGTTAAGACCATTGACAATATGCTCCCCCTTTCCTTTCTCTTCCTCTTCCTCCTTGATAGTTAGATCCTAGATAGGATCTAACTATATAGCCCAGGCTGGCCTGGAAGTCAGGAACCTCCTACCTCAATCTAGAAGTTGCTGGGGTTGCAGGTATGCACCAGCATGGCTGACTGCAATACGGTTTTCTTTAATTGTTGACAGCCATATAACAGTCTCATATGTCATAATCCTCATATCCAATCATGCTGGGGCACTATCTCCAGAATAAATATGTGCATCCAGCCTTTGCTCTCTTTATTATAATGGACTTTCTGTTCCTCATTACATATTGAGGCTTCCTTCAAGACTCAATGAAAAACCTAACCTATAGTTTCTGAGTTTTTTGTTCTGTTTTGTTTTTTGTTTGTTTTGAGGCAGGGTCTCTCTACAGAGCCCTGGCTGTCCTGCAACTTGCTATGTAGACCAGTATGGTCTTGAACTCATAGAGATCCACCTACCTCTGCCACCCAGGTGCTAAGATTAACTACCTATTATTTCTAAGATGGCACATTAAATAATTGCTGGACTTCACTATATGTTCTTACTTCATTACTCTTTCTATATCTCGAGACATACAGCCCTCTCTGATTCCCTGACAGTTTCTTGGAACAATGAATTGACAGTATATGCAGTCCCTACAATCCTGCCATTAAGTGGAAACTGAGATGAGAGCTTTATATGCAGGCAATTTACGTGGAAAAGTAACATCCGGGCCTAAGAATGAAGGGATTCATGGTGAACTCAGAAAGAATAATTGGGAAGTCAACCCAAAGTGGAGTTGGAGTTTTCTACTGTTGACCAGGCACACAGAAATTCACACATCTGCACGAGGAAAGGGTTTCTCCTGATTCTGTGGTAAATTCAGTGAATGTGGTTATAGCAAAGGAACAAATGGATCCCTGAAATTGATGGTTTGGGAGCTGGAGAGATGGCTCAGCAATTAAGAGCACTGGCTACTCTTGCAGAGGACTCAGGTTCAATTCCCTGCACCCACATGGCAGATAACAGTTGTCCATGACTTCAATTCCAATGACTCTAATGCCCTCTGCTAGCCTCTGAAAGCACAAGCATACATGTGATGTACAGACATACATGCAGGCAAGATACCTGTAAACATAAAACAATAAAATTTTTAAAGAATGCCAATGCTCAGGAGGGAGACACAGGTGGATCTTTGTGAGTCTAAGGACAGCCTGCTCTATAGAGCAAGTTCCAGGACAGTGAAGACTACACAAAGAAATCCTGTCTGGAAAAATAAAAAAAATAAAATAAAAAAAGAAAAAAAAGAAATGAATGATTTCAACCCAAATTATAGTATCCTGATAATTATTATTAGCAAACACTAGAGGCAAACTCCAGGTAAAAAGAACAAATTCCCACATCATAAAGTCAGATTTATTTTTAGGTTCTTGTTGATATGAAGGATGCCATTGTTAGAACTCCACGGAGCAGCAGCACTGATGAGATGGACATTCTTATTGCTGTGTGTAACTCATTGCTTCTGCCTGGCTACTCAGCTTAACATTAATGGATGCTCTTAGGTTTGCCCAGAAGAGCCCATGCTTGTTCTTCTCTGTGGGCCACTCCAAATAGGTCCTTC
>CM052712.1:52397710-52413567 GCA_028551405.1 Uromys caudimaculatus
CATCTCTCTCTAGGTTTGGTAGCAATTCATTCTTCACCCAGGCAGAATCATGCCCACTGTATGAGACAAAAGCATGGAACTGGAGATTTCTCTGGAGTTCCTCTAAGGGAATGTTCCTGGCCCTGTGCCTGGTCTGTGTCCACTGACACAGCATTCTGAGATACCAGGGCAGATCAAAGTAGAGACAGAGGAAAGCCCCAGTGGCAGCCAGCAGCAGCATAGTGACCCCGATGGTGACAGTCAGCAGAATGGTATCACAGGACAGTGGAGATATGTGGAAGTCCTGCAGTGGGGTTCCCTTAGTGCTCTCTGGGTAGTCACACCTGTAAGAGTCAGGCCAGCCCTCCACCACTTCTCTTGATACCTGGCCAATGTTTTTGACAAAGTCCCTCAGCTCACATGTGCATCGGAATGGGTTGTTGCCTGCTGTTAGGGATCTAATATGCTGACAGCTCTGGAAGAAATCCTCAGAGGGGTGGGAGACTGAGTTGTGGTCAATGACCAGCACAGAAAGGCTGCTGAAGGCCCCGCATCCAGGAAGGTCAGTTAAAGAATTGGATGCTACATTGAGTTCCTGCAAAGCTTGCAGGTGGGTGACATCTTTAGGGATGCTCATTATCCTGTTGTTGTGAAGGTCAAGGACCTTGACCTTGGGAGGTAAGCATCTGAAAACAGAGCCTGTAAGCATATTTGAAGACAAATTTAAAACTAACAAACTCTGGGTCCAGGAGCATGGACTACCCCCATCACTGTACCTTAGAGAATTCCTGCTAATGTCTAGTTTTTGTAGGGATGTCATCTCCACAGACATAAGAATTATATTTTCAAGGTTTTTTAACTGATTCTTTTGTAAACTAAGTGTTTTCAATCCAATTAAGTTTCTACAATCTTTAAAAACCATGTCTGTTAAAAGGTTATCTGTAAAGTCCAAATACAGAAATGGGCTAACTCGGGACGGGCAAAGCATGTGGACCATGTGTGTTCCAGATATTGTAAAGTTTTGGATGTTCATATTGGAAAAGATACTGTATATGTAACTTTGGGGGAAGCTGAACACATCAGTGACGACTTGATGTATCGACAAAGCCTTCAGAGAAGTGTCAGAATAACTGAACCTTCTGAAGTCGAGTTGACCTTGTAGCTGCACATTTGAAATTGAGAAATACTTGACTGGCGTATGCCAAACCAACTGGAGGATATTGATGAAGGAATTCCACGTTGTTTCCATGTTGTTCAGGATAAGATCTGAGAGCTTCATATTCTTTCTAAGCTTTGACAAAGCACGTAAAAAATAAGAGCAGTCCTTGTCTTCAAGCACACACTTGATGTTAGACAGTTCCAAACTGATCGTAGTGCTGATGGACACATCCAGAAGAAAACGGAACTCTCTTTTTGAAGGGAAAACAACATGCAGAGCCTCAGTGCTAATGTGCTGAAGACACTTGGGGTCTTCTTTTTCCCCATAAGCATCTCCTAACACCAGCAAAACCTTCCTGATGTTCAAATGAGCAATCAGCTGCACACTCGAACTTTGTACCTGAGAGCCGCTCAACCCCAGAAACTGTAGTTGGGACATGTTGCCAAACTCTTTGCATATGGGCAGAGCATCAAACGCATTAAAGGAGAGGTCTAAATGTTTGAGGTTGGCTGTTGGGTGGCAAGAGATCACCCTTAACTCATTGTGGGACAAATCCAAGTACTCTAGTTCCATGTTGAATTTGAAAACACTGATATTAAGATACTGGAGTCTGTTGTAGCACATTATCAAGACTCGCAGCTTGGACAATAAGAGGATGTCAGAAATCTGAAGCTCAGATATATTGTTTTGTGATATATCTAAAGTAGTTGTTTGCAAGGGTAGGTCCTTGGGCACTCTGGTAAGGTTTGCATTTGGCCTCTTAATGATAAACTCGCTTTCGTCAGCTAATTGGATTTTGATAAGTGTCAGTCCTGAGACAATGATACAATAGAAAATGAAGGAATTTGTTTTAGTCATTGTATGGCAAGAGACATTCCTGAGGTTGCTACTATTCTTTAGAGCATCTCCACATGGATATAGGTCCTGGAAAAAAAATTCACATTACATGATTATATTAAATTAGGCATTAAATTTTTTCTTATTAGAGATTTATGAAATGAAGGCTACATTCTTTAGAGTTATACAATCCAAATTCAGGAAGATTGATAAATTAGATGCATGGTGGATTGATAAACAATAGATAATATAAACTCCATCAAACAGATAGGTAGGTAGATAGATGATAGATAGATAGATAGATAGATAGATAGATAGATAGATAGATAGATAGGGATAGAGAAATGGATATGGATTAGATATAGATGTAGATATAGATAGATGATTAGATAAAGATGTGTGTGTGTGTGTGTGTGTGTGTGTGTGTGTGTGTGCCACAGTGCTTATGTGGAGGACCCAGGGATTGAACCCAAATTCTCAGGTTTGGCAGCATGTGCCTTTACCCATGCAGTCATCTTGCTAGCCCCAAACAACTTTTGATATGGCAGGAACTGGAGGAGGCTTCAGAGACACTACAGCCTGGCCAATACCTGGTTTTGTACTTTCAGCCTCCAGAATAAATTGCCATTGTTTTAAGCCACTAAATTCATGATGATTTATTGTAGGAGTTGTAGGGTTGGAACACCGATGGTCCATGGAAACTCCTCATCCTGGATAATTTAATGTTAACTTGATACAAGCTAGAGTTATCTGAAAGGAGGAAATCTCAATTGAGAAAATGCCTCCCTAAGAGCCAGCTGTAGGACATTTATGAATTAGTGATTGATGGAAGAGGGCCCAGTTCATTGCAGGTGGTGCCATTCCTGGGCTGGTGGTCCTGGGTTCTATAAGAAAGCAAGATGAGCAAGCCAGAAGCAAGCCAGTAAGCAGCACCCTGCCATAGCCTCTGCATCAGCTCCTGCCTCCAGGTCCCTGACCTGTTTGAGTTCCTGTTCTGACTTCCTTCAATGATGGGCTATAGTATGGAAGTGCAAGACAAATAAATTCTTTCCTCCCCAAGCTTCTTTGTCATGGTGTTTTATTACACCAATAGTAACCCTAACTTAGACACTCCCCTGGTTCTGACCCTCTCACAGTCATTCAGAAGCCAGCTGATACTCACCTCATTCCCTTTTACGCTTTGATGTGAGAAGTTCAGGTGTCCCACAACTTTTTAAAGAGACCCCTGGGTCATTGTGTCATGATCTCCATGCTATTACTTGTTGTCACCTACACAGGTTTTGGGGACTAATTTTGGTCTTACTCAAAATCTGATAAAGATTGCAATAAACAGTCTTTCTTTCATTCACTCATTCATTTATCCATTATTTAACCAAAGAATATACGTTACTCATCCACTAGACGTGTTTTAAACACAGAACATAGGGCCTAGACAGAAGACAAAGTCTGACTCTTAAGCCAAAGACCTGTTAATAAATAACTAATTTTAATTCCATGGACTGGTTAAGTGTAATCTAGAGAAACGAATCGGTGTAACAATAATCACTGAGGCAATGCTGAGTAATTTGTTTTGATTGATTCACTAGAGAAAGCCTTTCTGAGATGGACACAGAGATGAATCCAAAGAGCCAAAGGAAAAGCCAGTCTTGAAAAAAAAAAAGGCAAATACAAAGTCTTGAGATGGAACTGAGGTGAGCTAGTCTGAGGAACAGGGAAGTCAGGGATAGCCTGGAATAAAGCAAATACAAGAGACTTAGGATCAAGATCACTCAAGGCCTTATGGGTCATGGCAAGGATTTAGGGTTAGATTCCATATTGGTCACTTTTCTCTGCTGTGATAAAAGCAACATGAGGAAGAATGGGTTTATTTAGTTTTTGGTTTCAGGGGGACAGAGTCCATTATGGTGTAGAAAGCATGGCTGCTGGAGCAGGAAACTGGATTTTCATCCATACACAGGAGGGAGGGAGGGAGAGAGAGAGAGAGAGAGACAGAGAGACAGAGAGACAGAGACACACAGAGAGAGACAGAGAAAGAGACAGAGACAGAGACAGAGAGGGAGAGAGAGGGCTATAAATCTCTAAAACCCACCCACACAGTGACACATACTTCTTCCACAAGGTTCCACCTCCTAAAGATGCCATAGCCTCCCCAACTGGGACTAAATGGTCAAATACATGAGCCTGTGAGGGCATTTGTCATTCAAACCACAACAGATCCTAAGAGTACAAAGATATTGAGTTATAATGATGCATGCATGCATCCATCCATCCACCCACCCATCCATCCATCTATCTACCCATCCATCCATCCACCCATCCATTCATCCATCCATCCATCCACCCATTCATCCATCCACCCACCCATCCATCCATCCACCCATCCATTCATCCAGCCATCCATTCATCCACCCATCCATTCATCCACCCATCCATTCATCCACCCATCCATTCATCCACCCATCCATTCATCCACCCATCCATCCATCCATCCATCCATCCATCCATCCATCCACCCACCCATCCATCCATCCATTCATCCATCCATCCACCCATCCATTCATCCATCCATCCATTCATCCATCCATCCATCCATCCACCTATCCATTCATCCACCCATCCACCCATCCATTCATCCATCCATCCACCCATCCATTCATCCATCCATCCATTTATCCAGCCAATATTGGAGGGATTTAAGGATGGAAAAGCTTCAGAAAATCTCTTTTCATTCATTCATTCATTCATTCATTCATTCATTCATCAAATGGATATTTCCCCCCTCTCAAGTGTGGACATTGTTTGGGGTTGTTTCCATTGCACTGGTTATCCACCCATACGACCTCAGATGCTGTCCTGTTGTCACCTGTCCAGTGGCGTATGAGAACAAAGGCAGCTGTGCAGAGATGAACCTTAGAGGTGCTTTAAACATAGGCTGCACAGCTATGCAGTTGTGTCCGTGAATTTTAAAACTCCCTAGAATGCCACTAGAAAAACAAGACATCAGGGCTGTCAAAGAGCCAGATTCCTGCCCACATGTCCCTCACTATATATCAGATGACATAGACAGATCTGAAGAATTCACTTCTCAGAAATAAACCTGTGCTATAGAAGTTCCAGGCTACACATGCTGACCTCTCTGCTTTCCAGAACCCTCCATGGACTTACGTTTCTCTAGGGGCATCCACGCTTGCCCTTGTTCGCCTGAGTTCTTCACCAGCTGCATTCACAAGCACTCTGAGCAAGAAAGGTGGCAGAGCATCAAGATTCATGGGAAAAGCAAGGTCAGCCTTTTTCATGGCATCGATTGCCCTTGGAAAGGCCTAGGAATGTTCCAATTACCCTAGCCCAGCACCCCAAAGAGCTACTCACACAAGGAGCCATATTTAAATGGGTGTTATGGGACTGCATGGGCCCCCTGAAATGTTTGAATTTGAATCTTCAAGGGGGTGAGATTGGGACACAGGCCCCTGGGAGGGTAGAGGTCATAGAGACAGAAGTCTCAAGAATGGGATAAAGGTCCCTACAGAAAGGACTTCATAGGGTTCCCCGCCTGTTTCTTCCAAGAAGACATGAGATGTTGGCCATCCACAATAAGAGATCTTTTGCCAGGTTCCAAACATGGGGCTTTTAGCACAACATTGATTTCCAGCTTTCAGCACTACTAGGATACATTTCTCTTGCTTTGGAGGGTGTGTGTGTGTGTGTGTGTGTGTGTGTGTGTGTGTGTGTGTGTGAGTGTGTAGTTCCAGGGATCAAACTCAAGACCCAGCACATGCCAGGCAAGCTCTCTATCACGAGCTACATGCCTAGTACCCGGATCCTGTCATTTAAAAGACTATTGTTCTTAAGGCAGCCCAACCTTAAGAAGACAATGAGAATCAAAGTAATACCCAGTTACCTCCTGGGTAATTCCTGGATACTGGCCAGGGCTCAGTACCCCAGGACAGAACTGCATGTTATTATCAGGACAGGGTAAACCTACTTGGGCTTAAGACTTGGGCTTCTCTAGTTGTTTCCACATGTGCATCTCAATCAGAGACTTTCCCCAAAGTCAAGCCCAGACTTCGATGAGGCAGTAGTCAGCCCTGTTGGGCATAAAATGTGGAGAGGTCTCCATGAGCAAGACCCTTCACGGCAGCAACCTCAAAGGGTTAGAGTCTACCTATGGCCAGGTATGCAATGAGACAGCCTGAACCCAAGCATGGGAACAGTGAGCCTCAGCTCTGCACTTACCTAAATCAGTTACCTCCAGAGCCCTTTTACTTCAAGTCATCAGTTGGAGGTTACCGGTTAATAAAACTACTTCTCAGTAGTATAATTAAGATATCAAGAGCTGGAGAGATGGCTCAGCGGTTAGGAGCACTGACTGCTCAGAGGTCCTGAGTTCAATTCCTAGCAATCACATGGTGGTTCACAACCATTTGAAATGGGATCTGATGCCCTCTTCTGGTGTGTCTGAAGGCAGCTACAGTGTACTCATATACATTAAATAAATAATAAATAATTTAAAAAATAATTTTAAAAAAAGAAATAAAAATATTAGGGCTGGTGAGATGTCTTAGCAGGTAAAGGCAGTTGCTGCCAGCTCTGACAACCTAGGGTACACACAGTAGAAGGAGAGAAACAGCTTTCATGAACTGTGCTCTGACCGCCACATATACACATGCAAACACACACACTCAAAAATAAGGAACTATTTTTTTTTTTAAAGAAATCAAAGTATTTTATATATATACATATATATATATATGTATGTATGTATATATATAATCTTTATATAAAGAAATGAATTTTAGATGTTTGTAGAATCTCTAAATTGTAGATAACAAACTCGCTAAAGTCACTAAAAATCAATGTCTAAATTTTCTAGTCCAAACAAAAAGAAACTCTTGTTGTTACTATTTCTTCTGTTTTTGTTGTTGTTGTTTCTTTTTGTTTTCTTTTTGGTTTTTTTTTAGACACCCTCTCAATATGTAACCCCAGCTATCCTGTAATTCAATTTGTAGCCATGTAGACCAGGGTGGTTTTAAACTTGCAATGACCCTCCTGCCTCAGCTTCTAGAATGTTAAGATGACAGGTGTGTAGCACCATGCCTGCCAAAGTATTGTTGATCAAAGTCTTACTGATAAGTCACTGACCCCCATCTATTTCAGACCCCCAAACCACTTTAACATGAACAAAAAGGATGATTTGTTAATCAAACGAAAGGGAAAATTGAAAGGAAACTTTAAAAGCATGAAAAAAACTTTAGATATATTTATGTCTGTTTTTTATGATCCAGGACAAACTTAGCAGCCACCAAATGACACAAGGAAGTGACATGTTTGCTTTACCTCTGCTCAGAAACTCTGGGGACACCAAATCAGGGTTTGGCTGGTTTTAAGTGGCTACACCTACACAATGAATGTCACTCATTAAGTTCAGTTCTGCAAGCATGCGTGAAGAGCTTTCTCTGTGCCAGAGTAACTATTAACCGCCCTGGAAGGCTGGACAGAGGGCAAGACCATTTCTGCTTGGCTTCCTGTGTGGCTGGGGAAACTTCTGCACTGATCAACTTGGATGTGGCTTGGAGTCCATTTTCAAAACCTACAATTCTACCTTGACTTCCAGCTCCCCAGAACAGTGTCAATAGTCTGAGGAAACAGACAAGAATATCTAGTAAGAATAACCCAGAATAAGAATGAAAATAAGCCTCTCCATTTAAACCAAGGAGCTGTGCATCACAGTGCTTCTCCAGGAGAAATGAACTATTCTGTAGGTCTCCTTCCATTGGCATAATGACATGCCCGAGACAGACTGCTTGATAAAGAAAAGAAGTTCATTTTACTTACAGTTCTGCTCCACAGTTAAGGGGTCAGTCACGTCCTGCGGTGACCTTGACAGCAGAATCCCAGCACAGCACATGTCAAGAGATGGGGACATATGTATGCATTCCGGTTTCACCTGCTTCTATTAAGCTACCAGTATTTGTTCATGGGCTTCTGCTCTGATGATCTGATAGAATCCAATCCTAGTTTCCTCCAAAGGACCACCTCCGAATGCCATAGTCAGACTGAGCTCTGCTCTCTTCATCCTCAGAGAAGGTATCCAACACACGGGCTCTTGGTAGACACACTCAAGTGTGTGCGGGTCACAGCATGTCCCATCTTCCTGAACATTTCCCTGAGAGGAATATGGATAGGGGAGAAGAAGAGGTTAGGAAGGCCATCTAAAATCAAAACAGCCGTGTCCAAAAACACCTTTACAAAGTACTCATTGCTTTACACACACACACACACACACACACACACACACACACACACACACACACACACACACGGTCTTGAAAACAATCACATGAAGGGAAGCTTTTCTCTGATTTAGGTTAGACAAATACTGGTTTCAAATCACACAGTCACCGTAAGTAAATAGAGAAACATCCACACCTTGATCATAGAGACATTTTCCATTTCTACATGGCAACTAGCACTGTCCTTGTTTTTTAAAATAGAGTAATTTGTTTTACTTACCAAGACAACCTGCCTGCCCGGCAGAGCAGTAAGAAATTTAAGCACCTACTTCCTCCCACATTTAATTGGTAACTGCTTTCTGCATTGAAAGAAAGGGCTCTTTACTGCCACCCACTGTTATATATTGGAATTACACCACCGACTAAAGATAAAACTAATTCGTAGACTTATACACAAATAGAGTCTTATCTTTATGGTTCTACATTTTGCTACAGTAGGCTCATTGTTGTCCCCACTAATGGAGTGTACCTGTAGATTGTTATTGGCTGAATACAACTTACCACAGTGGCTGTGAGCTCTGGATACATGATTCTGGTGAGTCTCATCTATTTTGCTTTTCCTCTGGCCTTTTGATCAGCTCATTGCCTAGTGATGGAGCAGTAGAAGTCAGGGGGCAAGATCAAAGTTTTGCAAGAGATTTTTTTTCTCTTTAAGAGGAAAGATGATTTGTGAGAGGCTTGTAGGACAAACACTAGTCACATCTTTTGGGTCACTAGTTTTCAGATGCAATTTGAAGCAAAACTTTTCCACAGATATTTTCCAACTTTCTACAAAACATCACCTTTTAAAACTCTGTTTTAAAAAAAAACATGCCACCAAGGCTCTGTTTTCGCAGAGAAGATCCAAGATACTTCCGCTAGCTTGGTTTTGGCCAAGAATCTTAAGGGAGTCATACTCTTGTAAAACAGCCACAACAAAATGTCAATTGATGCTTAAAAATGACACCTACCTCCATGCTTGTCCTCAGCCCCACATCCAGTCACAGTGTGATTGTAGAGACCACAAAACCCCGCTCTTCTCTCCCTCAAGGCACCTCCATGGTAATCAGCTTTTCTACTCTACAGACAATGAGGTTCACTTCCCCCAAACTAAGAACACTGGGATTTCATTTTGACTTTTCTCTGCTCCCTAACTCAGAGTTTGTTTAGGGGGGAATATTTAATCCCAGTAGTCGACAACCAAGAACAGCCATCCCAGCTCCTGACTATCCCTGTTCCCCAACTCGGAACTTGTCTAATCAGGAAAATGTGTGGTCAGATACAGTTCTGAAACTGACCAAAAAATGAAGCCCTAGCTCATTCCACCCCACTACTGCTTCCTTTAAACTCATAACTGGAGATGGGGGATGTCTTTGAGAATTCAGCCCGAGCTCCTGCATTAGTCGGGGTTCTCTAGAGGAACTGGACTGACTAAATAGCTGTGTTTACATACAGGGGGTTTATTAGAGTGGCTTACAGGCTGTGGTCCTGCTAGTTCAACAATGGAGGTCTACAAGTGTTCAGGAGTTTTTCAGTCCACGAGGATGGATGTCTTGGCTGGTCTTGAGTGTACCTCGGAATCATTTTTTTTTTCTTTTTTTTTTTTTTTTTTTGGTTTTTTTCGAGTACCTCGGGATCTTAAAGAAGTAGACTCTAGTAACAGCGAAGGAATGGACATTCCAACTAGAGCAAGGACAAACAGGCAAACAGCAAAATCTCCCCTCTTCCTTGTCCCTTAAATAGGCTGCCACGAGAAGGTGTGGCCCAAATTTAGGGTGGGGCTTCTGATCTCAAATGATTAGATTTAAGGTGGGTCTTCCTACCTCAAAAGATTCAATTAACTAAAAATACCCCACAGCAGCTTGGGTTTTCAGTTAATTCCAGATGTAGTTAAATTAACAACCAAGATTATCTATCACAGCTCTCAAAGGCACAGGCTTTATGACCCCAGAGAAATGCCTGAGGATGTGCCCACTGGTACAATAGTAGCACAAAGGTTGTGAAGTAATCAACCTCTTAAGTCAGATCTGACCAACAAGAAGGAAATCCTTACTGGTACCTAATACTGTAAACCTGGTTAGACTACTGTGAATCAGGAGGTTATCATCCCCGGAGGGAGAACTTACCACTGTTGTCTTGCTAAATGGACATGTTGCCAAACTGCCTTCTGAATTTTAGTGTTTATCAACATAGATTAGCAGTGTCTTCTACCTTGGCCAGAGGAACCTCTCTCTACAGTGGTCCTCACTTAACGAAGAGGCTCCTAGCTGGTCAAAAGTGCTGAGAAAGTGACTATTGGATGCTCCGCCCTAAAAAGGACCCTAAGAAGGACATCTATATTAACCGTCCTCGAATACCCATACAGCCACCCCTCCCAAGGAAACCTTTAACTCTCAGAGAATATGGCTTTTTTAAAAAAATTTTTTATTAATTTTAAGGTTCTACATTTTATTACTGGACAAACACCCTAATTTAGACACGAGCAAGTCTCCAGGTTAAAAGTGTTGAACTCCATCTGGTAGGACTGATGGATGTCCACAATTCAGTATCAACCCTCAGTCCTGCCACTGTGTGAATTCTTACAGACCCAGCTTTGTTCTCCTCCAGTGTCTTCCCTTAGAGTTGTACCTGATTTTGTTACCAGTTTTCATCCGAATCCATTGAGGAATAGGACGATTTTGCTTTTGTTTCTTGGCCAGGAATCGCTTGATTCTGAAAGTCTTCTGAGAAGACAAGGCGAGAAGCCTAATCAGGTACAGCGTTCACAATGGCGGAGGAAAGGCGAAGAGAGAATATGGCTTTTTAAATTTGTAAAAGTAATTAAAGTATTAAAATTATATATTTTACAATATAAAAAGTGTATCTAATACAAAACATTATCAATTAGAGAAAGAAAGAGAGAGAGACAGACAGACAGACATTCCAAGTCTTCAAACTCTGATATGTCTCTAGTCTAGCCACTTCTCTGTCACCCATGTCTCATGTGCAGGCATTTCTTTTTGAATCCAGGACAGTGGAAATCAACTGTTAAGAAGATTTGGTTTGTGATTAGCTTTTTTTTTTTCTTTTATTGAACTGTAAAAATAAAAACATAAAAAGCAAACAAACAAAAAAAGCACAGTTCACACACTATAAACCTTTTTCAACACCATAAATACGTTTGATGGACTTGGAGACGTGCAGTCACTGTCACGATCAATTTGCAAGATTTCATCACCTTGAAATGAGCCACTGTGTCTCTTGCCCACCATTCTCCACCCACACACACCAGCCAGTCTACGCTCTAGAAGACACTACTTTCTATGGATTTGTCTCTTCCCACCACCTCACATAGACTGCTTATACATCCTGGGGTCCTTCTTGACTGCCTTCTTTGCTAGCATCATGGTTTCATGCTCTCCCACAAAACTCACTCTCTCTCTCTCTCTCTCTCTCTCTCTCTCTCTCTCTTTCTCTCTCATTTTGTTTTTGGTTTTCTTGAGACAAGGTTCTTTGTGTAGCCCTGGCTGTCCTGAAACTCACTCTGTAGACCAGGTTGGCCTGGAACTCACAGAAATCTGCCTGCCTCTGCCTCCAGAGTGTTAGGGTTGAAGGCTCGAGCCACCCCCGCCAGGCTGCTATTCCCTTCTTACTGCTGAGCTATTTTCAGTTGTATGGATATACCACATCTGTCCATTCATCACCGGGTGCCCAGCATGGCTCCTGTGGGCCATGCTGTTATGGGCAGTGTGCACACATTTTTGGATAGACATATTTTCTCTTGAGATGGCCCAGGACTGGGATTGCGTATAGTGTGGTAGCTCTGTTTAGCCTTCGGAGCCCTGAGGCTGAAGACAGCTGTAGCACTGCCCTCCAGCCAGCACTCTAGAGGAATTCTAGTTCTCCACATCCTTTCTAACACTTTAAAAAACTTTTATTGATTCTGTGTGAATTTCACATCATGCACCCCAGTCCCACTCATCTCCCCCTCCCCCCATACCCACCCGCCACCCATGCAACCTCCCCCCAGCATAGAAAAAATCTCACTGTGGAAGCTGTGGTGTGTCACAGTGTGTCTCACACCACACCCTTTTGTCCACACTTCTCTGCTTGCAAATGCTCATTGCAAGACTCCTTCTGGTACAAGGCTTCTGGCTTCTGCTACTGGAACCTCACTGGGACTCCTCTCTGACATCCTGTTGTTGCCCTGTGTCATGGAGATCCCGTAGTCTTGGGTCTGTAGGACTGGCCCCTTCATGTACCCCAGCAGTTCAGCAATAGAGTAGATATTGGGGTGGGCCAATTCAGAGCTGGATCTGGGCCTGAGAGGTATCAGCCTGGCCAGATCTCCTGCTCTTACGTTCTCCGGGAAGGTTGACTAGCAAACCCTGATACCAGGACCAGCTCTACCCTGTTGTCCAGGTGTGGTGCAGGGCCCACAATCCTGAGTGTTGTCACCCAGTGAGGGACATGGCCAGATCTCCCACTCTCACGACCCTGGGGGCTAGCTCTCCTGCCTTCCATAGATGGTGAGAGACAAGGGCTGGGAGGAGGGCATCTCTCCCTCACCTGCACCACTGCCCAGCAGACAAAAGGCAGATCCGGTTCATTGCATTCCCCGAATCCAGGGCCAGCTCTACTGTGTTTCCCAGGGGAGATGCAAGGGCTGCTCTCCCACTCTGATGACCTCAGGACCAGCTTTCCTGCCTGCCATTGGTGGGAAGGGGCAAGAAGGGAAGCATATCTCTCTCACCCATGTCTCCACACAACAGACAAGTGGTGGGACCAGCTCTTCCATGCTCACACCCTCAAGGCCACTCACATACACTCCACCAACCGGGTCAGCTCTACTGTGCTGCCCATGTAAGGTGCAGGACCTGCTACAGCTGGTGAGGGGAAGGACCAGTTCTCCTGCTCTGATGACCTGATGGGGCGAGGGAAGAAGGGAGGGGATGCGATCTCTCCCTCACTGATACCACCACATAGCAGATGAGAGTCAGGACCAACTTTCCCATTCTCACACCTTGGGTTCTGTCTTAGTTAGGGTTTTACTGCTGTGAACAGGCACCATGACCAAGGCAACTCTTATAACATTTAATTGGGGATGGCTTACAGGTTCAGAGGTTCAGTCCATTATCATCATGGTGGGAGCAAGGCAGCATCCAGGCAGGCATGGTGCAGGAGGAGCCGAGAGTTCTACATCTTGATCTGATACTAGCCACTAGGAGAAGACTGGCTTCCAGGTAGCTAGGACAAGGGTCTTAAGCCCACACTGAGAGTGACATACATAATAAAATTTAAAAGTATATATAGAGAGGTACTCTGCCATTAGACTGTATCCTGGGTCCTACCTGTCTTTTAAATTTTGTTTATTATTACTATTATTAATATCAATATCATTATTATGCATTCATGTGTGTATGACATGTTGAAGGAGAAGGTTCATATGTGGAGGTCACAGGACATCTTTGTGGAGTCAACACTCTCCTTCCACATTTATGTGGGTTTCAAGGATTGAACTCAGGTCCTAAGTTTGTGCAGCAAGCGCTTGACATACTGAGCCCTCTTGGAAGCCTCTTATTTGTCTTTTTAATTATTGAGTTGTAACAGTTCTTTACACATACTCCAGATATAAAGTCCTTATTATATAAATGAATTTCAGATTTTCCCCTATCATGGAGTAATTTTCTCTTTCTTGAAAAACAAAGACTTTAGTGTTTTATTATATTTCATTTATGCTTTTTTTCCTTTTGTGTTTATATATTTGGAATCATATCTATTCAGTGTACCAATGTTCTCTCTTGGAAGACTGTTTCAACTCTTTAGGTCTTTGATATTATTATTGAGAAAGAATATTGCTATATAGCCTAGGCTAGCCTGGAACTCACAATCCTTCTGCCTTCATCTCCTAACTGCTGGAATTATAGGTATGCACCCATGTCTGGCCTATTTGTTTCATTTGTCCTGTGATGGATCACAAACCCAGATCTTTATGCATGCTAGGCAAGCACTCTATTACTGAGATAAGCTTAGTGCTTCAGCATTAATAGTCTTTCATCCTCGGGCCATGCTGTGAGTCAGGGATCAAACCGTTTTCACATCTGGATATCTGTGGTGGTTTGTGTATGCTCGGCCCAGGGAGTGGCACTATTAGAAGTGTGGCCCTGTTGGAGTAGATGTGGCCTTGTTGGAGTAGGTGTATCACTGTGGGCATGGGCTTTAATACCCTAGTCTTAGCTGCCTGGAAGGGAGTATTTTGCTAGCAGACCTCAGGTGAATATATAGAATTCTCAGCTTCTCCTGCACCATGCCTGGATGCTGCCATGTTCCTGCCTTGATGATAATGGATTGAACCTCTGAACCTGTAAGCCAGCCCCAATTAAATCTTATAAGAGTTGCCTTGGTCATGGTGTCTGTTTACAGCAGCAAAACCCTAACTAAGACAATATCTAATTGTCTCAGCCCTGTGGTTGAAAAGACACCCCCCCCCCATGGAACAGTCTTGATATCATTGTTAGAGGTCAGTTGACTGTAGACACACAGGCTTCTAGACTCTAAATTGTTAGTAAGCTTATTGTACCTGCTGGTTTTGTGTCAACTTGACACAAGCTGGAGTTATCACAGAGAAAGGAGTTTCAGTTGAGAAAATGCCTCCATGAGATCCAGCTGTAAGGCATTTTCTCAATTAGCGATCAAGGGGGGAGGGCCCTTTGTGAGTGGTGCCATCCCTGGGCTGGTAGTCTTGGGTTCTATAAGAAAGCCAGCTGAGCAAGCCGGGAGAAGCAAGCCAGTAAGTAACATCTCTCCATGGCCTCTGCATCAGCTCCTGCTTCCTGACCTGCTTGAGTTCCAGTCCTGACTTCCTTTGGTGATGACCAGCAACGTGGAAGTGTAAGCTCAATAAACCCCTTGCCTCCCCAACTTGCATCTTGGCCATGATGTTTGTGCAGGAATAGAAACCCTGACTAAGACACTTGTTTATCCTTCCATTGCCACTATAGTCTTTTTAAATGTTTAATTAATGTATTTTTATTTTATGTGCATTGGTGTTTTGCCTGTATGTATGTCTGTATGAGTGCCTTCAAAACCAGTACCACCTGGGTAACTCTTACACATTACCAAGTCCTGCCACAGCACAAGGTACAACCCTGGCTATCTCTGGAACGCAGTCTCTGTGCTCTCAGAAAACACTTCCCAGAAGATGTCACCTCAATGATGCTGGTCTCTTCTTAATCACCACCAATTTCTTAGCTCCAGCTAACCAGCATCAATAGTCCCAGCAATACAATGGTTTTGCTTTAGTAGTTCTGGTATCTTGTTAATCACAGCTGATTTCTTCAGCCCCAGCTAACCAAAACCACAGAATCTTAAATCAAACTGGCAATGGCCCTGATAAGAGTCTTTACTCTTTCCTCTGAAATTTCACAAGCCAGGCCTCCATCTTCTGCGCTGTTCTCAACATTATCTTCCAAGCTCCTACAAAACACGCCACAGAGCTCTTAACATCCCAATGGCTCTTCTAGCTCAAAGTTCCAAAGTCCTTCCACAGTCCTCCCCAAAACATGGTCAGGCTGTCACAGGAATACCCCACTCCACTGGTACCAATTTGTCTTATTCAGGGTTTCTATTCCTGC
>CM052712.1:52435452-52468911 GCA_028551405.1 Uromys caudimaculatus
TGGCAATAAACACACACCAATATGGGTGAACTACCTCAGAGCAGTGACAATCTTCAGAGAAAGCAGAAAAAGAAAGGAAAGGGCTTTCACGAAGGTCCTTAATGTTTTTTCCTTTGAAATAAAGGTTATAAAATAAGTATGTCAAAAAAAATTAAAACTTGATACATCTTAGCATTGTCATGGCGCTATCTCCCCTATGTGCCCACAAATGAGTGTTTATCCTGTTATCCTTGACTTCTCTGTATGTTTTAAACAGTTCAAGATATTTTAAATCAATGAAAAAAAAATTCTTGCAAAAAAGGTAAACCATCTGCAAGAGACCAGGCTGCCTTGGAAGTAGCTGCCTTTGAACTGTAAGGGCATAATTACACCAGGAACTGTGTTGCTAGGATTGTCTGGGTGATAATTCTTTACTGCATGGGCATGATGTTTAGGTCAAAAGAGAAAAAGGAAACAATCCCTGTCTGACTGGGCTGCTGCCCTCAGCAGAGCGGCAGCTACAGCAAAGGCAATGGCTGTCTCTAGGATGCTGACGTCAGGGGTCATTGAAACCCACCAGTTCCACCTGAGACAATTTACTAAGAGTTCCAGTTTCAGGACTGGAACAAGCAGGGTGGGGTGGGGATGCTCTGTGCTCTGTTTTTCAAATAGAAGGTGGGGTTCAGGAGGCAAGTACTAGATTATGTTTTAAATTTTGTATCAATTCTTAAAAACCAACTGTTGAGGTTTTGTCTTTTACTATCTATTGTAACACTAAATTTGGGCCCCAAGACCTGGAGTTTGCACTTAGACCTAAGTGATCCTGCCCCCAAGTTATTTCCGATTGGTAACTAAAGATGCCAACAGCTAATAGCTGGGCAGAAGAGACATGGGTGGGGTTTAGGTTTCCCTAGTTTGGGGTGGGAGGAGGAGGAAGGAGAAGCCACAAGGGTCAAGGAAACTTGGCCACCAAGGAGTCAAGAAAGCTTGACCCTGTGGGCTGGCCAATGGGAGTTAAGAGCAATCTAGATGAAACATAGTAAGTAATAATTCCAGGTTATTGATAGGAAAGTAGATTCTAACAGCATGGAGAGTAGATATCTGCCCAGCTCTTGTGCTGTTTAAGGCTTATTGTAAATATAAAGGTTGTTTGTGTCTTTTATCTGGGAACTAAATAGTCAAAGGCAGGATAGAAACCCCTTGTCCGGATTAAAAATTTCTACTCCAACCAACCTTGAATTAAAGTGGTTTCTACCCTCAGTCACTGTTAGCATTTTGTCTAAGCTCTGGCCCACAATTACCTAACAACAGCTGGGTGTGCCTGACTCACTATAAAAGGGGCTGCTTGCCCCTCCTCTCTCTCTTGCCTTCTCACTCTAGTTCTGCTCTCTCACCCCTTCCCTCTCTCTCCCATTCCCCTCCCCCTCTCTCTCCACATGTTCCTGGCTGGCCTCTACTCCTCTACTCTACTCTATCTGTCCATCTCTGCCTCTACTATCCTCTTACTCCCCTCTCCATGCCTTGAATAAACTCTATTCTATACTATACCTTCCTGTGGCTGGTCCCTCAGGGGAAGGGACGCCTCAGCACGGGCCCTCGGAGGCACCCCCTCCCCCACACCTGACTGCACCTCCACCAAACGTATTCCTTCTCTCTTTATTTTTATAAAACACAACAGTCACATCCAGATGACTTTCCAGTTTTTCTGTGAATATAAAAATAAAAAGCTGGGTAGTGGTGGCACACACCCTTGATTCTAGCACTTGGGAGGCAGAGGCACATAGATCTATGAGTTTGGGGCCAGCCTAGTATACAGAGAGAGTCCCAGGACAGCCAGGGCAATACAGTAAAACTCTGTCTTGAAAAAAACAAAGTAAATAAACAAAATAAATAGCTTTAATTAGCTTTAATTTCTTTATTCCATAGGGAAAATATAAGAAAGGACCCCAAAGTAACCTAATTGTAATCAGATACATTGTTATATAAGCAAAATATGATGTTGATTGATGCTTTGATGGTTACCAGTAGGAAAAAAATATGCCATAACTTGCTTTAATTTTTTAACTTTTGACACAAGGTGTCGCTATGCAGCTCATGCTGGCCTCAAGTTTGCTGTGTGGCCCTGGCTGGTCTCAAACTTGCAATTCTTCTGCCTCAGTCTTCTGAGTTCCGAACTTATAGGCTTGCCCACTGTACCCACCTTCAGCATCTTGCATATTTATGAAAAGAACTATCTATGTATACAGTGTATATAAGGGGAGAGGAACTACAGCAGAATCCAGGCACTTAGTGATCCAATGGCACGCCGCTGCAATCCTAGTGACAAGTTCAAAACTGCCTGAGCTACATAACCGGTTCAAGGACAACCTAGCCAACCTGGGCAAGACCCTGTCTCAAAATAAGATGAAAACATTAAACAGGGCAGCTTTTGTTTAGCATGTATACAGCCCTGTGCTCCTAGTCCTGCCAAAATGATGCCGATGGTGCTGATGCTGATGATAATATTGATAATAGGGACATTAAAGGAATAAGAATGAGGTCATTGCCATTTTCTTTACTTTTGATTCATAATTTAATTTTTAGGTAAAGGCATTCTTTATTCAGTTGGGGCTGAATACATAATATTAATGTGTTCAAATTCACTGATGGGCATAAAAAAATCAGGAAAAAACTGTAGGCTATACCATATCATGCATTATTTGAATGTTCTAAAATTCAAAGGAATAACATATTCTCACCAAATTTTTTAAAAGAAGTTGGCATACTTTTGTGAAAAATCAGACTAGAAAATGAATGGCTTTTTAGTAGAAAGAGATTTTTAAAACTGGCTCATTATATGATGAAAAATAACATAAAACTTGCTGTCCCACACAAATGTGCACTTCAGAGGCTCTAGAATCGACATACAATAGTTAACAACCAATACAGTCTGGCAGCAACCAAAGGGAACCAGGGTCTAAGGGCTTAGAACACTCAATACCGATAGCAGGATGGACCAGGTACACTTTCAGTGGTCTCAATATCAGAGAGAAACAAAGAAACAAACAAACAAAGTTAATGGGAGCAAATGGAAATAACCTTAACTAGCTTAGAGATCCAAAAGTATCAGTCTTGAATGTCCCCACTCAGGGCCCCTCCCACTCTGAAAGTTCTTTCTCATTCTCCTAAAAAGAAAAAAAAAAGCAACAACTTCCTAGCAAAAGTCAACCTGTCTTAGTTAGAGTTTTACTGCTGTGAACAGATGCCGTAAACATGGCACCTCATATAAGGACAACATTTAATTGGCTCACAGGTTCAGAGGTTCAGTCCAGTATCATCAAGGCAGGAGCACGGCAGCATCCAGGTAGGCATGGTGCAGGAGGAGCTGAGAGTTCTACATCTTCATCTTCTGAAGGCTGCTAGAGGAAAACTGGCTCCCAGGCAGCTAAGCAGAGGATATTAAAGCTCATGCCCACAGTGACACACCTATTCCAACAAGGCTACATACACTTCCTAATAGTGCCACTCCCTGGCCCAAGCATACACAAACCATCACACCAATAACTGTCTACTTAAAATTAAGAATGCCAGAGTGGTGAAAAATCCCCCCAAGCACACAAAGTTCTATTCTAATAGGTTTGCGTTTGTTTGTTTGTTTGTTTGTTTGTTTGTTTGTTTGTTTTTGCACCCGCCCAGAAATGCACAAGCAACTTCTCAAAGGAAAGAAACACACACACAAATGGAAGCTGCCCAAGAAAGAGAGAGCAGTTTACAAAGAGAAAACCAGAAAAGAGGGCGTGCATGAGAAATGGTGACCAGCCAAGTTTTGGAGGTGCATGCTTTTAATCCCAGGCAGAGGCTGGCAGATCTCTGAGTTCAAGGCCAGCCTGGTCTATAGAGTGAGTTCTGGGACAGCCAAGGCTACACAGAGAAATTTGCCTAGGACAAATTCATTTTTCCACGCAAAACTAAGATGTGCAATTCCCCGGGCCAAAGAGAATGCATTTGGGCTTTGATCCATATTTCCAAGCTGGCCTTCTAGAAAGCGTAGGGGCTCATTTGATTCTTTTTGGTTTTGTTTCTAATCACATCCCACTCCCATCGCTGACGTGGTCAGAGAATTCCACCTAACTTAGAACCCGGGAATCCCACAGTGAGGCTAGGGGACTCCTTCCTTACAACGTGCAGCATCGTAATGGAAGGCAGAGGACTCGCGCTCTGCCCGGACCACCGAGCTGGGACAGCAGAGCTAGCAGCAGGTCAGGGCGCAGTGGGGCTGGGAAGGGGCGGAGGAGGGCGGCCGGGGCGGGGCAGCTCGGCCGGTCCCTCCCCTGCGGCCGCGTCCCCGCTGGTCCTGCCGACGTGGCGGGGCGGGACCCGGGGCTCCCGCGCGCACTCGGCCGGCCAAGCGGTAAGAGCCCGGGGCGCCCTCTCCCCATTCCCTTTCCGGGCGGGAGGGGACCAGAGCGCCGCGACCCCTGTGCGCTGCGGGTGGTGAGAAGTCACCGGAGAAGCATGGTCCCGACAAAGCAACTTGCTTGGGGACGAAGGTCAGGGGAGGCGCGGGCTGCGCGGCCGAGGGCCCTGCGTGGGTGCGGGCGTGTGAGTGTGTGTGTGTGAGTGTGTGTCGCTCCGTGTCCACGCTCATGCACACACCCACACGCCCGCACGCCCCGGTCTGCACCCTCGTCCCGCCTGGAGCTCCGTGGAGTCCGCTGCCAGAGGCTGGGTACAAGCCAGTCTGGAAAGTTTCCCCAAGTGTCCCAAGTCTGGGGTGGGCGGTAGGGTCCTCCCAGCGCGATGCTCTGAGAGATCCAGTTCTTGCTAGTCAGAAACCTCCATTCCTAGGGTTGGCCTGCCCTCACCCTCGGAAAACCGAGCACGGCTTTGACCTCCATCCTGGTCCATCACCCCTCCTAGGTGTGCCCCCCCCCCCCCCCAGCATGCCTGCGCTCCTGCCCCTGCAACACCCTAGGCTAGCACCGCATGCATTCCCAGAACCCTCTTGGGCCCCCTCTTTCACACCCCAAAGGCAAGCCCCTTTACCCAGCCGGCTTGTCTTCTCCAAGGAATCTGGTGAGTATTTCCCAGTCAGCCCGTACTTGGATTTCACTGCCTTTTCTTAAAGAAGGAGAACTTTCGGCAGACATTGGGAGCACTATCTGGGCCATACCTTCAGTGTCCACCCTGAACCTCTTGATAGAAGCTGATGGCTTTTTAAATCAGCAGCCCTTGAACACCAGAACAAGAGCCAAAGGTCATCCTGAGAGACCTCCCCTAGTTCACCTGGCTTCCTAGAGACTCTTTCCTCTGCAACCCATATCCCCAGATTCTCCCCTTCATTTCCTCTCTCAATCCTGAAATGTTCTGATTAACTTCCTACGTTGAAAGCTGCCAGCGATGGAACGAAACTCCAAAGGTGGTATTTGAAGCACAAGTGAGCCAGTGTAGAAGGAATTTGGGAGGGGAGGGGGCTTCCTGAATCTTGGGGGTCCATATGTGTAAGTAGCTATTTCTTTCACCAGAGCAGGTTGATGCGAAACATCGTTTTCTTTCAAATCAATATCAAACACAGTATATTTCAGTTGGGTAAATATTTGTGGGTCAGAATGAAGCAAGGTCTCGTGGCTCACAGGCTTGAAGAGTGACGTAGAAAAGACTTCTAAAAGAATTAAAGAAGTCTGAGAAGGTCTCAGAAGAAGAGATATAGGAGCAGTTAATTTTTAGGAGGTTGTGGAGTAGACAAAGAGCAACTTCAAAGTTAAGGATGACACTTGATGCTGGGTAGTCATGGGAACCGGAATTGGCCTGACTGGAAGACAGCCTCAGTGGAGGCAGCCAGCCTGGAGGTTTAGGAGCAGTGTGAGGAGAACCCAAAGTGTAAGAAGTGTTGAGTTGCAAGATATAGGGTGGCCTTAGACTGTAAAGGGCCCTACACAAACACCCCTGTTAGTATTTGTTTATTTGTGGGGGTGAGTGGGGGGGTTGCCTGCCTATGTGTGTCTGTGGGCCATTTATATGCGGTGCCTACTGAGGCCAGAAGAGGGCGTTGGATCCCCCCTCCCCCTGGGCTGAAGTTATAGAGGGTTCTAAGCTGCTATGTGGGTACTGGGAAACCCAGTCCACACAGGTCCTCTGGAAGAGCAGCCTATGCGCTTAACCGCTGAGCCATCTCTCTAGCCCCCACTTAGTTTATAAGCAACACAAATACAGTTCTCTTCTGTGCTTCCAAAAATAGCTGCCAGGTATAGAGACAGACCTGGGGTCAGAGTATGTGTACTGTAAAAACTGGACAGATCTGGGAGGCTCTCCACTGTGGGTTTACCCTAGTTCTCTGAGCCACACTTTTGTAAAGTAAGGGAGGCAATCTGGGACAGAGTATCATGTAACCACGTTTGTATCTCACCAAGTGAGGCCACTTAAAAAGTAAGCCATCTACTGTCACTACATTTTCCTGACATTTTAATACCAGGAAAAGCATGGGTGCTAAATGGTCCGATGAAGGCGGATCTTTACTTCCAATAAATTTAGGCTTATGAAAACCTTAAAACCCTCTCCTATTTTTCTCTGCAGTCAGGACTTGGGAACAAAGTTTCCAGATCAGGCTATCCATTCCAACTCCACAGAGGAGGGAGCTGAAAGCCCAATGAGAATGAGTGAGTTGTTTGCCTACAAAGAGACACTGCAGCCAGACCCAGAGGCCACTGTTTGGCCTTTCCACTACAGAATCCAACTCACTGTTCCTCTGTGCAGCCTCTAGTCTCAGACACACGGATGCGCGTCTTGATGTCTAGAGCACATTTCTGATGTTTAGGTATTTGCACAAACTCTCAACAGCCTGAACGCTCATGCCAAAGGAATGGTCAAGATTCTCCCTTGCTCTGGTTCAGGGTGTTGTTTATTATGTATATTTTGCATAGTGATCTCTCTAGTTTAATTAATTTAATATTTAAAAATTCTTTTAATTTAATATTTTTTCAGGGCTAGGAATCAAACCCAGTGCCCTGTGCATGTTAGACAAGCACTTTCCCACTGAGCCACAGACCATCCCTGGATGACCTTTTAATGGTTTTGTTCTAGTGCCTCACACATTTCTCATTTCTAAAATGTAGTCCCCATGCCTTCCACACTTACTTGGGGACCATGCATGTTATAGCCGCCCCAATGGTTCGTGGAGCATTTTAGATGATGAATAAATTTGCTCATGAAAAACTAACTTATTCCCAGCCCACAATGGCTTCATTATGCACCCCCTTCCTCTCCTTCAGTTTTCTGAAGCAGCTTCCTTGTTTCTGTGGGTCAAAGCCACCGACAGGGCTGCAGAAACTAGTGTTCCAAACCCAAATCCGAAGAGACTTCCAATCGTGCAGATGGGATGGGCATCACCTACCTGGGACACCTGGTGCTCACTCGAGTCCCCGTGCCCTGCCCTAGTCCCTGCTCGGAAACAGTCGTCCATTTAGAACACAGTTTCTGGTAGTGACAGACAAAAAGGCACAATCTTAAAACCGATGACATGTTTCCCATCACAGTACCATCTGGAACCAGTGAAGGTTTGTCAGAACAAACAGACAAAGGGCTTGGGAGGTAGCTCAGTTGGCAGAGTGCTTGCCTAGGACGCCGGAAGTCCCAGTTCCATCCACAGCAGTGTGTAAAACTGGTGTGTTGGTGAATGCCTGTGGTCTGAACGCTCTGGAGGTGACTGCAGGAGAATCAAAGGTGCAGGGTCATCCTTGGCTATATAGAAGGCCAGCCTAGGCTAAATGACATTTAATTTTTTAAAACAGCAAAAAAGAAAAAAGGGGGGGAGTTATTGTTTTGTTATTTGTTTTGGCAGATAATAGAGAAAAATTAGACCTGTAACAGAAAACAGAAAAGATTAAAATAAATAAATAAATACAGATTAGGAATATAATTAGAAGTTAAAACAGGGCTCATCCCATAATCATTTTGGCCTTTGTGAAGTGTAGGCATTCTGTAAATTCATTTTAACAACCCTCACTGAATGCCTTATGGATGATTCCTTGTTTCTGAAAGGCAGGTTTTTGCTGTTGGTTGAATACAGCACAGACACCCAGAGGAGACCTTTATCTGCAGCAGTCTTTCTGTACGTTAGGTGAACTAACTGAAGGCCATTGGCCACAGAGGTAGTGAGGACTGGGGGGTCCTGCCTTCTGCTGCTTCCCCCCACAAACGATATTCCCACAGGTCTCCCTGGGCTTCTGCAGAATACTTACATGCATGCTAGCAGTCAGGCTTGGTTACAACCTGTCCCTTGCTCATCGTCCTTTTAGGCCTGTATTCTAGAGCCAGGGCTGAGCCAGTGACCAGTTGCTTCAGGCTTTAGAGTTCGGCAGTCAGCAAGAAGCTAGAGAAAACCCCAACCCGGAGGACCGTGGGCTACTGGGCTTGATACAATCTTTACCCTGGACAGAGGACACCAGGGCATTGTTTCTAATGGAAGCACATGTCTTAAAGACTTGTCATGCCATGTGGAAATAGATTTCTACCCAGGCTTATACAATTTGTCATAGCCTAAACCATCCATCCAAGAGGGTGACAGCTGAGGCATCTCAAAGGGTAGCCACCCAGTGATAAACCATGAGGCTCACTAAAGGCCTCTGAGATTGTGTGCCTGGGCTGAGCAACATAGACATTAGCCAATCATCATAGGATACAAATTAAAATTTATTAACATGCACATAGGTCAGATGGCACATGCCACCGTGTGTTAGAATACAGTGAGTGTTATAATAATAGAAGTATCCATCTCGTTTGCCCACAAATGTTTATCATGACCACATTTGTTCTCAGAAAAATCAAATTGCTGTACATTGGGATGTATGTCTCTAGGCTAGTCTATAGAGTAAGACCCAGTCTCAAAAAGAAAAAAAAGAAGAAGCTAAAGAAAATGAAGTTGATTAGAGCTTCTTAACTATCCAGATTAATAATAAGGGTGTTCAGATTAGTTTAAAAAGAAATAAAAGTATCAGATAAGGTCTATGACTAGGGGTAGTTGACAAAACCAAAATAAAACAAACAAAAAACAGAGATAAAAAGACGTTGATGTGTGAATGTGC
Source organism: Uromys caudimaculatus (assembly GCA_028551405.1). Lineage (NCBI taxonomy): Eukaryota > Metazoa > Chordata > Mammalia > Rodentia > Muridae > Uromys > Uromys caudimaculatus. Next base: position 52,444,491 of record CM052712.1, read on the forward strand.
TTGCTTTTTCTTCTGGAACCTGTTTTCCAGGTGATATCTGGAAGATCAGGCAAGAAGACAAGAGTTAGGAAGAGATCTTTCTTACTCTTTAGGCGCCCCCATCCTGCTCTGGGGTTAGAGAGTGATCTGTGTGCTAGCTCAGACAGTAAGTATTTCTGTTTCTGCGGCCTTACAGCCACATGGTCTGTGCTGCCACTGCACTGATCCGCCATTATTGAGAAGTAATAACTGCATTTGAACCAAAAGGCTCATCTATGTTCAATAAAATTTTATTTACCCAGGCAGGGAAGGGCAAAGGGCAAGATTTGACCAACAGGTTGTACTTTGCCAGGCCCAATTCACAAAGAAGTTTTCATTATCAGCTTCCCACTGGCAACACCTTTTCAAGTGTTCCCTGATGTCTAGTCCGCTCCATCTTGCTCCTGTGACCCAACACAACAGGTTTTCTCAGTTCGGTGGCCTTGAGCCATCTTTACTGCTTCAGCAAGGTTTTGGACTGACTCCTTGATCTCCCACAGCTAACACTGACTACCTTAGACCTCAGACACCAGCCAGAGCAACATGGGTGACCATTGCCTTTCCCAGCTGTAGACTTGCTTACAGGAGTGTTGACATCCCAAAGTCCATACTTTGGTTTAAAAAGAGATATTCTAACTTAATTTTAGAATTCATATTTAGAGCTTCCTCCCAAGGCCCATGTACTTACAGCTTAGTCCCTAACTTGGCACTAAGAGGGAGGTGGGAACTTTAGAGGTGGGGCCCCATAGGAGGAACACCAGTCATTGGAGGTGTGCCCTTGAAGGAGACCCAGTTCTTCTGTTTGCTTCCTGGCTATGAAGGAGAGGTACCAGCCACAGAGTGACATTCATTACTGTTACAATGTGTGACCTCACTCCAAAGTTAGGGACTTCTCAAGATGTGACTGAAAGTAACCCTTTCATCTCCACAGATTGATTGTCTCAGGAATTCATTGTAGTGACAGAACACATCTGAGACGTGAAGGATAGTCTCATCATAGCGTCATTTGAAACCTCCTGCCGTAAGAGCACAGGCATTCTCTATGCAGTCTTAGGTGTTGAACATATTTCTTAAGCTTTCTAATATGTACAAAAACGCATGTGTAATATGCATATTAGTATATTATAATAATTGATAATTGAGAAAATAAGTAATCATAATTAATATAATAATACTTTATATATAGCCAAGATCCTTGTCTTCGTTGGGTTTTCAGTATAATAAGAAAAATGCCCCAAGTAACTTTATTTTGATAGTTCTGTTTGTCCAAGTTGAAGCAGAAGCAAAGCATTCTGGGAATTCAGAAGAAACATTAAGTCTAGGTGGGAAACACAAAGAACAAACAAGTATGGTTTTATCTGGACCTTAAATATGCTAGCAAAACAATGTGTTAGACAAAGACAGAGAGAATAAATACTTAGCAGATACCTTATCTGATTGATTAGCCAGTACCAAAGTCCATGGAGTCATGCATGCCACCATAGAAATTGCTTTGTCTGTGCTGCCCATGACAGTAACTACCTCCAGCTCACCTGGGCATCAGTGATTCAGTGCTGTTCTGGGAACCAAGCTACTCTGGGCCCAATTAAACCCATTACATTTAATTCATCCAATTGAGCAGCGGTGTCTTCAACCCTGAGGTAGTAAAGGAGAAGGACAATGGTAAACCCCACCGAGTGTGCTGCTGCCCCTCCCACCATGTTGTGTCTTACAGCATTAGTGAAGGGTGGGTCTTCTGGGTCCGCCTGTTGTGGAGGATCAGATTTTAATAGCCAGCTGCAGTCTGTTGTGAATGTGTCTGCAGACAGTAATGTCTCATTTAATGTTTGGAATGGAAGAATGGGAGCTAAGCCTCACGGGATCAGAGCATTGGACCTCTGACAGCAGTAGATGTGTGTGGCTTCACCTCAACAGGGCTAGGAATAGAAAGCTTCTGGATGCATCCAGGACAGCCGTATAATTAGAACCAGTAGAATGCGGATTTGGGGAATAGCTGAAGGGGAGAAGGAAAGTCCAAGGGTGAAACCATGAGCCGGGGAGACCATGAACAGCTCCACACTGAGGACCCAGCAGGGAAGGGAAGTGGGGAAATGGGCGTGGCCCTCTGAACACCAAAGCTCTGATGGAGTTGCGTCTCAAGGTCAGACATTTTTTGAACTTTTAATTCTGTCATTCACTAAAGATATGCCTTCTAAGCCTCAGTTTTCTGATCTGGAAAAAGGAGCTCACCATACCTAGCTCACAGGCAACAATACATTTGCATAGTCTGGCTACTGTGAGCACTCAGTAAATCATAGCTCTGGGTGTTTTATAGTCTCTGTTTTAATTTAAAGTTTTAACTTGGGAATTTTATGCATGAGTACTTTATATCATTTCTACTGTTCTGTCTCCCTCCCCCTCCTCATATGTCCCCCACTCCTTAAATACCTGAGCTCTTCTTTAATTATTATTACATATATAGGTATCTATATGTAAATATATATACATGCACGTGTGTATGTACCTGCTCAGTCCATATAGTGCTGCTCACATGTCTTTGTTTATGGCTGACTGCTTGGGACTAGGTAACCTATCAGGGGGCTCATCCTTGAAGAAGGCTGTCTCCTCAGTAACCATTAATTGCCTTGGCCTCTTCATTTAGAGGGGGAGGCTTGTGAGACTTCTGCTTGCCACCTCAGCAGGTCACCTGGTGTTGTCATTACGTGGGTCTTGATTGGGTGATTAGGTTGTTAAGATTTCTTGGGTGCAGCTTCCCTGGCTTCTATGCAAAGCATGGTCTTACAGCAGACATCCTGGCCCACGGGCTCCTATCATCGTTCTGCCCTCCCTTCCATGGTGTCGCCTCAGTCTTAGGTGTAAAAGTTGTGTTGTCAATGTATTAACTGGGGTTAGGCACCCCCACAGACAAGTGTTGACCATTTTGGGGTTTCTGAAATGATCTCCATCTGCTTCAAATAAGCTTCTTTGATAAGGGGTGAGAACTCCCTGTCTGAAGACAGAAAGACAAGCATTAGAATGAAGTGAGAAATTATACTGGTTTAGGAAAATGGCCGTAGTAGATTCTCTTTAGAGTCCGTGACTTCTATATACAATATATTCTTAAGACAGTGAAGTTTTCCTGGACAATAGCACTGAGATTTAAAGCCTGTTATTGGGAGAAATGCAGAATTTGTTGTAAGAAATACACAAGACAAGGAGACCTGCTGTTAAGAAATCCCAGCACAGCCTGGTCTACAGAGTAAGTTCCAGGACAGCCAGGGCTACACAGAGAAACCCTGTCTAAGGAAAAAAAAAAAAAAAAAAAAAAAAAAAAAAAAAAAACAGGAGAGGAAGGAAGGAAGGGAAGGAGGGGAAGAGGAGAGGAGGGAGGGAGGGAGGGAGGAAGGAAGGAAGAAAAAGAAAGAAACAATAAGTCGTGGAAAGATGTCCACTTGGCCACAGGAATTACTTATAGCATATTAAGTTATAGTTTACAAATCATAAAATCCACTTACTGTGGAGTTTCCTGTGTTTAGGCATTCTGGTCAGTAGTTTTTGGTGTATGAACATCGTGCAGCCAGACACCCCTCTACTGTAGAATATTCTTGTCACCTCCAAGAGAACCCTCCTCTACATTAGTGGGCACTCCCGTTCCTCTTCCCTTGAGCCCCTAAACAGCCACTTGTCCGCCCAGTGTTTGTGGAATGGAGGTAGATGTTTGAGAACCATAAAGAGGAAGTAGTGTACGAAACTTGTTACAAAGGACTGTGGTCGCCAGGAGCCATGTGTGTCTGTAAGTCCTTCTTGTGTGTGTTGATGACTCTGCAAAAATTCATAGCACTTATTAATCAAGTTCACAGATTCATTTTCTCTTCAAGTAAAATGTTCTCATTCATTCATTCATTCATTCATTCATTGGTTGTGTGTGGAGGGTTCATACTTGCTCTGATTCCCTTGTGGAGTCAGAGGACCACTTACAGAAGGATGTTCTCTCTTTCCATCACGTGGGTACCAGCCGTTCTTTTTTGTTTTGTTTGCCTTTTTTTTTTTTTTTTTTTTTTTTTTGAGATGCAAGTCTCTTCATAGGTAGGTGGCTCAGACTGTTCTCAAAATCATTTTCCAGACCAGAAAACTGAGGCTTAGAGGGCATATGTTGAGTAAGCGACAGAATTGAAGTTTGAGCCATATCTGACCATGAGACTAAAGCCCATCAGAGCCCCATCTGTAGTGCTGGCTGCCTCTTACAACAGATTCTGTTACTTACACAACACACATTTACTCTCTTATAGTGTAGAGGTCAGACTGGGTCAGACACTGATTTTCCTTGGGCTTAGATCAAGATGGTGGCAGGGCTGGGTCCTCTTAGACTCTTGAAGAGAAGAGTTGTTTTCGTGCCTTCTTCAGTCTCTGGTAGCTGCCTTAGTCCTTGGCTTGTGTCCCTCCCCTGACACCACCCCCAGCCCACCCCCCATCCTCAAAGTGCATCGCTTCAGTCTCTGCTTCTGTTTTCATGCCATCTGCTTCTCCACGTCACTCCGCTTCTCCATCATGGCCACTGTGGTGAAGAGTGAGGACACTCGTCACTGTGTTGGGGTCACTCAGTAATGTAGGCAGCTTTCCCATGCCCAGTCCTCAATAGCACCCAGAGTTACCATTGCCATGTAAGAAAGCACTCACCGGTCCTAGGGTTAAAAAATAGATATCTTTATAAGTCATTAGTCTGCTTACGCAAGGTCACAGAGTTACTTCCTGGAAGAAGAGAATTTACCCTTATTAGGCCCAATTCAGTTACTACAGGCTTTGAATGAATGTTACCAACACAAGTGTTTGTGATCATGTTTACAGATACTAAAATGTCTGATGATGCCCGTGACACCATAGCCAATGGAGTCGGAGAAGATACTGCTGAGATGCCCAACAGTGACTCCCCTGCCGAAGATGCAGCAGAAGGGCAATGTGGTCCAGCTACAGCTTCAAATGAGCCAGCACCAGCTGACCACACGGGAGAGCAGCCTGCAATCACAGCTGCATGTGCAGAGACCACCCCTACAGGGCTTCTAGACCAGTCCCAGGCCAGTGATGCCGACGAGACTCCCCTCAATGGAGAAGTAACTGAAGACACCCTGGTTGAATGCATTGATTCTGTCAGCCTCGAGGGAGATGCCGGATCTGAAATACCTCTGAAAGAACAGAATGATGTGGTAAGAAAAAAAATCACCATATTTTAACCTAAACTCTCCTTGACATTCAGTCTCTGGCCACTGTTGCTAAGAACCCAATGCCACGGACTAGATAAGTTATAAAGAAAATAGGTTTATTCTGATTCACAGTTCGACTCCAGGGTAGAGGGATTATATCCCTTTTTGCTAGCAGTGTCCCAAGATATATATATATATATATATCCCTTTTTGCTAGCAGTGTCCCAAGGTAACTCAAGGTATCATTTGGCAAGAGATAGTTGTTCATGAGACACCTCGCCAATGGCTTTTATAGCAGCCCTGTTGTCAGTCTAACTCACTGGTGGCTTAAGCCCAGGAATGAGCTCACCTCTTTGTGATGGCAGAGGCCTAATCACCTGTGTTTATTTTGGGTGCTGGGAGTCAAATCCGTGGTCTCTCCCATTCTAGGCAGGTTCCTGACCACTGAGCTACATCCTTGGTCTTCTAGCTAGTCTCTAAAGGCCCCACTTCTTTTCCTCCCATGGCAACTGGATTCCAGCATAAGTTTCAGAGGGAAGTTGGAAATCATATTCTGAAGTGACACCATGTTCAACCCACCAAGTGCAGCACTTTATGCAAAGCTCTGTCACTGAGACTCAAGAGTTCTAAGTGTGCTATGACACCACATTTGTCCTTAAACATGCTCTCTGGTGGGAAGGAAGACACTGAGAAGAGGAATTTGTGGACCTAATATTTGTATTTTGATCATTGTGTTAAGAGTCATGAGAGCCATCAATTCCTGGACATAGCCTGTATGCCAGGAGCTCTTCTGGCCACCTGATTTGCAATTCTCCCCATGCAATGGTTCCAAGCTAGGTATTTCTGACTCCAGTTGATAGGTGAGGCACCTAAGCTTAAAGATGGTATGGAGCTTGTCCTGTGCTGCTCAGTTCACACACACACACACACACACACACACACACACACACACACACACATTTGTGTTGGCCTTAATAATTCCAGATGATAAGGACCAGGAGTCTCTGGATAATCACAAGAGCTATGCTGCATAAGTAAAGGTGTACTGTAGAGACCTTCAACATCTAGACCACAAGTTTTTTATCACTTGTCACCTCCCAGGGGACCAGAAGCCATGCTTTTGGTGGCCCTCCCCTTAGTGCCTGCACCTGCCCCTCTGCAGGATAAGCTAGGCCAGTGTCTCCCTGTTGGTCCCTCTCCCTGCCTCTTGTAGAGGGAGGAGTGTTTGAGACAAGATCTTGACATGTTCCTCAGGCTAGCTTCAAATGTCGTCCCCTGCCTTAGCCTCCCAAGTGCTGAAATTATAGGCATTCCTTGTGCTCAACAACATGGCTATCTAAGCTTGGTTTCCTGATCCTTTCTGCTCCAAGGCATAGACAGGTGAGCTGTTTGGGTGATCTACAATGATTTTGCATGAGGTGGTCGGGGTCTAGCCTTCACCAAAGACTAGTCCTATTAATCTTGATCTATGCACTTCAAGTCACCTAGAAGTGATTAAGTGGAACGTTCTGAGAACAGACATGAAACCAGGAACCAGGAGGGATTGGTTTCCTATCACAGGAAACATCCAACTGTTTGGTGTTGCCACAGGCTATCTACAAAGTTCACTCTCAAGAGACACACAGTCAAATTTAAATACAAGGGAAAAAATGCAAAACAATCTCATAGTGCCTTAAGAAAGTTTACAATTTTGTGTTAGGTCACATTAAAAGCTGTCCTAGGGCAGGGTGGACAGACCTGGAATTCTAAAACGAGAGCTGAATGTTCATTCTGAGAGGACAGTGTGAAGGAGACTTGAGAAACAGCTGGGCGTTTGGATCAGATATGGAAAATACCCACAGAAGCTTATCACGTCTGAGAGGTCGTCTACAAGACCTTTGAAGCCAGCCATGGGCCTCCTAAAGGATCATGGCCTCCCAGACCTCAACTCGACTCTCAGCTCTAGCCAAGCACCCGGCCACTGGGGATGCTTACAATCCATCCTAACAGAGTCTGATTTGTAGGTGGTGTTCTGACGTCTGCCTTCTAAGGAACTTCAGATAGTTCTCATGTTCATCCAGGGTTGAAAATAATTGGTCCAAGGCAAAGAACCTTGAGGGAACTTTGAATGATTCTTTGAATAGATGATCTCACGGTACAACTTCAGCTTTAACATTCTGAAGTGCTAACCCAGGGTTGGGTGTTTGGCACAGTGATAGAGACTAGCATGGGTCATGGTCCTGGGGTAGAATCCTCAGCATTTGGAGAATGCTAATGCATCCTTTTGGCCCTAGGCAGCTTTTTAAAAATTAAACAGAAACAATAGCCATAACATACCCAGAAGCAGGAGTGGGACACACCTAATCTCCAAGCTGCCAGTTTGTGTAGTGTTAACAAGTACACTGAGAGACCCTGTATTCACCCAAAGTAAAGCCAAGGAGGGAAGGGGGTGGGGTTCAAGCTAAGGCTTCCTAATTCTGAGCCCATCCTGCATACTTGCTGTTTATACTTAGAGGAAGATGCCTGAAACTGTAGGTGTCTCTGCTGATAGACACAGGGTGAGGACATAGAGTGCTTGCCTAGCATGCAAAAGGCTCTGGGTTCAACCTTAGTGCCAGATAAAAGTCTCAGCAGGATGAAGAAGCAGAAGAATCAAGTTTAAGGTCATCCCTGACTATACAGTGAGGCCAGCCTAGGCAAAAAGAGACCCTGTCTATAATAATATTGATGATGATGATGATGATGATGATGATGATGATGATGATGATGGTGGTGGTGGTGGTGGTGGTGGTGGTGGTGGTGGTGGTGGTGGTGATGATGATGATATGGGTAACCTTAAAAAAATCAAATCACATCATTTGTTAGGAAAGACTCAAAGAAACCACAGAAAATTACTTCAAAGAAATGCCACTTGGGGCTGGAGAGATGGCGGAGCAGTTAAGAACACTTGTAGCTCTTGCAGAGAGCTTGGTTCAGTTCCTAGCACCCACATAGTATAAATCCAGTTGCAAGGGATGTGATGCCCTCTTCAGCTCTTACGTCCCAGACTGAAGGTATCTCCCCAGGTACCTGATCCACACATGGTGCACAGAATACATGCACACAAAATACTGATAAAACTTTAAAAATCTAAAAAAATTGAATTAGAAAAGCAGCTCTGCTAATTCATAATCCATGCACTGATGAATAAATAATACATTCCAACTTCAGACCTCTGGTAACTATAATAGGATTGTTAGTGAAAAAAAAAGCATAAAAGCTAGCACTGTCAAGGGGCTTGAACACATCGAGGGAAATGGGGTGAAATTTGCATGCAACATACCTCAGAATTACAGGGGTAGAGCTGCCTGGCAACAGATATCCCACTGCTACCCCCTACACCACACAGACACACACAGACACACACAGACACACACACACACACACACACTCATACCTACCTGGCATTGCAGGAACTTTGGAAAAGTGGGCATTCCCTCATTACAAACATCCCAGAGATATGGAAATGGCGGTGTAGAGACTGTCCATCGTCCACAGCCCTGGGTCTGAGGCCCTGCCTGTGTCTGAGGCTCTACCTCCAGAGTTTACGGAGAACCAAGTCATGAGGCCAGTGTTTGTGCACCTGTGTTAGGGTTTTACTGACACCATGACCAAGGCAACTCGTATAAGGACAACATTTCATTGGGGCTGCCTTACAGGTTAGAGGTTCAGTCCATTATCATCAAGGCAGGAACATGGCAGCATCCAGGCAGGCATGGTGCAGGTGGAGCTCAGAGTTCTACATCTTCCTCTGAAGGCAGCTGGCAGAATACTGACTTCCAGGCAGCTAGGATGAGGGTCTTAAAGCCCAAGCCCACAATGACCAACAGGGCCACACCATCTAAAAGAGCCACACTTCCTGGACCGAGCATATACAAACCATCACAACATGCTTGTTCCCTGAAGGGCAGAAAGCAGCAAGCGACTGGAGGTCAGTCCCAGGCCAGGTTTTCTTTTCTTTATTTTTGAGCATTTCATACGTGCATACAATGGAATATGACCATATCTACTCCCATTTCCACCTCTCTAACTCTCTCCATTTTCCTCCAATATATTCCCCATCCCAGCTTCACCACCAATAGATCTTTGCTGAGGGGCGTGGTCTGGAGACCATCTACCCCATCTAAGCCAGAACTTCGACTGGCTTGATCTTGTGTAGGTAACCCTAGCTGCTATGCGTTCATGACTGTATTAGCCATATCATGTCCGGAAGACAGCACCCATCAAAACTTCTCCTTACCCTTCAGTTCTTACATCATTTCTGCCTCTCTGGTGTCCCCTAAGCCTTGGGTTAGTGGGGTTAATATGGAGGAATCATTTAGGGCTGAACACTCAGCACTTTGACCAGGTCCATCTCTCTCTTTCCTGATTATTGTCCACCGGTGTGGGAATCTGGGTGAAACTCGGGATTGAAGGGACAGGCTAACCCAACAGAAGGGGTATGATATGGAAGCCTACCATCTCAAAATCAATTTAAAACATGAAGCTGTAGGATAGTAGAACACATGTGAAATAGAAGAAGGGGTGGGGATACTGAACGTTAAATAAGCAAGGATGGGACCCAGGGGGTGGGGGAGAGAAAAGGGCAGTCAGTGGGTTAGCCACAGCTACGTGTCCTTTAAAAAGCCATATGAAAACCCGCTAGTTAGTACGCTAATTTCCAAATACAACAACAACAACAACAAAAGAATTTGAACAGAATTTTACCCTGCACAGGTGGACAATGTTGCTCCCAGAAGATATGGGTTATTAAATGAATATCACAGTTCAAGGCAGGCCCCAGAGGTATGCAAAACAATCCAGGCTATTATCATTGCTCCTGGATGTCCACCATGACTATATGGTGTGACCCTGTTGCTGAAGATACACACACTTTGGCTGTAGAACATAGAGAAATCCATCTTAATCTCACCAGGGAAACTTCTTTCCTGTTGGTTAACTGTCATAGTGCCAGAAGTTACTATTGCACTGCTGGAGAAGACATGCGTGGACCCCAGATGCTGCAGTACAATAGTGTCAAGGGCTAAGGCAAGGTGTGCCTGCAGGTGTAATAGTAGCGTTGGGGCTTGGGGGGAGGCAAGATGTGCCTGCAAGCCCAATAGTGGTGGGGGGGAGGGGAGGCAAGGTATGGGTAACCAACCACTTTTTGATTTGCTATGAGGCCTGCTACACTGGAAAGAATTTGAGGTCTGGTACTGTAATCCTAGTCAAATGCTCATGGCTTGGGTAGTCATAGACCCCATGGTGGAACTTGATATTATTTTGGTAAATGGTCATGCTGCCAAATTTCCTTTCTTTACACTTATACCATGGGGTCAAATTTAAACTCTCCTGTGTAGAGGTAGTTTCAGTCTCGCTTAAGGAATTACCAGGAAAGGACATTCTACACTCTCTCTTAGACTTTTATCCTGAGTTCCTTAAGTTATTATTAGAAGTAATCAATTTTGCACCTAGTCTTCAAATACTGGTCATTTACTGTATTTGCCTTTTGTTTGATATTTACAAGCAGTCTTCTTGCAATGATAAAATAATTCTATCAATTCAGATAAAAATAAATTCTTTAGACAAGAGAGAGAGAGAGAGAGAGAGAGAGAGAGAGAGAGAGAGAGAGAGAGGGAAAGGAAGCCCTTAAAATAGAAAGTTTATTTCTAAATTGGTTACTTGGCTCCTGCATACAGGTTCCTTAGTAATGTCAGATTCTACTGGGAAACAGCTAAGCTCCTAAAATATTGAAGGCCCTAAAGTATTTAACCCTGATAAAGTCTCATTACCCCATAAAAAAGTTTCTGTAGGAAAAATGTCTTCCAGAACATATTAAACTCTGTCACAATGTGCATAATGTTTGTATCCGGGCCCTGCTGTTATATTCGCTTTTAAAAACTGACTGGGTGGAGGCTCTACCTTGACAGATGGAATGGTGTGACCAGGACAAGGCTAAGAGCAAAGGATGTGCCCAGTAGTCTATCAGGTGACGACTGCGAGTTATTTCTCATTGCTGTGCACAACCTGGGGAAAGGGAGTATTTACTTTGATTCATAGTCTCAGAGGGCTTGGACCATGATCACTTTGTCCAAACATCATGGTGCCAGGGGCATGTGACAGAGAATATGTTTCACCTCATGGCAGACAGGAAACAAGGAAGGAAGATACAGGAAGAGGCCAGGACCAATCTAGCTCCCAAGGATATGCCCCAAGTGACTCCCTACTTCCCATGTTTACCGTCTTCTAATAATGCCTTAATGTTGTGAATCCACCAAGAGATGAGTATACTCACTATGTCAGCACCCTCGTGTCCAATTGTCTCTGGAAATACAATCAAACACACTCAGAGACAAGATGCACTTTAGGCTCGCCTACGTTATCTTTATCCAGTCATGTCGGTCAAGACTTTCCATCACACTGCTCTGAAGGATCATTTATCCTCTCAAGGAAACCATCTGTCTGTGGGACGCCTTCTCTGGTCTGCAGGCTCAGAAGCCACGGAGCTAAGCCTTTCTGCAAGATTATTCACTTGACCGTCAGATATTAGCATGACACCTCCTCTTACACCTCTACCAGCTCCATGCCACCAAGAATCCAAGAAATGTGGCATCTGCATGATTTCTGCAGTCTATCTAGAACAGGCAGTCATATGGAAGCAGTTATAGCTGCAGCATGAGGGAAGCCTTTGATGGAACATTTATTTAAACCGACCTTGAGGATCAAGTAAGTCTCCCGTGTCAGTTCAGAGAGTCTTGGATACCATTTGAGAGTGGTTCTTGTTCTTATGAAGGCTATAAGGCTTTGTGATATATCAGCCCAGCAACCCTTAAAAGACCCAGCCTGGGTCAAGTTTTCCTAGATTCTGGTGTGTGTGTGTGTGTGTGTGTGTGTGTAGTATATGCATGCATATGTGTGTGTGTGTGTGTGTGTGTGTGTGTGTGTGTGTGTGTGTGTGTGTGTAGTATATGCATGCATATGTGTGTGTGTGTGTGTGTATGTGTGTGTGTGTGTGTGCACGACAGTGCTTATGCACATGTGTGTATGTGTGTGGAGGCTAGAGGAGGTTAACATTGAGTTTCCTACATTTTTGTAATCCACCTTATTTTTTGAGTAATATCTGTCACTGAGTCACTGTTTGGCTAAATTAGCTGCCTAGTGAGCTCCAGAGACTTGCTAGTCTCTGTTTTCCTGGCCCTAGGGTTACAGATTCACACAACTACTCTTGGTCTTCACATGGGTGCCAAGGATCTGAACTCACGTCCTTATGTTTGTGATGAAGGTGCTTTAGCAATTAAGTCTGCTCCCCACCTCCACAGCCCATTTCTCTAGACTGTCATCACAGAAAGTGTTACCTAGGACTTTTAAAATGCCATCCTTGTTCAGCACAGGTCATAGCAGTTCATAAAAGACATTATGAGGAAGAATTCCAATGTTACCGCTGCAAGTCCTGCAAAGGGAGACTCAGGAGCAGGGACTGCTATAGAGAGTTCTCTTCCTAGGAAAGGAGAAGTAGAGTCGAGCATGGTAGCCCAGGCTCATAATCCCAGTGTTCTGGTTAGTGTGATATTGACCTGATGCTAGCTAGAATTTGGGAAGAGGGACTCTCAATTGAGAAGTTGAGAAATCCCTAAGATCTGCCTATAGGATGGGGCTAGAGAGATGGCTCAGAAGTTAAGAGAATTGGCTGCTTTTCCATAGGGTGTTCAATTCCCAGCATCCACACGGCAGCTCCCAACTGTCTGTAGCTTCATTTCCAGGGGATCCAACACCCTCACACAGACAAAACACCTATCAGTGCTCATAAAAAAGATTTGCCTATAGGCATGTATGTAGGAATATTTTCTTGATTAATGATTGGTGTATGAGGGCCCAGCCCACTGTGGGCAGTACCATTCCTAGGCTGGTGTTCCTGGGTTCTGTACCAAGCCATGAGGAGCAAGCAGCATTCTTCTATGGCCTCTGATTCAGGTTTTGCCTCCAAGTTCCTGCCTTGAGTTCCTGCTCTGATTTTCCTCGGTGGTGCAGTGTGACCTGAGAGTTATAAGATGAAATAAAGCATTCCCTCTCCTAGTTGCTCTTGGTCATGGAGTTTATCGCAGCAATAGAAATCCTAAGACACCAGCATTTGAGAGACGGAGGCAGGACTTCAAGATCATCCTGGGCTACTTAGTTTGAACTGTGTATTAGAATAATTGAGATGCTTATTAAGACTCTGTGCTTCTGGGCTGGAGAGATGGCTCAGTGGTTAAGAGCACTGACTGCTCTTCCAGAGATCCTGAGTTCAACAACCACATGGTGGCTCATAACCATCTGTAATGAGATCCGATGCCCTCTTCTGGTGTGTCTGAAGACAGCTACAGTGTAGTCATATACATAAGATAAATAAATAAATCTTTTCAAATGTTTTAAAAAAAAATAATAATAATCTGTGCCTCTGACCTGGTCTCACACCTTTAACCACAACAGTCAGGAAGTTGAGGCGGGTGGATCTCTGTGAGTTTCGAGGCCAACCTGGTCTATACACTGAGTTATATAGTGAGACCCTGTCTCAACAACATCACACCTCTGGGTTCTGTCTTGAAATACTTTTATGCAGATGATCCTAGCAAAAGATGAGACTCTACTTCTAGTACACTGCCGGATGGCATTCCCACAGTGTCTGTGGATAAGGGTGGGGATTGCTAAAACCAGGATACAGAAGTCTAATAGGATGCAGAGCATTTGAGAAGATTCTGAGTCCATGGGACAGCAAAGTGGAGATATTTTGCAGACAGTTGATATTTTTAAATAAAACATCAGTGGACATGAGAGGCAAGATAGCCCATGGGAATGGTTTCCTGTGTCGGTTTGAGAATGCGCCTCTGTTCCAGTCTTTAGGTCTCTATCTACCACCTTGCATGAAAGACTCCCTGAATTTCAGAGGTAGACTTAGTTCCCCGAGAAGAATCCAGGCATGAGTAACCAGAATTCCCCAGAGTTCAAAGCCGAATGGAGATCATTGACACAAGGCAAAGGCCTTTCTTTTTTAAAATATTTTTATATTATATTATTTTTATTTCTGTATGTGCATATGTGCACACATGTATGTATATGTATGAGTGCACATGTGTTATGGTTCGTGTGTGGAAGTCAGAGGTAACCTGCAGGTGTTAATGTTCTCCTTCCACAATGTGGCTCCTGGGATCAAACTCAGCTCCACAGGCTTGGCAGCAAGCACCTGTAACTGCTCATTCGTCTTGCTGGCTGAAAAAGCTTTTCTTATACGTGGGCATGTAAAGGTAAGAAGACTCTCTTCGATGTATTTAACCATTTACAAATCTTAAAGACCTGTCTTTTCAGATAATGAGGATGCTAGTAAAAAGTCTGCTGTGTTCACCAGCTAAAATATATTCCTGCAATTCAGAATGCTAATTAGCAAACCATCAGATGTTAATGGAGGCAGAGATAATAGACTTGCTTATTATGGCTGCCTCTGGAGCATGGGTTTCCTAATGAGAATGCCCTGCTGACCTGGACTGTACATATTTTATTGGAACGCTGACAGCTCTCAGATTGTAGCTTAATCTAAGAAGCATACATAATAGCATACTTTGTATGTAAGAGTTTTCTAAAAATAACTGAAGTCATAATACTGAATGCTGACAATAGGTAATAATGGAAAGATAGGGCAGAGGCAATGCTGTGCTTTGGGTATAGTTTGAGTTGGATCCCTAACGGATGGGGTCAGGAGGTTGGTTCTCGGTGTGGAGATATTGGAAAACTGTACATCTGGCAAGTAGGACCCAGTGCACGGGCATTCCTTGGGTTCCTAGGGAAGCCATCCTAAGAAAGGATTAAGGTGCCCCTCATGAGACTCTTGAGCTTTCACAAGAACGGGTTGTTAAAAGTAGAAGCCTAAGCATCCAGTTGTTCTTTGGCTCCTGTTTTGAGATATAATTCCTTCCTCACATTCTCCCACTACTGGGACATCATCCACCTTGAGATCCTCAGCAGAACGAAGCCAGTGCTGGAGCGTGCCTTGAAGTCTTCAGAACTGTGATCTCAGTAAACACCTTTTCCTTTTAAAATGTGCCTGCCTCTGGTATTTTGTTATAGTAAAGAAGAGTGAATTGGTACCGATGCTATGGAACTCGAGTGCTTTAAATCCAAATATGTTAAATTTCAAGTTCTACTTAGAGGTCAGGCAATGTAAGACTAACATGAGTCCATAGCTTGACAACAAGGAAGCCATTGTGACTTTGATGCAAATGGCTTCATAAGGTGGTGGCGGGAGGACTCTTGCTGTGTTCGATGGAGGAGTGATGACAGGAGTGGGTACAGAAGATCAGCATCATTCTGAAGAGGAGGAGAAGAAAGATGTGGAGCATAAAGCTGAGAGGTCTGAAAGAAACCCTTTGTTCCTGTTGAGGTGTTGTGATGGAGACACAGTGGGCATAGTTAAATGTGAGAAGTCACTGTTGGGAGAAAGACAAAGCCAAGAGACCTCGAACCAGCCCAAGGTGGGGGCCGTGTCAGGTGGTAAGGACAGTGGTAACTAAAAGGATGACATTGTTTCCATGACAACAGAAGAATGAAACGATGGTCTGTTGGCTTGGGTATCCTTCGCTTTGTGTTTAGATGGGTTTTGGTGTAAGCCGATGTGTGTGTTATATATAAAAAGATCTATTTAGATGCTTAATTTGACTTACATAGTGTTTTGTTTATTAAGACTGCAATTTTAAACACTCAGTTCTTCTTTAGGCTTTATGTTCATCTCACAAATCATAATTCTTTATACAAGCCCAGCAAAATTGAGCAGCCGCTTTCTAGGGAAATTTGTTTAATGTTTGATTCTTTTTTTTTTCCCCTACCATCTTCAATGTTTTAAATGTAATTCATTCTATTTCTTTTTAAGTGCCTCACCTATAGATTACAAAACCTTGCTGAGTACTTAATAATTGTTATAAAAGCTATTAAATGTATAAAGTGGGCTTAAAGACCTAAATGTTAATACAGTATTCCTAAATGTGGGCCATTTCAGCTAAAGTCTGTGATGTGATAATTCAGCTATTCATTGTAAATTGGTTTTCAAACCTTGTGACCCTGTTAACTTTCATAAATATCAGGAGGACAGAAAAGGTCAAATGTGCACAAAAAACACTAATAGCATGGCTTGGCGCTTTAGCCTTTCCACATTTAAGTTTTAAATCTTCCCAGAGTTGGAAAAGGTTTATTCTTGAGAGAAGAAAGTACTTGGAAATAGCTGAGGCCATTGCGAGTCAGCCCTTCTGACAGAGCAGCGGGCACCCAGGGCAGCCCGCGGCCTCCTTGAGGTACTGAGGCTGTGCTGTGTATCAGAGTCAGCGGGCACCCAGGACAGCCCGCGGCCTCCTTGCTGTACTGAGGCTGTGCTGTGTATCAGAGTCAGCAGGCACCCAGGACAGCCCGCAGCCTCCATGCTGTACTGAGGCTGTGCTGTGTATCAGAGTCAGCGGGCACCCAGGACAGCCCGCAGCCTCCTTGCTGTACTGAGGCTGTGCTGTGTATCAGAGTCAGCGGGCACCCAGGACAGCCCGCAGCCTCCTTGCAGTACTGAGGTTGTGCTGTGTATCAGAGTATCTGTGCTGTGAACTACAGGACTTAAGGAAGACCTGGTCTGGAGGGTCTAATGACGGACTCCCTGGTATGAGATCTACACGGCACCTGATTCCTCATCTCTTTTGGGGATGGGACTTCCAGATTGGTCTTTTATCCTTAACACAGGAATATATATTTTCCATCTAAATGTGAATGGTCCTTGTGTTTGACAGACCCTTCTAGATTTTACTTTGTATCTATTTATAGGTTTGAACTTGTTCGCCTAAACTAAACAGATAGTTTGTTTTCCTGGAGCTCTGACTCAGGGTCTCCCACAGCCTAGGCAGATGCTTTGTGGCAGAGCCACATTCCAGCCTCAGTAAGTGATGTGGTCCTTTGGGTGGTGGTGTTAGGAATGGAACTTGGGCCTTGCTCAAGCCAGGCGAGAGCTGTACCACTAAGCCACAGGGCCAACCTAAAAAGTACTTTTTATTTGATGTTAAGTGGGATACTAGGTATTTAAATGTCATCTCTACTTAAGGAACTTTGAACTTGATGAAATCCTACATAGGTAAATATTCTTAGGACCACACAATGGTTGCTGTTGTTCAAAGGACCAATTGGGTTTTATTTTTTGTTTAAATTTATTTATTTATGTATTTATTTATGTATTTATGTATTTATTTATTTATTTATTATATGTGTATGGGTGTTTTATATGTATATATGTCTGTGCATCACATGCACGCCTAATGCCCACAGATTTCAGAAAAAGGTGTTGGATCCCCTGGGACTGCAATTATAGATGGTTGTGAGCCACCATATGGTTGCTGGGAATTAAACCCTGGTTCTCTGAAAAAAACAGGCAGTGCTCTTAATTGCTGAGCCATCTCTCCAGCCCCTCTAATTATGATTTAGATGTCCTTGATCAATCCAAGTCTGATTTGCCCCAACTATTCTGAGTTTATGGGAAGGGAAAAAAAATTAACACAGTGAGTTCTCATAGGATGCCTTCTTTTTTCTGAGTTAGGTCACGAAGTTGTCTGTTCAAGGAGGTGAGAGGTATATAGGCGAAAGGTGAGAAACAAAGCTTCACAGCAGCATTTAATGTGCAAGGCAAGTTGATCCACTCTGCTTATGTTATTCTGATTTGAGTGTGTATGCGTGCGTTTGCACATGCCCACATGCCATAGCACGCATGTAGAGGTCAGAGGACTTTGTGAAGAAGGTTATTTCCTTCTGCCTTTACATTGGTTCCAGGAATTGAACTCATGTCATTAGACCTGCATGGTCTACTGCAAGTACCTTTACCCCCTGAGCCATCTCATGGGACCTATGCTGTTATTTTATAGGCTTCTAAGTGTGTCACATAATGACCAGTTAATGGAGACAATATTTATGATGAGATATATAATTCATGGTTAGCATTTATTTAGTTCATATTTTTGTTAAATGTGCACATCTAGCCACTTGAGGATTTTCTATTAATTATAGATATTCCCTGTAACTAGTCAGAAGTTCCAGCTCAATGTCAAGGACTTTATTAATAAAGCAAATGAAGTAGTCGCTTATTACATAGCAAAACGTCCGAGTCATTTGGCTTTCTGTTTTATTTGCAAGCCAATTACCAGCTGTCAGGGCACAGTCAATATTGTAGATCTGAGTCAGAAGCTATCACCCCTGAGTGCATTGTTCTTTCTAATCACAGGCAGTGATTGGCCCAGTGAAAGAATGATATTAGGCATCAGCTTACATCTGCCTGGTGGTGTAAATTTGCTACTGATTCCATTCCAAATGGGGTGATCAGTGCAGACACTACAAACGAGTGCAGACAGTTATGAGCCATGGGCGTTCCACTCATGTTGACAAGTCTCTCTCTGTTTCCAGACAGAAGGAAAAACCGACAGCCAGCTTGCAAAGCTCTCTCCTTCACAGCCTTAAAGCTGGCATTTCAACTTAACATTTATGGACTGTTTATATGACAAATTCATATGAAATAATTCTTTAATCTTCTCAAGACCTGTGGGGTTATTGGCTCTGAGAGTTCTTTTATGTATGTAAAAAAATTCATTGGATATACTCAAAGTACAATTTTACAGAAGTCTGCAATATCACTGAGAGTATTTCCCCCAATTCTGAGAGCTCTCCTCTGCCTTGTCTTGCATTTTGTAACAAATGAATGGGGGCTTAAAAGAGCTTCAATAATTCATTGCACAGAATGGCAGAACCGGGACTCAGACTCAAGCAATTCCATTCTGTGACCTTTTCCATTGGTCGCGTCTCTCTGCTGAATGGGTGATATTTGATATTTACTGGGTAAATCAGTTAGGAACACAGCGAGATACAAATAACTAAAATCCACATGTACTGGTTTACAGAACAGCGATGTGTTTTTCTCCCATAATACAAAGACGGGGACAAGTGGCTCCCAGCGTTGGCTTAGTGCTGCATCAGCATCAGGACCAGGGATTATTTGACCTTTCCCTGAGGCAGAAAATGTCCCTGCTTCGCTGCTAAGCATCATTTCCACATTCAGAACAGGAGAAAGAATTGGCAACAGCCGTAACTGAAAATTTATCACAAAAGCAAAAGCTTCCCCATTTATATACATCTTTGTGAAAAACTGATCAGTGTAGCACCTTTATCTGCAAGGGAGAAAGACAGCAGGGGAAAGGGAGTTGAGGGTGGCTGATGGCCAGCCTCGGAGTTACAGAATCTACAGGTTATAAAGGCCTCTTCCTCTCCCCCATCCCTTCCTTCCAATAGAAAAGCTCTCTTACTTTGTCTGTGTACTTGCTGAGGATCTTTATATTCTTCCTTTGCTTTCTGTGATCTGTTTGTGAATAGTAAGAGAAAGGTGTGTTTCCACTGAATCAGGACTCACCTGATGAGATTAACAGAAACTACTGCATTCCTATTCGAGAAAATGGATGAATTTCAGGCATTTATCCAACAAATAATATTAGTCACTCTTTGAGACTCTAGGGATGAATTAGGGACCAGAACCAGAAAGAAAGGGAGGAGGACAGAGAGAAGGAGAGGGGGGGCCTGGAGGGAAACAAACCTATGAGGGAATCTTCTAGAACACAAAGTTGGGAATGCAGCCAGTCCTGAGACTAGAAAGCCCAGATCTAAGATACTGCTGGAAATCCATGCAGTGGCCTGGGTGCACCACCGCCATTTTGCACACCCTGCTTTCCCTTAGCTAGCTCAGTGAATAGAACAGGGTGACCCGCCATGCCTGCATTTTCATATTATGTTGAAAAAAAAACACAACTCACACTAAACCACAGTCTCCAGTTCATGGTTCAGAAACCAAGGAGACAGAATTTGACAGGCCAGGAACACATTCATCCCTATAGATGAGGGCTGGAGTTACAGAGGTCATTTGAGTAAAGCCAACAGCTTGAATACAGATACCCCACAAAGCTTTCTGTTGCTACCACCCCTCTCCAGGCTAGTTAAAGCCCTTGTTGGTGGCCTTAGTCAATGCTGGACACCACCATCCGTCAATCACACTAGCATTTCCACTCCATCCCACTCTGGAAGTTAACTCTGTCTTGAAAGGCACATTTAATTAGCTTTGTAAGAATTGGCTAAACCAGGGTCATTTTTAAATGTTTTTGAATCACTTTTGTGTTCTAATATGTTACATTTTACTCTCTGTCCTCTGCCACTCCCCTAACCCTGACCCCTCACCCCTGGCAGTCCTTGTTGCTGTCTTCCATGTAATGGGAGGACTACAGATCCCTCCTCACACTGGGCAAAGTCCACAGGAGCCAACACCTCCATTACTCAGTTTGGCTCCCAAGTACATATTGCAGTGTGGGTCAAGATACTCTTTTATGGCCTGACAGATACAGTTGGTTGTTGGTGGGTTTCTTCTCTACGTCTCAACTCCTTCTCTGAATGAATGTTTTTCCACTCAGGGGCAAAGTGAATATTTGACCTGCTGCTAATTTGTTCTTCTGCAGGCTGTGGACTCCTCACCACAGGCAGGAAGATGGGCAGGCTGGGGGTCCTGGGGGAAATCTCTGCTCTCATCTGCATCAGCCACAGTAGGTAAGTGCTGGGTGTTACACCAGAACAGAGTTCAGAAGCTTGACAGGACAAGAGATTTTGACATACCATGTATTGATGGAGTTTAACGTCTGCCCAGGACAAATCCATTTTGGTTTCTACTGCTCTAAGGGCCTCTCATACTAACCTGTTTGTTCCTCACAATGACTCTGTGAAGAGATAGTCGTACTTCCTCCATTTTACAGATAAAACCGCTGAACCAGTGAGAGACATTGTTTAAGTCGACATTGTTTGGTGTGGGATTTGAAAACTACATGATATGGTTTTAAACCACCATCTTATATTGTTCATTAAAGTATAGTTTTAAGATATAGATATACATGTATGTATGCACATATTTGTGCATATACACAAACACACACACATATACACATTTTAAGAATTGAGCCTCATTGTGTAATCTAGGCTGACCTTGAATTTGTCATTCTCCTACCTCAGCCTCCTGAGTGCTGAGATTACATATGTGCACCTCCACACCCAAGTTGCTATAATCTTTAAGTTATGTGTTTATCATCTAAGCTTAAGAATGTTTGTTTTATGTCATTTGGTGTTCTGTCTGTTTGAGAGAGGGTCTTACAATCTCTTCCATCTCTTTTATTCTCCAAAAGAACTAACTAGTGATGTCTGTGCTTAGAAAGCAGGCAGCCACTTCTGTGTACACTGCACTCTGTCCTTCTGGCCTCGTGGGCAGCCAGTGCTCGAGCTGCAGCCTTCACTTGTGTTTGGTGTTACTCTTGAAGTCCCTCTACCTGAGGCACAATGAAGATGATAAGTACAGTATCTTGCTGCCTTCATAGCTACACAAAATCCCTGTTGGCCCCCCACTCCTGACACACAGCTTAACAGTTAATCCAACAGAGCCTAGATTTTATGATACTACCCTTGGACCAGCATCAGGATTGTGCAGGTTGCTGTTGCCCCATTCCCACAGCCTTGGTTTCTTTTCCTGTTACTATTGCACAACACCTTGACAAAAACAACATAAGTAGAAAGAGTTTATTTTGGCTCACGGTTCTGGGGTACAGTCCATCATGGCAGGGGAGTCATGACAGCAGATGCCTGAGATGACATGTCTCATTCCATCCATGTCAGGAAGCAGAGAGTAATTATGCTTGTAGTCCATCCACTTTCCCCTTGGTCTTCTTAAAAATTTTATTACATTTTATTTATTCTTATTGGGGAGAGGGGTGAGCATGTCACATGTAGGAGCCAGATCTCCCTCTGCTGTGCTGGTCCTGGAGACTGAACTCTGGTCAACAGACTCAGTGGCAAGAACTTTTACCTGTAGAGCCATCTCGATGACCCACTTTCTCCTTTTTATACAGTCCAGGATCACACTCCAGAAAATGGAGCCATCCACAAAGAGCAGGACTTCCCTTAAGTAACTTAATCAAGATAACCCTCCATAGACATACCCAGAGGCTAACTTAACATAAGTAATCCCTCAAAGGTGTCCCTGGAGGAATGTCTCCTGGGTGATTCTAGAACTGATCAAGTTGGCAGTCAGCACTAACTATCATACACACTCTCTCAAATGACCAAGATGTGCTTTGTACAATGACATTTCCATGTCCTCCATAATCTCAAGGAATACAGTTTGGTGTACACACACACACACACACACACACACACACACACACACATACACACATACACACACGCACACACACCGTATTCATTTCTTCTACTGCTTTTAAGACACCACTGCCAGTTTGGTCACTAAGTGCCACTCCAAGATTGCTCTCAAGGAGCCTGTGTCAGAGGAGACAGGAGGGAGACAGAACAGTTCCAAGAACACACTCCATGAGAATTATTAACTCCACATAGGCCCCTTTCATAGCCTCCCAGTAATGACAATGATAACGAGGGATAACTTCCATGACATTTAGAAAAGGTGTCAACACCAGGGCTTTGTAGCATTGACAGTTTCGCATCAAGGGGCAAAGAAACTTGTTAGAAAGCAGAGCACTCTCAGCCATGGAGATGCTTGTGAAGGTTTATAAATTTCCTGCAGAAAGTAAAGAAGGAAAATAACCACATCCAACTGCTATTGATTTCCACTCCCAGCCTCATGTCACCCCCAGGGTAATGCAGTTGCAGATAGACACGCAAAATGCAGGCCTTTAGAAGGAACTGTGTGCGTGCAGCCCCTGTGCTGACTGGAACCGTGCAGCATGGAGACTTGCGTTTAACTCCTCTACGTTGTTCTGCCTTGTCTTTTAGCGTATTGCTTTGAGTCTAAGGTTAAGAGGAACGCATATGCAAAAGCCAAGCATTTCCCAACTACCAGTTCTTTGAGGGACCCTCCCTCTTAAAAGATACTTTCATCACTCAGAGACAAACTGTGTCACAATCTAAGAAGACTTAATCATCCGCCACATATGCCTGTGGGAAAATTCACAAAATGCAGCAAAAATCTCTGTCATTCCATTCAGAAACCAAAGGGGAGACATGTCAAAAATACAGAAAAATGACCCAATAAATGATAATATCGATAACTTCAAAGCAATATCATGAAAACCAGCAGTGATTTTCCACAAGCACATCATAGACAGAACTCACCATTAGAGTGGATTACTAAGAAGAAAGGGGTCCAGCTGTCAAACCGAGTCCAACCTCCTCAGAATGGGGATCTGTTACTCGATCAGCCAAAGGCCCAAATGTTTATTTGAAAAGTTGGTTGTGACAGTATTATGACTCCAAATATCTAGTGCCAGAGTAATGGCTGGGGAATAGAATGCATCTGATAGTTCTTTCTCAAAGTCACTGTTTGTCCTTTCCCATCCTCGCCCAAGCTGCAAGTTTCTGGTGACACCCTCTGCCAACCCTATCCAAATAGCATCAATGTTTATTGCTAAGAATGGCAAACGCATCAAAACTGTGCTGTTGTGAAAACTCCTCTGTGCAAATTAGCATCAACTGAAAGGGAATATCTATCTATCTATCTATCTATCTATCTATCTATCTATCTATCTATTATGAAGTGATGTTGATGATGTAAGAACTCCTAAGGGTTAATTTTAGAGAACCCTGTATTAGGGTTCAGAGGAACAGAGCTTACAGAACAAATATATATATACATACATACATACATATATATATGTATATATATGTATGTGTGTATGTATATATGGGTATACATGTATATATACATATGTATACTCTTCTCTATATATTCCGTGTGTGTGTGTGTGTGTGTGTGTATGTATGTATGAAAATTTATTAAAGTAGCTTACAGACTGTGGCCCAGCTAGTTCTGCCAACGAAAGGTTTAAGAAACCAGTAGTTCTTGGGAGGCAGAGGCAGGTGGATTTCTGAGTTCGAGGCCAGCCTGGTCTACAGAGGGAGTTCCAGGACAGCCAGGGCTACACAGAGAAACCCTGTCTTGAAAAAACTAAAAAAACAAAGAATCCAGTAGTTGTTCAGTCCATGAGGCTGGATGTCTCAGCTGATCTTCAGTATATGTAAGAATCCCAAAGAAGTAGGCTCTAATGCCAGCAAAGGAATGGGCTGGCTATCAAGAGCAGGCAAAGAGAGAGAGAGAGAGAGAGAGAGAGAGAGAGAGAGAGAGAGAGAGAGAGAGAGAGAGA
>CM052712.1:52469011-52497851 GCA_028551405.1 Uromys caudimaculatus
ATAGGTGTGCTCAGCCATTTGGGTTTAGTTATTTCCAGATGTAGTCAAATTGACAACCACGAATAGCCATCACGGGTCTTCCATGAAAAGGACGATGCTACTAACGCCAGTTTCCCACAGTGCTTTGAAATCTCTGTATTGGGTTTCTGGTGGGCTTTGGTGCAAACATCGCCAGCTCAGTAGCACTTATTCTTAACCCTGACCTTAGGGTCAGAGTATATGTGAACACTGACTACAGAGAAGTTTGGCCATCATTTTGGAGAATGAAGACTTTTCTAGGAAGAAAGTTAACTGTCGCCTTTTAAAGCTGCATTTAGTTTGCTTATTTGAACATGGCAGCCTCAATGTCTGTTTTTCTTTGAAAACTACATTCTGCTCCGTGTTATTATGTCTTGAATTCATTAATAGAAGAGATAGAAGAGTCTGTAGCAAGATCAATATTTTTAGAGGACTATTATTACAAGTCACCCCCAAACAGAGTGAGACCTCTCAGAAGAGCAGTTGGCACTCTCCATCCAGTTTGAAATGCACGTCCTCTCAGTCCAGCCCACCTCTGCTGGTACTTTGCAAAGCTCGCTGATGTATATGTATAGAGATGCTCAATCCAGAAGCCAGTCAGTGACTACTTACTGTATTGGGTGATGCCATAGTCAGTTGAGTGCTGAGCAAATGAGTCAAAGCTCCCTCCCCCAAGAGGGAGGAAAAAGCCAGCGGAGGATACACTCTATGAATGGGAAAATTATGTAGAGTCCAGGAAGTGGCAAATTTCTAAAAGTGTACAAAGTAGAAAAAGACCAGAGTTGCTGGGAGTGTAGGTTAAAGTTTTGAAGAGGGTGCTGGGGCTAGGCTTTGAGGGTGTGATATTTGAACAAAGACCTAGAGGAAAGGTTGTTCAACATGCACATATGAACTAACAACCAAAATATACACCAATAAAGAACTGTTAGGATGTGATCTACCTATTTCATTTCTGGGTATATATTCAGATGGCTTGGAAGTAAGGTCTCAGCGAGTTGTTGTATACCCATGTTCAAACTGCCATTATTCACACCACCGCCATGAGGATGCAACCCACAGATCTGCCAATGAGTAAAGTGTGGTATATCTATACAGTGAAATATTACACAACCTTAAAAAAGGAAGGGAATTCTGACACACACTACGCATGGATTAACCTTGAGTAGCATTATGCTAAGTGAAACAAGCCCAGCCACAAAAAGCAAGTACTGTGGGATTTCACTTGGATAGGATACTCAGTTATCAAAATCAGAGAGGCACAAAGTAAAACAGAGGTTGCCAGGGCCTGATAGGTAGAGGGAGGAGGCTCTACTGCCTAATGGGTACAAAAGAGGTCTGGAAATGGACATTCGCGATGTGTCTGGTCCATGAAGCTGTACACTGGAGCAGTTAAGAGGATACATTTTGTGTTATGCCCATTTCCCTCAGAATATATTAGGGAAAAATTCAACCACATAGATCAGAGAACCAATTACATGGTATTTTGTCTGTATGTTTTGTACATATTTAGTTTTTTAAAAGAAGGAAATCTATTTAAAAAGAAGCATTTAGACAAGAAGAGACTTCTTCATGACATAGCTGCAGCCCTTGCCTTTGGCAAATGAGTCTAACAGAAAGTGGCCTTGGACTACCCAATCATCCAAGTTGCTGTATAGAACTGCAGCTGCTCCTCATTACCACTGGCCAGAGACCCAGCCTCCACAAGCACACTGCTTCATCTCTCCCCCAATGAGCTGGGCCTTTGGATTTGACAGGACTCACAAAAAGAGGACTTAAGAAGAAAATTAAACTGGGGTGTGGTATCACCCATAGGCCGTGGCCCCTACCCAACCACATCCTCACATCTTAAAGCACAGAGGTGATTCCGGACACCAACCCTGGCCCTGCAAGGCATGACTGGGACAAGGGAACTAGAGTAAGGTTACACTGTGAACATGAGCTTCACCTTGCTCTGTGGTCAAGGTGAGGCAACTCAAGTTCAAGTTAGCATAAAGAAGTGCCTGACGGAGGACCTGACTTCCGAGGAGTTAGAGAATCAAGGTTAGAATGCACTCGACTATAAACCTTCCTCAGTATGGCAAAGGGATTATACATGTTGGTTCTGGCACCAAATGGACTAGGTTTGAATCCTGCCTCCCACCTACCAACTTTGGGATCTTCGGCAGATGATGTCCTCTTGATAGGCCTCAGTTTTCTCAGTTATAGAGGGGGTATAATACATCTCTTAGCACAGTGTTAGTAAGAAAAGTAGACAATTTATTATTCTGAACTTTTTAATACAGTGTCTAGGATATCCTAAGGGCTCAATAAATGTCCATAGTGGAGAGATTTTATACATTACTGGAAGGTAGATATTATAACTCTCCTGGAAGAGAAAGTATAAAGGCAGAGACACAGAGGCAAATTAGGTAACTAACATCACACAGCTAAGAAATGGTGGGACCAACGTCCTTGGGGATTTTAGTCTAGATAGCTTTCATTTAACCTGTAAGCACATGTAATTATAAAGCCAAATGACCGTGGAACGTTTTTAAAGGACACTGTCCTGTGACATTCTTGTAACATTCCTGCCCTCTTGTTTTGATCTGGGTTTGTTGTTTTTCTGGTTTGGCTTTCCAGCGCTCACCTACTGCAGCCTGAAAACCAGACCCAGTCCCAGCCTCAGAGCCTTGGGATTCTGGAGCCTTCCACAGTTAAGGATAATTAGGGTTTGTGGTATCGTGAAGTTATAGTGTCACACACATTTGGTGTCTTTCTCTTGCTAGTAGAAGCCAGCCACTATCTCTGGAAATGGAGTCATTAGTCAAAAAAGAAAAAAGTACCAGTGGCTCTGTTATGATTTCCTTATCTGGGCACTAGATGTCACACTAAGTCAAGCTTTGGAAGTGGCTTGGCTAAGCAGGGTGTGGCAGTCTCTACCTATAAAAACAATCACAGCTTTTAAGTAAATATAAAGCTTAACTTTGAATTTCTAGGAAAATTCAGAAAGTATTTTCTTTTACTTACAAAAAAATTAGAATTGTTAAAGAGAAAACAGCATCATGATGATATGTCAGCTTAAACACATCTTACTTGCACGCATGCACATAAAAACTGTGTTTCGTTCCCCAAACAGAGATTTTTCTAGAGACAGTTTGTGCACACTTATCTGTGGTCATTTGGGAGGCTTTTTCTTTTCCCTTTGTTGTTTTGTTTGAGATAGTGTCTCATATAGCCCAGACAGGCCTCAGACTTGTTAGGTAGCCGAGGCTGGTCTCGAACTCCTGATCCTCTTACCTTCCTCTGCCTTCCAGCTGCTGGGACTACAGACTGGTCAGTCCTTTGTGTTCTAGGATGATGAGAAGCTGCTCTTTCCAACAAAGAAACAGATAAGACTAACCTACCGTGGATGGAGGAGGTCGAAGAGGGGAATGTAAGGCCCCGGATGATTAAGGAGCTAATAATGAGTATAAAAGCCACTGAGCCCCAGAGCTGAGCAAGCTATGCCTCCAGCATGCACTTACTCCTTTGGCGCTTGGAAATCTATAGCTGTGAATTGTGGGTGGAGATTTGTGCAGTTTCTTTTGGAAAATATATGTGGTTTTTGCTGCTGCTGCTGCTGTTACTGTTGCTGTTGCTGTTGCTGTTGCTGTTGTTGTTGTTGTTGTTGTTGCTGTTGTTGTTGTTGTTTTAAACTGCCTTAAAGAATAAGAAGTCAATGACTTAAATGTTCCTTGAAATTTCAATGAGACTTCCTTTGAAATGTTTGGAATTCATTGGAGGCTAGAAAGAATTAATTCAACTCAGATTGAAAGCTTATAATTAAGTCTTAGGCTTAACAGTTTGTTTTTTCGAGTAACTCAGTAATGAGTGTGATCTGTGTTTAATTATCTGCATGAGTGTGGGCACATATTTCTATTGTAATTAAAGTTGTAAATCATGTTTCCTAAGTTTTCAAGGATGGTAGGCAATATATGATGACAAATTACTTTTGTTGGAATGAACCAGCAAATACCATTGCCTTGTGTTGCTTTGATAAATCAGGTTATAGTTGATAAATCAGCATTTTGTGTGTATGTGTTTGTACTTGGGGGTGAGTATGTGCAGAGGCCAAAGGTTAGCCTCAGAAGTCAAAGGTTATTTCTCAGGATGCTATCTGCCTTGCCTTTGGAAGCAGCGTGACTCACTTGGCCTGAAATTTACTGATTCCATTACAAGGGCTGGCTGTCAAGCCCCAGGGATGTACCTGTCTCTACCTCCCCAGCTCTGAGACTACAAACTCATGCTGCCACACCCAGATTTTTACATGGGTTCTATCCATTGACATCAGATTCAAAATACTACTCTTTGGGTATGGACTCATCGTGTCTTCCTCTAACTCAGGAGATAGATGAATAGTCATTTAAACAGTGCTTTGTAAATTCTGACTGGTTCCAGTTAGCTCTGGGTCCTCTTTTGACTTGATCACCACTGTCTTGTTGAACAACCTAGGGTCCCAGAAGATGTCCTTCCTTTCTCCTTACATGCCAAGGCAGGTGCCGGCACACAGATGGAGGGAGAGCACAGGCTGTTTTTCCTTTTAGAACTCCAGTGACCATGAGGACCACAGTGGTCTACCGTGCTTAGACTCCTTCCTCCTGTCTTAGAAAGGCGTACCCCATCTTATTGCAAGGTGTCAAGCTGTCTTTGGATGAAATAGAGCAAGACTCTTTTCTATCAAGTCAGGGGTTGGTTTTTGCCCAGTGAGTGGGAAGGTCTGCTCTGTACTCCTTACTGACTCCCAACTGTGCCATTGTCTTGGAAATAAGGACTGTCCCTTCTTGGAAATACAGCTGTTATTTGTCCAATGGAGTAAAACCAGTGAGCTTCAGTCTACTTTGGACTGGTTCTTCTTCCCAGTTTTCCCACTGACTGACCCTTTGATTTAGAGCTGTCAGCTCAAGACCTTTCATGGTGTACTTTTGAGGAAATATGGTGTCTATTTTTATTTGTTTGCTTGATTGATTTGAGGGCTTTGTTTTGTTTAGAGACAAGATCTTGTGAAGTACCCCACACTGGCCTAGAATCTTATGCAGACCAGGCTAACCTCAAACTTGCCATCCTCCTGCCTCAGCCTCCCGAGAGTTAGGATTATGTGCCACTATGCCTAGGTTTACACATAGAAACGTATTGAAGGTCATCTGACTTCAATTCAGCCAATGTTAACTGAGCACCTGCAATGTGCTAGGACTTCAAAAAGCCAACAACAATCAAAAGAGAGTGACATATCAGCCATATGACACTTTAAAAAGCAGGAAGAACACATGGCAGCAATGCCTTTCAAAGACCCTGACTTGAGTTTGGAATTTCAGTGTGAAAACCAGCCACTGTGAAAGGCAGAAGCCAAAAAGGGTCTGGGAACATAGTGAGGAAACTGAGTCACGAAAGGAGAGTGACCTTAAGGTCACTCAGCCTTACTATGCAGAACTCATCTTTGGGCCCTACCCCGGGGAATCTGAATACTCTGCTGCCATTCAAGGTGGACCCCCACAGGCCAGATGGTTTTGTGAGATTATTCAGGGGGCAGAGACTGTGCAGAATGTAATGTCTCTGTGAATTATATATTTATTTCCTTACAGGTCATGGATTCACAGCAGTCAAAGAAAAGGCAGGGGCAACCCTACGAATCCACAGTGTCAATTCCGGATCTTCCGAAGGGGTCCCAACTGATGCCGAAAACGGAATCTCGGAAAGTGAGTGGCGTGTTTACCAGGTGTTTTGTTACACCATGTGCACGACTGCACAGTGAGAAAGAGCCCAAGTTTGGATCAGCAAAGCACATTCTAACCAGGGTGTTCTTTCTTGCCATGACAGATGTGACTCCAGATCAGGACTCTGCCGGAGGCCCCCACACTCCTCCACCAGGAACAGCAGGGTCGAGGGGCATGCTGTCAGCCCTCACCAACGTGGTTCAAAACACGGTGAGTCCCTAGCGGCCTCCCTGTTTTCCCTAGTGGCTCAATTCTTTTGATCTTTCCAGCTCGTGACCTAGATACATCAGAGAGAAAGTGGCCTTGCTCCTGACTTTGGATTACAGTTTGTTATGCTTTCTGC
Source organism: Uromys caudimaculatus (assembly GCA_028551405.1). Classification (NCBI taxonomy): domain Eukaryota; kingdom Metazoa; phylum Chordata; class Mammalia; order Rodentia; family Muridae; genus Uromys; species Uromys caudimaculatus. Next base: position 52,475,102 of record CM052712.1, read on the forward strand.
TACAGAGTAGGTGTAACCTTGGATCTGAAATAATAAGGGCAAGATGAAACTCGGTCTGTGTTTAAAAGAAGAGAGTGGTTTAGAAGGTTTTTTTTTTTTTTTCAATCTGATCTAACAGTGTCCTTTCCAGGTGTTTCAAGGACAGCCTCTAGGTGAGGGAGGGAACTCAGAGCTGGGACAGCTGTTCTTCCTGGATCAGGTCTCAGGTCTCTTAAAATTGTGAAACCTTCAAAATAAAAAAGAACTAGCAATGACGCAGGGGGAATAACCCAGAGACCGACCCTGACATAGCCTCCCTCCTGATCTCAACTGCCCCCTTCCCGGAAGAACCCTAAATGTACCCCTGAAAGTCCTATTTTTTCTTTGTTTGTTTATTCATTTTTATTTAAGTTGATTTGATTTTTTTAAAGACTGATACACAACCATCTCACTCCTAAAGGCAGCTTGCTATTGACAACAAACATTGAAATGAAGCAGAGGTACCACAAGCGAGATGAGGAAGCCAGCTGTCCTCAGCGCCAGGAAGAAAAGACAAAAGTGTGTCAGGAGTAAAGGAAATGGCTGTCCTCTACTTGTATCTTCAGGGACCCTAGACGAGGTAGGAAGGAGCCACACCAAGAAAGTGTTAAGAGTCACATAGCAGAGCAGTCCAAGGCCACCCATGAGAGTGGAGGAAGCTCTCTCCACAACTCAGGTGTAAAAGTGAGCTCAGGGCTTCTCGCCAACCCCGTTTTTAAAATTATTTTTACATAACTTATTATTGTGTATGCATATGGTGAGAGGGCACCTATACCCTGGCACTCATGTGGAGGCCAGCGGGCAACTTTGAGGAGTTACCTCTCTCCTTCCACATTATACGGGATCTGGGAATGGACCTCAGGTCACCGGGTTCACGAAGTAACTGCCTTGACCCGCTGAGCCGTCTTGAGTGCACCCCCAACACCCTCAGTCCCTGCATCCTCCTGAACCTGCTTGCCCTCCTTCCCCAGTCCAGCCCACCCATGCATAGACACTTCCCAGTCTCCATTTATTCTCTGCTAAAGTGACAGGATGTGGGGGAGGCAGTAAATCAAAGCGTGCAAAAGTGCGAGTTTCTGAGAAGCCCACCGTCCTTTGTGCTAGTCGCTCCGTCATTTTTGGGACAAGTGCCTAGCAGAAATAACACAGGGAAGAAGGTTTATTTTGCTCACAGTGTGAAAAGCTTTAGTCCATGATTGCTTGGTCCCAAGTGCTTGGACATCATGGTGGTGGGAATGTACGTACCAAGGGGGTTCTTTGCCATCTGGCAGCCAGGATGCTGAGAAAGAGGAAGGGACTGGGGACCAGGGATAACCTTTGAGGTATACCTCCAGGTGATCTATTTCCTCCAACTAGGCTCCACCTCTAGAAGTTTGTAGACTGTCCTGAAGTAACAGTACTAGCGGAGGGCCTGGGGAGTTCCTGAGCTGATGGCGGATACTTTATTTTGAACCCATAACTTCCCTTCAAAGTATCTGCTTTTACAAATCTGTTCCAAAGTTTGAGTTTTGATTGGGCTCTAGATTTGAAAGCAAATTCTAAATTCCCGAAGTGGAAATGTCTGATAAAGCACATTCATTCAGGAAGATTGAATGCTGCCCTTTAAATAATTATGAAGATTGAAAAACACACATATAGATGCTATGAAAATAAAATCCAACATTTCCGTGTAAGGTAAGAAACATGCAGATGTACAGGGATTGGAGTTAGAGTTGTATTGTTGGGATTATGCCTGGAGGGTTCAGAGCAATGTGGCTCTGTTTATTTGAACAGCGTATGTGGGTCTTGGTTGTTTTAACTTTTGTTAAAAGGAAAGCAATGGCTGGCAAAGGGATTTCTCCACAGTGATACCTGGGTAATAGACCCGTTTCTAAAACTGGAAGTACATGGAAGGCAAACTGTCTTACTTCGTTAATGTACTAATTATAGTTGGTGTTCCCCATTTTCTGAAAGTATGCAGGAGCCATCTGAAACAGCCTGAGGGTCCGTTGCTTCAGGGCCTTGAATTAAAAAATCATCTAAATTAGCATGAGTATTTGACATTTTAATAACCTACCCCCAAATAATTCTGTTACTTACGCTAACATTCTTTCAAACACGACAATCGGGTCATCTGTTAATTTTGTGTCTTGGATACACATCTATTGGTATGCTCAGCACTGCTAACATAAATCCCTAATGTGCAGTTTTTCCTCACGAAACATCACTTTTTAATAACACCGCATGCTCTACAAATTATATAACATATGGTTTTTTGAGGAAAAGAAAACAGGATTAATAGATGATCTATCTCATAGTGCGAAAAACCTGTGGCTTTCCATTTATTTTAATATTTGACGAGAATGCCGAGTACTTGGGAACTGCTGGCCACTGACAAACAGCAAGCTGTGGAAAATCTAATCTGACGTGCTTTTCTCATTTGCAGGGCAAAAGCGTCTTAACCGGAGGTCTGGATGCTTTAGAATTCATTGGCAAGAAAACCATGAATGTCCTCGCAGAAAGCGACCCAGGGTTTAAGCGGACCAAGACACTGATGGAGAGAACCGTTTCCTTGTCCCAGGTGAGACTAGACCCGTTAGTGATTTTTTCTCCTCCTTTTACCCAACAAAAGTCAAAGCACATGCCCAAACTTATGTGACAGAAGAAGTAGAAAGAAAGCTGAGTGTCTGACACTCCCACCAAAGCCCTCGTGGGAGATGGGCAAGACTGATAGTCCCTTATGCACGCTGTCGGTTATCATACAGACTTAGTGATAAATATCTGGATGTAGGAGTATACATGTTGCTATGCATTATAAGTGGAACACACACACACACACACACACACACACACACACACACACACACACACACACTCAAGCCAAAGGGCAGCTTATTGATCACTCTTTCATGTTTTGCTTTATTCAGTTAATAATCACTTGCAGATTTATCCAAGTATGCCGTTGTAAATACCCCAGTTCCACCGCTTTTCAGCCATACAACTTCATGGCTTTGCTTTCCATATCTGTGCCTCAGTTTCTCCCTGTGCACTGAGGTGACATCAGTACCTCCTGACACAGCCCACCTTGCTGTGACAGTTACACGAGCTAGAACAGAACCTGATAAAGACATGTCTGCCCACATGTAACGTTTATTCTAGCCAGGTCAGATGATGAGGTTGCAGAGAGTGAGACTGAGTCTTAAAAACTGGCAAATTCTAGCTAACCCTAATTGTAAAAAGAAGAGGGGCCTGAGTTATTTACCAAGCTACTGTACTTTTTGGGCCACCTGCACTATTTCTGTCAGAGCTGCAGGCTAGCTACATTTAAAGGGTTGCACTGTGCACGGAAGTGTGTCACCCAGCGCCCACAGGGACCAGCCAGGATGCTACATGTTGGAAGAGTGAGCCAGGGTGAGAGCTTAGAAAGGACCATGGTGTTTACTGTGGCGAAAACAGAGTGCTGGAGAAAGGGCCTGAGCTAGGGAAGCCATTCAGAGTCTGGATGAGTCTTGTTCCTCCTGGAAGTAGATGGCAAGGTGGGCTGAGACAGACAGGGATTTAGTCAGGGGGTGGGGGGTAAGACCTAAGAGAAAACAGGGTGGGAACTTCCAAAGCCTGGGGGAACTGTCATAGCTGGTTTCTGTCAGAATCCAGAGGCAGAGAACCAAAGAGGAGACTGGGCGGAAGTGTGCCAGACTGCAGTGCAGCTGAAGGAGCTTGGTGAGGGCCATAGGGAGTGGTGGCAGCCGATGGCAGCAGGTTGACCGCAGCTCACCACAATTGATTACGTACTTTATAAGAGAGAGGTTCGGTGGCTCCTCCCAACACACGGAAGTGATCAGTGTCTGAGGAGATGGATATACGGGTTCTTACATGTCACATACACTCATCAGGTGAGCACACTGTTCTCTTATGCACAGTTATTATGTCTTTAAAGTAAAACACAATAATTCTTTCTGTGTTGGAGAGATGGCTCAGTGGTTAAGATCACTTGCTGCTCTTGCAGGCCCGGAGTTCAGTGTCCAGAACCCACGTTAGGCAGTTCTCAGCAGCCTGTAACTTGAGCTCCACGGTGGCTGTAAGGGTGCCCTCTTCTGGACTCTGTGGCAGCTACAATCATGTGTAACATAGGCCCCCTTCCCCCACATACATATAATTATAAGTAAAAATAAATCTTTAATTAAAAAAATCAATCCTTCTAGACAAAAAGTCAAGTGTCAAGAATAGGCCTGCCTTGGTGTCCCTACAGCACCAAAGATGGCAGAGAAAAGTGCTGAGAGTTGAGGAATGGACTTACAGACCAGCAGCTAGAGCCCTCGGTCACTTAGGCTCCTTGGAGTAGAAGGAAGGTCTGCAGGATACCCTGTCACCCTCCCCGGGAAGCAAGTGATCGAAGCGAGAGATAAAATTGAGTCAGAACAGTGTAGAGGTCCCTGGGGCTAGCAATGAGTGGGTAGTTGAGGTACAATTTGGAAACAGATTCAGATTTCCTGATGAAGTAAGTGTGGGCTCTGAGGCAAAAGGAATATCTAGGGTGGCCGTAGGTCTTCAGAGGAACTGAAGGGAAGAAGCTACTATCAACAACAGACCTCAAAAAGAAAGTCTGTCACAGTGCTTCCTGACACACTGAAGACATTATATTAGTCAGCTTTCTGTTGCTGTGACAAAATCCTTGACATAAACAAGAGGTTTGTTTGGCCTCCTTGTTCTGGAAGTTTCCATGACCCGTCAGCCACTCTATTGCTCCGAGGTTTGTGCTGAGACAGGACATGAGAGTGAGGAGTCTGAGAAACAACATACCTGTTAATCTCACGGTGGCCGGGAACCATGGGGGTGGGGCAGGGAACCAGGCTCCCAATATCCCTGCAAGGGCACACCCCCAACAACTTCTACTCTCTGGGCTCCAGTTCTGAAAGATTCCACCACCTCCCACTAGTGTCATGGGCTGGAGATCATGCCTTAAGCATGTAGCCTTTGACAGACGCTGCAGCCGAACCTGGGGCAGAAGTAGACTATAGAGTATCTGGTTCTAGACAGCGTTCACTCCTGTGCTGCCTCATTTTCTCCCACAGCACAGGGAACATGAACCAATGGTCAGGGGTTCTGCCGCTCCACCGTTTCCTCTTCCACAGTTCCCGTCCCACCATTTCCCTGTGTGTGAGTCCCTCCATGTCATGATTGCCTTCCTCCAATTAAACCGTCTACCTCTGTTTTCCAGAGGCACAGTGAGACCAGCCGCATGTTAAGGGGCTGGTTTCCTGGGCAACTTTGATTTTTACTCCTCACTTACAAGTAAATCTCAGTCTCTGCTTAATGACGCTCCCCTTCCCTTTCAATTTCATCTCTTCACTCTAGCCCAAAGTAGCATTCAGGAAGGATGCTGATGCTGAGAAGAGGCACCATCCCAGGGCCACTTGGCTTTATTTTCCCATCCCCCAATGCCCTGAGGTCAGGGGGCCAGCTGAGTTTTATTACACGTGTTAAACCTTCCCAGTGATGGTTTCACTGTGTTATTTTGAAAACTGTAAAAGGCAGAGACTTACTAATTTAGTCCTAAAGATAGACAGGAGAGAATTCCTTCCACGGCCTAGTGGGTTCTTGGCTAACAACCTCAAGAACCCAAACGGAAAATGAGGCTGCCTGTTTTATTGGCACATAATAAACACCAGCCTCTGTTCTTGGATGATCTTCCTCCTGTGACCTTGTGGCATTGGCCAGTGTATTTATGAGGCTCTCTGCAGATATTAAAGGACTCCATAAACTTAATGTCCTTGTAAAGTTAATGAGAAATCAAATAAAAGAGGCCTAGCATCGAAGTACGCAAGTGCAGAATGTTGTTAATAATGGACAGGCTTGTGGCCGTTCTGTCATCTTTGTTTTTAAACATCAAAATACTTGGAGGGGTTGAAGGGGAAGCTGTCTCTTTCTTAGCACACACCAGGCCTGGGCTCTGGCCCTAACACTACAGGGACAGATGAATGGAGGGCAGAGGAAGTGGGGTGAAGAGGGGGAAGATAGCAGAAAAGAAGGGAAGGGAGGAAGGAAGGGAAAGGCAGGAAGAGAGAAGTTAGTGAAAACCGAAACTCGGGATCAAGACAGACACACCTCTGCAGCCCAGCACAGACACCGAGAAGCCAATTTCTATTCAGTGTCCGCTAATGGATAAGTCATGAATTTACATTGTTTTGTTTTGTTTTTGTTTTATGTAAGAGAGCAAGATCAAACCAGCTTCTTTCTATTTTGAAATCTGCTTGGGTACAGAATTCTTAATATGGTCACAAAAAATTGGCCTTTTCCAGTGCTCAGGACACAAGGCTAACACTGATGCCTATTAGCATGCTAAAGTGCATACTGGCCTCTAGACTCACTAGGGACCTGTGGCTCCCCTCAGCACGCACGCACGCACATGGTACCCGAAACACAGTACCATGGGCTTCCCTTCCCCCAGCTTCTTATGTCTATATACCCTGCCATTTCTGCTCTCCTCTCTTTTTGTTCTCTTTGCTCTCTCGGCCCCTTCTCTCGCTTCTCTCTTAGCTCCTGATTTTCTTTGCCCTCGCTCTTCTTTGCTCTTTCTCTTCCCTTCCCCTCTCTCACCCCCTCCTCTCTCTCCTCTCATGGCCAGGTTCAGTCTACTGGCCCAGCGTGGTCTCCTACACTCTGTCCATGCTCTGGACTCTTCCAGATGCCCGTGGCTACACTCTCCCTCGTATCTACAATAAAAGCCTTCTCCTCAGCCACACCTGGGAGTATCCACCTGGTGATGACACCCCACTTTATAATGCAGTTCCTTGAAAGCCTGTCAGTGTAGAAATTTTGGACATTTGGAAGAGGACTACCCAGGGGAAAGACTTCAGTGGGAAGCCAAGGAAGCCTTTGCATGCGTCTTTCTAATCCTACTCCTAGGCAGGCCAAAAACATGAAGCTGAACATGTAAATATTAGTCAACAGTATCAATCTAGTATCTATTTTCACCATTCTTTTAAAATGTATTTTTAGCTTTTGAAATTAAATTGTGTTTACATCATCTTTCTCCTTCCTTTTCCTCCCTCCAACCCTTTCCGTGTACCCCTTGCTCTCTCTCAAATTCATGACCACTTTTTCTTAACTACAGTTTATTATATATATGTGTGTGTGTGTGTGTGTGTGTGTTTAATTACTGTAACACATACATGTATACATATAATTTCCAGCTATAGAAACAACCTGCGTAGTCTATATAAAGTTACATGTATGTATACATTTTCAGGGCCGACCATTTGGTATTGGATAACCTAACTTGGAGGCTCATTCCCCGGGGAAGACTGTTTCTCCCACCTCAGCATTCCTTAGTTGGCTATAATTCTTTGTGTCCGGCTGAGGCCCCATGAGCTTCCGCTTCCACATTTGCATGTCTATTGGTGTCATTTTGGTTCATGTCTTGTTTAGGCAGCCATGATGATTAGACTTCATGGGGACCTGAACCCCCCCGGCTAGTTTTTTATCATCTTGTAAGGCATCATGCAAGCTTCCCAGGGAAAGGAGCAACCCTTAGTCCTACCCGGCTGTGATGCCTATGAACTAAAACAATGACCAGCATGAGGCAGGGTCCCACAGAGGCACACATACCTTAGCAGTAACCAACATCTTTTTCATTGGACCAAAGGCCCTTGGCAACAAGAGGGAAACTATACCTGGTACTGGAAACCAAACCAACTGTCCAGAGCTAGCGAGCTAGCTCACGGGTCATGGAGGAGAACCTATGACCACCTATTTGCAAAGAACCATTTTGAGAAATTCCAAAGCGATGAAAGTGATTTTTCATATAATGCCTGCCCTCCCCGTCACCTCCACATCTTGTACAGGGAGGCAGCATGGAGAGACCTGTCTAGGACATGAACATTATGTCTCTGCAGATGTTGAGAGAAGCCAAGGAGAAGGAGAAGCAGAGGCTGGCACAGCAGCTCACGGTGGAGAGGACTGCACACTATGGGATGCTGTTTGATGAATATCAAGGTTTGTCACACCTGGAAGCCCTGGAAATTCTGTCCAATGAGAGTGAGAGCAAGGTACATTTCCTGTGGGTCATCTGAATGGCATTGTTTGATGATGTGTTTTCCTTAGCATGGGAGAAATAACTGAGAAGAGGCATAAAGACGGTCTCTCACCTCGTGACTTATGTTTAGGTCTCACATACTTACAGCCTGATGTGCCATCCCCTCAAGCTGCTTACAGTTTCCTCTCTGCCCTGTACTAACCTGTCAGTCCACCCAGCCCAGAAGGGTCAGCAAAGCACGCATCATGGCAGGAATGGCTGCTCTAAAGCTTGCCCGCCATGCCCGTCCCTCCTTTTGGCAATCTCATTCCCAGATCAGAGATCCCTGACCAGCTTGTGCCTTTATTTACCCAGTGAGCACAGAGTGACCGGGGTTTCTATGGGCATTGAGTCCATATTATTTTATGAGTTACAATTTTACTTATTTGATCATCTTTACCACAATATCTGGACCATAAAGGGTAAAATCATCCTTCTAAGAACCATTTGAAAATGTTTCGATGTAGAAACATATGAAATCCAGATTACCAAACAGATGGCTCTACACAGTCACACTATCCCACGTGACCTCAGGCAACCAAACTGTATGGATTGGAGGCAGAGCTAAGCTGCCTGAGACCCTGCCTCAGAGAAGAAACAAAAAGCGCCGGCAAGATGGCTCAGCATGTAAAGGCACTTGTGCCAAGCAAGTCTCCAGGGCATACAAGGTGAAAAGAGAGAGCTGACTCACTCCTGCACGTTATCCTCTGACCTCCATGTGCACACACAAATATGAAAAAAATTAAACTATTAAAAAGAACAAGTAAACAAACAAAACATGATTGAAGGGTAATTTTTTAAAAAATGACCCGAAAAGACGAAAATGCTAACTCTCACACTGATACAAAATGAGCACCTAGTAAAGAGCTTATTAAGTTCATTAATTAAACGAGGAAAGCAGGCAGGTGTTACCCCAGCTGGAAAGAAAACCAGAGGCGTGCTGAGCCACAGGTGCAGATAGACTGCCCTCTGCCTACAAAATTCATCCCTGAGTCTGTAGAGAACGGCTTTGCATTGCCATCAGTCACCCACAGGTTACGCTGTTGTAAAATTGCTTCCTTACATTCAGAACCCCATAATCCAGTAAAATGGGGGGGAGGGAGCAATTTCCAACCAAAGCATAGAACTCTCCCCATGAAAGCTGAGTCAGGAATCAGCCTTTATGTGACTATACATAAATATGAGGCTGTGGGATTTTGGATCCCTCTTACTGCAATCTGCTTGAAATGACAGTCATGATAAAGCTGGCCTCAGTGACATCGCCCATGTAAGAGCTCATAGCAGCATGCCTGGGACAAGATAGGTGCTCAGTGAACTCTGGCTGCTGTTTTGTACATCTGTGTGTATAAGTGAGCACACTGCTGATGACACTGGATTTTCTATGCATTTTATGTTATAAATCTCTGTTGTTATTATTATTATTATTATTATTATTATTATTATTATTATTATTATTAAGACAGGAGACAGGAGACTGGCCCCTACCCTAATAATATAGAGAGACTGCATTCTGGCCAGTTCCATCACAGACCTCAGCTACAAAATAACCCTCAGCTTTCTTACAAAATCCTCCTGCCTCAGTCCCTCAAGTGCTGAGATCACAGGGGTGAGCTATTTAGGACGCCATCAATGATAAGTCGCTTTGGGGCATATGGTAAGACAGCACTCGCTCAAGCCCAGGAAGCAAAAGAGAAGAGGACGAGACCAAGGTCTCACAACCCCTCCAAAGACAGGCCTCCTGACACCACTCCCTGCCCACACCCCAAGGCGTCTACCACATTCTAATAGCTCCAAGCTGGGAACCAAGCCTTTGACACAGGGACTTTTGGGGGACATCCTAGAGAAGTCTGAATCTTCTCTTTGTACATTGTTTCCACAAGCTTTGCTTTCTTTCCTCAGCCAGGAGATTTCTGTGGCATTTGGTGAGGAATGCAGAACTTTTAAAACTTACTGATGATAGTTACTGGGTGCTGTCATAAGCAGCCCTACAAGTCTATGTGAAAACCAGCAGACGTCATTTTTCAGTCCTATGACAGTCTGGAGCAGGTTACCCAGTTAGCAGACAGCTTCTTGTACACAGTTCTCCAACAAGAATACAAGGTCTTCAGGCACAGCTAAGGACACACAATGGCTGCCACAGAGATGTATTTATAGCACAGGGACTGTGAGTCATGGAAATGCACATATTTCAAAATTCCTGAGAGTGTAAACATGGAACAGTCTGACCACAAAAATGGTGTGAGGTTGTGTGTTCATGGATACATTCATCAGCATGGTACACTTATTCCCCAGTGTGTACACATGTCAAACCACCACAGTGGATCGATACATACATGTACACGTGTCACATCGCCACACTGTATCCCACAGATACAATGTACACACGTCAGATCCTCACATTGTATCCCATAGATACACAGGCCACATCACCACATTGCATCCCATAGATACAAGTAATCACTTGTTAATTCAAAATCAAGTTAAGATGGGCCTGGTGGCATAGGCCTGAATCCCAAGCATTGAGGAAGCTGAGGCAGAAGGATTTCAAGTTCAAGGCTTGTCTGGGTTGCAGAGTGAGTTTAAGGCCAGACTGCAACCTAACGACTCTGTCTCAGAATAAAAAGTCCATTAAAAAAAATAAAGAGATGACTGAGGATAAAGCTCAGGCATAGACCATGCACCAGGCCCAGCACTGAAAAGAAAGTATTTAAATTCAATTTGAACTTAAAAATAAGGGTCAGGAGTTGGCACATCAGGCAAAGGCACTTACCACCACGTGGGGTGAGTTTCATCCCTGGAACCCACGCGGTAGAGAAAGAAAATATCTGACCTCCACACAAGCACATTCCCTCCCCCAGCACACACAAATAAATAATAAATGTGGGAAAAATAAAGTTAATACGAAAAGGACTGCAGGCCTTTGTAGCTTAGGGGTAAAGTGCTCACCTAGCATGCACAAGGTCCTGAGTTCAATTCTCTACCACCCCCAAAACAGACAATAAACAAAACTCACAGGATGATTCCTTAAAATTTAATGTTAAGGAAACATTCAGGACACACTTATACTAAGAAAACGTTATTGTGTGTCTGAAACAAAGTGTAACTAAGTAGCCTGTTTTTACCTGGCAACCTTATATGTATGAATACTTTAAAAGTTAAAGAACTTTTGAGACAAACCTTTGAAGAAATCAGCTCTTTCTCCCTTGACAAACTTTCACCCTGATCCGGAAGGCTGAGTCCCCCCGCCCCCCGTGGGATTCTCAATCCCTGAATTTCTATTGCATCCCCCAGTCTGTCCCTTCAGTCTCCAGCTAACCTTTGCCTCAAACTGCTGTACACAGGTGAGACACCTTGTTCCAGCTCCACACATCCCCCATTGCAGGCAGCTACCTCGAGTTATCTCCTAGGTTCACACTGGTCTCAGCACAGCATGGGAAAGAGGCTCACTTAGTAAGCCGGAGAGTGTTCTAGGGTAAATGTCCCATGTGTCCTTCAAAGTCCTCTGTGTCCAAGTCTTAAAAATGTATTGGATGTCACCATGGTCTAGTGCCTGTGGTCTTCTGAGTCCCATCAACCCAAGGAAGTAGAGAGGACACTCCCATTTGATGCTCATTGTGTCCACTGATATTTCATCACAAGAGAAAGGGAAGAAAGTATTGATGCTGTAGAGCTGGCTTGGTGGTTTCAAGTGCCTGCTACAGTCGTGAGGACTGGAGTTCAGACCCTAACAGCCACATCATGACCTGTACACCCACACCACACCATCAACGCACATATGCCATAATAAATAGATAAGTAAATAAATAAATATAAAGGAATTATTATCAACGACCTTGTGTCAGATCGGTTCTAAGACAGTCCTGGCAGTGCGGTAAATGATCAGTGGGAAAATCTAATCATTTTGTTTCATTACATTCGGTTGCATTTTTTTTTAATTTTATTTTTATGGAAAAGGGGTATAAGGCACTCTATGTACCCTTGTGAAGAATGCGTGATTAATTATGATTAATTCTTGCATCTGACTACAATTCAGTGCACGCCACTGTAGCAGACTGGAGTAAAAGAGGGAGAAGCAGAAACATGCAGGTGAAAGGAAGACTCTCAGAAGGCCAAAGCCAGAGGGGCTGACCAGGAGCCACAGAGCAGGGCACATTTGCTGCTACCTGCCAAACTGCACGGCTAATGGGTTTTGTGTTGATTTTTCTGCCAAGCTTCCTCCCAGAGCCTTGGGCATGCGCACAGCACTCAGTGATGTGCATAAACCCTCGGGAAAACAAAGTCTGCCATCCTGGATGCCCTGCCTGACTCCTAGTCTGATGTGCTGATTTATTACCACATGAACAAACAGCGAAACCTATCCCGAGGAGGACTGAGCTCCTCCGCTAGTGCTCCCTCCAGGGCAAGAATCTGACTTCCAGAAAGAAAAGCCAGAAACGTACAGCTTTACAGTCATGCCTCATTTTAAATATGATATTCCATGACCTGTGACCAATTTGGAAATGTAAATTAATCTTCAGAGGATGGCCATCTGTTCTTGTTCTGAAGCGTCTGCAGAGGGCACTATCCAAAGAGAGACTCTGACAGTGAGCAGAGGAGATGTCAGTCCAAGCCGAGTCTCCTCTCCTAACCTCTCCCTGCACAGCTCCTCACTCCCCAAGACAGTGACTGTTCCCCCCTTGCTGACCCTGCGGTGCCCTTCCTCCATGTCCATTATGGCTGATACTGGTTGTCTTGGGCTTCCTTCTCCTAGAGTAGTGGTTTTCAACCTTCATAACAACGTGGCCCTTTAATACAGTTCCTTGTGTTGTGGTGACCCCAACCATAAAATTATTTCATCGCAGCTTCATAACTGTAATTTTGCTACTGTTGCGAATCATAATGTAAAGATCTGATATGTAGGATATCTGATATATATAATCCCCCAAGAGAGGTCCTCTCAACTTGAGGACCATTCTAGACAATGAGTTCTCAGAAATGAAAATGTATCTTGGACATTTTTGTAAACTCAGTATGAGTCATGTCTAATACAAATATATATATATATATATATATATGCATAGCGTTAGATCTTTTGTTTATTGAGCAACACAGTGTTTTAAGTCAGTTCTTATGCTTTATTGACCAAAATGACCTTATAAGGTAAATGTAAACAGTCCCAATTACACAGATAAAGCCAAGGCATAGGAATGTAAATTACACAAGGTCAACAGTGAGTAAGGAACTGACATTTGAGCTCTGTGGAAGCCAAAGTGTGTTCTAACCACTGTGATCGATGGACTCCCACCGCTGCTGACCAGTGCCTTTGCTTCATATCCGTTGTTCACCACACCAAGGGTCACAAGGAAGTACAGATCCTGCTAAGAATGAGATGGTGAGTCCGGTGTGGTGGCTCGTGCCTGTGACACTAAGGAAGAAGCTGGGCTAAGAGCAGTTCAAGTTCAAGACCAGACTGGACTATCTAACCAGTTCAAGGCCAATCTGCACTATATACTGAGATGTAACAGCAGCAGCAATAACTACTCAATGAGAAGGATTGAGGCCTGGGGAGCCCATGCTGTGAATGGCAGTAGAGCCAACCCCCTCTTACCTCCCACACTATGGCCCGCTCAGTAGCTATTGGGAAAACTGGAGACAGCTGTATGTAAAGGCTATTGGTGAGAAGAAACGACAGTTAAAGTGATCTATTTCTTTCTTTCTTTCTTTCTTTCTTTCTTTCTTTCTTTCTTTCTTTCTTTCCTTTTTTTCCTCCAGGTTCAGTCCTTTTTAGCATCACTGGATGGAGAGAAACTAGAACTCTTGAAAAATGACCTAATTTCTATCAAAGACATCTTTGTAGCCAAAGAATCAGAGAATGAAGCAAATCCGGAAGAACAAGGTAAAAAGCAATAACAAACAGCAAGCTAAACCAGAGGCCTGGGCCTCAAACACAGCTGCTGAGAAACAGCCCTTAGAACAGGGTGGGATTTACTTAATCCAGGTGTTTCTCGGCGGCTTCCAGAATGCCCTGGGCAGCTGTTGTGGGTACAGGACTGGTCTCAGTAATGTGTAGCCCTTTCTTTACTAAATGGGAATCCTACTCTTCCTCTGGTGTCCTGCATAGTCCCTGGCACATTACCAACACAAATAAATGCAGAAAGTCAAATGAACCAAGCACAGTGTGCTGGGCCTAAATGACCACAACGATATATGTGGCACCTTCTACTTCCATGTGCCAGTGTTGTTTGATGTGATTGAGGACCTTGGCGTGCAAGTCTTGCAATGGATTTCTTTGCATGGCTTCATTATTCCCTTTAATTTCTGTGTGTAGGAGTTGTGTATTTGCAACTGTCCCACACACTACCTGAACAGTACCGTTCTGGTGTGGGAGGCTGGTAGCCTAGCATCACAGTGCTTGCCTAGCTGTTTGAGACCCCGAGGTCCATCCCCATCAACCACACAAAAGTCCAGTTCTGACCATGGCTCTGCCATTTTCTCCAAGTGCCCCAGGGTGAGGTGTTTCAAGTTAAAGGTCAAGGAGTAAGTGAGGTATACACATCCCAACAGCCTTCCCCCTTGTCTTAGTTACTTTTCGATTGCTGTGAAGAGTCCATGACTAAGGCAACTTATAAAAGAAAGAATTTAATTGTAGTTTTAGAGGTTCTGTCCATGACCATTATGGCAGGGAACATGGAGGCAGTCAAACAGGCATGGTACTGAAGCAGTAGCTAAGAGCTTACATCCTTATCTGCAGAGAGAGAGAGAGACAGAGACAGAAAGAGAAAGACAGGAGAGAGACAGAAAGAGAGACAGAGACACAGAGAGAAATACAGAGAAAGTCAGACACAGAGAGAGACAGAGAGATAGACAGAGAGACGAAGAGAGACAGACTGGGTCTAGCATGGGCTTTTGAAACCTCACAGCCACTTCCTAGTGGCACACCTCCTCCAATGAGGCTATACCTTCTAGTCCTTCCTAAACAGTTCCACCAACTACAGACCAAGCATTCAAAATGTGAGCCCATGGGGGCCATTCTCATTCAAACCACCACACCTCTCAAAAGTGACTAGAACCCAAAGGAATCTAGAGCCTATTTTATGAGAAGCAAGCCTTCTTTTGAGAAGGGAAAAGCTATTCTCAAAGTTGGCCATGCCCAGTGACTACACTGGATTATCCACTTGGGAGTGGTACAGAGTCATGTATTTCCTGTGTATGTGTGGGGTGTCTTCCTACGGCAGTAACAGGCACCACACCACAGGTGCTTCCTGTAGTCTACACCAGTGGGCAGAGCAACTGCAGACACAAGGCTTCTAGGGCCAATAGAAAAGTCCACTGGAAACCTTTCACTAATTTCTTGAACAAGCTGTATGACCCTGCTGGAAGGAGTATCGCCACTATATCCTGGAGACAGTGCTGCCTATTCTGGGAACTGTCGTAAGGCTCAGATTAAATACCATCCATAAAACCCACACGTTATGGATCTTGGCAAACAGAACTGCTCAAACATCTTAGCTGTTACAGTTGTCATTCATGTGTCCACACATGGCCAGGGAGGTGGAAAGGTAGATGAGCTGCAGCTTTTACTTGCTGTTTCCTGTCATTTCCTCGCCATGCAGAGGAGTGATAATAAGTGTCCATACTGTCACTGTCAAGTCATAGAGTCATTGTGTTCCCAGGTGCATTATATACCTGTAATCAAAGCTCATACATGAGCGCTCCTGTGCTTGAGCCTTGAGGCTCAGGGCAAATTATTCTGTGCATTCATAAACCTGTTTAATCACTGTTTTCCCACACCCCACACCCTGATCTTCTGTGCCTTCCCTTTAATGAACTTTATGCTCATTGCATCAAAATAAAAGCCAATTATACTGAAGTGTAGAAAGGGGCCAATAAACATCAAAGAGGCAACTGGGAATAATCTTTTTGAGCATTTGTATGTTCCTATAAAAGTCACCAAAGATGGCAACCTTGCCATTTTTCTAATGAAGAAACTGAAATACTAGGCATCAGATGAGATGCAACTCATATTGGGGACACAAGATGACCTGATAGATACCCTTCCCAACACTAACCATCACCCCAATTAATCTATTCTTCAAGATCATGATACTTGAGTTAGATCTTGGTCCTTCTGGGTGTGTCATTCAGAAAGGATTTTTAAAAGGACTCTAGGGCTGGGGATATGACTCAGCCAGTAAAGTGTTTGCCTTCCAAGTGTAAGGACCTGAGTTTGAATCCCCAGAGCCTATATAACAAGTAAATCCAGAACAGGCGACATACTCTTGAAATATCAGCTACGGGGAGACAGGAGGCAGAGACAGGCTTGTGGGCCAGCTAGCTTGGCCGTTGGCTTCTTTGTTGAAGTCCTTGGCCAATGAGAGACCCAGTCTGAAGCAACATGTGAGAGGTCCCTGAGTCATCTTGTCTCCCCATACATGCTATGCATGCACATACCCACACCCACAGCTGTTCCACACTCATATGGACACACACACACAGACACACACACAACCACACCCCCCACACACACACTGCACACACACACCCCACACCCCACACATACACACCACACACACACACACCACAAAACACCACACACATACGCTGCACTACACACATACACACACACACACACACACACACACACACACACACACGGGACTTGATTTTTTCCCACGCATTAGAGACATTGTTGCAAATATAGAGCTTCATTCAGTCAGTTGAGAATTTTGGATTCACACACACACACACACTGAAGTGCTGAATATCATATTTTAAGAAAAAATGATAAATTTGGTGACTGGACGGGGACCGTGGTAAATTTGTCTCTCTTTTCATGACAAAACCCTATTATCTCCTGTAATAGATCCATTTTCCCCAAAGGGCATCTCCAGATGATCAAAACACTATTAATTTTCATTAACTTAATTTAATAAATAAATGTCATTCAGACACTTAATGAGGCACTGGGAGAGAAGAACAGAGGTGTTGTAAAGTCAACCCCATCACAAAGGCATGTGACAGCTCCAGGAAGACAGAAAGGTTACCAAAAAAGACGGCCGAAAGGACTCATCAGTGAGATGTGAAGAAAGAAAAAAAAAGAGCGAAATTATGGCAGGAATTTAAACATTTACCAGGATTTTTTTTCATATAAGTGCACTTATAGTCCTAAAATCCTCTAACAATTAAATAATTTATCTGGTAGTCTCAGAAACTATAATAACAAGCTGTTGTCTTCTAGAGTAAATTTAATATCGGGCTCCTGTGCACTGAATAACACTGGCTTGTGGTTTGCATGTTTGTCTTTTTGCCACAATGTAGTCTCACCACACAACCATGACCCTCCGATTTGCTTTACCATGGCTGTGAAGAGATTTAAAAAGCCCATTTTCTGTTTTTATTGCCTTGAGGAAGTTCTCTTGGCCATATATACAGACGGAGAAGAGCAGGAGTAGTCTTTGTTAGAACACTGCTATCATGTTTTTATATATTTTTAGTGATGTTTCCCCTCTGAAATACATAATAAAAGTTACTGGTGTATGTTTAGTAGAAATGATGCACGTTTAGAAGCTGGAGCTTCCTGAAGCATCTGCGTTCTGATTTGCTGTCAGTTCCCACCAAATATATTTAGTCTTGCATGTTCACGGCAATGTGGTGCATAACAATTCATATACATAGATTTCCATCTTTACAAAACAATTCAATATTATATTTGGATCTTATAGTAACTAAAAAGGGAAGGCTGGGATCAGGATATTGCACCAACTGGACTCACAGACATCCATCCAACATCCTCTTCTGTTCTCCACTGGCCTCGGTGGGCACCAGGCACGTACCTTGTACACATACATATATGCAAGCAAGCAAGAATCAAATAAAATGAAAAACTTTATAGTAAGATTTCTAAGTTCTAGCTACCCCATCCTTCTCCCATGGTTCATACTTCTCCATAAAACTCCTCACTTAACATAAATGTTTTGTTTATCTGTTTGTTTATTAGCCTGTCTCGCTTGTGAGACTATAAATCATAATAAACAGATCAAAGATAAACATTTGCAGTAGACCCACAGGCTATCTTTATGAGCTGCCCATGAACCATTTTTCTATAAAACTGAGACTATCATATCCATGCAAGTGTTAGGTACAATATTTTCCATGTGGCTTAGCCTTCCCCAGAGGTCTATCTGGGCTCTGGTATAAGCCCAAGTAACTTCTTCACAGAGGGTTTGGTACACATGCAATTGAGCCAGATTAATGATGTTTAATCCTCCCTCGGAGGAGCTCATAAACCCATTATGGAATCAATACTACCAGAAATTTAAGATGGCATTGCCTTGAAGTTACACATGATAGAAGTGAGCCTGGAGCTTTTAACAATCTCTGTTGCCTACCAAGGATATTTTTGATTAGTTGGTTGGGTTGGTTTGGTTCGATTGTTTTGATTTTGACTTTTTTAGACAGGGTTTTTCTGTGTGGCCCTGGCTGTCCTGGAGTTCAATATGTAGACTAGGCTGGCCTTGAACTCACAGAGACCCACCTGTGTCTGTCTCGTGAATGTTAGGATTGAAGGCCTGTGTCACCACTGGCCAGCCAAGGATATTTATTTTTATTTTACGATGTATAATTATACTATATAACAAGTATTATATGATTATTGTATTATATATCATATGATACCTTAATAGATTATCAATTCAAATAATATTTTCTTTAGCTCCTATTATGTTCCAGACATCATGTTAGGAATGAGTTAAACTCTTCTCTGTCCTTAGATAGCTTCCCGTCTGAAAAAATAGATCATTAAAAAGTATTATAGTACCACACAGGTATCTAGAGAACCTTGAAAAAATGCTCCAGAGAGATAATATTACATCAGAGCACACACCCCACGAGAATTCTGCTCACTCACTCCTGCGAGTCCCTCCTCAGCATGGCACCCTGGCCATTGTCAAAGTCACTATAGCAAGCATAACCGCTCACTAGTACCAGGCACCAGAGGCCTGACACAGGTCGTACATACTCATTCTTTCAGCAATGGGCTGCTACAGTTGTGGTCCCAAGACACACAAGGTCTCTCCCTACCCGCTGTTGTCTCTGAGCCAGCTCAGGGGTGCCCTAGTGCCAGAGGCCTGCAGCTAGGCCTTGGCAGCCCTCCCCAGGCAGCCTGCTGCTTCCCTGCTGTGCTCACCAATGGAAGACATGACATCCATCTTCATAGGCAGCCTCAGGGCACACTGCCAAAGCCTCTCCTTAGTCTACCCCGTGTGCCTGCTGCAAAGTCAGGGGAGCTGCCACCTTCTGAAGGATGAAAAATAAATGAATCACACTCCTTACTGCTGTCGTGTTCTGTTTCTAGGCCTAGAAGAAAGCGGAGAAGAGTTTGCTAGGATGCTTACAGAGCTCCTGTTTGAATTACATGTTGCTGCCACGCCTGACAAACTCAATAAGGTCAGAACCAACCCACTCTATGTCTTTGATCTTAAAGGGGGCTGGGGAAAGAGGATCTCCGTGGTAAGAGTCCTCAGACTCGCCAGAAAAGGAAACACACACACACACACACACACACACACACACACACACACACACACACACACACACGGCATCGCAGGAGGGAGGGGAGTCTGAGGTCAGTAATTAGTATCTGCAGGCACCCTGATGGATGCAAGGCTTCTGAGACCTCCCTGTAATTTACGAGTAATTATCTAGTGACCTTGAAGACGTCAGTTGCCCTTTCACAGTGAAATAGAATGTTCTGTCAGAGGATGACTATCTTCAAAGTAAGGTGAGGGGGAATCATCATGGGACTTCCCAGACTCCGCTCCCACCCTTGCTTTTTAAAGAGACATGCCAGTTTTAGAGCTATGAGAGAACCTCATACCTCTCCTCCCACCACGCAGCTGCCGACACATTTTAGGACAGCCCAGTGTTGGCAGTCCAGATTCCTCTAACACCACAGTGCATTTTGCAAGTTAGTACCAGGTCTTGCTGTAGGATTTCTTAAGGAGATGCTGAGCTTTAATTACTCAAAGCTATGTATTTTTTCTCTCTCCCTCTCCCTTTCCTATCTCTTACTTTACCCAGCAGTGGTGTGCATAGGCACTCGCCTGTTATAACGGGTGGAGAAAAGACAGAATGCGGTATAGAGATGATGAGATGAGGAATTTCTTTCTCTCTGTTAGGGGTCAGTGAGCTGGCAGGTCAGCTGGGAAATTACCTCATTCATCTCCCTACAGCACCTGCCACTGCTTGTAGGGGAGAGAGGGGACTTCTCAGTTGCATGGGTCAGCCTTTATTCCTAAAAGAAGACTTTTTAGGGTGGCTCTCCCCTAATCTGCTAGCTCTTAAATTACCTCCCAACATTCTGACAAGTTAACTTTGACACAGACTTTAAGGTAACTCAGTGTTTAGCATAAAATGAGTGACGTCTTCTACTTAAGGAAACGGCTTAAAGGATCCGATGAGCTCTAGATAAGTCTGTCCTGTCTCCGAATTCAGGGAGCATCAGACCGGGTGGGGAAGGTGGTCTCTGCAGTTTCCAGTTAGCCTCAATTTTGTTCATCATGGATTGCCTATGTTGCTCTCTGGCAGTGCCAGACCTCTGCTCACCCTAGAGGTCAGAGGGCCCACCATGAATCAGAAGGAGCAAAGCTGTCATTCTTCTTCCCATCGCTACATTATTGGTTCCTGAGATGATGAGGACTTGAGGACAACCAACACATGAGGAAACTGGCTTTAGCCATGACCCTCTACTGATTTCTAGCCTATACAAGAAAGAGTACAGTTCATCTTTTTATCGCCAGCCATGAAACATGAAAAATACAGTGTAGATTTTGCAGCCTCTGTCCTTTTCCTCATCTGAATTTCATTTTAAAATACCCTTTTAGAAGTTCTTAGGCCCTTCGATGTGATCTCTCTACTTTCCATTCCAGCCTTGTTTTCTAGTTTAATTTTTACAAGCAACAAGTTTGCCATCTAATGGGGCTGAAGGAATGGCCCCACACATCTACCCTGGAGAGTCTGTGTTGAGAGGACTTGGGTTTCACATTCCCACGGTAAATGTATTGTTTGGTTGGGGCCATTGCAGGCCATGAAAAAAGCTCATGACTGGGTTGAAGAGGATCAAAGCCTGGTGTCAATAGATGTGGCCAAAGGGACCGAGGAGGAAGAGAAGAAAGAAGGAAAGGAAGAGAAAGCTGAAGAATCTGAAGAAAACAAAGTGGGGGACAAAGGAGCTAAGACTGTAGAGGTAAACCTACCTGCATCCACCATAGTTATCTATGATAATTCTAGAAGGAGCCCCGTTTAAAGTGAGGAGAACCACTTTCTATTTACCCTGTGTCCCCAATTCTAGTAAGACTGCAACAGACAATCCAGCTTCTCTATCCCAAGACAATTTATGGCTTAGCGTGGATTTTTTTTTGTGGCTTTTCTCCATAATTTTATAATTTAAAAGCAGAAAGATCTTCTGGACCATAATTGATTTACCTTTATGCAAATGTGTTACTATAAATTGTCTTTATGCTCCCTCACTAATGAGGCAATTAAAGTTCTCGTTCATTTTCTCTGGCTTCTTTCCTGCAATTTAGTACACTCATATGTGAAGACTTTATGTCCTGCCTGTGCTCCAAAGTCATCTGCAGTAATTGTTCCTTATGCTGAGTTCCAATTTTAAAGCAACTAAGGTAGATTGCTCCAAGGAAAAATGTCCACTAGAGTGCCTTCAGGAATCTTCCCTTCCATGCACCCCACTTATCGTAACCTGCCTATTGTGTGGCCAGCAACAGTCTGACTGTTGAAGACACAAATGTGAATAAGTTGTCTTGTCCCTGGGGACCTGGCAGTATTGCCATTTAGTGGCAACACACACACACACACACACACACACACACACACATTTTGTATGCATGGTTTGACTTTGTATGGAGACCAGAGGCTGCCTTTTCTCACCCTCTTCAGTCATTTTCCACCTTTTTTTGAGTCAGGGTCTCACATTGAACCTGGAGCTATGGCCAATGAGCTCCAGGCATCAGCCCATCTCCATCCTCCAGTCCTGGGGTTAAAGCTGTGCAGCACCCATGTAGGCGCTGAGGATGCAAACTCAGGTCCTCATGCTTGTGCAAAAGCACTTTACTGACTAAGCCACCCCCCACTCTTTGACTGTTCTAGGGGTACATCATCTAGGGGCCAGGGTGTCGCTCAGTAATACAGTATGTGCTTCGAATCATGTCCTGTTTTCTTATGTGACAGGGATTGTTGAAAAGAGGCTGCTTAGTGAATAGTTCTCTTGTGTGCATTTATTTCAGGAAGTGTACATGTTATCCATTGAAAGTCTGGCTGAAGTCACTGCACGCTGCATCGAGCAGCTTCATAAAGTTGCAGAGTTAATTCTCCATGGACAAGAAGAGGAAAAACCAGCTCAAGACCAAGCAAAAGTTCTGATAAAGTTAATGCAATTCTTATTTCTTACTTTTTAAATTGCATGTGTGTGTGCATGTGTACATGTGTGGATGTGTGTGCATGTGGATGTGTGTGCATGTGGATGTGTGTGCATGTGTACACGTGTGGATGTGTGTGCATGTATACATGTGTGGATGTGTGTGCATGTGGATGTGTGTGCATGTATACATGTGTGGATGTGTGTGCATGTGGATGTGTGTGCATGTATACATGTGTGGATGTGTGTGCATGTGGATGTGTGTGCAT
>CM052712.1:52497951-52647982 GCA_028551405.1 Uromys caudimaculatus
TGGATATGTGTACACGTGTGGATGTGTGTGCGTGTGGATGTGTGCCATTCAAATGCACATACACACATACCCTAAACACCTGAAGATTTAGATTTTTATGTCAACTGTTATGGCCATTTTAAGAAATAAGGACTCCCTTAGGAAATGCATTATACAGCAATAATAATACTAAGTACTACATAGAGTTCTTGAGATTTAAGAGGAGACACACTAATGCAGTCAGAGGTATAAACATATTTATTTTGATAGATCAAATTCTTCAAAGCACAGAACATTGAGGGTAATGATATATTCATACCATACCAACAGAAAAAGGACACCCTAAGATAACTTCTCAGTTCCCTGCACAAAGGTAGGCAGACACACACTATCCTTCTCAGCAACTTTACCTGCCCTGCCTGGTCTATTCTCTGGGCATGCTAGCCACTAATGCAAGACAGTCCACTGCAGGCTGCGTTTCCTGTGCCATACACTGAAGTTTATGTTCTTCAATAAGCAGTTGTTGTTGTTATTAATTTATTTAGTATTATGTAAACATGAATATACAAGAGTTATATATCTATATAGCATATATATATATATATATATATATATATATATATATATATATATATATATATGAAAACAGTTGGCGTGGAATCTTTTTGAAAATAGAAATAGTGCTAAAAATAAGTCATTAAATTTTGTGTATAATTATATATTATGATATGGAATATCAGCAATGTCCAAATACCCCTTTGTTATTATTTAAACAAGGGAGCCAAAGTATCACTCAAGAAAGAACATTGGGACACACACACACACACACACACACACTCATTATCCACATGCATTTCGCCAGCTCACTAATTTTACTACATCTGACAAGGTAAATTATGTATTTAGAAATAAACTACACATTATATGATAATTCTAGAGAGATAGTGTACTTTCTAACATATGGAAGGAAAAGAGAAAGATTTTGAAATGCCGAGGACACTATCTAGCTACTGCCTTGTCTTTGTATGGATCTGAAGGAGGAAAGTCGAGGCTCAGAAATCCCAAGGCATGAATCCTGGGACCTCGCTCTTAGCACCTTCCTGATTCCCTTGTTTGTCCCAACCTCATCCAGCTGTGCTGACCCCTAGCTGGTCAGTCCGTTCAGTGAGTGCCCTCCCACCACCTGCCCAAGAGTGCACAGCATGGTTCTCTGCTGTCTTCTGGCCTCACCCACAATGATTTCTTCAGACAAATTTCAGATGGATGGACGCCTCCATAGGGTTCCTCATACCTAATACTTAGGCCCAGGGTGTAGTTCAGTGGCAAACTCGCTAGCCCATGGAGACCCTAGGTCTATTCCCTAGCATCATACAGAAGGGGTAGAGGGCTGGGGAGATGACTGATTCGGTCCTTACTGTGTTCACCTGAGCACCTACTCCAGTCCTCAGCATCCATACAAAAGAACAGACAGGGCTGCAGGCAGCTGCAATCTCAGAACTGGGGAGGTGGAAAGAAAAGGGTTCATATCTCCTGCCTCCTTCCCCCAATATGTGGCATGTGCATGCATAAACACCTACACACACACAAAGAAAACTCTGACTGCATAGGTTAGACAGAGTCTCTATCAAAAAAACAAAACAAAACAAACCATCTTCCTTGCCTTTGGTCGATCTCCTAACATGCAATATTCTTAATCCGAAGCTTTTGTTTTTTAATAACATTTTATTCGCTGTAAAATCACACTGGTCGATCTCCTAACATGCAATATTCTTAATCCGAAGCTTTTGTTTTTTAATAACATTTTATTCGCTGTAAAATCACACACTGTAATTGTTAGGAGAAAATCAGACAAAACACACATTGTTTACATTGTTTGGCGATTATATTGTTTTCAGTTTTTGTCATCTGTGATGTTAGTATAAACATTCTGATTAATTTTGTCTTTCTTACTTTATTTTCTTAGAGAAAAGACTTACTTAAAAATGAATGGCCAAAAAAAAGTCCAAATTTTGAGATGTTGTAAAGAAAATTTCCAGGGATCGTTATTTTGAGGCAAATAGAAATAACACAATCGGGATACAGAGAGAATCTGGATGTGGTAGAGCACGTCCCAGCTCTCTGTAGGCTGAGGCAGGAGGATCTCTGTAAGTCAAGGCAGGCCAGACTGGGCCACATAGTGTGACACACTCCTGAAAGGGAAAGGAAGCAGTCAGGTGCTTGCCGAGCATACCCAAGACCCTGGGTGGTTCTCCAGCACCAAGAGGGTTGCGTGCGTGCGTGCGTGCGTGCGTGCGTGCGTGCGTGCGTGCGTGCGTGCGTGCGTGCGTGCGTGCGTGCGTGCGTGCGTGCGTGCGTGCGTGCGTGCGTGCGTGCGTGCGTGCCTGAGTGAATGCCTGCGTTTGCGTTTTAATCCTCTTTCTACACCCACCACCCTATGTCCCATGCAGGTTACTTGGCAGGTTCAATTAGTCATTAAATGACCATTCATTATTTTAAAATGACCCAGACACGGGAGGAAAGCCACCTGGCCCGAGTTTCTACTCCTGTGGAAAAGATTCTCAAGCCTGGTGTTTCCCTGCACGTGACTTTGATTCTAAAAGGAGGGCAAACTAATTAGAGGGTTATTCCTTAATTACACATGGAGAGCAAACTGTGGACCATGGATGATGGTTGAGGAAGACTGCACATTTCTGTAGAGCGACTTCAATCTCGGACACTGCCCTTTTGACGTCATACTGCCACTAATCCTCATGAGGTTTACGTTACATTACTTTATTGAAAACCCCCAAGCCTCTTTTTTTTCTTATTTCAGATTAACCACGGCAATGTGCAATGAAGTAGCCTCCTTATCGAAGAAGTTTACAAATTCTTTAACCACTGTTGGGGTAAGAATACAATTTGGACCATTTTTTTTACATTGCTGAGGGAAGTGGAGCCATGAGGTGAAGTCAGGAATATGATACCTTTTGGCACAACTCTATAATTATAGCTGTGTCATGCCGTTTTCTAAAACCAGACCGAGGTCCCCTCTCTAAACACCACTAGCCTAGAGCTCGCCTCTGCCTTGGCTATAGACACCAGTCTGCAATCTGTCTTGGCTGTAGTCTCCAGTCTGCAGTCTGCCTGGGCTGTAGATGCCAGTCTGCTGTCTGTCTGGGCTGTAGACACCAGTCTGCAGTCTGCCTGGGCTGTAGATGCCAGTCTGCAGTCAGCCTGGGCTGTAGATGTCAGTCTGCAGTCTGCCTGGGCTGTAGAGTTTGCAGTCTGCCTGGGATGTAGATTCTAGTCTCCTGTCTGTTGGGCTATAGACACCAGTCTGCTGTCTGCCTGGGATATAGATTCTAGTCTGCTGTCTGTTGGGCTGTAGATGCCAGTCTGCAGTCTGCCTGGGCTGTAGATGCCAGTCTGCTGTCTGCCTGGGCTGTAGAGTTTGCAGTCTGCCTGGGATGTAGATTCTAGTCTGCTCTCTGCCTGGGATGTGGACTCCAGTCTGCTGTCTGCCACCTGAGCTGTATACTTCAGTCTTCTGTCTTAGCATCTGGACTGTTTGGTGAGCGGTCAGATCTCTGTGGACCTCACTTTTTATTCGTATATCAAAAGGAAGGGTGTCAAATGAAGGTACCTTTCCATTACTTATTATCTACCAAGAATCTCTATTAAAATAAGTAACTTTAAATATTATCACATATAATAAGAATTTCAAAAGAAAAAAAGGTGTTGTCAATTAACATCTAAGTGTTTCTGTTCTTAACAACTGTGAAATATCGAATTTATTTCAATGTGTGGCTTCTGATTACATATCTAGGTTGTGCCCTTTTCTGTCCCAGGTAGTCCTTGTGGGTTGGGGAGATGGCTTAGCCAATGAAGGGTTTCATGTGCAAATGTGAGACTCTGAGTTCAGATCCCCAGAGCATGCCTGTAATCTCGGTGCTCTGGAGGGAGACTAGGGGCTCCCCCAGGGCAAGGTGGTTTGCTGGAGTAGCCAAATGGGCTGGCTCCAGGTTCAGCAAGAGACTTTGTCTCAGTAAATAAAGAAGAGTGTGTTTGAGGAAGACACTGAGCATCAACCTTTGCTCCATACACATGTGCGCACACATGCACCCGCACATACATGCAAACATGTGTGATCCTCCGTACTATACACATATACGTGGAGGAAGAAGAAATCAGTCATATTACAAAACTTCACCTTAGTAGGAAGGACAGGAGGAGCAAGAAGGAAAACTTCTATCTTCCTACTTTTAAAGTCCCTAGATGCAAGATTTTACTCTCTTTCCCAGAGACACAGCGAACAAGCTTTGGTCAGGGTATTTACAATTGCAATGTACAGTTTTATAGGAATGACTGGAATTCTGAAACCAGAGCTATGCTCTCTCTGAGGCCTCTGGGGGTGGGTTACAAATGGCTCAGATAAAGGGGAGCTTTATGGAAGTTGGTGGAAGACTGTGAACAGTTTTGGGGACCCAGTGACAGAACTCACTCCCTCTCTGAAACATCGTGACAATCTGTCTCCTTTTTCTGAGTCAGAAGTTTCAGAAGGTCACCAGCATAGATCAGACAGTCAGAAGACCACCTTGATGTCACTCAGCTGTGGTTGGGGGCAAGATGGTGGCATGTAGACCTACATAGCTGCTGGGATGTAACTGCACTGTAGGCAAAGAGCAGTCCTTAAAAGAAATGGGGTATCTGTCCTCTATATTTCTGCTAAGTGACTCTTTGGATAAAGGGTGCGTTATGGGCCACCAACTATTCTGCTGTCAAGAAGTCTGGTTTGCTCGTTCTATCTTGGACTTGCCTAGTTTAGGTTTTCAGCAACACCATGTCATCATCTGTAAACAGAGTGATGGGGAGATGGGAGCCATTGATAAGTGCTATCAGTCATTGACATATCGATATAGAAGCACAACCCTCTACTCCAAGTTACTTGATGGCAGGCTTTGGTGGGAATGGTGGGCTCCCAAAACAGTTTGAGGGCTTTCATCATCAATTCAGGTTCCAAGCTCTAAGGTTGCATCTCCCCACTTTCTGCAGAGGACCCCAAGTTGCAAAGAGAGGAGCTGATGCACCCAGGCCTCTCCATTTACCTCCTAGCTCCCCTATCAGCAGCCTGTCAGGCATTAGACGATAACCAACTGTTTGGTGCCCTGGGGTTGTCTGTGGGTTTCTATAGGATTTGTGTTGAACAGGGTTTTCTCCCAGAGTGGGTAATATTTGTGACACTCGTTTCTTCTCCTTGTACCATATCAGACTCTAGCATAGTGTTTCCCAAAGCATGCATACCAACCACCTGGAGACCTTGTTAAAATGCAGATTCTTATTTGGGCAGTCTGTGTGAGCTGCAGACAGGGATTCTGCATTGTTAATTAGCCCTAGCGTGACCAAGCCAAGGTCTTTCCTGAGCCAAGTCCTACACTGGCTGAGCCAAGTTTCTGGCAGGTGGGTATGTGCGTGGACTTACAATTGTACACATACCCAGACACGAGTACATTTTTGAGTGCAAACATCAGCAAATGTGGGTTGTCCATTTGGAGACAGCGAAAGCTACATCTGAAATGGAACTCAACACACACCACAAAGCCCCAGTCTGCAGCTCTGAAGAATCATTTACATCCATCATTGTTTCTGGTCTCCAAAGCAGCCATAATTCATAACTTGAAGCTAACGAGTGTGTATTGCTCTCCAGGCTCTGTTTAAATGGCCCACACATCTCATCGATTCTGAAAACCGATGTCATCTTACTGCCCTCGTTTTGATTGTATCTTAGAGGTTTATTGATAATCACATAAACATGAAAGCAAATACTATCATGGATTTTTCTGGTTACTTACTAAAGTGACTTGAGTGTTTGAAGAGGTCCTTCCCCACCCCCTGCAAGACTCCATTGTGGTTTCCTCAAAGAGGCATTAGTCTCTGAAGAGTAATGCCAACGAAGGAAGGCTTCTCTGGAAAGATATACTTAGTTCATATGCTTTTGTTTGCTTGCCACAGTGCCTTCCGGGTACAGTAAGGGAACCCAGCTGACTACGAATGCCCCATTAAGGATTCATTGCTGTAGGAGTCAGTTGAGCATTTTAGATAGAGAAGCCTGCTGATTGACAGCCAAATAATATAAATGAGGATAGCAATCACCTCTCCCTTTTGGAGCACCTGAAACAGGGCTTCATTCTCCATGCTGTACACACACGTGTGGCTTCAAACCGGGATCTACAGACCTATTTGAAAGTTCTATTTAAGAATGCTCTCACTTCGTTGCTCTTCTGGTAGATAGCCTACAGTACTTGTGTTCACGGGTGAGGTGGGGGAAGAGGAGGAAAGAGGGAACGAAGAGAACAAAGAAAGAACAGGCAGAATAGAATACTAGGATAGACAAGTGGAGGACTGGAAATTTTGAGGCCAAAAAATGAAACAACAACAACAACAATAATAATAATGTCTCAGGGGCTGGAGAGTTGACTCAGTAGTTAACAGCATGTACTACTCTTGTGGAGGACCCAAGTTCAGTTCCCAACACCCACACATTACATATTGAAGATCGTGACTGTCTATAATTACAGGTTCAGAGACTCCAATGCCCTCGTCTGGCCTTTGAGGGCACCTGAACTCACATGCACATACCCACACCAACATATACATGTAATTAAAAAAAATAGAATAAAATTCTTAAGGATAAGAATCTCGGTAAGCTATACAGATACATAATTAAAATGTGCAGTGAGGGATAGCGCATGTCTATAATCTCAGCCCCTGGAAGCATGAGGCAGGAGGATCATGAGTTTGGGCTAGTCTGGGCTACACAAAGACCGAAAAGATTTTTTTAACACAATAATAAAAATCATGACAAATTCACCATCACTATTGTAGCCCTGTCTGATCTGGGTGTAGGATGGTGTCAGGTAGACTGGGCAAGTAGACAGGATCCAGTCAGCTACCAGCTTCCCACCGTTAAAAAGAGTTTACATGTCTGGCAATGTGAACTCACATAAATTGCTCAATGCCCCAGGCTAGTGCCTAGGCTTACCAAAGCACCCAGCCCCTTATCGAAGCACCAGGCCCCTCCTAGGAGTGCTGGTAGAATTAGAGATTACATAAGGCAGGCACAGACACAAAGCCTGGTCTACAGTGAGCGCACTTCTTCCTCTAAGACATTCCTCTTCAAAGCGGTGTCTTATATTTGATGTGCTAAGCCTTATGGTACAAGGCCCTAATCTGTCAATTTCATACTTTCAATTTCACAGAGCAACAAGAAGGCTGAAGTTCTTAACCCCATGATCAATAGTGTGTTTTTAGAGGTAAGTAGCCCCCAGAGAGAAAGTACTCCAAATCAAAGTGAATATTTTCTCTTTTCTTCCTCCCAGTCAGCAAGTGTTATTGGAATTCTAAATCTTATCATCAACAGTCTAACAGTGTGTGCGCACGTATGCACGGGCGCACACACACAAACACACACACACACACACACACACACACACACGTACTCACGTCCATTTCTGTAGCTCAGCCAGCTGTAAAGCGTCTAGTAGAGCAGCAGTGCCTAATTTCCAAGAATTCCTGATTATAAAAGGAAATGCTAAGCTTGCAGGTTATTTCCTGCCACCATTTCCCCCAGCAGACACAGATTTTTGCTGCCAAGTTTGACACTGTGATTATTGGCTGCAATGGAGGATTATTGCCCACTGGTGGTTTTCATAAAAACAGGCATTTCCCTTTGTTCACGATAACTTTTAGTATAGCTGAGTCTAAGTTTCAGATTAGCAAAAATGATGCAGAATGTCTGCCCATTCAGCAGCAAACGTAGAGTCCCTGATGAGGGAGGGCTCACTGCCTGCTCTGCCTGCTCACTAGGACTTTGTAGCAGCAGCTGCACAGATGGAAGGCTATCTCAGTGATGTAAGAGAGAAGCAGTCCAAGATGCCTTCCTAGTCTTAGAGTATGGTCACTGTGTTCTGCATATGGGCAGTGGAGAGGATCTTCCATTAGAGACTAGGCTGTCAAACTCTTGAATGTGGGGCAGCCACAGGGCCTCTCAAGCAGCTGTGGAACTTGGGCAATACACAACGCCATTGCCTTCACATATAGATGGTAAGAGTAAGCTCTGGAGATCGCATAGCATCCAAAATGCTGCCTAAGAACTGATGGCGACGTTGCTGGGAATTGTGTCTCGTTGTTAAGCAAAACTGTCCATGGACAAAACTTAACCAAGTGGTGGCAGTGAGTGTCATCACTTAGAACACAGTCATGTAATGGAGTCAACCAGAAGAGGCAGGGACTCTAGGGACAAGTCCAGTGGAACAGACACAGCTAATAGAAACTCTGAAAGGCAGAGGCAGAATGGAGGATAAGAAAATCTATCTTCTGGAAAGCCGGGCATGTTGCTATATGCGAGGATCAGTACTCAGAGGTCTGAGGCAGGAGGACAGTAAGTTCAAGGCCAACACAAGCTATGTAGTGAGACTCAGCCTCACTTCTCAGACTCCCACCCCAGATCTCTGTCTTGGCTGACAGATTAAACATGTACATTAGCACATTAATTTACCATACTTGTGCACCACAAATATGGCACCTAGATACCCTCCCTAAATTCATCTGTTGGTCATTTTTACAAGAATCTCTCCAGGGCCCTCTGTGTGGAGCTTTCTGTAAATCGGTTGTGGTTTAGACCCTAGCCTCCTCTGTCCTGTGATTTCAGGACCATGGGGTTGACCTGAGAAAGGGGTGGATAACACTGACCATACCGAGCCACGAATCTAACATACTCATATCCGTTAAAAGCCCGTGAAAATGATTTGTCTCAATTTGAATGAGGTCCTTTTGTTAATTTACATAGTTGCGGCCTGGGCATACTCCATCCAAAAACATGTGTTTACATTTGCCGCAAGCTCAGACATTCTGAGGATTTTATGATATTGTTGCACTTCCCTCTCCTCAGAGGAAAAAAGGATGTTGTTGGGACTGAATAGATGGCTCAGCAGTTAAGAGCACTGGCTGCTCCTCCAGAGGACCTGAGTTCAATTCCCAGCAACCAGTTGGTGGCTAATGACCATCTGTAATGGGATCTGACTACCTCTTCTTGTGTGCATTAAGGCAGAGCACTCATATATAATAATTTTGAGAGAGAGAGAGAGAGAGAGAGAGAGAGAGAGAACTATGAAAATAGCCCTCAGCTCTGTTTTTCCTTCTTGCAGGGCTGCAATAGCACCACATATGTCCAGGACGCCCTCCAGCTGCTGCTTCCGGTACTGCAGGTCTCCCACATCCGAACCAGCTGTTTGAAAGCGGCAGCCCAGCCAGAGTCCAGCTAGTTCACTAGCAGGGCCACATCTCTTCACTACATACCATTTACAGGCAACGGACTTCTACGTCACTGGCCAGACGTCTCATGTGAGGACACTACAAGCAATTTTTGCACAGTTTTGAAAAATACAGAGTTAACATTTCTCTCAATGTATACTGTTTTATCAATAATTATGTTTTCTTTATGTTAACTTAAACTTGTACTTGTTATATTGAAGTTTTCCTTTTATTTGCAATTCATTCACAAATATATCTGTTTTCCTGGTCAACCAGACTCTATTTAGAAATTCATAGGGAGACCCTAGATTTTTGTTCAGCTTTGAAATGTCTACTTTTCTGTGCCCTGTTTTTTCTAAAACATGACTTTAAGTAAGTTCTTATACTGAACTTCATTTTGTTGCATAAATATATAATGCTACTTATTTGGTTTTAAAAGGGACATAAATATCTTTTTGTAGCCATTCATTTTGTGACAAGATTTATTGAGCACCTACTATGTCTTTACTATAAAGGAATATGACATCACTCCAATAGATACATGTTCTTAAAGATTATTTATAATAATTCTTAACATACTTTAAGATACTAAGTAATATGTTCTCTAAAGCTTAAAGTTCTTGAAGAACCAAGTAAATGGGCAGTTGCTTAAAATGTGCAACCCTTCAATGTATCACAATTTTCAACCTCTTTGAACTTTTTTTATACCAGATTACCCGTAGGGTAAAAATATGTATGAAAAGGAGTATGAAAGAATATTTATTTTTGAGACAGGATCTCACTATGTAGCCTTGGCTGGCCTGGAACTCACAAAGATCTGCTTGCCTCTGCCTCCCAAGTACTAGGATTAAAGGTGTACATAACTACACCTGCCTGGCCTGAGGAAGTATTTCAGTTTAGGGTGTAGGTGGCAAAATTACAAAACTGAGAAGCATTTCAACAGAAAACTAAAGGGGTTTTAACCAAGTAGGACCCCGACTGCATTTCAAAAATGCCCACTCACCTGATCGCATGCACAGTGGTGGCACAGGGTGGAAAGCTGTAAGTTGGCCAAGTGGGATACTGACCCAGGGAGGTACATGGAAACCTTGCAGCTAGCAGTGGTACTGATGCTGGGCTCTTCTGAGACACATCTGTCCTTTCCAGGCAGAGATTCTCTGGCATACTTCTGCTTGAGACCATCACTGACATCCCTACCAGCAGTGTCCAAAATAGTCATGCCCAATGGCTTATCCCAGGGCAAATATGCCTGTAGTCTTGAAAGGGAGAAAATCCCTCCTTTGTATTTGCTTTGTTCCTGTGGTAGAAGCAGCTGCTTCTGTCCCCTCTGGGCCAAGTAGATATCTGAATACTCTTAGTAGCGTTTTTGTGTGTCTATGTTTTGTTTTTCAACCATATGTCTCCTGAAACAACCAAATAAAAACACAAGGACGATTTATTTGCAACCTAGAAAAATAAAATTCCCTTTAAAAAAAAAAAAAAAAGTCAAGTAAAGGTGTGGCATTTCTCCTTTCCTGACATCTGGAATGTTTCTGATGTTAAGTGTGGTGATTAACTGTTGACCGTACCACAGTCACCTCTGTGAATTCTATAATTCTTACATATAGAGCAGAAGAAAAAATCTAGGTCTGTAATCTTCACATCTGAGGGATTTGTACATTAACTAGAAATAGGAAAGAAAAACAAACCCCTCCAAGGCATTAGATCGCGGACTTAGTCCCTGGTCGTCAGTGCTGGGGCGGCGGCTCAGAGGCAAAGAGTTGCGAAAGCATAGTAACCAGAGTCGGGATCCCTGGCATCCATGTAAAGTCTGTGCGCACACCCGTAATCCCAGCAGTGGGAGATAGAGACAGGAGGATCCTGGGGGCACACTGGCCAACCAGTGTAACCTGATGAGCCAGGTTCTGTGAGTGCTATGGTTCATATATGCTCAGCCCAGGGTTGCACTATTAGAAGGTGTGGCCCTGTTGGAGTGGGTGTGGCCTTGTTGGAGTGGGTGTGGTCTTGTTGGAGTGGGTGTGGTCTTGTGGGTTTGGTCTTGTTGGAGTGGGTGTGACTTTGTTGGAGTAGATGTGTCACTGAGGGTGTGGGCTTTAAGATCCTCCTCCTAGCTGCCTGGAAGCCAGTCTTCCACTAGTAGCCTTCAGATAAAGATGTAGTACTTAACTCTCAGCTCCTCCTGCACCATGCCTGCTTGGATGCTGCTATGTTCCAACTTTGATGATAATAGACTGAACCTCTGAACCTGTAAGCCAGCCCCAATTAAATGTCCTTATAAGAGTTGCCTTGGTCATGGTGTCTGTTCACAGCAGTAAAACCCCAACTAAGACCGACATCAAAAGAAAATGACAAGAACAGTAGAGGAAGATGGCCAAGGTGCACCATGGCCAACTCAGACATACAACACAGGCACAAGTGCCTGCACAAATAGGTGTGCACACCACACACATACCTGAAAGAGAAGTTCAAAACGCAAGGCAGTGTATACCTGTAATACCAGCACTCAGGAGTTAAGGCAGGAAGATCAGAAGTCCAAGATCATCTCCTCGGCTACATAGCAAGTTCAAGGCCAGGCTGGGCTACCTGAGATCCCATCTTTAAAACACTACCCAAACTTCCATTCAGTGTCCAGCAAAAATTTTAATTTTAAAACAACATTAAAATAATTGATAATCTTTTTAAAGTAAGCAGTATTATCAACACTTTATTTATCTTTTAATGAAAAACATTCACAGTTGCCAAGTAGAGACATGAACTGAAAGGAACTGGTGACTGTCGTTGACTGTGGCCCACTGTCTAGGGTTTCTCTCTCTCAGTACTGACTTCTACCATCACTTTGAAATAATTGCTGCTTCACTTTGCTTTAAAAACTGTCAAAACACAGGATCCAGACCTGGGGAAATGTGAATCTATTACTGAAAGAATGATTTAGCATACTTACTGTGGAAGTTTGCAATTTCTTCAATAATAATTTACATAAACTGGTTTCATTGCACTGTGCACCACTACCCTGAACAAGCCATGCCAGATTTTACATCAAGTACAACATAAATTCTAGTCTAAATAATGAGTATAGCCCCAAGTCTGAGACTTATTAAACAAAATAAAAATCCAAAGCCTATATCAAATTCAAAGTAAAAAGCATTCAAGAAAAAAATTGCTTCAGGGTACTGATACACACAGATCCAAAGGACAAACTGAGTCCCAGACCTTGAAGGACAGGCCTAAGTTAGCATTCTCTGGGTCTCACACAGGGCTGGACATAAGCTCAGAGTTAAAGGAGCATGTGACTCATTGAAGCTGTGACCAAAGGAAGCCACACACACCAACAAAGAAACAGCATGTTCCAGACGCAGAGCAAGAGGGACCAGGAGTGTCCCCACACTTCTGTGTCCAGGCAGAAACAACGTAAGGAAAGGACAAGTTCTTTGTCGACAGATTTTAGCCCGTCGTAATGGAGAAGATAGAGTGAGACTGGACATCTCGTGGCTGCGGGGGCGGAGGCTGTTCACATCCGGCAGATCAAGGGAGCTGAGAGTCCAACAGGATCTGGGGCCCCTTCAAAGGCCCCTAATGACATGCTTCCAACAACTAGCTCTTCCATTCCTCACACCACAACTAAAGTTCCCAGGGCCTCACAAAAAAAAAAAAAAAAAAAGCAAAACAACCACCACCACCACCAATTGGGCAACAAGCTTTCATAACAAAGTCTAGGGTGGGCACATTTCAGATTCAATCCATAAGAAGGAAGCAACAACAATGTGCTGGTGAGGGAAAGTGCAATTACCAGAAAAAGGCCCCAGTGCAGGAAGCAAAGGTGTCCTTGAGTTGTTAGAAAGAAATCAGTCGCTCTGAAGTGCTTATGAATCCAGAGCACCTTCTGTGCAGGCTGGCCACGATGCAGCAGTTTGAGAAACAAAGACAGGAAGAGTCCTCTCAAATTTACAAAATGTTGAAAAAACCATCACATTTCTCTTTGTCCTGAAAAAGTGCTGTGTGTGCTCACATGTGCACACATGCACACACCTGCTGAACAGATAAGGTTGATCATGCTACACAACTTCAAATGGTGTTTAATTTTATAAAAGAAATTACGGAGCCAAGCTGGAGTGGGTTTTTGGTTTTTTTGGAGGGGTTCTTTTTTCCTTTTTTTTTTTTTTTTTTTTCTTTTTTTGATAATATAAGAAATTGTCCTTTGATCCTTTCTTTAAGCATGCCTTGCATTCGAATGTAGAGACCCAGGCTTCAACTTGGCTCCTTAAATTACCTTGTTTGTAAAGGCACTTCAGATAAGACGATACTGGAAATCCATCTGGTTTTGTAGTTGATTAGAATCCATAATGCCACTGGAGTGGCTTCAGACCAGCCACTCGTCTCGTGAGACAAACTAAATGAGGGGTTAACGTGTGCTTTATTTTCTGAGCTATCTTGTTAGAATGGGCAGGTTTGTCTTGTTTCCTGTATGTTCACATGGTTTTCTTTCAGTTCTATCTTCCATCCCATAGTCTACACTTTGAATGCACAGCCTTTATGATTAAATTATGACAACCCAATTGGTGAGGATATATTGATGTTATTTCTACTAGTTCTACTGTCAGGGGTCATCACAGATTGGGCATAGAGACAAAGGGCTGGAATTTTGTGTTGGGAATTGAACTAAATCCACCTTTGTCTGGATCACAGAGGATTTTTCTCCACAGGAGCCATCATCCACGAAGCAACAGAATGATGTCAGCCTGTAGTGACTGCGACTCACCTGACTGGCCTGCCTCTTATATTAGTCTCAAAGGAAGTTTAACCTGAAAAGAATAATATGTGGATGTCTTCAATGCCTTCACTGAGTACGGAAATTTGGGGTGATCCAGAGCTGATCTATCTTCCTGCCCTGTGCATTCAACTGGCAGGCTTCTAAGATGCGATTTGGAAGAGAAAGGCAGCACAGAAGCCAAGGCCAGATGGGTGAAACCTTGGCAAAAAAGCAAAGCTAAGCCTTTGGGTCCTTGCCATCTTTATCCTGTTTCTCTCACAGGTTTTTGTTGTTGTTGTTTTGTTTGTTTGTTTGTTTGTTTGTTTTACAATCATTAAGAATACAGCTTTCAGGATCAGTTTTTTACTGATCTGCCCAGCTTTTCCCTCTCTCTAATTTCCTTTCCCATTTACCAGAGAACCATCCACTCAGAATTTCAACCATGACTGCTCATATGTACTTACTGTATGCTGGGCTGTGTGTTTAGTGCTTAATGCATGGTTCCATTAAATATTCATAATCACCTATGTTGTGTTTTATAAAAAGCTAAGGAAGGAAGGAATACGTTTGGTGGAGGTGCAGTCAGGTGTGGGGGAGGGGGTGCCTCCGAGGGCTGTCCTGCAGCGTCTCTTCCCCTGAGGGACCGGCCACAGGAAGGTATAGTATAGAACAGAGTTTATTCAGGGCATGGAGAGGGGAGTTGAAAGGGTAGTAGAGACAGAGAAAGGCAGGGGGGAGGAGAGGGAGAAGAGAAGTAGAGGCCAACCATGAGCATGGGGGGGGGGACGGAGAACAGGGGAAGGGCGAGAGGACAGAGCAAGAAGGCAATAAAATGTATTAATGGGTGAATTAATATAAGTACATTTAATAATCAAAAGAGTTTAAGTAAATTGTTTCTCATAAGGAGGTGAAATGATAAGAGTCTTACCAGATAAGAAAAATACGAAATATACAGATTAGTTTTCATGAGAATGAACAGAGGTATCTGGGAGTGTCTACAGTTTGAGTTTCTTAAATGCTTTCAGGGCTGATGTTGATGACCACACATATCTGCCCTTGCCTTTCTCGGATAGTGCAAACCCAGGGTTCTAAAGGCACAGCTTCTAAAGATTATGCTTATTAAAACAGAGAAAGACGGCGTTTCTGTCTCACAGGAAAAGATGCTCTCTATTCATCCCTCTCAACCTGACTGGTTCTGGGACCTATAACGGCTACAGAAGCAATCTTAGACACTTCTGGAGAACAATGCCCAGCAAATGAGTTGACTCTGTGCTTTGGAGTTGGTAGCTGGATGCCCAGATGCAGATCATGTTTGCAAGAGACAGTTTACAATCTGCTCATCTCCACAAATGCAGCACGAGGGCATTTAAATCCCTGTGTCTGCAACTTCTGTCTTCCCCTCTATAAATTGATGAGAAAGCTGTAGACACAATGGGTCTGGGTTGAATGAATCTGGGACTCTGCTCTGCTCACTCAAAAGGAGACCAATAAATAGAAAGCACATGACAAACTCGAGTCCTAATGATCTCCCAGAACCAGAGCATGAGATTGTAATGTCCCTGGCATAGTCTAGACCATTTGGTGCATATGGGGAAGTACTAAACCATGTTGGCCATTCTGTGCCTTTTAAAGCACTTCAGTAACGCATAAGTACTTTCCTACTTCATCATCAAAGTAGAAGTACTCAACCCTACAATGGAATCATATTCCCAGCCAATCCTGATCACTGGCTTGATGATCAACTTTGATTGGTTACCAAGAAGTCTTGGTCTATTCTGCAGTCTCTGAGATCATACCAAGTAGAGACAGATTAGACAGAGGTGTTACAATTCAAATACTATGTATCAGTCACATTATCATTGCTATACTCAAAGAAAAGCTTAACATTGGAAGGACTTATTTGGACTCACTGTTTCAGAGAATCCTGCCCATGGTTGCTTAGCTCTACACACGAGGTCTGAGCATCATGGTTGCAGGACAGTGTGACAGAATAGAGCCATTCACTCTGTGACTGCCCAGGAAACTGAGGAAAAGAGGGAATGCCAGTGCTCAGCTGGCCTTCTTCCTCCTCTCCTTTCATGCCATCTGAGCCACAACCCCACGGTAGCATGCTGCTCATATTCGCGTGAGTCTTTACCCTTCCGTTAATCCTGCCCAGAAACACAAACACAGACACATCCAAAGGCGTGTCTCGCCGATTTAAATCCAGTCAAGCTGACAGTATTAGCCATCACACTAGGCATCCTACCTACCTCGTTTAGAACCACGCAGTCTCTGGCAAAGAATACAGAGCAAAGACTCACAGTTCCCCAAGAGAAATCACGTGCAAAATAACAAGTTTGCTGGCTGAGGAGCACCCAGTGTCCCGCTTGGCTGGTCATTTCCACCTGTGCCTACTGCAGAGGCAAGAGTTGGTCCAGTCACTGACAGTGCACTGGTACCAACTGGGAATCCGCATCAAACGGTCTGAAATTGGCAAGCTTAGAGAATGAAAGGCTCATTGGTTTTTAAGAGGAGGAATAGAGCCCTCCATGTATGGTATCCAAATGCTGCCTGTTTTTGCTTCTTTGAAGCAGGCCCCTTTTAAAGCTGAAACTGAAACAAATCACAAGATGAAGTCCAGGAGAAAAATCTATTGATTTCCCTGAACCTGTGCTTGTCATTTATTTAATCACAGATCCATCCCGTCAGCCCACAAACGTGCTTTGAAAATGTATTTGTGGGAGAGATGGTTCAGTGGTTCAGAGCTCATAATTTCTCAGACAGTGGAGCAGAGTACAGTTCCCAGCTCTGGTGCTGGGCAGCTCACAACCTCCTGTAACACCAGTCCCAGGGATGCAACACCCTCTTCTGGTCTTTGCAGATACCGGCAGTCATGTGTACATTCAGACACGCAAATACACATAATTAAAAATAGTAATAAAACTTCTAAAAATTTTTAAATTATTTTTTGACAATTTTATACACACACACACAATGTATTTTAATCAGATTCATCCCAATATTTTCATCCCCATTAGCCCCTCCCAGTCCTCTGAATTCCTCCTTTTACTAACAAGTTCTTATTCTACTTTCATGTCTTTAATTTTTACATGACCTATTTAAATAATAAAGTGCTTAATTAAGGATGTTTGCATGAGCTTGGGCATGGGGTTATTTACTGGACCACAGGCCACTTCTAGTGATTACAACATTCAGGAAAAGGTCTCCTGCCCCTAGCAACCATTAACTGCTAGTAGCTTCTCAGTTAGCTCATAAGTTCCCCACCCTGGACCGGTGATGGAGAGTTACAGGCACAGTCTTGTGAAAGTCTTAAATCTACAAACATTTATTATAAGTGGTGTGCATTTCCCTAAGTATACTGGGGTTTCATTTGAAACTTCCTTCATACTTCTTTTAGTGTTTACTGGGGATCTCTGAGAGTTGGGTATACAAAAGATCTTTTCTCTAGGTTGAACAGGTAAACCTGGTTCAGGAATACCAACAACAGCAACAGAGTGCTCCCAGGTTTTCCCTTAGGGTAATCTGGCTTCCCTGATTTCCAGTAACCTTTTGTGTAATAAATCATTCTTTCAGCTGTGCAGTAACATTTCAGGCCTGCCTGTTCAATCTTTAATTGGTTAAGCAGTTACAAGCTTAAGCCATACTGTGTAAAAAATATTGCAATAGATCACAATATTGTCAGTTTTCCCCTAAAGAACTCTGACATTATCAAGCATAGCAAAAGACCACATCTCCCCCATATGTTAATTACTGCAGTGTCCTTGAAATAGGGAATAGCATACTAATCACTTGCAAAGAGAACACACTTCTGTCTTCAGAATGTTAGAAGCCTGCATATGTGTTTGTGGGGTTCTCTCTCTCTCTCTCTCTCTCTCTCTCTCTCTCTCTCTCTCTCTCTCTCTGTGTGTGTGTGTGTGTGTGTGTGTGTGTGTGTGTGTGTGTGTGTCTTTCATTCGAGAATCCAGATTGCTCCTGGGTAGGTGTGCATGTGCAACCCACCAGGAGCCAAAGCCAGGTAGCCAACTACCCCTACAACACTCATACATAGATAAATACAAGATAAAATCGATTAATTAGCCAGATCTGTATGCTTAGGTGAGAGAAGTTCCAGGACTCTCAGCCATTGTGATGGTGGTAAGTGAACAGAGGGGAAAGATGGAATCTCACATTGGCTTTGCCAGGGTTCAGGTAGACGTTTGGATGGTTACTCACCTATGGTTCATGCAGCTGGCACTTCAGGGAGTGTTTCCTGCTCCTCTGCCCATTATTCTCCTACCACATTCCTGCTATCCCAGCCTGCATAGTCTCTGTGGGAGTGCTGTCTCTGATACAGTTTCTGGCCCTAGCAGCTGTGGAGGTGGCTCAGTTACTGAAGGGCTTTCCCCAAAAGCATGTCCAAAATCCATAGAAAAACACCAGGTGTGATGGCCCATGATGCTTGTAATTCTGGTGCTGAGGAGGTGGGCTTCAGTGTCCAGCACTCACAGGGAGTGGCCCACAACTATCTGGGACTCCTGTTCCAGGGCATCCAATGCCCTCTTCTGGCCTCTATTTGACACACACACACACACACACACACACACACACACACACACACACTTATAGATAGCTCCTGAGAAACAACACAAGAGATTGACCTCTGACCTCCATGACCATACACACATATACACACACACAAAATACACACACAACACACACATACACACACTTACAGATAGATAGCTCCTGAGAAACAACACAAGAGATTGACCTCTAACCTCCATGACCACACTTGCACACTCACACGCGCACACACACACCCTCATACCTTCACTAACACATGCACCCACATGGACACACACACATACATTTCTAGGAGAAACATGAAACACTGAAGGAGGTTGCCTCTGCCTGCCTTGGTCTAATTATTGTGTTAAAGGCACCAATTACTAAAGCCTTCTCATCTTAGTCTCTTATAGCTGAAGTAAACAACTTTTTATTCCTTCTGAAATTTTCACTCTGAATAAAACAAAAACAGGAAAAAAATCACACTGTCACTTGGCACTGCTGTTCTTTTGTTTTGACATGGTGAAAATCTGTACTAATAAGCTGCCTAAAGAGGAAGCCTGAAGACAGAGGTGGAGCTTAGCACAGAGCCTAGCCTAGAAAGCAAGGCACTGGTTCAACCCAGCCACACCCCTGCACCCACTCCCGTTCCCCCACCCGCCACCATCCCTGGACCAAAAGAGAGAAAGGAGCCTACATTGTATGTTGACCCAAATACAAATTGACCGGAGGCATTTCCTGTCTCTCTGTAGCAAATCTCAAATAAAAAAACTGTGTTTTTAAACTCTTGAAGAAGAAAGGGGACTTTTCAAAGACTCTGGTGCTCTTCTTGACATTAATTATTTATTTTGCATTGTAATTAGTATTTTTCATGTTAAAGGATCTTGAGAATTTGTTTGAAAAAGTCAATTAACACACTACTTATTGATCTTATTTTATGAACATCTAACCTCCCCCCAAAAGAAACCAAGAACTTGTAGCTGCGATCCTTCATAGTTACCACCTAATTGACATCTCTGAGATCTGGTTAGATGGGTAGACATAAGCGAAGGTTTATGGGAGAGAATCCTTAGGGGGTGGATCTTTGGAACAATCTTCAAACAAAGGAGACAAATAACTAGAGAGGCTTCTGGAAAGGCAGTTCACTGTACTGGGGGTTTTGTTCCTAAGAAAGAAGACCTACTTTAGCTCCCTAGGGAGGGGATCTGTGGTTGAAAGAATGGACTTGGAGAGCTAAGACTGTACCTCAGTGAGGAGGGCCCTTGCCTAGCATGAGTGAGGCCCTGGGTTTGACCCCCACGCAGGAAAAGAAAACACACCTGGTGGTATCCAAATCTCAACTCCTTAACTTGCTGTGAGCTTGAGCGAGGGACTTAACTCTGCCTTTTTTTTCCTAATAAAGGGGGTTGTTTTAATCAGTGTTCTATTGCTGGGAAGAGATGCCATGACCATAGCAACTCTTATAAAGGAGAGTATTTCATTGGAGCTGCTTACAGTTCAGAGGTTGAGTCCATTATCATCAAGGTGGAGAGCATGGTGACACACAGGCAGACATGCTGCTGGAAAAGTTGAGAGTTCTACATCTGGATCCACAGGAAGCAGGAAAAAAGAAGCTAGGCTTGACTTGAGCATCTGAAACCCCAAAGCCCACACCCAATGTACACTTCCTCCACTAAGGCCACATCTCCTAATCCCTGTCAAGTATCACCACTCCCTAATGACCAAACATTCAAATATATGAGCCTATGGGGGCCATTCCTATTCAAACCACCACAGGGAGGACTGACAGAAGGACTCCCCTCATAGCCAAGTGAAGAGAAATGAATGATTTAAAATATACGTAGCTCTTCACATCATTTCCGGTACAACTCCCTTCTTAAAATCCTACTCCAACCTGGGGCTGCCATGGCACTGCTCCCCTGGCAGTGCTCCCCTGGCAGTGCTCATCTG
Organism: Uromys caudimaculatus; assembly: GCA_028551405.1. Taxonomy (NCBI): domain Eukaryota; kingdom Metazoa; phylum Chordata; class Mammalia; order Rodentia; family Muridae; genus Uromys; species Uromys caudimaculatus. The sequence goes on from CM052712.1 coordinate 52,518,464, forward strand.
AGCTGTGACTGATCTTGGGCCACTGAAAGCACTGAGCAGCAATGGACTCTGTGCTGTGACTGAAGACGTTTCTTCCCACGCACACAGTTGGAAGAGTCAGGCTGGGAGTTGCAAACAGTCACTTTCGGGAACTCAGCCCATAAGCTTCTCCAGAGCAAACTGCTTCCTTTCCAAACTCAAACGCTGAACATTTATAGAGACCCAGAATGCAGCTCCGGGTAAGGACAGGCCCAGGCAGCTGGCTTTATCAGATGTCAAATCCTGAAAGGACTGCCTAGAAATCAATCTTAAACTATTCAAAGCTGTCAGTTGTGGGGACATCAAAACTTTTAAGCCATTATCCTCTATTAAATACTTCAGTTTCTAAGACAACAGGATAAAGAAAGAGGCTGTGCTTTATATTAAAAAGGGCTGGAGAGATGGCTCAGCAGTTAAGAGCACCGACTGCTCTTCCAGAGGTCCTGAGCTCAATTTCCAGCAACCACATGGTGGCTCACAACCATCTGTATGCCCTCTTCTGATATGTCTGAAGACAGCAACAGTGTACTCACATACATAAATAAATAAATCTTTAAAAAAAAAAAATAAAACAAAATCAATCCTACACCAGGCCTAATGGGAGGAGACCATATCTTAACTCTTGTGCTAGAAAAAGACAATGTTGAACTTGGGCTACTGTATTCTCAGAGCTCAATAGCCTGTGGCTTTATAAAGTAATATAAATCTTGGATGTATAGGACAGGCAACAGAAAGCAATTCTAGAAAAATAAACAGGAAAGGACCTCTATGTAAGGACATGGCCAGTGTCATAAACAGACAACTTGACCGCTCCATGGTATGAGAAGGTTTTATTGTAGATATGAGAGAGAGGACAGCCAGAGGCATCTGGAAGAATCCAGGGAGAGAAAGAATTAGACAGGACATGTCCAGCCGGCTGGGCATGGCCAGGGCTCTCTTGGAGAGAGGGGAGCAGGGGATAGAGACTAGAGAAAGAAGAGTAAGACTAGTTGGGCTATAAGGAGGGTGAGTACTTAGGGGAGGGAGGGACCAGGAGACTGGCTGGCATGAGGGCTTTGAGATGTATAACAAGTACTTGTAAATAGGGACTGAGAGAGCCTAGCGCTAACATGGACCTCGATGCAATGATAAGTGACACAGGTATATGGTAATCCCATTTGCCAGAGGTAAAGAAGGCAATTCCTTTTGGCACATGGAACAGGCTTCTGAGTTTGGAAAGGAAGTGGTTTGTTCTGGGGAAGTTTATAGGCCTGGCTTCCCAACACGGCTGTGTTCCTGGGGAATGCTAGCTTTCATCTAACTGTAGTCCAGGCTGAGCACATTTCTGGATATTTGGACTGTTTTTGGAGTTTGGGAAATTGGATTTTCCTTTCGATCTGACATCCAGGAGAACCAAGCTGGGAAACAAGGCCTGTTGGTAGGTGAGGAGAGATTTGTGGGTGGAGACCAGAGCACCAGGGGTGAATAAGCACCATTTTCCCCACCTTTCTGTCAGTGCCCCCATAATTTGAAGCCCTGAGGCAGACAATCGTGTCAAACTATCTCTGGGTACCCTTAGCTGCTGGACAAGCAATCTTGATTCACAGTCTTCCCAAGCATTGAGCAAGTGAGGAAGAGCCTGCAGTAGGGCCACATCAAAAGGTGAGATCACCTATCATGCTGCTGCTACTGCCACATGCTTTTGTGACATATCTGATCACTTTCCTATGTGAAAACACATAGACTATCTTCACAGATTATTATACGTGACTGTGGGTAGAGACAGTGACCTTCAAACAGCTCTATCTTCAAACGTAGACATGGACTTCCACCACAGGATGCAGGGCAATGACACATGCCTGAAAAACAGTCTTAGCATTCGAAAGAGATTATTCTGGAGCCAGGGGTACAAGCTCAGTGCCTAACACTTGGGGTGTGTGTGTGTGTGTGTGTATGTGTGTGTGTGTGTGTGTGTGTGCGTGCGCACGCGCATGTGCACACAGAGGTCAATGGCAGGTGTTTTCCTCTATTATACCCATTTTATCATCACCATTATTATTTATCTTTTGTGTGGGTATTTGTGTACACACATGCCACTGTGCACATTAGAGGTCAGAGGACAACTTGAGGAGTCGGTTTTCTCCTGCCACCGTGTGGGTTCCAAGGATCAAACTCAAGTCTTCAGGCTTGATAAAAAGCAACCTGACCTGCTCAGCTATCTCCCTAGCCTTCCGCCATGGATTTTGAGACAGTGTCTCTCACTGAGACTGGAGCTGGTCATTTTGGTTAAACAGCAACCTCCCCAGAGTCCGTTTGTCTCCGTTACCCAGTGCTGGGGTTACAGGCCTGTAATCAGCTTTTCTTGAATGCTGAGGATCGGAACTTGGGTCCTCAAGTTTATACACTTTGCCCACTGAGCCATCTTGCCAACCCAAGACATGAGTGTGTTTTAGAGTGTGCTTGGTGAAGAATAGAGAATATGGTAGGGTGAAAGGTAGAAGCTATCATGATGACTGATGAGGATGGGACCTAGTGAGGCCTGTTTGTTCCAGTTCTAGGAGTGGAACTGTCCTGAATCTTGGAGACAAGGCTGCTGCTTGCTTGTGCTTGGGAGTGAGAGAACCACCTCTCCCATGAGAGTCTCCCTGAGACTCTACTTCTGAGGAAGGTCAGGAAAGGATTTATTAACTGCCTCATAGGAGACGGATCAAGGAGCTCAGAGTGGAGCCCTCACCTCTGCTATCCAGACACACAATTTCAGTCACATAATCATACAGAAAGCCATGCCCCATCTTAATTCTGGAAAATAAATTTTTTTAATTTTTCAACATGAAGAGCTGATCTCATGTCTATGCATGCTTCTTATTGAAACTGATACCCAGGCTTCTTTCTGATATCCATGATGGCTTTAACAAATACGGGAGCCAAAAGCATCAGGGGAAACATGTGTTATCAAATTTAAATACTCAAGGCATTTCATTTAAATTTTTTTTTATTTCGATATCCCTGAAGGTTTTTCTTTTAATAAAAACAGTCTTATGCCAAAAGAGGCAAGATTGCAAATAAATGTATGAATAAATACACAGGCCCTCTTAAGTAACTTGCCAAATATAAATCTATCATCTGTATTGGAAAGAGTATCCTGCACCTGCAACATGACCCAATGAGAGGATTTTCATCTACAGTCATTGGCTCCTCAGAATGAAGACCTCAGGGCCACGCTGCACAGGATGACGGCAGGATGATGACAGGTGGTAAAGGTGAGCATCCTCCTGCTCTCTCATGTCTTCCATAGCTCATACTCTTGTTCCGTGGGTCAGATAGATGCTCTCCAGCTCGTTCTCCTCAGCCAAGGTCTTAGCCTCACCATTCACCTATCAGTACTTCCTCAGCTGGACCCAAGCATTTACCAGCCCGTCAACAACAAAATAAAATTCTCATTATTCTTCAAAGTCTTCAGTCCAGATTGTCCAAGGAGAGCCTGAATTTTTTTTTAATGAAAACAAATATTTACCAAAATAGTTCTTAAAGTAATGTCTAAATTAGAATTAGTGGAAATCATTCATTTCAAATGCTGATTCTTATAATATCCCTCTGTCAGTGACTAGGTCCTCTATCCGCCACTGTGTTATACAGTGATGCCCCTACTCTATCCCTACAAGGACAGCATTGGAATGATGAGAAGCTTGCAACCACGGGACAGAAGAAACCTAGAGGTTCCTCTTGCCTCCGCCACCACAGCCTTTGGCTTCTTTTCAATGGAAACTTTAAGAGTTGGTCCAGGTTTCTCTCTGTTATGACAGCCCACAGTAACAGTAGGACAGCAGTGGAATGATTCTTCCACTTTCTGTGTTTATTGAGGATCTAGCAAACACTAGGCATCTTGTCTTCTGACTGGTGTCTCGAGAGTAAGCGCTTCTAGACCCTGTTACTTTACGTTCCTTACTTTGCAAACATACTGTTTTCTACTCTAACTTCCCCACTAACTTCCTTGTAACTTTTGCCAATAAGTAGAGTTCTTGACACAAAGTCCATGTTTGGGGTGAATGACCAAACTGGAGCATGTTTATCTGTGAGCTTGAACAGTCCCTGCATGAGGACCAGCATGGGAGGTATCAGACATAGAGCTCAGGAATATTTCCTTGGCACATTCATTAATCAAACCCAGAATTTCTAGCCAACAGCAAACCCTGACAGCACTAACACCCGCACCCCCGACTTTCTTCTGGAACACAAATGGATCCATGTCACAAGGTTTCCACTTTGCATATTGACCATTTGGGCAGGATCCTCAACTACATCCCCAAATCTGCTCTCTGCTTCCTTCCACCCACTTACTGCCCTGCCAGAAGCCTACACAAGAGACCTCAGCTTGGCTTAGTGGATCTATCCCTGGCTGGCCGTGGCCAGTGGAGAACACTGGCGCAGCTGAGAAAAGGAAGGCCGGGGGTTTCATTTTTTTCTCTCTTCAGGGCATCCAAAGGCTACGGTAGCCTTTGAAGTCAAACTTCTTATCAGACGGTTCTTCCCACACAAACATATTCTCCTCCTCTGGAGTTTCTACATTTTGGCTTAATAGACCCTTTATCAAACTCTCCTTGACTCAATTTTTTTGACTCCTTGATTCAATTTGAATAAAATACCAGTTTCCTGTTAGAACCTGGACTGATAAAATCTCAAGTACTATGAATTTGTGACATAGCCAGTCATGATAATGGACAATGGGAAGTCTCCAGAGACACTCCTTTCCCTCTTCCTTCCTGTTACCATCTTTATACACCACACATGACCATATACATTGCAGTCTCTTACTACATATTTGCTGAGTGAATGAGAAGCATCTCTAAGATACTTCTGAGCATCGTTTTAGATTAGAATATATCATCAAGTCAAGGCACATTCATCTAGACTATCCGATGTTAAGTTTAAAGTTTTACTTCAGTGACCGGGTGGGTGGGTTCAACTGAACAAATCTCATGCTCCCTTTTCTCCTGCTCTGACCGACTTGCACTCTGAGACAAGTGATGCCAAGGGATGAGCCCGACTTGCAGGTCGACTCCAAGACAAGTGATGCCAAGGGATGAGCTGACATTTCAGGGACAGCTGAACAGATAGAGATTAGTCTAATAGACTGAGAGATTAGTCTGCTGATCCTTCCTAAATCTTAGAGAAAATAGGCTCTTTAGCTTCTGTCACCCAATTCTAGTGGGCTGGCTTCTCAAGTTTATCACATATGTGTTCTCCTCTCAGACAGAAATGCTGATGAAGGTCAACTGGAGTTCCCTGAATCCATCCAGGTTACTTAATACACAAATCAAATAGTCAATAGGGTCGGGCATCACTCACCGTGTATATTGATCTTGCTGGTGCACAGCAGAAGCGACTTCAAGCTCCGGTATTGGGGGGAGCACTTCCATGACCCCCACCAAGGGCAACCTTTGAGTGGACTCTACAGTTCAAGACAGAGATCTGTGTCAGTCAATAGCAAGGCAAAAGGAACTTGTAATCTGGATGTGTTGGAAGACAACCCTGCCGGTCATCTACAAAGGGCTTGGGCACTTCCTATGACACATTCAATCTCTTTCCAATGGCTCTAATACTTTTAACCCACTTCACTCAACTCTGTGTCTGTGCCTTCATTTCTCCCTTCACCTTCTCACCCTGTTTCCTGAGACTGTAACCTGAAGCCCTGCTAAAGTCAGCATTAAAAGTAGCGTTCATGCCACATTTAGTCCTCCAAAGAGGAAGATGACAAAACTTCCCCAACCAAGAGGGTCAAATGAGACCTGAAACAGTCTCTGCTTGGGCCTGAATCCTCCATGTCCCCATTATCTCCTCACAGAACCCTTGTACTTGGGCCCTGAACATCCTTTGATTTTTATTTCATGGTCAGTAAATACCAACCACATCTAGGGTACCAATTCTGTCAGCCCAGCCTCTCACCAAAGTTTCCAGACACCAAGATTAGCTTCTATTACTGGGTGAAGATGAAGGTATTTTATAGATGTAATCAGCATCCCAGACTGCTTAGTTCTAAGCTGATAACAAAGGAGATTATTTTGAGTGAATCTGATCTTGACTTACTAATAAAGCTCTCCAAAAAGAGACCAGGTCTTCCTCAAGATCAGAAAGACTCTAGCTGCCTCAAAGAAGCAAGCAGTCATGTGGTAGGTGCCATGAGGGAGCTGTGACTGGCCTTTGGTATAGAGCCAGCAAGAAGCCAAGATCTTCTGTATATGGTAGCAAGAAAGTAAATTCTGCCAGGCATGAATATGGAAGCAGGGTTTCTGCATGAGACTGCAGCATGGCCGACCTCTTATTTCAGCTTTGGTTGTCTCTGAGCTAAGCCATGCTCAGCTAAGGAGTGCTCAAACTTCCAACTCACAGACGCATAAATAACATGCATATATTGTGTTAAACCACTGTTTGTGGTAATTGGTTACACCACAGAAACTAATATAATGACCAGTAGTATGTCGGCCTGAATTTCAGAGCAATGATTACAAATTCTCGGGCTCTGTCTAAGGTCTATTAGATTTGAATCACCCTTCCCAGAAGCCTAGGAGCCCGGATGTCCTAGACTTCCAAATTGACTTGGGTGTACATGAAAGCTTTCAGAATGAATTTTCTGTGCAAATAATTGCTTAGACACCCTTGACAAGACATCTTGGGCAGCCTTCTGCAATTTGAGATTTGAAGACTGCTCTTAAAGGTTATATCAAAGGAGCCTACTCATAAAATGAAATCATTATCAAGTAGAATTAATAAAGTTCTTCTGACTGGAAGTCAGTCTGCTTCATCATCTGCTTGTGGATTCCGTTTGTGGATGTTTCACAGCAGAGAATAACCATAATGTAGTACCAAAAGCTATTAGCTGTCAAAATAATGACTGGTCAGAATATTCTCTAGTGTTACAATATCTTTGGTTTCTCCTGGTATCCAAAGACACGCAACTCATATGCTAATTTCAAAGCCTCTTAGAATTGATTTTTTAAAATCACCTGAAATCAAATGTATGTCATTTTAATACCTTCTTCAGCATAGCTAAGACAAGTGAAATTTTTTTTCCTTTCACACTACACTGGAAAATAGAGTTTCTTTCAAATACTATGAATTCACCAATGCTCGTGAAGGCAACAAGGGCTGTCAGGAATATTTGAAAACATCACAAATGTCTTTTCAAGAATTTGTCAGTTCTCTCTTCCAAACATTTGACATTTTTTCAGGAACCTCCAAAGAGCTTTTAAAAATTAAAAAGAACCCTGGTGTGGATTTCAACCTGACTGAAGCTCACAAACAGGACAGATTTCCAGCAGAAGAATAAAGCCTCGTCACACTGCCTGTGACGATGTCCAGGCTGCCCGCAATGATCTCTATCGCCGTTCAAAGGCCTTTTGCATCTAGGACATCTGGGATCTAACCTCATTTCATCCTTCCAATGTAATTTTCTGTTCCCACCGTGTAACCTGCAAGGGGTTTTCACATCACTTTGCTCCTGGTGGGTTCTGTGTCCAAGACCAGTTCATCTCCCACAGGGGAACACACCTACACCTCATGTTGGGGAAGCCTGTTTTCCCCATCAATCTTTTATGTGCTTGTCTCCAAGCTACTTGTTCAGTTGTGTGTGTGTGTGTGTGTGTGTGTGTGTGTGCAGGTACATTGACATGCATGCACAAGTGAACATGTGTGCATGCATGTAGAAGCCAGAGGTGCCATTTCTTCTCAGGCCCTGCTCTCCTGGTGCTGCTGTTTTGAAACAAGGTCTCTCCCTGGCCCAGGGGGCTCACCCACGTACTCTAGGCTCCCTGGCCAGTGAGCCCCAGAGATCTGTCTGTCTCTGTAACCACTACCAGCTTTAAAAAAAAAAAAAAAAAAAAGGTTCTGGCAATTCTTGAATTCAGGTCCTCCTACTTGCAAACAACCGATTGACTTAATTTTGTTGTAATTACTTATTTGCCTTTGAAAGTGTTGGTTACGTTCAGATCCTAAGACAAAGTGTTGGAAAGGGAATGCACACGGTGGGTAGCAATGGAGGCAGAGGGTCCAGGCAGGGACCATCTGAACAAAGATGGAGGATTTGTTCTAAGCATAGTTTCTGCAATCCTTTCTTTCAGAGCTAGTATAAATGGCTGTCACATAAAGACATTCAGTGAATGCCTAGAATAAATCATTCTATTCCAGCTGTGGGCTCTTCACACTTATGAATTCCTTCCTGCAAAAAAAAAAAAAAAAAAAAGAAAGAAAGAAAAAGAGCCATCCTTTGCATTTTGAGCTAGTCTATAACCAAGCAGATAGCTATAACATTCTCTGTTTTATGAACCCAACCTGCATTTTAAGAGTCATCAATATTATGGGTAATAGTTAAGCAAGTAAAAATTAAGATTTCATGTTATCTTGCTTAGTTGCAAAACATCTGGCACCAGTCATTTATCTTCTCTTCTGCGGGAAATTGAACCTGCATAGTCCTTATTATCCTGGTCATAAACATGCTGGGAACTATAACTTTACATTGCCATTAGTTTTATTTGGGGAAACTATGAATTGGGCCATCCGCCTACTTTTGACATTCTCTAAGCCTCTTTCACAAGGGGAAACTATGAATTGGGCCATCCGCCTACTTTTGACATTCACTAAGCCTCTTTCACAATAAAAGTCAATTTTCTCTTCTCTGCATTACCTTAGGACCCGCCCACATTAACTGCAGGAAAGAAAATGCTTTTAACCAATGCTAAACTGTCTCTTCTGAGTGCTACAGAAGCTGCAACAGCTTTTTAGAGGGAACCCGGTCCATCTCCATTTCCATGGTTAGATGCAAAAAAGCAAGAAGAATTTTGATGTGAACCAGCCTGATCCCCAGGTGGTCACTGCCGTTGAAAACTGTGCTATAGACTACACTGTTTGGGCAGAACTGATTGACTGAACTCTGACTGTAGAAACTACCTATAAACCAGTAACTTCAACTGAGTATCATAAAATCCAGTTGTCTCTGCTTCAGGTACCTTCAGTTGCTTTGACCAGTAAACCAATTACTTAAACTCTCTTAGATTCCATTTTCTCATTAGCAGAAGAATAAAATACTTATAGAATTAAGTAAATTGATTTGTGTCAAAGAACGGCACAAATACAGTGCTTGATTCGACAAGGGTTTCCCTTATCCTGAGCCTAGAGAAGATTGTAACTGCTGGGGCCCTGTGCAAGAAGGGCTGCAGGCCCTTTGAACGGGTAGCTAGCACCGACAATTGGGCCTGGGGCACCAGTGTTCAGTAAAGAGAGTTAAAGACAAGAGCTTTGGGTTGTGATAGTTTGGCAAGATACGGATTGACGCCTTCTTCCCCTCAGCAGCTGGAGAGAGTGGGAGCACTGATGTCAGAGACCTGATATAGTATTACACAATGGCTGCCCAGCACGCAAGTGGACGTCTCCCGTTCATCTCAGGAACACGGAAGGCAGTGGCTGGAGAGATGGCTCAGCAATTAAGAGTCCTTGCTACTCTGCGTGTTCATTTTCACCTTCCCAGTCTTAAGATTAATGTTTAATTTTAAAGTTTATTTTTGATATTTTTTTTTGAGACCGGATCTTACTATGTAGCTCCGGCTGTCCTGGAGCTCACTATGCAGAGCAGTCTGGCCCCAGACTCACTGAGATCAGCCTGTCTGCCTCCCGAGTCCTGAGATTAAAGGTGTGCGCCATTACAGCTGGCAAGATTCATTTCATGCTCCCTCCCCTTTCCTATAGCTATCTCTCCCTAGGGCTGTGCTGTTTCATAAACTTCTATCATGAATGAATGGCCTTCCAAAAGCTATGCTACCGTGAAGGATACAAGGATAGCGTAAAAGGAAGTCATCACCCAGGTGATGATGATAACTGAATAAATAAGCCATTAAGAAAATTAATACCAAGACAGACAACATGAGCCGTCCTGTTTCTCGCTCATGGAGGAAAGTATGGGGGGGGGGGGGTGTCCACTTCTTCCACGTGACTCTAACATGTTTCCGGCTCTGTGCCAGGAAGCATCCTGGTGAGCTCTCCTTGTTTCTGTTTTGGAGAGTGGATGTTTTGAAGATGGATGAGTCCACCTACATCGCAGTGGGTACCTGTGTGACAACACTAGATTTGTAGTTCATGAGCCACAGAGTCACTCTGGAGTAGGTAGCTGGCACCGACAACAGATGGTCGAATGCGGCACAGGCATGCCTTTTCTATTCCCTTTCTCATGCTGCCGCATTACACGAGACTCATACCCGCACGCTTTTTTCCCTTACCTCTCTCCCTGCTGCCTGTAATCCATCATTGCAAAGAGCGGCCTTAAAAACAGCACTCAGAGGAGATGTGATTTTCTTTCCACTTCTCTCTCAGAAAGAGCAACTTAGAATGGTGGTGGTAGGGGGTGCATTTAGGTTAAAGGAATATAAATAAAAAGAAATCCACCTCTTCTCCTTTTGAAGATGCTAAGCCTCAAAAGGATTGTTGGTCTTTTTAAAAAGGTCATCACCCTGGCTCTGCACTGAACATTAAAACTATATGCCTGGTAATAAAGCCAGGGGGCTTTTATTGAGAGCCATCGAGGGAACGCAGGCCTGAGACCGGCTTTTTTGGATGCAGGAAAGCCACAGGCTCATAAATATGACTTGTGAGGTTCATCTTGTGGCTAGCCAGGACTTAAAATTTGTGACTTCTCCAATTATGTGAGGTGACAGGGGAACGACTGACTTGTTCTCAGACAAGACTGCTGTGCTCAAAAATTATGGCCAGGAAAGAGAAATGGCCAAGCCTCCTCAGGCAACTACAAACCTTGGCAGAGCTGGGTTAAACCATTCCTGGGATATAGCAGGTATACTGGGTGAGAAAGCCGACAAACAGGAGAATCATCATTACCTCCCTTTAAATAATCTGTTTTCCTCCTTAAAACAACTCTATGGGTTGTTTTTAAAAATATGTTACTAATTAAACAAAATTTCCATTAACTTGATTCGTATATAGCTGACATTAAATATTGTTTAACTAATGTTTACTAACCAAACATGGCTTAATAACTTGCAAATACCAACTAGGAAGTCTGGATTATTTAAACTTAGGTGGTTAGGTGCATACAGTCTAATTTTCCCCAGACTAAGGGTCTGGGTAACTGCTAGTTTAGTAACTAACAAAAGCCTTGGGCACATGATCCCCCAGGGAAATGCCGGCTGGGTCCCTAGGCAGCTGCTGTTGCCTTGCAGTGGAAGATAGGGTGTTGTTAGTTTCCTATCGTTTCAAAAAAGCGTTTACACAGCAGATCCGAAGCCTCCTTTTGTATCTTCCCACGAGGCAAAGGAGCTGTCCACTCACTGGACAAAGAAGATCAGTAAATATCACTCAATTCTGTAGCTTTTCAAGGAGTCCAAAATATTCTTTCTTGCCAGGCAAATCCTACCACTTGAGGAGCTGAGGCTGGAGAACTATAATCTTGAGGGCCAGCCTGAGGTATGTAGTAAGCCCTTCTCTCTCTCTCTCTCTCTCTCTCTCTCTCTCTCTCTCTCTCTCTCTCTGTCACACACACACACACACACACACACACACACACACACACACACGGTGGGGGGGGGGATAAGGAATTGTCATACAGATTAGAAGAGATTAAAATGGAAACTAAATACAAGCCAGGCCTTGTAATAGACCTATAAACCCAGGTACTCAGGAGGCTGAGGCAGGAGGATCACAAGTTTGAGTACCACCTCAGCTATACAGTAAATTATAGTAATTTAATAGGATCTTGCCTCAAAATTTAGAAAGGGGGGATGGGCACAGCTCAGTGGTATAGAGGGCTTGCCTAGTATGCCCAAGGCCCTAGATTGGATTTCTAGTTTTTTAAAAATCATTTCTCTTTGGTGAAGAAAAAGGACATCCCCCTGACTATATCATAGTCTTTCTTTTTAATGTGATTTGACAGCAGGAATTCAGAAGGAGGCCACACAATCAGACAGAGATGACGTTGGAACCAGAGCATCTGTGCTCGCAGCCCTCTTAGCTGCTCTAATTAGGATCTCCTTCGTCTTTCCCTGCTTCTCCGGAGAGGACAGGGGCTTTTTAATTGAGGCTATTAGGAGTTCTCTTTATACAACGACACCCCACGAAGTGAAGGCTCCAGCAGAAGCTCTGCCCACTCCAATTACTTCATGCCATTCTGAGAAATAATGGTATCTTGTCTTCATTTAAAAATAAATCCCAGGCGTACTCCCTATGGCTTCCTCTCCCCTGCCTACTCACAGGAGTTTCTTCTTGCCAATTAGGCAAACTTTCCATTATTTAAGGAGGTGGCTTTGATCATAACTGTCCCCTGAGAATGAGACAGACTAAGCTGGACTCCATTTGCCCACAGTTGGTTTATTCCAAACCCAAGGCTACTTCAAATGAACTCGGATCTCGAGTTTGCTCTGCGCTGATGCTGCAGCTTTGGGATTTCCTGTCCTATGCCGTGGGCTGCCGAGGAACTCACCTGGAGTAAACCTCACATTCAGAGTGTTCAGCTTCGTACAGTCATCCCCTCTCAAGAGAACAGATGTAGATTTGTACTTATGACCTGCTCCAAGAAAAGAAATTAAACATTCAGATGACAAACAAGTACATTCTGCCAGCTGTGGTGACCCAGGCCTCTGATCTCAGCACTTGGGAGGCTGAGACAGGAGGGTCCTGATTGAAGTCAGCCTGGACTGCATAGTAAGGCCCTGGTCCCACTCCCTTCCAAAATCATATTCTCGCTGTCTTCCTTGTACTAGTTCAGAGGATTATCAAGGAGTTCAAAAGGGGGTCTGGAGCAACAAGGTCTTAAGGGCTTTTACTGTTAAATTCTCTTTCACTAACAAGCACAAGAGTCTGTTGGTACAAGTCTTTAACCATGACACCGGGGAGGTGGAGGCAGATATATCTCTGTGAGTTCCAGGCCAGCCAGAGCTACATACTGAGTCCCTGTCTCAAAACAAGCAAACAAACAAACCACAAAACAATAACAACAACAAAACCCCACAGACTCTTTCTAAAGTAATGGCTTCTCCATTACCATAAATATTATTATGACCCATCTGCTCATGAAAAGTATCAGCCTTTATTTACAAAATACTATTTTTATCTACATTGATATGATATGCAGAGTATTTAGGAAACATTTCAGATTAATTATGTGTAATGGAATGAGTATTGTGATATTTTTCACTACTTTATATGCTTAGACTTATAAGAAAAACCATTGAAAGCCACCAAATTTGTCATCTGGATAGATGTCTGAAAGAATTTAATGTACTTCCCACTACCCATGTCTTTCCAGGCATTTTCCTACCTTGTATCTTTCTTTCTTTCTTGATTGCATTCATATAGGAAAATAGTTCAAGAAACATAGAACTATGAATTATTTTCAAATAACATACACTTACTTAAAATAACAAAGATTTCAATGCCTGTAAGATACCAAGTCTTTAGACTGTAATTTTGTTAATCGTCTAGCTTTGGACAAAACCATTAACTTTCTGAGTTTGGTAATTTTTCCCCTTTTCATGCATAAAACAAAAATAATAGTACTGTTTGCATCTTGTTCTGGTTTCATTCAGGGGCTATGACAAATACCAAAACTAAAAGATAACTTGGGGAAGGGATTTATTTGTCTTACACTTCCTGGTAACAGTCTAACATTGAGGGAAGTCAAGACAGTCAGTTCTGCTTGTTATTATTCTGCATGGTGTTACCTGCACCAGAAACTCACTTCACAGTCAGGAAGTACTGTAGGAACCACAGAGTCAGCTGCTTGCTAGCTGGCTTGCAGACTGCTTTATACTTTCTTATAAGTATATACTTTCTTGTACAGTTCAGAATCACCTGCTTAGGGATGGTGCTGCCCACAGTGGGCTTGCCCTCCTTCTGTATCAATTAAGAAACATGACAACCCTACCACTACACAGACATGCCCAAAAGCCAGTCTGATCTGGGCAACCCCTCCATCGAGACTTCCTTCTGAGTTTATTCTAGATCATGTCAAGTTGACAGTTAAGGCCATCCAGGACACATGCTTTGATCAACTAGTGAAAATTGTTATTCTACAAATGCACAAAGTGTTGTGTCATTAACTATGATACTTTAGGCCTTTATTACTAAGGTATCAGAGATAAGACTTGATTTGAACCTACTCTCAAAAATTCCTACAACAAAGTCTTAATCCAGAGAATCAATGGCACCCTTGCTTGTCTACAGATGAACATTAGTTATTCTGTTGCTGCGATAACTAACAACCTTGGATGTCAAAGAACATAAGAGCCTAAGAAGTGGACATGTGGGACAATACTACAATCCTTCATTGAGAACTGGCTGTGCCAACCAAAAAGAGGAAAGAAAATGCCTGGCAGTGATGGTGCACAGCATTAACTCCAGCACTGGGGAGTCAGAGGCAGATAGATCTCTGCGAGTTTGAGGCCAGTCTAGTTTACCAAGCAAGCTCCAGGACAGCCAAGGATACACCAGGAAATCCTGGGGGCAGGGGAGAGGGAAAGAGGGGGGGGAACTAGCAGTGTCCTGACACAGTTCAACTCCTTAAGGGATCTCTTTATTTCATCCTTTACCCCAGCCCCATGTGGTGGAAGCAAGTACCCTGTAGGACAGAAGAGGAAAGCCAAGTCTTACAATGGTAAGCTATAGATAAACTATAGATAGTAAAATAAGGATTTGACTTGAGTCTATTAGTCTTCAGAGCCTATTAGTGTGGTGATTCTTTTCATACTTTAAGAGAACAACCACACACATAAGAACTGCCTGTCAAGCCTGATATGCAGCCAGTATATGTACATGTACACACAGTCTTTCCTGACAGGTGATGCCTGTGTCATACTAATGATTAAAGCTGTTTAACACTGCTCCTGCCATCCTGACTTAAAAGACTTCTTTCAGTTCTGCTCTACCCACACTTACTAGTGATTGTCCATACTCATATTGTCACCTAGAGGCCACTCAGCTCAGGGTCTCTGACTCTGTGACGTCACCATGTCTTCTGCCTCTCTCTGTCCTCTCAGCCACCATCTGGACAGCTCCTTCTTCACCCTGCCCTTCTTCTTGTCCATGTGCCTTTCCATGTAAGAGAAAGACACACAACCTCGGGTGTTGGTGTCTCCCCTATACTTGCAATCTCTTAGAGTATCTAGAACCTGCATTTACACATAGTAGGTACACAGTAAGTGGCTGGCTGAACTAAAAATAAAATTGGAGAGGGGAAGCAGGTGTTTGTATGTGTTTTCCTGGGCAAAGGAATGCCCTTACAGAGACAACCCTTGCAACACATTTATTTCTCAGTACTTACTCTGCCATCTCTGCACTCTCCTGTGGTCTTCAAGTATCTTGTGGATAATAAAGATGATACCTAGCATAAAAGCTAATAGCACTAAAATATACCAAGTGATCTTCATGGAACAAGTCACAGCTGTAAAAAAAATTTTTAAAAAATTAAACACTATAAAAGCCAGTAAAAGACTTAGTAGACTTAGGTACTCGGCAGCACACAGTTCTATCATCAGTATAGCTCACAGGGAGCAAGGACAGAACCAACTCCTGGTTTCTGTCTTTTGACCTCTACTTGTGTGCCATGGTATACATGTGTGCGTATACATGTGTACATACACACACACACACATACACACACACATATACACACACATACACGTTCTACACAATGAGATAGTACCTCAGATAAGAGGCAATATTGTGGCACATGCCTTTAATGGAGAAGGCCTTTGCAGCCTTAACTGGAACAGGGTCACTTGCTCCCCTGAACACCTTTCCATGATATGAAATAAAGCTACTAAATGAGGAAATTGGCCAAGTGGCTCCCAAGGATCCATTCAATTCAAACGCCTGGCATTTAATTTCACTTCCAGGCAATGTGAAATGAGAACGATATCCATGTTCTCATTGTACATCAAGAGTGTTACGGGGCAGCGGCCCTAGAGGCAGAGCTGTGTGCCATTAGTCATCTTGGTCATGGGCTTCCCAGACCCCAGATATGCCCTCAAATTAACAAAGGTCCAGCAAATGCCCTGGAGATGGACAACAATGTGAAGGCATCCATCCGCTGAGCTGGATGGGTGGCCAGGGAGATGAGGGATGCTCCTGCCAGGGGATAGGCTGTTACAACTTGGATAGAAAATGTCCCCAGGGACTCCTGTGGTAGAACATTTGGGGAGGTTATATCTTCTATATCTTTGTTTGCTGGAAACATAATTACCTTTAAGATAATTAAGCTTTAGAAAAACATTCTAAAGTCATGGGGACACTTCCATATTTTTGGAGCACCAAAATGCCTAGGAAACAGTCCCACCATGGCACTAGCTGCTCCAGTAGGCATTTGTTTACAGGTGATTCCTTTCTCTAGTTTTATGCTCCTCTGACTGGGCTCCCATCCCGCACACTACTTGACATACAGAAGGCACACGCTGAAGGGATACATCATAAGATGCTCTCTCATAATACTTTATGGGTGAGGTGGGGCACATTGTCTAGCAAAAACTATTAACTGTGGGGCTCAGAACAGGGTGTTAGGAACTTAATCAGCCTTGAGCAGAATTTAGATATGTCTGACCTTCTTTCTCCTCAGAATCAACCAGTGAGCCCCAAGCGCCTAATCCGCACAGCAACACATCAGAAAACTCTCACCTGGCCTGCGTCAGCTCTGAGAGAGGATGTGTTGAATTGGCTAAAAGCCAATTTTAATTACGTATGGATATTTACCTTTTAAAAGAACTCCCACCTTTGAATTCTGAGGCTTGTCGGCTTTTTACCAGCCGCACTACAGTTATCCTAGGACAGAGAATCTTTCTCGTGTCCCAGGTCATGTCTCTCACAACCCAGATATATCATCTCTGTCTCCAGTTATGGCTGAGTCCCATAAAAACACATTTTTTTGAGAGGAAAAGTAAACAGATAAAAAGATTAATATTGATTCAGGCTGCATTATTTCAGCAACAAAATTCTTCAGCTACTTGACTTCCGGTGACATTTGGTGAATGTCACAGCTCTTTCTTAATTTTACGTATCAAACTTACGTTCTACATTCATTTCTAGGTGCAAGAAAATGTGAGTGTTGTTCGTATTTTTCATAAATCTACAAGTGTGGTTGAGAGACTTTTCTCTGGCTGGATCTTCGTCTACAGCTGTGACTTTTCCAGGACGGCTTTCAGGGGTGCAGGTAGTGTTGTCTTCCTTCATAGGGTCAGCTATAAGAGCGGCAGTGACATTGAAATACCGACAGGGTGAGTAAAAGTCACCTGCCTTCACTTCCATTGGTCCCCTCACGACAAGACCTAGAGAGGGGTTAAGAACAGGTTATTTGCAGAGCGGTGATATCTAATAAGAAAACACAACTCAGAGCTAAGTATCATTAGGCATAGTTGTGAAGCCTGTAATCCTCAGGATGCTGACATAGGACAGTACCAGGCCATCCAGGGTTACATTGCAAGGCCCTATCTCAAAAAACAAACAAACAAACAAACAAAAAACAAACAAACAAACAAACAAAAACAACCACAACCAACCAAACAAAGACCCAAATCTCCTCTTTTGCATAGAACAAAATAGAAAAAGAAGTTAGGACACTACAAATAATTATCAAATTTGTAACTTTTAAAAACCACCGGCCTTCCTTGGCTTACAGAAATATGGCCTTAGTCACTTCTTCATCCTCGCATGTTATTTTCCATGTGTGTGTTTCTCTGTGTCCATGTATCGGCATAGTGTGTGTGCAGGTAAACTGACGTGTGTGCCTGCGTGTACACCTGTAGGGGCAGACGTGAACCTTTGTTATTTTGCAGGAACCTGGGGCTTGCTGATTGACTCCACTTCCCCATTGGGGGGTTACAAGTGTACATCAAACACACAGCTTTCCGTTCTGGTTCTGAGGCTCTAACTTGGGTCCTTGTGCTTACCTGGTGAGCACTTTAAGAATGAGCACCTCCCTAGCCCAACTGTCTCCCTTTTAAAAGGACATCAGTCATCCTTCATCAACTTCCCACAAATAAGGAGATTGAACTCCCTCCCCATAGAGTACTGGAGAGTTAGACTGGATGGAAATGAAACACATTGTCTTTTCTATCAAAGATTTAAATGAGACACAGTTAGTTCTGTCTTTAAAGAACTTTGTAAAGCTGTCAGCTTGAAAAATTCCTCCCCAGTCAATAGTTTCCTAAGATCAAAGTATGAGCTCAACGCTGGCTGCATCCTGTCTCAGTTATAGGCAGTTCTCAGCTTCATTGCTTTAAGTTAGCCAGCAGCAGAGTGCAAAGCTAAGTGCGGGCCACTCCCAGTGAGACCCAGGACTCCTTGCAGTTAGATATAAAAATCCAGTGAGACTCCCAGAGGGCATGCTTGCTTGTTTGATTAAGGCTGGCTACACACCGTTCTATAAAAGCAAACCTTTTTGCCTTGCTAAAATACTTGGATTTTGTGGTCATTTTATCAAGACCCCAGACTTAATTTTAAGATAGACAAGTGGAGAAAAAAATAAAGGCATTGCATCACCAAGCAGGAAAAGGTGAAGCAGTTCCACTCGGTCCTTTGGGACACAAAGACCAGAGTCTTGAGTCACTGTGAAAAGGCCCACTTTGTGGCTGCCTTGCTGCAAGGAAGACCTAGGTGAACGCAAATGGAAAGACAACATACAAGAAACCATCCACAGGGGGAAGAGCCAGCCCATGGGATGGCAGGAGAGACTCACAGTGTATAACTAATAAAAGTGAATATCCAGGATGTGTAAGGAACTCCCGTGGGGGAAGGAGGAGTAAGAGAAAAACAGACAACCTGATTTTAAAATGGGCAAATGTCAGGTATAGTGGTAATGCCTGCTGTCTCAGCTACTCCAGAGGCCGAGGCAGGAGGATCGCTGGATACTAGGAGTTCAAGGCCATCATGGGTAGCATAAGAAAAATCGTGTCTCCAAACAAACAAACCCGCACAGAACTTGAACAGATCTTTACATCTATTAAAAGATCTATGTCCAGTGGGCGTCTGCAACATCCATGTTCACCATCACTCGGCATCATAAAAATGCAAGTTCTCACCACAGTCAAATCCAACCTGACTCCTGTCAAGGTGACCAGTGTGGAAAAGATGAATAAACAGTAGTGTTGAGAGTGGAGGTAATTTGGAGTCCATGTTCTGATAGTGAGATAGATACTATTTCCCAGTCAGCTAGGGAAATAATAAATAAGTTCCTCAAAAACTGAACAGTCTAGTCTCCATTTACTCCAACAAGCTCCCTTTCTGGCATTTATCCAAAAGAGCGGAACTCAGACTCTCAAAGACATATTCGTATTACCACCATTCACAGTAACTGAAATAGGGAAACCACCTGAATGTCTGCTGACTGACAAATGCCTAAAGAAAATGGGGTCTGGAGAGATGACTCAGCAGTTAAGAGATGACTCAGCAGTTAGGAGGAGTGATGACTCAGCAGTTAAGAGAACTCAAGGCTCTTCCAGAGGACCCTGTTCAATTCCCAGCACCTACATGGCAGCTCACACCCTCTGCAACTCCAGTCCCGATGCCCTCTTCTGGACTCTGTGGGCACTGCAGACACATGGTGCACAGATACAAGCAAACACACACACACACACACACACACACACACACACACACACACACACACTAAATAAATCTTTGTTTAAAAAAGAAAAGCTCTTCCATCTTCCCAGGTGACCCTGTGAAGAAAGCTGTCCCCACCTGCTTTGCGCCCCCTGAGTTGTTGCATCTGCTCACCAACTGCAACAGTGTGAGCTGCCCCAAGCCTGAAAAGTTCATCTGTACCCATTCTGAATTTCTGATCCAGAGGCAGGCTGAGGCAGGGAGAGAAGGAGGGAGCAAGGAAGCAGAAGAGGGGAGGGGAACAAAGATGAAGAAGAGGAGAGAAGGGGAGGGGAAGGGAAAAGAGAAAAGAAAAGGGGCTTGTTGTATTTCAAGCCACTGTTGGTGGGGTGATTTGTTACGCAGCTAGGATGACCGCCACATTTCAAAGCCCTGTTCACATATGTCGTAGGCGGCAGGGCAGTAATGGCTGCCAGCCACCTGCTTTTAAAATGCTCCTAGTCCTCCATCATCACAGAGCCATTGCCCCAACTCATTTTATATAGATTCAGGGCAAAATCTAAAGATGGTTACAAAACTACAGGAATAACAATTTTGTCCAAAGTCAATGCCAAGGAAGCTTGTTCCTATTCTCAAAGAATGAAAAAAAAAAAAAAAAAAAAAAAAGTTCAGTAACTCCTGACACAGGAGTGCCTCTGCTAAATAAAAGGTGGTGGTGGTGGTGGTGGTGGTGGTGGTGGTGGTGGTGGTGGTGGTGGTGGTGGTGGTGATGGTGGTGATGATGATGATGATATTGAGGCTTGAGGCCACCAGCATATTTTATAATTTGTGAATGAATTGCTTGGTTTCTCAGTGATCAATTTGATTCAGTTCAATTAATTATATCATATATGAGGACCTCATAATACATGTGTTCTTTGCTTTCTATTGTGGGCATGACCATGACCAAAAGCAACTTGGGTTCATTTAGCTTACAGGTTACAGTCTATCACTGGGGGATGCCAGGGCTGGAGCTCAAAGCAGGGACTGAAGCAGAGACTGTAGAGGAATATTGCTAACTTCCTGGATCACCCTGACTTGCTCAGTTATTCTTCTTACATAGCTCAGGCCACCCAAATAGGTACTGTATCACGCACAGTGGCCTGACCCAACACATCAACTAGTAATTAAGGAAACACCTCGAAGACATGGCTACAGACCAATCTTTTCTGGGCAGTTATTCAGTTGAGAGTCCATCTTCCCACATGGCTAGGTATATATCAATTTGATAGTCGGAGCTAACTATGATCATATGCAATGCCCATTAAACACTGCAGAGAATATACAGTTATTCTTTTGTCTGTTCCTTCCTTTATTCAACAAATATTTATTGGGTATCTATTGTGATTTACATCAGGTGTGATCCTGAAAGGGGGGATATGGTAGTAAATGAGGGCATGGGTCTTGCCCTCAAGAGGCCCATTGGAGAGGCAGACAAAAGACAATCATACCTGGTAAGTGATTGCTAAGCTTAGAAGTGGTTTGTTGTTGTTGTTGTTGTTGTTTTCTGTTTTTTAACAATCACTATCTGTAAAGAATACCCAGCTAACCTTTTAGCTAGCAAATACATGTGAATTACACTGGCATTCTGAAGGATTTTATGAAGGCTTATTTTGTTTTCAATAGGTTAAACTAAAATTCATCAAGATTACAAAGCCTTGTGAACTCACTCATTAGAAGCCATACCACCGTGTTCCAGTGTCACTAGATGTTAAAAGAGAATGCTTGGCAGAGTGGTGCAGAGTGTATTCTGTATTCGGGCAAGCACAGGCATTTGAAAGGTCAGGAGACAACCTTGGGTGCCATTCCTCAGGTGCCATTTGACTTCTGTTTGAGACACTGACCTAGAACTCTACCAAGTAGTCTATGCTGTATGTCCAGTGAGCTTCCAGAGACCTGCTTGTCTCTGCCTCCCACTTTGGCATCTCTGGGATTACAAGCATGCCAGATTTTTCTTTTCTTTAATATTTACTTGATATTCATTATGCATCTCTGTGCATGCATGTACACATAAGTCCAGTGCCTGCAGAGGCCAGAAAAATATATCGGATCCCTCAGCACTACAGTAGCAGGTAGGTGTGAACTGCTCCATGTGGATGCTGGTCCTCTGAAAGAGATGCTGAGCCATCCCTCCAGCCTCAGCGCCCAGGTTTTCTGTGGGTTCTGTAGTTCAAACTCAGTTCTTTACACTGTAAGACAAAAAGCACTTTACCAACTGAGCTAGCTCTCCAGCCGTGCAATGCTTGCTCTTTTTTTGACTTTTTGTTTTCAGAATAACTTAATTTAGACCTGGTAAATGTCAGTCTATCCCTTTGTGTTTACCTTCTGATGTTTGTTCCTGAGAAGTGAAATCCACGTCTCCTTTGGATTCACAAACCAAACACAAGGAACACATCGGCAATCCACTTGTGATGCCTTGGCAAATCTCAGCGAAGCTTTGGAAACTGGAGTGATTTGGAGAGATTCCCATAACAGTCGGTGTTTCCTCTGATGGTTGCAGAAAAGCCACAGAAGAAAAATTGAAGGAGGAAAGTGGATAGGTGAAGTTAGGTAGTAAACACGCTTCCAGACAGGAGAGCTCGTGGGTTCTTTCTGCAGAAAAGCAAAAAAAAAAAAAACTCTCTTCAGCTGTGGATTTCCAAGTTTTTGACATTTGAATAAACACAAAATAAACTCTTCATTGTTCCTAGGTAGAGGATAGCCAGTCCATGAGAAGGCTCTGTTTTTATATGAATTAGTATCTACTTTTTAAGCATTTCCTTTTTAAACTTGTCAACATTCCATGTTAGTTTTCAGAGAACAACTATCCATGTAGGAAAGTGATTAGAAACACTGGCATTTTAGCCTTCTCTGCTTCTAGAAATTTTTGAAGGATTTGTGTGCCTGTGTGTGTGTGTGCCCGCATGTGTGCATGTGCATATGTGTGTGATATATGTCACATGTGCATCCGTGGAGGCCAGAGGAATGCATGGGAACTCTTGAAACTGGAGTTAGGGTAGCCTGGACACTGGCACTGGGAACTGAACTTGGGTCCTCTGCAAGAACAGTAAGTACACTTAACCACTGACCAATCTCTCCAACCCCTGGGGAAAAATTCACAGATAAATCTTAAGTTTGTCTGAATCTATTCATGTTCAAATAGTCAACTGCATGGATCTGAAGATAACAAAATCTGGACAGTGTTTCTGTGTCTGTTTCCTAAGTCTGCTACAGAGGAGTACCACAACCTTGGCCATTCAAAATAAGAATGGGTGTCCAGAAGTTCAATGTTAATGTCAGTGGTTAGAAATACTGAAGTGTATAAGCTTTAGAGAATCTAGAAGACTCTTCTTGATTCTCTAACTCCTGGTAGCTGTCTGCACTCCTTGACTTATGCACACCAGTGTCTCTGTAATCACAGTACTTTCTCCTCTGTGTCTCTGCTTTCTACTCTGTCAAAGTTCCCTCTGTATCAGTCAGGGTTCTCTAGAAAGCTGATAGAATGAATGGAATAAATACATATATATATATAATTTGTATACATATATGTATATGTATGCATATATGTATATGTATGATTATTAGAGTAGCTTATAGGCTGCAGTCCCGCTAGACCAACAGTGTCTGTTTACTGATGGGGAGTCTAAGAATCCAGCAGTATGGCTGGATGTCTCAGTGGATCTTCAGTATATGCTGGAATCCCCAAAAGAGTAGGCTCTAATGAAGGAGTGGACTTGCCCCAAAGAGTGAGAGCAAGTAGACAAAGAGATGTTGCAGTAGGCTATTATCCTCTGCTCAAATCGCCCAGTGGCGTGGCGCTTCCTGGCCACTTGCCCCAATGTTCTAAGTCCCCGAATGAAAGACACACAAGGGCAGTCTTCTATTTTAATATTCCATAAACAGCTCAGTGGCTAGGCCACTCCCAAACTTCCAACTTGCTAACGCCTCCCCTCCGGTACTCCTGAGTTATTACTTACTAAAATCTATATTCCATCTTTGCTACCCTAGACCCAGTCAGGCTACCCTTGGGGCCACTCTTTCCTGACTCTTACGTGATCGGTATGCTCCCTCCTCTGCAGCTCTCAGGCCTGGATCTTATTCCTTCTCCCCCTGCCTCTCTTGGTGATTCTAAATCCCCCTCCCTCTCCCGGTCCCCTTGCCTGAGACTCCTAAAGTCCCGCCTCTGTCTCTCTGCCCAGCCATTGGCCACCGGCAACTTTATTTACCAATGAAAGCCATCTGAGGGCAGGGACCCTCAGCGTCTTACAAGTGGAATCGGGTTCAATTTTGGGAACCCAATTAACATAATACAAGCGTTAAACCAAATCCACCACAAAGAGGCTTGACTGTTTCGTTCCCAGCCCGGGGTGAGCAGTTCCTTCCTATCACGTGTTTCTGCCTCACCAGAGTACATTGTTTAAAATGCAGGCCTTTGGAGAGATGGCTCAGCTGTTAAGAGCACTGGCTACTCTTCTGAAGGACCTGGATTCAATTCTTAGCATCTACATGGTGGCTCACAACCATCTGTAATTCCAGTTCCGGGGCACCCAATGCCCTCTTCTGGCCTTCAAAATTTTAATGTGATCCTGTGTTTCAGATTTTTAACAAAAATTAAATGCACAGGGGCAAAGCTAATCAACACCCATACAACACCTTACAACTGTCTGTAACTTCAGTTCGAGAGGATCTGACACCCTCATACAGACATACATGCAGGCAAAACACCAATGCACACAAAATAAAAATAAATAAATTTTAAATGCATCCTTTGCCTAGGCTAGGGCTTACCTGTGATTTAATCAATATGAACAAATCTGAGCTCATTGCATAATTGAGAATAATCATTTAGCAGTGTGATCAGTAAAGGACTAGGTAGCACATCTTCCAGTGACTCAGACACCATCAGCTATTTTTTTAGATGTGAAATAGCTGGCATGGCCAATCCTAGCTCTCCCGTGGCTTCTGCACCTTCTCTCTGAA
The DNA here is from genome assembly GCA_028551405.1 of Uromys caudimaculatus. NCBI lineage: Eukaryota > Metazoa > Chordata > Mammalia > Rodentia > Muridae > Uromys > Uromys caudimaculatus. The sequence goes on from CM052712.1 coordinate 52,543,040, forward strand.
ATGTAGTTTAGATCTCTAAGTGCCACAGAGCACAATGGAACAAGTATTTCACTTTTACAGTCATTTATTTTTAGTTCAACCTTGGCTCAGGCTTAAAGGGAAGCCAAACAGTTTTCATTAACAGACTTTATATTTTAATAGTAATTCCATAGGCATCTGATTACTAGTGATTTGTACTGTCATTTAATAATTTAAACGCTCATGCCTAGCCCTCTATATTTAAAAGTATTTCTCAAATAAGTCACATGTATTTCTAATGGCGAAGAAATTTCAAAATTGAATTGTTAATAAAGGCTTTTCTTGAGGGAACAGAATTTTATTCAAATAAATGTTATGATGTTATAAATATTTACAGTAAAAATTGTAAAGAGTTCATAACTATAACAAGAGCACTGACTGCTCTTCCAGTGGTCCTGAGTTCAATTCCCAGCAACCACTTGGTGGCTCACAACCATCTGTAATGGGATCTGATGCCCTCTTCAGGTGTGTCTGAAAACAGCTACAGTGTACCCATCATATACATAAAATAAATAATAAATCTTTTTTAAAAATTATTTCATTTAGTAACAATGGTCAAAGGAGGTAGATGGCCGTGTACACACTGACAGAACGTTCTCATGGTTCTCTCAATATTACTAAAACACATGAAGCCTGTGTTTCCTGCCACCTCTCCATCTTGCTCAGTGGTGCTTTGATCTGAGATTTTCAACTTCCTGAATTTATATTTCTATGATGTGACCTAGAAAGGAGAATGAGACAATTGTGCTGTCAACATTGTGGTCTTATTCAATTAAGTGGCCAGCCAGGCTTTCCAGAATGGGCGAAATACTCTCTATATTTAGCAGTCAGGTTGTTTTATGTGTTTTTAAACCTCAATTTTAAATAATTCTATGGGAAAAGGAATAAATAGAGGACACCCCTTTCTTGGTATAATTTTAAGAAATAAATCATCCTCCCCAACCACTTTAGACATCCATATTCCCACCTCCATAAACAGGGCTTTGTGAATTTAACTACCTCCATTAATATTCCCGAAGTCAGACGTCTACCTGCCCACTCTGAAAGATGCGAATGCATCCCGGAATTACTTCAGTACCAAGTTGGCACCTTCCCTGAGGAAGTATGCAGAATACTAAATAGAGTTAGGAAAACTTGTGACAGAGTATGAGAATGGTCCAGGCCGATTATTTTCTCCTTTTCAAAGAAAAGCAAATGACAACACTAAAGAACTGTATTTTCCTTCCTTAACTTTTACGGTAAGAACACATCACACATATGTTTGTAGAAGATGCTTTATTCCCATTAAAGAATGAAAATAACACAAGACAGTGGTGTCACGCACCTTTAGTCCCAGCACTCAGGAGGCAGAGACAAGCAGATCTTTGAGTTCGAGGCCAGTCTGGTCTGTAGAATAAATTCCAGGACAGCCAGGGCTACACAGAAAAACCCTATCTGGGGGCAGGGAAAATGAAAATAAGCAAATATTAGTATTCCTATCTCCAAATTAAGAAGCAGGCTGTTGCTGACACCTTTGAAGCATTCTTTGCAGCCCCCTGCATCTCAGCACATGTTAGAAGCACACAAATGCATAGCATTACCATATCTACTCTTCTGTGATTTACTCTTTTTCCTTATTATGTTTTGGTCATGTTGGCTTTGCACAGCTGTAGTTAAATTGTGGGGTCTTATGAATGAATATGTTATATAATTTATCTATTTTCTGACAGTGAACATTTGGGTTGTTTCCATATTTAACTGTTCAAAATAATGATGCTATGAAGTGTGACTTCATACATTCCTGATAGGAATGTAAAATAGCACACTACATTGGGGAACAGATTTCATTTTCTTATAAGTTAAATATATACTTACCATATGGTCCCCAAACCTCACTCCTAGGAATTTACACACACAAATAAAAACATCTACATGATCAGATGTTTCTATTTTACCTGTACATTAGTTTTATGGTACCTTTCCAATGTTGTAAGAGCCAAAAACTGAAAACAATCCACATTTCCAGCAAATAGTGAATCTAAAAACAACCTCTGCCATATGAAGGAATATCACTCAGGGACAAACAGAAGAAACTATAAGTAACAACATGGATGGATCACAATGGTGTTTGTGTGCAATCAAATAAGCCACACAAGTGACTGTACATCACATGATTCCATTTATATGAAATTTAGGAAAATACACAATATTTGGCCCTGGAAGGGTTCTCATGGGTTGGTGCAAAAGAGAACTTTTTGGGAAGAAGGAAAGTTATATCCTAATTGTAGTTACAGTGTGATAGTCAAATTAGTAAATATAGCTATTACACTGTGTCTTAAAAATATTTTCTCTTGTTCATAGCTGTATTGATTATTGACTATTTTTGGTTTTTTGTTTGTTTGTTTGTTTGTTTTAGTTTGATGCAATTCTGTTTGTCTATCTTAAAATCTTTGTTCCCTCTGCTTTTGATGACATTTCTAAAAGTCATGCTAGGGACCAACAAATCAAGAATCTTTTCTTCTAACAGTTTGAATCTTGGGTCTTACAATGCTTTAAATCTGTTTTGAGTTGGCTCCATATGTGATATGAAATAAAGATCAAAATGTATGCTTCTATTATTCATAATTTTGATGGCTTCTCTCATCTACTGAAAGAATTAAGTATTTATTTATAATACTTTAATTATAATATAAGTAATATTTATAATATCCTTTCAAGATCTGGTTCTGCTATCTGTTGTTTCTGTTGATTCTCGCCTGTTGAGTCTACATGTATTTTATGATGTTTTGATTAATAGCTTATTTTCTTTGCTCTTTTATTTGGGAGTTATTTGAGGACTGGGTTGAAGTTTTTGTTCTTCCTCCACAGATTATTGGCATTTGCCTCTGCTGGGTGTCTAAGGGCACCATTGATCCAAAATGCCTTCAGTTCATTTCTTGCATTGAACGTTTTACAATTTGCACACAATAGACCTCAGTATCCAAATTATGGCAGATATGAATAAACTCTCAATAAGGTTTTCCCCCTAACTTTGTCCAAGGTAAAAAAAAAATTCCCCACAGCCAGTCATTTTCCCCATTGCTTGCTAGATAACTACTCTAAGCTGAGTCTTATTTCCCTAATACTTTGGTTATTTTTCAACTAGAAAATTGTCAGTAAACTTTGTAAGGAACATATAGATTATATAAGAGTATATGTATTCTATGTGCAGCTTCACGATACTCAGTGAAATCCCGGTATATAGTATTTTTGCTCCTAGGAACAGTGCTAATATAATCATTTGGGGAAAATATTTAGCACTGTCTTATAAAATTAAATAACCAACTCAATGTACTATTTATATCCTCTTAAAACTCATCTACTGAGCTCAAGTCCCAATATGATGATATTTGGAGGTGGAGTCTGTGGGGTAATTAATTCATGAAAGTAGAACTCTAAAGAATAGGAATTGTGCTCTATAAAGCCAGGCCAAGGAGATAACTCACTCCCTTTCTGCCCCATGAAAATTCAGGGGAACTAGACAGTCTATATCTCAAAAGAGGACCCTTACTAGAACCCAGCCACAGGGGCATCCTGACTGCATGAAGTTGAAAAGCTTCTGCACGGCAGAATAAACAGACAGCCTGCAGAACAGAAGAAGCTTTGTCAATTATACATCTGACATGAGGATAAATATACAGAATCTATAAAGAACTCAAGAAACTAAACACACACACACACACACACACACACACACACACACACACACACACACACATCCAATCAATTAAACAACTAAATGTGTTTGACAGAGAGTTCTAAAACAGAAGAATATCTAATGACCAATAAATATTTGTGTTCAACACCGTCAGCCATCAGGAAATACAGGTTAAACTATGTTGAGATTCTGTCTTAGTGCAGTCGGAATGGCTTGCCCTCCATCAAGAGAATGAATGGTAACAAATGCTGTGAGGACACCGTGAGAGATGAATCCTTATGCACGCCTAATAGGAGAATAAACTGGTGCATCCGCTTTGGAAATTTGTGTGGCGGTTTCTCAAGAAACTAAAAATAGAACTAAGGAGACGATAACTCAGCCGGTGAAAGTGTTACCAAGCAAGACTGACAGCCTCAGTTCAGATTCCCTGTCAAAGCCTGGTATGGTGCCTGTCGGCAATCCTAGCACTCTTGGCAAGATAGGAGGCCACGGTAGAGTTCCCCCTGGAACAGCAGCTACCCTGGAGTAAGCAGTGCAATGGTAAAACAAGGTGGAGGCAGCCTCACAAAACGGAGAAGGTGTGGAGGGACTCTCTCTGACCTCTGACCTCTGACCTCTGACCTCTGACCTCCACATGTGTATCATGGTACACACATGTCCCATCAACACCATCACCAGCACACATAAACACCCCCCCAAAAAACAAAACAAAACAAAAACATTAAAAATAGAACTACTATGCCAGCTCTGGAGGTAAATCTGAAGGAATGAGTCAGCACACCACAAAGATATCTGCCCATCCCTGTGTGTCAATGGATAAACAGGGATAGCCAGTTTAGATACCCATCCCCAGAAAAATGGAAGGAAAGTGTGAGCTCTCTTCAGCTGTAGAGAAGAATGAAATTGTGTCATCCCTGAGAAAATGGATGGAACTAGAATCATATGAAGCAAAATAACACATGCTCAGAAAGACAAATACAACATTTTCTCTCTTATAGAGACTCTAGATTCAAATATGTATGTGTATGAGACATGAGGACACCAGGGAGACTGTGAAGACACAGGCAGCAGCCTAAAGGGTGACTGAGAAGAACATGTGACCTTAAGATGAAAAGACAAGACCAGTGTATGTGTGGGGTGGGAGAGAGGGTATGAAAAAGAGAATGAAAATACATGCAAAGTTTTACAATTTTTATTTATAATGTGTGAAAACACAAATAATTTAAAAATAAAATGCCATGATTTTCTATTAAAAAGCAATACAATTATGCACACTAAGAATACATTCAGCCAGGCAGTGGTGGTGCAAGCCTTTAATCCCAGCACTTGGGAAGCAGAGGCAGGTGGATTTCTGAGTTCGAGGCCAGCCTGGTCTACAGAGTGAGTTCCAGGACAGCCAGGGCTACACAGAGAAACCCTGTCTCAAAAAAAAAAAAAGAAAAAGAAAAAAGAAAACATTCGCCACCCCACTCCTGTCACATAATGGGACAAACAGAAGCATCCCGGGCAAGGGTTCAGAGCTTCACAGCTCAGCCAGTAAAGCCATTTCAGAAACGATGGACACATGTGACTTCAGCAAATTTGCAAGCACATTGCCTAAAATATGGTCAGAACAGTAATTTGCAGCATCTTAAAACTACAATTCAGAACTTTCAGTAACAGCAGGACAAAGCTAATTTATCCATTTAATCTTTGTCCTTCTTTATGGAGATTTTCAGACTAGTGTGTCTTGAGAATAATGCTTCACAATGGCTGAGAGGTGTGTGTGTGTGTGTTGAGAAAGAGAGCACACTCACATATAATCAAGATCAAACCTAGAGCTTTATATGTGTCAAACACGTTCTACCACTGAACTACATTCCCAGTAGTTTAGTTGATTATTGAAATCAGTTAAAAATGAGCTACATCTAAAAATATTTAGCCCTGTGCTTGATATATGTAAATGCACGTATTTGTTAAAAGATTTTACAAATGTTGAGTCAGGGGTCAGGGAGATGGCTTAGTCACTGAAGTGGCTGCCACATAAGCATGAGGACCTAATGTTGAGTCCCCAACACACTTAAAAATCACAGACGTGGTGGCACACATCTGTAGTCCTAGGACTGGGGGTTGGAAATAGGCAGATCCCTAGAGGTTACCAGGAACCAGTCAAGCCAGCTCATAAGCTCTGGTTCACTGAGAAACACTGCCTAAAATAATTACAGTGGAGAGAATAGAGAAAGATGCTTGGCATTGACCTCTGGCTTACACACACACACACACACACACACACACACACACACACACACACACACACACACAAGAGCGCGCGCATGTGCACTTTAAATAAGCCAGATGCAGTGGTGAGCACCCATAGTCCCAGTACTTTGGGGACTAAAGTGGTAGAATCACATGAGCCTATGGGTTTGAGAGCATCCTGGGCAACACAAGCTGACCTCTGCCAGCTCGAAATTTAGATAGTCATATGTCCTAAACCTTATTAGGAATAATTGATTAAATTTTTATGTAAGGAGTCAATAAGAAGAAAATAAATGCCCAGTTTGAAAACAATAACATTTCATTCATTCATTGCAACCCCATCAATGCACTGCCTTGTAAAAGAGACATAAACACAATGGAGACACACTGCAGAGTTGAGGAGGGGCTGTCCTATAATTTACAAGGAAAGGTTCTTCATCCTTGGTTTGCCTCGGTTTACTGCTCATTACACTACCATTTCCACCAGAAAGTGTGACAGGGAAGAGAAGTGAAAGCCAGTGAACCTATCTATGCGAAGTGAACAACATCAAAACATCTGGACATAATGAGACTCCAAGTGTATTCATCTGCACTGTTCTTCTCCTGCTTGCTGCAAACCTCTGGAATGCCCCACCATGTCTGCTCTCATGAAATTTTAAGATATTGATATGCAAACATTTTATTTGAAAATCAATAAGAATCATGACTTCTCTGAGAAAGTGCTTCTGTGAGCAAGAAGAATCATAGGGAATTATTTGAACTCTGCCAAGTTTTTTGTGGTTTTTGTTTTTGTTTTTTGTTTTTTGTTTTTTGTGGGTTTTTGGTTTTTTGTTTTTTGTTTTTTGTTTTTTTGGCAACTGGGAATAGAGGAGACCCTCCTCCCAGCATAGACCTGGAAACATTAATGCTCTCATAACTCCTTTTTACATCCCATTTTACTCTTTATGGGGTTGTACTTAATTGCTCGACCACTGGTTCTCTTCGTGACTGAAAACCCCTTAAGAGAGACTTGTTTTCCTTTTGTAAGCCTCACCTTCCCAGCACAGAGAGACATCATGGATAAGTGAAAGAATACATTAAAGACTATTGGGATCTATCTAAGGTTTAACCAAGTCTCCCTCAGATTTTATGTGTGTATTTTGTCTGCATACATGCACACACCATGTGCATGCCTGGTGGCTGTGCAGCCCAGAAGAGAGTGTAGGATCCCTGGGTCTGGAGTTACATTGTTGTGAGCTGCCATTTGTGCTGAGAATCGAACCCAGGTCCTCTGGGAGTGTAGCCAGTTCTTTTAAGCATTGAGCCACCTCTCCAGTCTCCTGAGTCTCCATCTTAAGGTTTCATCCAACAGAAGTAGATCAGTGATTTTGCAGTTGGGAGCAACCTTGCTTCTTCAGTTGCAAGAAACGGAATCAGTATTTCCATTCCCTGCGAGCAATTGAAGTGAGCCAAGCTGTTCATCAGCTGGTGTGTCCTGGATACCTTTTAAACTAACTGGGGGCTTCAGACCATTGTTGACCAATAGGTTATCTTGCCAGTACAGCCTTGTTTAGTGGCAAACAATAGCTAAGACTCTCTCATTCTTAAAATTAGGCCAAGTAGCTAATATTATAATTGTAACAATGGAAGATTCCTCATAATAATTACTCAAAGATTTGGATGCATTCTTGATTAAATATGATCATATATGATTCTATCTTTTTAATTTGGAGATTTAGAGAGTTAATTGTTTTGAAATCAAATAAATTAAGCCTAACATATACATTGTTCCACCTTGAGATTCCTTCCGAGTTTATTTGACATGGTCAAGAGAGGGTATCAGTGAGTAATTTAGAAGTCAAATAATTTTGTCATATTTATTTTAGAATTAAAGGCAATACACTCTGAAGGAAGAAAAGACAAACACCTGACAGTCTTAAGATTCACTTTTCTGCTTTAGGAATGATCTCTCTTCATCTAGCCTTCAGAGCTGTGAGGAAATTGTAGAATGAGGCACCCTATCTGTGATATTTTGTTAATAGTGACCTTAGCAAAGCAATACAACATAAATAAAATGTTGCAATATGTTGTGGTTTGTGTTAGAAAACCTCAAGTATTATATACAATCCTCATTCTAGCAGTAGTAGAACGTGATAGAACGCGGAGGTGTGGAGGCTAGTAGGCCCAAGTATGTCAAGTTTCGCCTCTAGAGTTTGGTGTTGGTTGTATGGAGTTAGTTTCCTGAAAACTTATTTGGTGTATATTAAAAATATATATATAGACCTGAAAGAAAAAAAGAGAGAGAATGATCTCTCTTCATCATCCAAAAAATTGTACCGGGTTCTTTACAAGATTCCCTAACTGATCATTCAATTCACTTCAAAAACTAACTCATATTGGGATTAAAAACTAACATCCATGCCAGGTATGGTGGCACACACCTTTAATTCCAGCACTTGGGAGCCAGAGGCAGCCAGATTTCTGTGAGTTCAAGGCCAGCCTGTTCTACATAACAAGTTCCAGGACAGCCAGGACTACATAGGGAGAACTTGACCTCCATTCCCCAAAAATTAAGTAACAAAATAGTTACATCCAAATCTCCTTAATTCAATCAATGTAAGGCTATACATGTTGAGGTTATAGCAATAATCCTGGTGACTCATAGACCATTATTGTTAGCATTCTGTCTAAGCTCTACCCCACAGTTACCTGGCAGCAGCCAGGGTATGTTCCTTCCCACAGTTACCTGGCAACATCCGGGTAGGCCTGACCCACTATAAAAGGGGCTGCTTGCCCCCTCTTCCCTCTCTTACTCTTGTTCTCTTGATCTCTTGCCCTCTTGCTCTTCCCTTCTTGCTCCCACTCTGTCCCCTCGCCCTTCCCCCCTCTCTCAATGTGCTCATGGCAGGCCTCTACTCTTCTCCTCTATTCTCTCTTTCTCTGCCTTTCTCTGCCACTACTACTCTCTTAACTCCCCTCCCCATGCCCTAAATAAACTCTATTCTATACTATACCGCCATGTGCCTGGTCCCTCTGGGGGAAGGGATGCCTTGGCATGGGCCTGCTGAGACATCCCCTTCCCCCATACCTCACCACACCCACATAGAACATATTCCTTTTCTCTTTATCTTTTTAAAAACACATCAATGATAAAGCATAATTATTACACTATTGCCTGTGTGAATCATTTACCCCAATAATCAACACTTTGTTTGGTGTGGCTTTGAGCAAAATTCCTTCCACCACTGAAGGACATTAGGAGAAGACAGAGGTTTGCAAACAGTTGTGTTTGCTGTTCTACAGTAAAGATCCTTTGAAACAAAGTATCCAACCAATTTTGTCATCCCAAAGAATGGAAACAACTGTTGATGCTGTTCTCCAACCAGAAAACAGAAGTGGTTCTTTCTGATTTAGGACAGCAGTGAAAACACAGTGGCAGCTGAGAGAACGAACGTCATAAATGGTCAACATGAAGAACAGACCGGCACTCTCGGGCCAGGGAGGTTCAGCTGAAGTGGATTTTGAAAAAAAAAAAAAAAAAAAAACAAAATAAAACAACTACAACAACAAAACCAAAACAAAAAACAACAACAACAAAACCCCTGCGTTCTTCTGCTTACAAAATCAAAGACCCATTAAGGCTCCCCCCATGCAGCTCTCTGAATTTCCCTGGACTTCACTGGTCTTCTGGTGTCACCTCTAGCAAGAACTAGTGGTCAAAAGAACAATGCCTCTGTCTTTTCCCTCCTCACAATCCTTAAGTTACCACCTCTCAAAAAGCACTGACCAACTTAGCAAATAGCGTGTGCCAGTTACCTGATTCAAACTAATTGGTCAAAGTAATAGGAATATAAACAGAGAAGGCCTAGCTTAAATAGCTAAAAACATGTGTTTATTCTCAGTCCAAAATATCTTAAAAATAACTTGTCTTTATTCTATTTTCTTTAGGACCCATTTTCAGCTGGTGAAAATAAGCATCAAAAATGCATACTATGCTTGTCCAATCTGAGCAACATAGAAAGAAAAAAAAAACCCAAAGAAAAAGATTTAAATTCAATCATTCGTAAAAATTGCAGTTACAGTGTTTATTTAGCAAAAATATTTTTATCTGGCTACTTAGCATCATTTAATATGCGACATTAAATAATCATTGCAGTATGTCATCAAATATAATTAGCAAAAGTATTTTTATCTGAATACTTAGCTTTGCATATATTCGACAATAAATATTCATTGCAGCAAGATATCAAATATAAGTTTTTCTCTAGTTTTAGTAAATTTATATGATTTCTATTTAGTAATAGAACAGTGGGATTTTTTTAACCTTTTCTTCTTATTAAAGGCTAATGAGCACAATTATCACTTAAACATCCACAATAACATGTTTTCCAAACGTTTAATAATGTATAAAAAATAGTTTAAATTCCCTTTTTTTTTTGTTTCTCTACCCCGAAGTTTCAACAACCATTTAACAATTCTTTGAAGGGCTCTCCGAGTGGGTTTTGCCCTGTTCCCAGTACTCGCAAACACACACATACCTGCCTATATTTGTACCCATCTGGTTTTTACTGTGTATTAAAAATACTAAAATTACTCTTATTTTTCTAAAATCACCAGTAAATTATTAGCATCACCTTGTGATCAAATGGATCATTTTAAAATAAATGTCGGTTTCCTAGGTAAGTAGTTCCAGAATATAAAAGCAGATGTATGATTATTTTGAAAAAAGGAAACAGTTTCAAAGAACAAACTCATAAAATGGTATTCTCTTAATTCCCGTGTCTGGAATCTAAAATCAGACTTTAAATATTTCTTTTCATTTTCAATTGTAACTTAAGTAAGTCCTAAAGTCACTATGCTAAACAACAGGCAACTAAAAATTGGTATCTCATTTTACTTAAAGGCGGTTCAGTCACTGAACTTAGCTCACGCAGCATGCACCCAAAAAGATCCTGTCTGTCACCACTAGCTGACAATGTACTCCAAAGTAAGAAAGGGGAGCTCCATCGCAATGATTACTTACCTTTCGGTGTCTTGAAAAATTCTGGCAAGACTAAAATGAAGGTGATCACTATTGCCATAAATAATTTAAGGAAAGCTGTTTCTGTCATGTCTACTCACATGACACAAATGTGTTCTCATCCGTAGCTTGATACTGTGTTGCTTCCTGCTTCTCATCTCCTCTCTACTTCAAGTTCCTGAGATTCACCTCACACTCACTTCCGTTTGGGTCTGACTTAAAAAAAAAAGTTACCCTGAACTGACACTTCTTCATTTTGAGTCACTTTGCCTAATAAAGCCACCTTCTAACAAGAACTGTTGAGCTAACTGATAAGATGATAAAGAAATGATCTTAAGAAACAAAGTGGGGGGGCTGGCTTCATCCAGATTTGAAGCTGTTTTTCATGTTTACCAATGTGAAAGAATACATGTAAACCTACAACGTAATAACCGAAAACCAAAGGGCGAACGTCAGTGCCACCCTGGCTTGTGAACATCATTCACCCATTTGCTTAGTAAATGATAGTTGACCTTGCTGAAAGCTGGGTGCTGAGCTTGATTCTGGTGTTTGGAAGACAGACAGTAAACGCATAGGCTATGAGCATAAACAAAAGGCTTAGGAAATTTTGGAGTTCTGCTTTACTGTTGTCTCTGCAAGTGGTCAAATGGAACTTGTTAATGTTACGTCCATAAACAGTGTTTACTATGATGCAATCCACATTCCTGTTCTCCTTGCAAAAGAATAAAATCATTTGTTTTAGAGTGTATATGAAGGCTGGGGGAAAACTATGATGAATACAGCATTATACGCCAAGCAAATGTTCTTACTTAGACAATGCAAGTTTCCATTTCCCCCCAAACTCCTTCTGGTTAAAATAAAATGTATCGAGTACTTCAATTTGTACTTGGAGCAAATGTATCCTTTGCTTCCGGCTCAGTCCTGGTAGTTCTGTAACCATTCCTTCCGGCTGCCCCTCTCTTTTGTTCTCTCTCACACACTCCTAGGCTTTGTGGAACAACAGGTGGGTGGGGAGGGAAAGGACACAGATTAGGCTGGGAATACACGCCAAGAATCAACTGACTTGTCTTCTTGTCTTCCCACTAGATACTCTGATTTACTTACACATGGGACTCCTCAGTAAGGGAATTTTATGACCTCAGCAGTAGAAATAGGAATAAAATTCCCAAGCATGTACTTTATTTTAAGAACATCATTAAGGATTATTCTGTGAACACTAGCCAGTAGGGGTGAAGTTTCCAGTTAAGTACCATCTGGATCCCTTGATACTTTGTAAGTATTTGTAGTCTTCAGCAATAGGGTCTTACTGTGGAGTCACAGAGGAGAAGCAATGGCTTTGGTAATGCTTGTAGGGGTCTGTGGGGTCCCTGTGGCCAATAACTCAAACCGATGTAACTCACTCCTGGTGCTGGGACTTGTATGTGGTAGCATATGACATCTAGTTGAGATACTGGTCCCCCTGCCCCATGATATGCTAACTCCATTTAAACTCTTTATATAAATATACATCTTAGAAAGCTTCTACAGTAGTAGGTTTCCATACGACTTTTCAGAGGCCTTTAGTGTTAATGGTCCTTGGCACAGTCCCTCCTCTAGCCTGCCCTCCCAGCCCTGCGCCATCATTCCTCCAATTACAATTTCCCTTTTATCCCTTTATAACACTATATTCTATTTCCCCTTCCTTGATATCTTAATGTCTGTTCTTTCCCTTATAAATGTTGCAATACTACCTTAAAATACTCAGTAATTCTTATATCCATATAAAAATTATTGATTTAATGACTTTCTATGTTGTAATATTTCTGCCAGGTCTGTATTAGTCATTTCGGTTGCTGTGTCGAAATATGAGCAAAACGACTTAAGGGAAGAAAGATTAATTGGGCTCACATGTTGAGGGGCTTCCGTGCATAGTCACATGGTTCCATTGCTGCTGAGTCTGTGAATGGTGAGGCAAAATAAGGTGCAAACCATGGCAGAGCGAGGTGACTCACCTCGTGGTGGACAGGTTGGGTAGGAACAAATATACCCATTAAGAGAGCTCCCCCAGCAATCTACTCCCTACGAGAGCCCACTTAATTCATTCAGCTTAGAATTCCATGGACTAATCTATTAATTAAATCAGAGCTTGTGTTCTGATTCATTTATCAAAAATCTGTCAGCTGGCAGCCAAGCCTTAAACACATGAAACTTCACGAAACATTTTTTTTAGAATCAATCAAACCATTCTGACATAATGCATAATGACATTCCAATGCACACATGTACGTACACACACACACACACACACACACACACACACACACACACAAAGCATCACTACTGATATTGCTGCTGCTACTGCCACCCTGCTCCCTACCATTCTGACTCAATCTGGTTATCATATTTTTAGACACTTTAAAGTCAATTTTCTTGAAAGGCCCTTTGTCCTGGCTACAATCATGTGCTCTGCACCTGGCTTCTCTGGTGGTGTCCAGATGGTGGCTATCAGGAGAGCAACAGAAGGACCATAAATCCTAGACCACGGGCTGGCTGCTCTGAGGATACAGGGGATCAGACTCTTTCAGCCAGACTGTAATTCAGTTGCTAGACATTTGTGCTATCTCTGACTTACCAAATATTAAGAAAAATAATGGTATTGTCTATGATCATTCTCATGGATTGCTAATCCAATTATATTTTATTACATTTACTAAGTGTGGTATGTGTGTGTGTGTGTGTGTGTGTGTGTGTGTGTGTGTGTGTGTGTGTGTATGAGAGAGAGAGAGAGACAGACAGACAGACAGACAGACAGACAGACTGGGGAGATACAGAGGATAACTTTCAGCAGTTGGTTCTCTCCTTACAGAGTGTGGGTCTTGGAGATCAAACTCAGGTCATCACGCCTGGTGGTGTAAGATATATTAAACATGAGTCTTCTCTTTCAAATACTGTAAAACTTGTGTTTAGGGCAAGTGTGATGTTTTGTGTATGCTTGGCCCAGAAAGTGGCACTATTAGGAGGTGTCGCCTTGATGGAATAGGTGTGTCACTGGGGGAGTGGTCTTCAATACCCTTGTCCTAGCTGCCTTCAGAACAAGAGGTGTAACTCTCAGCTCCTCCAGCCCAGTCTGCCTGGAGTCTGCCATGCTCCTGCCTTGATGATAATGAACTGAACTTCTGAACCTGTAAGCCAGCCCCAATTAAATGGCATCCTTATAAGAGTTGCTTTGGTCATGGTGTCTGTTCACAGCAGAAAACCCTAAGACAGCAAGGGATTCAAATCTTTTTATCCCCTCCACATTGTAAGACTTCTGAGCAGTCTTAATCCCTCCCATCAGTAAAGCCTTTGGTTACACAAAGGCTCCTGCTGCATTCCAGAACTTTGATGACCTGAGGTATTAGTGACTCTTTTCTCCTAGAAGCAATGCCCCCCCTTCCTCTTCTTTCACTTCCTGTGTACAAACTCTTTTCAGTCTAGCCAATCAAATATGATTTCAAGGACAGACTCCACCCAATGGGGAAGACATAGTCACCATCTCCTGAGTTAGAATAAAAACTGTACATATTTTCTGTTAATGTACAACTGATCTTCCCTTTCTGAGCACAACCTCTTTATCAAGATGAAACTTTGCCCTGTGTGGATGCTTCAGTTGGAGTGGTGGCCTCTTTGCAACCAGTAGCAAGTGCCTCTATCTGCTTTGCCATCTTGCCATATCTGGTTATTAAAAAAGGTTTTCAGTCATTCTGTCTGTGGTTACTAACTGCTGAGATATTAGCAGAACAGTAGCCAAAGACAAATTCCAAACATCCAGTGGGTGTTTGGTCTGCTAGAAACAAAGAATAATCTCAGTGTGGCACAGGAACACACAAAGCAAAAGTAGTTTGGCAAGTGTCTTAGTCACTGTTCTATTGTGTTGAAGAGACACCACGACCCAACACAACTCATAACATAAAGCATGTAAGTAGGGGATTGCTTAATAGTTTCAGAGACATAGCCCATTACCATCATAGTGGGAGCATGGAGGCAGGTAGGCATGCAGCTGAAGCAGTAGGTGAGAACTACAGCCCGATTTACAGAGAGAGAGAGAGAGAGAGAGAGACAGAGACAGAGACAGAGACAGAGACAGAGACAGAGAGAGAGACAGAGAGAGAGAGAGAGAGACTGGGCCTGGTATGAGCTTTTGGAACCTCAAAGCCCACCCCCAGGGACATACTTCCTCCAGCAAGGCCACACCTACTCCAACAAGGCCACGCCCACTAATCCTTGTAATTCTTTCAAACAGTTCCACTCCCTGGTGACCAAACATTCAAATACATGAGTCTATTAGGGCCATCCTCATTCACACCACCACAACAACGCAATTTCTTATTGGGAAAAGGCTGCAGCAAGACAAAAACTGAACTTGCTATCAGAACAGGGACTTCCCTTGGTTTTTATTCTAATGCAGGTAGAGACTATGCCCCCTGGAATCCCCAGAACTGGCCGGTGTGGTGAGAATTTTGGTGTCTTAAAAAACCAAGTTACGTTATGTAAACATGTTTTTGTTTTAATCCAGGTTGTAGGACTTGGAGCTGCTTCAGATTATCCACAGCAGCAGACTATCTGCCTCGTGGTGCTCTGGCAGGAACGTGATTCTGCCAGCTGCAGATAGTTTAATTCTGATGATTCTAGAGAGGGAAAGAATGTCAGAGACCTGAGGGGTGCACTCTGAAGAAGAAGAAAACGGCTGTTCCTGCTTCTGGTTCCTGCTGCTGCTGTTGCTATGGTTGAGAGAAATGAGACAAGAAGTTGGAGATATCCATCCATACATGACAGAGATTGGACTTGCCCCAAGGAACTCAATGACCCTACTCAGTTGGAAGTAGTTTAAAGAGACCTACACCCCCTTTCACCTCTAACCTTCTTTCTCCTACCTGGCATTGGACGGTTAGAAGGAATAAGCATTAGAAGAGAGGTAGAGATGTAAAAGAAACACACAAATAAAGTAGAAAAAATTAATGCCAATGGGCCGGGGGCCAACCTCGCAATCTTTCACAATTTGCTGAAGAAATGGCTCAGCAATTAGTTAAGAGCCCTGGCTGCTCTTGCAGAGAACCCAGGTTCAGTTCCCAATGCCCACATGACAGCACGCAACATCTGTAACTGATGTTCCAGGTGACCCAGTGCCCTCTCTGGTCTCCTCAGGCACACATGTGGTACACAGACATGCATCCAGGCCAAACACCCACACACATAACATAATAAAAGAATAATTTAAAAGAAAGAATTGATGCGATGGAATGAAGAAAAGGGAGGGGAGAGGTTGGCTACTTCAGTCCCTCGAGTTCTGGGAACGCAGCCCGGCCTCTGTGTAAACAGTATTTTACCAGGTGGTAGAGAATTGAAGATTTGCAGAAAACTTTTGCAAGGTGGAGGAATTTATAGAATATTGGCTCTTGTCAGACTAGCTACTTTTGATAGAAAAGAAGACTTTTTTTTTCTTACAATTATCTTTCAATGCTCAATGGCTCGGATTAAAAACAATAGGCCAAAATGTCTTGCTTCTTCTGACTGCCAGAATTCATCCATTAAAGTTTTCCCAGCTGAAATTTCTAAATATATAAAGTGCATACTTATACATTTGCAGTTTAAAAACCAGAAATCCTGAAAATGTAAGCTACACCTTCTTATAATCAATTCTGTTTTAAGTGAGAGTCCCTTGGGAACAAACAGGCATGCTAAATTTTGAATCTATTTGACTTTCTGTATTTTGAAGATAAAACTGAAGCAATAAGCCAAGGGTGGTAACAGATGTCTATAATCAAAGCACTTGAGAGATAGAAATAAGAGTCTATGGTCATCCTCAGCTTCTTAGTGAGTTCAGAGCTACCCTGGATTACAGGATACCCTATCTCAAAACAAACAAACAAACAAACAAACCTGAAGTAATAGAAAACTCTGAATTATTGGAAAGGGAAGAACCAGGGCACAGTCACAATCAAAGAAAACTCTGACTATGTAAATAGCTCAGTGTCTACTGTCTGGGATCCACGTGGGATCACCTGGAGTCCTCCAAAGGGCTTGGATAGCCATCAACAGCTCATGAGGCTTGTCTTCTAGGCTTAGACTGCCTCTATTCCACAGCTTCTGCTGTCCTTGGTGGTCATCCCCTGGTACTGGCATCTCCAAAATTCTACACCTTGGTGGTGCACTGGCATCTCCAAAATTCTAGCAGGAGGTTCCAGAATTTTGGAGTCATGGAGAGCAGCTTGGCACCATGAAGAGAGCACTTTCTCCAATAGCCTCTCACAGGCTCTCTTCATGGTGCCAAGCCTCAACTCCTCTGCATGACCCCTTCAGTCCTGGGCCTTCAATTGCTACTTTGACTGCACCTGCACCAGTGGCCTCTCCTGGACTCTCCCAGTGCCAAGCCTCAACTGTTCTCCATGAGTCCTTCATGCCTTCAAAACCAGTACCTCCTGGGAGACTGACACATGACCAAGTTTGGCTTCCAGCATGAGATACAACTTTGGCTACCTCTGGAACACAGCTTCTGTGTGCTGACTCTCAGGAAACACGTGACATAAGATTTCACCTCAGTGCTGCTGGTCTCTTCTTAATCACCACTAGTTTCTCGCTCCAGCCAACCAGCATCAATTATCCCGGCAATAGAAAGATTTCATGTTAGTGGTTCTGGTTTCTCACAACCCTAGCTAACCAGAACTAGAGATTCTTAACTCGAAACATGCAATGGCCCCAGTAGAGTCTTTAAGTGACTCTCCACTTTCCCCTGGACCTTCATAAGTCAGGCCTCCATCCTCTGCATTTCTATCAAGACTCTTGTTTTCTGTGCTCCCACCAAGCAGTTCATCAAGCTTTGAACACTCCATGGCTTCTAGCCCAAAGTTCCAAAGTCCCTTCACCATTCTCCTCAAAACAGTATAGACAAGACTGTCACACCATTACTCCATTATCCTGGAACTAATTTTTGTCTTAGTGAGAGTTACTATGGCTGTGCTCAAATACCATGACCAAAGGCAAGTTTGGGGGGAAATGGTTTATTTGGCTTACACTTTCACATTATAGTCCATCACTGAAGGAAGTCAGGGCAGGACCCTGGAGACAGGGGCTGATACAGAGACCATGAAGGGTGGTCTAGTTTCACTGTGTCTTGCTTACAAGTCTGAGTGCAGAGGAGGGCCAGAACTCTGGAAGGTCCTTATGAAAACTTAACGCAGCCTGTTTAGTCACTTCTAAAACCAAGAGTCATTAGGAGTATACATAGCTGGCTTCAAGCTATGTAAGTTTGAGTTGTCACTGGCCAGCCTGTGACCAGGAAATGCTAAGGAGTCTAGGGTAAGTTTGAATAGCTTGAGTGGGTTCTTGATTGCCACGTATAGCTCAGCTTTCAGCTCTAGCCATGACTCTGCTCTTCAGAGAAACTATGACCCTTCAGAGTCTGCCTTGTGTACAAATTATATTGCTGAAATAGTCGGGTATCTTTTAGAGAGAAACCAAACTTGGTGTTGGTGTGGGCTGACAGTTAGACACAATGACTGTGTAATAGTGTGGTGGCCCTTGCAGTAGCTGCTTGTGGCTGAGGGTGAAGTGATGTGTAATTCACACTGCTGACTACATCATACTGTGGTTCTTAGACCCCATATCATTTCTTTTATCCCTACTGTTTCATATTTTTTTAATGTTTGTGGGTTTCTGAAACAAAACTAGAACTCAGAAAATTTGAATAGGGAAAGAGCATTCTATCCCAGATACAAAAGGAAGAAGAAACCTCATGCCAGCGGGACCATGAGATTCTTAGGGGACGAGTGTGCTAACATCATGAAAGAGCTTTGACATCACTGTGCCTAGCCTTGGAGTCAGGAAGCACCATGGGTAGCAGTCACTCTGGGTGACAATGGTCCTGAGGTAGACAGATACTTTGTCTCTTCTCAAGCTAACTTTCAGCATTTGGATTTAGATTGACCCTGAAACACTCATTTTGTCATCCTCAAATTAATAGTCTTTCCTCTTCAGCCAGACTTGAAGGTCGACTCTGGCCTCCTCCCATGGAGCATCCAATCCTGACTGTGCTCAGCAGCGGGTACTCTGTGGAGGAGAGAATGTTCCCTTCCTGAGCCAGTATGGTGAAAGTGTTCATCCCAAGGCTGTGTGTGAGGAACACTGCTGGTTGAATATTCTGGCTTTGATTTCCTACACACACACACACACACACACACACACACACACACACACTAAATAGCCTTAAGGTGCTTTATTTGAATTTTAATCCTATGTAGTTATCTATCATTATGTGAAATTAATGCCAGTATATACTTTATATGAGCAATAATTTCTATTTCTCCTCCCTAGTGGAAACTTTTCTTAACTCCTTCATTATATTCTGTTTGGCATCAGAGACAAAAATAATCAATGACATTTATTGAACATTTACTATGTACTACTGCAGTGGTGCATGCTTTGTATGGACTACTGCCTTCGACTCCCTGGCAATTCCCTGAGGCAGTTCCTCTAATTAATCCCCTTTCATAGACAGAGATGTATAGAAAAGTCAAGTAACATGCTCAAAGGCACACTGCTAAGGGTCATGCTGAGCTTCAAACATAAAGAGTCTGACTTCAGACTTAATGCAGCTTCACTGCCAGCCTGGGTGAGAGGATTTGTTAGGAAGGATCATTTCTAAATAACATTAGCTCAGGGATGGAAAGATGGCTCAGCCATTAAAAGCATGTATCCCTCCTCCAAAGAATGAGAGTTTGATTCCCAGCTCCCACAGTATGCAGCTCACAACTGCCTGTAACTCTGAGAGCTCTGGGGGCAATCCAGAACCTCTGTTGTAGTCCAACATCTGCACACATGTACATCACACACACACACACACACACACACACACACACACACACACACACACACCACGGGGGGGGGGGATAGTTCTACTCTTACCAATAATAATGATGGTGCTGGTGACGATGATATCATCAACTGCAAATGCAGCCCTTACTTCAAGCCTGACAACACATTCACCCAGGGTTTCTGACTGGTGACCCTACTGATAATTCTTTGCCATGGAGAACTGAACTGCACATTCTACGATCTTCAACAGATTCCAGTAGCTGTCCGCTCTGTCCTACTTTTAACAACAAAAATGTCTGCAGAAATTGCCATAGCCCCTGGGGGAACAAAGCGGCTCCCAGTTGAAAACCACTGCAGTAAACACTTCATGTCCATTAAATCATCCAGTGCCCGTAACAATGCCAGGAACAAGTTACTGACACTGTCCTCACCTCAGGCCAGTGCTGATCTGGGGAATCTCACCATCCAGGTGAATTTAAAGAAACGATTCATCATCCTGATGTCTCCTGGTTGTATTGCTCTCTACAGACAACTACATTGGCAACAGACAAATCCTTCAATTAACACATGTTGTAAGGAAAATAGTCTCCTCTTAACAAGGTCTGTTCAAGCCCAGGGAGGGTCCCAGGAATCCCCAATCTCTTCAATCCATAGTGCTTTATTCAACAAATATTTGCTGAACACAGGTTGCTTGGTGAACCTTGGAGAGTCGGCAGCAGACAGGCAAAATCCCTGTCTTCCTAGTGCTAGTGGACACTCACATGAAAGAGAAATCAAGTAAATAATGAAAATAACTTATTGTCAGGCAATGTCCCATGCTCTGAATGGAAGGGGTGGGCACAGACTGGCTATGTGAGGATTCTAAGAGAGCCTTATGATCTCATTCTCATGCCACGTGGGACAAGGCTTAAACCACAGGGACAGAAAGTAGATAAGTGGTTGCCATAGGCTGGGGGTAGACAACATAGAGACACAGGGGAATTGTTAGATCACAGAAATGTTCCATGACTATGTTGGGCTTTGTGGCAACTGTATATTAGTTAAAATTCTGGAGCTATACACTAGAAAGAGTAGCTTTGTACTATATGTAAATTATAACAACACTCTCCCTCCACAGCCTTTCCCTTCCCTAGTGTAGCCTCTTTGCTATTTTAGAAATGGAGGTATAATGTTGTTGAGAAAGGAGCTATAATGTTGTTCCCAAGGCTGGTATTTTTCCCCTGGGCAGGAGTTCAAACAGCACTGACAAAAAATTCAGAGCCTCAGAGCAGGCTACCAGGAGACAACCGACACGTTTCCTCACCTCCCATGGATGCAACAAGGTTGTGGCAAAGCATCTGGGAGCATAAGGGCACACTGGACATCCCCCTTCCATGGTGGGGTGAGTCAGTGGGCCAGCCTTAGAAGTATAATCAGCTCCTATAACCAGCTCCTCAGAGAACCAGGAGAAGTGCCAGGCCTGTCTCAGGTCACAGGCTGTGCATCACCCCAACCATTTCTTCCTCAGAGGGGAAATCTGGCTTGATCTGCCACCACTGGGTTGAGAATGCTCAGAACCGGGCAGCCACCCCAGGCCTGCTCATTTAACTGTTCTCAGAGCGGAAGCTTAAATCCAGTCCACAGGCTAGCAGCTGCTTTGCAGCCGATATCTCTACTCAAGTCACCTGTGACTGGAAGGAAGGACTTTTTTTAAACTAACAAACCCTGCTAGACTAAGAAAGCTTAGTACAGCATCTGCTGTGCAGGAAAGAACCTGTTGGAGCCGCTTTCTTGCCTCCTCGGCTAGTACCCTCAGAAGGGACAACCTGTCTGTAATGAGTTCCTAGGTCTCTGAAGTATTCTAGCCTCTGGCCACAAAGCTTTGGGTAACTCCTTTGATATGGAAGTGCCTTATCTCAGGTGTGCGCATACAGAAGTGGAAATATATAATCAAGACATCCGTCACAACACTAGAGCAACAGAGCAACCTTCGATTGTTTGATAACAGAAAACATTAGTCTGAAAATATGAGATCCCATAGATGCAGGCTCAGATTTCAAAGCATCAGAAACAAAGACTCAGCTGCAACAAGAAGAGGCTTTCTGAATCTTATAACAGCATTTCTTGACTTTCTTGGGGTTGACCCAGAGTATGAGAGGCTCTGTTTCCTCTCTCCCCGGTATCATGCAGACTGTTATCTGATGGTCTTCAGATGCGTGCAGTGTGCCACCTTCCACTTACCTGATGTCTTTGTATCTCAGGTCAGCTGCTTATTAAACAGCCAGAATCTTTTTCCAAGTGCTCTGTGCTAAGAATAGACACTGAATACAGAAGCAAGTGTGAAGGCAGAGGGTGTGTATGTGCTTAAAAGTTGAACAAGACGGGGGTGAAAGAGGAAGCGTGAAAACCAACCAGCAGTGTGGGGTTTATGTAGCTCTGATTCACTGTTCATCCTCTTTTCCATAATGAACAGCATGGTATCTCCTGGGCCACGGATCACCTCGTGTGATCGTAAGTGCTGATGGATGTGTATGCAGCAGGCCGACCATTGGCACTCACAGCAACAAGCCTGAATCTGTAAACATTCATACATAGTGCAGCTAGGAGCTTGCTCTCAGAAAACATGAGCACAGAAACCAAAGTGGGTTGTTCTTGTCTGTTAGATAGTCATCAGGAAATGATATATCAGACACAGAGCAGGAACAGTCTTTAAATCATGAAACAATTAATCAGTAGGCTCGCAACCGTAATTTTTTTTAGCAGTGTATGACAAGCATATTGAGATGTTAGACTGCTTATCATAATATATGAAAACAAACACAAGTACTTCCTGTTCACCCCCTCACTCTTGTAAGATGATGGAATAAAAAGTTTAAATCCCTCTAAAATGTCATGAAACTGTGGTATAATACTGTAAAATAGAAGAATGTTTCTGTCTGTATGTGTTGCAATGCAGGGGGAAAAATGGTCCTATCCAACAGAGTGGCTATTTCTCAATGGTTTATAGGCCAAGGGTATTTTCCGTTCATGCATTTATAAAATATTTATGAGTTCCTATATCACACATTCTTCACCAGTCAGAGAGACAGGCAAGTAAACCCACATTCGTAGCCAGTACATACCACAACAGAGAGAAAGGCGCCCTGGGCACTATGGGAGCATGTAGGAATAACACAGCAAGCTTGGAAAGGTCCAAATAAAGACCACCAGGGCAGGAGTTGTGTTCAGGCCTAGCAAATATCAGAAAAGAGGGTAACGGGTGTGTGTGTGTGTGTGTGTGTGTGTGTGTGTGTGTGTGTGTGTGTATGGGTGTGTATACACAGATTTAAAGGCCTGACTGTGGGAAAAATAATGTGGTATAGACAAAGCAAACAGTTCCGAATGCGCACAGTGCTGCAGTGGCAAACAGCAGCTAGTTAGACCATGAGGTGCCTTAAAGTCACGCTATGGTGAATCATGAAAACAAGAGCCAACAGGGCTGGGTAGCCCCACCTCCAAGTCAGAAAGTGTGGTCTTATAGGAGAGATCTACTTATAGATGGGCAAATGAAAATAGGTTTGCAAAAGAATGAATATTCCTTTCCATGTCCCCAGCACTGCGTGGAGCAGCTGTGAGGTAAGTGTTCTGTAAGGAGAGGGAATTATCTTCCTTCCACATGTAAAGAATGAGTCTTCCCAGGAGACAGCTCATGTTCTGCATCATGGGCATGAGGTCAAATCATGATGCTCTGTGATTCGACAGGGACTATGCCCTATCTGCTGGCTACGGTCTAGAGAACAAGGGGGCTTTAGCTTCTCCTGCACCAGAGGCAGGCTCCATGACTCTCACACGAAAGGCAGGACCATGTTCTTACCAGGTTGTCTCAGTTACTTTTCTGGTGCTGTGATGAGACACCATGAGCGAGGCAACTTCTAGAAGGAAGAGTTTATTTTGTCTTACATTACAGAGGGAGAGTCCATAATGACAGGGCAAGCATGGTGGCAGGCACCTTCAAAAGCTAGCAGAGAGCAAAATTGAAGTTGGGTGAGGCTTTAAGCTCCCAAAGGCTGCCCTACGTGACATACTCCCTCCAGCAAGGCAGACTGGGAACTCCATGTGCAGATCATGCTGGCCTCAGTCTCAGAGATTCACCCATCTCTGTCTTCCAAGCTCTGGCGTCACAGGTGTGTGCCATCACACCAAGCTTTTAATTAATTAATCACTTATTTGTGTGGCCACATGTGCCACAGTGTACCTGTCTGAAGTAGTCAGTCCTCCCCTTTACCATGGGCTCTGAAGAACAAACTTGGACCATGAGGCCTGCATGCAAAGCACTGTTCCTTCCTGAGCCATGTTGCTGGGTCAGCTGTAGCATTTCTTCCTCCCAGATTTGAGACCTCGGTAGAATGTGTGTCTTAACATCTCTGTATCTCCATGGGACTGCTTTGACTACGAAAAAAATCTCTCCATCTCTGAGACTGCTTTTGGGATTTTCATTTGGAGTATTGTTTTTTGAGCATCAACAATTAACCTCAATTTTACAATTATTATGGATTAAAATTTTGGGGGTACTTACAAGGGACACTGTATTAACATCATCTGTCAGTTATCAGCAATAAGATTCTAGGTTCAACTATTCCACTTCTAATCATTCTTGTATGGTTTTATTTCAGGGACAAATATCTTGACTTTAATTGATTTATCGCTACTTTTTGATTCTGTGGAATGACATTCTTTTTCACTGTTCCTTCCTGCTCATTATCACTGCACTTCAGTTTTACAGTTTCAACTCTGTATTGTTCTTTGGGGTTATTATGAGAAAAAAAAATTGAAAAGTATGGCAACCAAGTCAGATCCAACAATCTTATTACCTGGGCAGGTCATAAGATCTTGTCATAAAAACGTAACTCTAGCTGCTTCTTCAAACACTGTTGCTCAGTATTGCTAGAGTAGGAGGTCAACACCAGCCTTTTCAATTTTAGAATTAAAGAGTAAAATTGGGCTACATTTCAGACTTTATTAATACATCTAAGTCACATAGCACAAAAAGATAAATTATATGAAAGTCTTCAACACTTACAAAAGGGGATACAAACTATCTCTCCAATGTGGAATCATTCATCTACTAAAAACATACTTGTTATGCACCTCTGTGATGGACATAGTAAATAACAGACATTGAGATGTAGCAGTGGCCTAAAGAAGCAACGTTCTATCTCACAGGGCTTACATTCAAATGAGGGTAGGGAACCAGAGATGGTAGGTGCTGAGTGCTTAGTGCTGAAAAGTGAGGCACTGGGCAAGGACTAAAGGTTTCCATAGGTGTCAAGGAAGAAGGAGCCAGCTGTGTGAAGGGTAACAGCATGCCACATAAGGGACCCTTGGTGTGGGGACACACAAAAAAGTAGTCTAGTGTCAGGGACAGCTAAAAAGAGCAAGTGAGAGTAGTCCAGGCTAGTGTTAGTGATCACGATTGCAAAGGGTATTTTGGTGGCTTTGGCTGGAGTGATGGAACAACTAATTAGAAAATCAGAATCAGCTAGTAAATCTAATGGAAAAGACTCCAGCATAGAACAAGCAGCATGTTTAATTCGTAGAAGGGAATAGAAATGGTATGTGAGGGTGCCTGTTTTACATCGGGGCCCTCTTTCTTTTGTTGTATCTGACTTGGTTGCAACACTTTTCTAGTTTTTCCCATAATAACCCCGAAGAACAATATGGAGTTAAAACTGCAAAACTGAACGTAGAGTGGATTATGAGCAGGAAGGAACAGTGATAAGAATGTCATTCAAGCCGGGCAGTGGTGGCGCACGCCCTTAATCCCAGCACTCGGGAGGCAGAGGCAAGTGGATTTCTAAGTTCGAGGCCAGCCTGGTCTACAGAGTGAGTTCCAGGACAGCCAGGGCTACACAGAGAAACCCTGTGTCGAAAAACCAAAAAAAGAAAAGAAAAAAAAAAAAAAAAAGAATGTCACTTGCTATTAAAGAGCACAAATGCTAACACTGAAAACGGGAACCAAGCCTCAAAGTAGTTCCAAATTCCACAAACACAGATATACACTGCATTCTGTAATTAAAGACAGTGCTACTGGAGTTTTGTGTGTAGGTGTCACTGCATGGGGAGTGACTTTTCCACTGCGATCCCAGCCAACACCATAGGTTTCTTGATGCATCTATTTCCTGATTGTAACAACATTAAGTTACATCCTTTTCTCTTGGAATTGTCAGTGCTTCATAGTTTTACATTGTTGCTTTTTCTAACCATTTTCCCAGTTCACAAAACATCCTTAAATAGATCTCCCAACCACCCCAAGCTCCTACACAATTAGGTTATATTATTCCAGTATTAGTCTTTAGAACAACTGCTTCCCACTGGGTTTTCATTATGAAGACATATTGAAGACCTCGTGGGCAAATGCTATTTTGGGGCAATAGCCACAGTTAACCACCACGGAAGAGGGACAGCCATGTCAGAGTCGAAAGTACCAAGTACACACGCTGAATTACTTTAAAAACAAAGTACAACTAGGTACTTCCACATATGACTAACAAAGAAAGAACTGGAGCCCCTCCTTTCTTCCTTCTACCCAGGGATCATAGCTGTTTCTTACTATCGATGAGATAACTAAGTATCACAGATTAGTGCTTGACGTACAGGTATTGGGTAGATTATTGCTTTTCTCAGCACTGAGTATAGAGCAGTTACATGTTGTATACAGAAGTAAATTATATCCCACCATTGTAAAACAGCCATATGGTCTGTACATCATAATTTCGATGGTACAAATCCACTCCTCAGCACACTTATCAGACTTCTGCAAGAAGAAAGGTTTCAGGCACTGGCCAAGGCAGACTTTTGCTGATTTCCCCCGTCGCCTTCCGGTCCTGCAGAGGGAACTCTCCCTCACTTCCCAGCCCCAAGAATTCCCCTGCTCCCAGTTTCTAGGGGTTGGCACATTCTGAGCTCCATAGAATATGCTCTGCCTGACCCCCTTAGCCCCGCTGAGTGTGAGGATGTACCGGGTGCCCCGGCTATCCCAGCCGGGACCTGGACCCTTCAGGAGAACGGAATTCTCGGTCTTTGGGCCCTGCTGCGAGGGGGCGGAGCTTAATACCCTGGGCGGAGCGGGCGGGACTCGGTGGTGGGCGGGGTCTGCTGCCGTGGGGCGGGGCGGCCGCGCCGGGACTAACCGGCGAGCGTGTACCCGACCCCCACTCAGTGTCACGCGCGTGCCCGCCGCCCCCTCAGGGGCTGCGGGACAAGTTTGACTCCTGGCCTGGCGTCGCCTGACGGAGAGGAGTGGCTCGGCCCGGGAGGGCCGCTGCGCGGGGCGACGCTGTGGGGAAGGGGCTGGGGGCGCGCGCAGGGCCGAGCATCCCTCCGCTGAGCGCGCCCGCCCGCGCCCCGCACAGCCTCCCCGCCCGCCGCCCCGCGCCACGGTGACCCCGGGCCTCCCTCCTGATCCCCCGCGGTAAGTGCGACTTCCTCCTCAGCGCGGTGGGCTAAAGGCCAGCTCCCTACACACACGCGACCCTTCGGGGTCTGAGGACTTGCTGGCCAGGGTGACCTGCCCACCGTAGGAGCCAGCCCGGGCTGGGGGCTCTTGAGCTGCAACCGGGACTCGAACCCGGTTTTCCCCTCACCCCCTATCCCCGGAAGGCGGCCCTGCCGCCCTGGAGTTGCTCAAAGTTCTCCACGCGGCACTGATGGCCCGGAGGGTGGAGCAAGAGCTGCTCTCCAGAATTGTTCCCAAGAATAAAACACGCTGGAAACTATTTCCGATCCCCTACAACACGCACACCTTGTTAAAGTTTTTAAGTAATGGCCTTATCCTCAAAAGTGGAGAATAAGATTGTAGTTTCCTGTGTTTGGTTTTGACTGGTCACAACTTTGGCATTTAGACAGTTGCTTCAGTTGCGTGTTCCGCAATTAGAAGCTGCTGGGAGAACTTGGCTGTCAGAGAATATATATTGTTGCCACTATGATAGTCTCATCTGATTTTTGAGACTTTTACTAAATGGGTTATATAGAGTGTATGCCCACGCCCCTTCCACCGCCATGAAAGGCCAATTTCTTCTGCATAGTTCAGGAATTATGCTCTGGCAGATGCCCTCCAACTTTGTTTGGAAATGGAGCTCCTATACTATGTGTCTGGCAGTTTTACCGATGCACAATAAATGCCGATTCTCCTTTCTGTTAGGAAGCAGTTTAATAAATCTTCCTGTTAGTAAACAGTTTAATAATTTTAATTACTTTTAAAGTAGTAAAGTTTAATAAGTTTAATACTTTTTATTACTAATCAGATCCCTGTTAAGGGATCACAACTTTTTTTTCCCTCTGACTTTCAGCATTTACAGATTTGACTACCTGTAATGAATGTTAATGTTCCGTATGGGGATTTATGTAAAACACTTTTAGGTAAAGGCGAATACACTAATATGTCTGACAAGGAGAGAGAAATAGATTTTAAAAACTGTAAGAAAAAAAGACGAACATATATACTCACAGAGCATATGTATATCCAGATATTTGAAGTAGTTTTGTGTCGAGGTATACAATATAGTAGAACAAACTAGATAAGAATATTGAGGTTGAGGAGAAAGCCAGGCTAGGAAGGAATAGAAAGTGCTGCTGTCAGGTCCTGCACTACGGGAGTCTTAGTTTGGGTTCTGAACTTCCTTAGAGCCAGGAAAGGAACACAGTAAGCTACAGCATGTTTATAATTCCACAGTTTTAAAAAAGTCAGTTCTTCTGCATAAGCAAGGCATTTTCTAGTAATGAGGCCTGAAAGAAACGCTTTTTATGGGCCCTAAGAACAGGAAGAGAGATGGTGTAACAGCTGACATTTCTAAAAGAGCCCAGCAGAAAATTGTAAATTATACACGCACGCGAACACACACACACACACACACACACACACACACACACACACACACAAAATGCTCTTCACATAGGGCATGTTGAAATTAAAAGGATGTTCTGTGAATTCGTGGTTGTGATGATCTGAACTAGTATTTCCCAAGCTGTGCTCAGTGGCAGAGGACTTACCTGTCTGCTCTGCACAAGGTCCTCTTTGTCCCAGCTCCAGGACAAGGGGAGATGGAAAACGATTCTGAGCTCAGATGAACTCAAGATATCTGGATTAGATAGATGCTTTTTTAACCCAGAGTTTCTTGAAAGTTTTTACCATACTGCTGTAAAATTGACTGATGGAAGAATGCATGTTGTGACCTATTCCAAATTTAACAAAGCAGTTCTTCATGGATATTTTCTTACAGCTTGAGAAATGATAAGAACTGGAGAGCACAATGTTTGAAGTTAGCAAATTTGATAAGGACCAAAATGAAGCTAATCCAGAAGTCAGGATTTTAGCACCGTACACATCAAAGGAAAAGACTGCTCTCAGACTCCAGAGATCTTCAGCAGGTTGTCTCTCGGACTATGTGACCTATAGGACTTTTCATTCATGCTTCAGAATGTTTACTCTTTGAGAATTAGAATTAGGTTTAGGCAAGTTAGAATCCTTGAGGAATTACTTTCAATTACTAGTGAATATAAATATGTGATTTGCATGCTATCTTATCACAAACATTATTTGTACTATTAGTTTACTGTGAAACCCTACATTTTGTAGCTATAAAAGGTCTCAGAAAACATGCCACATAGTAGAAAGAGCAAAAGGGCTAGGTGTGGTGGTCCAAGCCTTTAATCCTAGCATTCTGGAGATAGATTTCTGAGTTAGAGACCAGCCTGGCCTAAATAGCAAGTTACAGGCCATCCAAGGCTACATAGTAAGATTTGAGACCCTGTCTCAAAACAACAACAAAAAGGAGAGAGGGATCTGGAACAAAACAAACAAACAAAAAACCCCAAAACTATAATTGCACTTATTAATGTTTGGGGCTATTTCCAGCAAGTTTATGAGTCTTTTGGATCTATATTCTAGTTTATAAGACTAGTGTAGTTATAGCAAACAGTTCATTCGTGGAAGAAATGCTGAGGATTTACTGGGTACTGGTAGTAAACAGGCTTAAGGATGCACAGGAGGACAGGCAGCAAGAGTTTGGGTTGGGAGAATCCCATCTTATCCAGATATTCTTGGATCTTGGGTTTCAGAAGTCAGGCAGTGAGGGCTGAGAGGATGTGGGATTGGTTTGAAAATGTATCTGGAGCTGACCTATGGAAGTACAATACTCCTATACAAAAGTAATTTTGGGGGGACACAGGTGTACAAAATGTTACCATTCTGAAAAATTGAGAGCCAATGCTATTTATTCTCTTTACCCTGTTTATGAAAAAGATGTTTGCTGAGTATCAAACAGAATGGGTTAGGCTGTGATCACAGACAATCCTCCCGTCCTAGTGGCTTAAGTCAGCAAAAGTTTATTTCTGTCATACTATATGTCTGATGAGGGTCAGCATGAGAGCTCTGTAGAGACTGCATCGGTGCATTCTCCTACAGTTGGAAGGAGAGGAAGGTACAGTGCTCTTCAAGGCTTCCATTGGAAGTGGCCATACAACTCAGATCACTATTAACTTCAGAGACGTAGGAAATGCTACTTTACCCTGTGCGAGAAGGAAGTGACCTGGCATGGTCTGTGAACAGTCTTAATGACCTCTCTACTAAGCAGGCTTCATAACCCTAAGAGTTAACACAAGATCTGAATAAGCTGTACTACCATGGTTTTCAGTCTTCTATTTAAAAAAATGGAAAACAGCATTTCTCTGTCTCTATGTCTCTGTCTCTCTCTGTGTATGTGTGTGTGTGTGTGTGTGTGTGTGTATTTGACAGAATTATGGTAATGAGGATTATAAAGAACATCTTAATTTGAAATGAAACGCTATTGAAAACCCCACAATTAGATGTACTATTTTGATCAAGTGAGTTTCATTTTGAATTGTATGTCCATTCAATAAACATTTGTTAAATGTGTATAAGGCACTGTTAGGTCTTCTGAAAATAAAATAGTGAATGGGAGTTTATAATGCCAAAAGAAAATAGCTATAATTTGAGTTCTCTCCTTTTTTAAAGTGGCATTAACAAAATTTGGAGTATAACACACACACACACACACACACACACACACACACACGCACTCAACCACACAAACACTGTATTTTGTATTCCTCTCTCTTTGTTTTGCTCTTAAGGTTTATTTCCTAACAAGTTATATAAAATTACTTAAACTAGTTTAAGCAACCAGAGTGTTTTGTCAGCTGTAATATAGCTTTGTGTCGATGTTAGAAACCAGAAACCCAGTTGGACGGCGAGGCCCTTGGCATCACTAATAGTAAATTGGAAGTAGGACTGTTTTCTCAGTGTGATTTCTTTCCAGTCTCTCCCTCTTCATGTACATATTGCTCTGTTTCTTTATTGACTAGCCTTTCTCTGTTTTGCTCTTACAAGGGTGCTTTAATCTAAGAGTTCACGGGCTTGAAACTAGAACTTTTGCAGTTTCTCCATTTTGTAAATGCAACATGGAGGCTAGCCTATGGGTCACCATCCTTTAGGGGTGGAATAACCCTTTCTCAGGAGTCACCGAAGACCATCTGCATATCATATATTTACATTATGATTAATAACAGCAAAATCACAGTTTTGAAGTAGCAGCAAAAATAATTTTACGATCAGGGTCACCGAGACATGAGGGACTGTATTAAAAGCTCACAGCGTTAGGAAGGTTGAGAACCACTTAAGGCTTAAGTGATCTCACTGTCAGAATTTGGAAATAATGGAGTTGACTCTAAAGTGACAACAAAGTAACTGGCAACTTTGTAGAAAAGAGGGAGGCCATTCTAGTAGCTTGCTGAGAAGACTAAGGTTAAAGAAACCTGAGATGCCACTTTTTAAAACAGCTGTATGATTAGCAAGTTGGGACAGATTGATTATGATAATCAGGATGAGAAGGGAATCTTGTAGTTGACTTGTAGCTACTGTGTGCGCTCTCCAAACACGGGCAAATGACTTTTTTTAAAATTTCATTCTTTTCTTCTTCCTCTCCTAAGATATAGGTGACTGAATTGTCTGCCTTTTACCTTCATGTCCCTCAATCCTTCCATGAGACTCCCTGGCTTCACCTCAGAGCTATTACTGCAGAAAGAAAGAAACCTTTTCATGCTTCTAGTTCAGCATCTTCCTACCAGGCAAACCACTCTCCGAGACACCGTCTATCTGGACATTTTAGATTTTAACATCCTGTTGTTATATTTCTTCACCGACTTGCTTTTTATTCCCAGCAACCTTGGAATCTCTATTAGCCTTGTGCGCTCATCAATGTCTCTTCCCAGGCAAAAGGTATCCATAGCTGCACCTCAGTCGGCTGCTAAGGGATGGCTGTAAACGGTATCTTGGAAGAGGGCATTACCAGAAACACATGAGGGAGGTGAGCAAAAGCTGCGTTTGTTGTGCGAACTGGGTGTGGTGGTGTAATCCCAGCACTTAGAAGGCAGAGGCAGGAAGAGCAAAGCAAGTCTGACCAAGTCAGCCTGAGCAAATTAGCAAGTTCCAGATCATCCAGGGTTCACACTGAGACCTCATCTATAGAAACCGGTATAACTAGCTGTGCATGGCAGGTAAGACTCATCAGGAGTAAAGGTTAAAGGAGGGTCTTGGGTTCAGATTGCCGAAGATCTTGAGTCTCTGAAATGTCCTCACACCTCTGTTACTGTGTAAATGCAGGATGGGTGTGGACTCATCTAAACAGTAAGATTCAGGACACTCCCAGAGGCTTCTTTGTTTAGAAGATAGTCATGCAGTGACCACAGCTTATCAACAGGACTGTGTAGGTGTTCCTGGTTGGTAGAAGTGATCTTCACAGAAGTCCATACAAGCAGCTTGTACCACCTGAGTAATATCTCAAAAGATGCTGAACTAGGTGGGTACAGAAGCCACTAACTTTAAAAATCCATGTCCCTCAACACATGAAGTTTCTTATGCTCCATAAACTTAGCTTCCAGGATCTTGGAAAGAATATGAATTATCATAAGAGACCCCAAAGCTAGGGTTTCTTTATATGAGCCAAATGCAAACTGAGTAACCTGGGAAGTCATCTGTACTAGGAGTAACGTTGCCTTGGGTGTAGGTGACAAACGTAAATCTACAGTTGCCGTTGCTGGGGCACAGAGCGAAGAGAGCTAACTTTAAACCCAGAAGGGGAGAGGCTGGCTGACCCACATGTCCGTAGTGAGTGTGTGCATTCATTTAGAAGTGTTCAATAGCATTTGTTTTCCTTGATTTGATCTAATGTGTTTAATTATTTTTAATTATAAATGAAGTATAAAATAGATAGATAGATAGATAGATAGATAGATAGATAGATAGATAGATAGGTAGGTAGATATGATGTTGGCAGGGCAGGAAGGATCCCTAAAACATTAAAAACTCTGAATTCCATGCCAACGATTTGGCTTTTATGACCTAGTAGGAGATTGAAAATGAATAAAAAATTTAGCTATAATGGTGTAGTCAAGAATTGTCCTTTAGAAGGTTTACTTGATTGTCCTATGAAGACTAGATAGAAGGTTGGAGACTGGTTACTTCATTTCCTCCTGTTATTTGTGGAAAGAAGGGCTAATCAATCCTGCATCTTACAGGACATTATAGTTATGGAGTTTCAGCAGTCCTTCAAAGAGGCTAGACCCAGCTTATCTTTCCTTTCTTATTTTTTAATTCATTGTATTTTCAAACATTGGCTTTATTTTAGATAATTTTAAGCAGTTTTGACAGTTTTGGGCACAAATACACTGTATTGTGATTACATTCACTAGCTAGGCCAGGTTATTTCTTGTCACCCCCACACCCCGTTGGAAGTTGAGAAGACCACCCTGAAGGGACTCTTGGTTTTTTGAGACAGAGTTTCTTTGTGTCCTGGAACTCACTCTGTAGATCAGGCTGGCCTCGAACTCAGAGATCCACTTGTCTCTGCTTCCCAAGTGCTGGGATTAAAGGTGTGGGCCACCAGCACCTGGCTGAATGGCCTCTTAAGAACATTGTTGAATTTAACCAAAAATACATTTAACACTGAGACATTCTAGTCACTGCTGATGTCCACTGATCTGTGATTGCATTGATTACCTTGTCCCATTGTACATTTTTTTTTAGAACTATAAAACAGCTTCTATATATAAAACTATAAAACAGGTTTTTAAAAATTACTATTCTTTTAAGTTTCATGTTAGGGCAAGCCAAGGAGTGGTTGAGTGGCATTGTCTTAGTTAACATTTGTAGTAATGAACCCGTTTCTGATTATGAGCAGTTGAGAACTAGTCTCTCCTCTCCTCTCTCTCCCCCCTCCCCTCCCCTCTCTTCTTTAAAAAGTTAGACTAAGGTTGGGCATGGCAGTGCAAGCCTTTAGTCCCAGCACTTGGGAGCCAGAGCTACACAGAGAAACCGGTTGGTTGTTTGTCTCAAAGAAAGATAGAAAGAAAGAAAGAAAGAAAGAGAGAGAGAGAGAGAGAGAGGGAGGGAGGGAGGGAGGGAGGGAAGGAAGGAAGGAAGGAAGGAAGGAAGGAAGGAAGGAAGGAAGGAAGGAAGGAAGGAAGGAAGGAAGGAAGGAAGGAAGGACCGGCCAGACGGACAGACTGAGGACCTAGCCCAAGGTTTCATGCCTTTTAAGTGGGGGCTCTATTAGTTTACCCCTATCCTCACATTCATGTTCTAATTCACACTCATTCTCCCAGTCTCTCCCAGTCTCTCCCAGTCTCTCCCAGTCTCTCCCTGTCTCTCTCTTTCTCCCATCACATTTGTCTCCCCTCTGTTGCTTAAATTATTCTTTATTCTCATTTCCTTCCCAACCGTATGCTGTTCTAACATAAGCACTTGGAAAACCTGATTAATCCTGCATCAGCTCAAGTCGGTCTGGGATTTCCCATTATGTGTTTGTGCCTAAAGTGTAATGATTGATTACCTTTTTTACTTCCATTACTGTAAAGTTTCAAGGGAACAGAAACACTTCTGGATTTGGTTCAGGTCAGTAAACACAAAATCACAGTTACTCGCACTGTTGCTTTTTATGACGCATAAGACATTTGCCAAGTCATGGATCAGGCCTCTCAGTTTCCATCCGTGTGCCCAGCAAACATGACTGTGCATAAACTAAGACAAGTGTGTGGCAAGGGAACATGTTCCGTTCACCAGCTGTCCGGACAAAGGACTTTTTTCTGACTTCTTTTCCAAATGCTGAAAACTGAACCCAGGGCCTCACATGTGCTGAGCATATACTCTTACCTACACCTCCAACTATAAAAGACAATTTTTCATTTGCTATATTGTTTGTCTTGCTGTGTGGTTCTGGCTGCCTGGAATTCACTCTGTAGACCAGTCTGGCCTCAAACTCACGGACATCTGCCTGCCTCTGCCTCCAGAGTGCTGGGATTAAAGGAGTGCACCACCACGATTGGCTTACAGGCTTGTTCATTTTCTAAAGTAGGATCTCACTCTGTAGCCCTGGCTGATCTGAAATTCATTAGGTAACATAGCACAGACTGACCTGGGACTCATGTCAGTCCTCCTGCCTCAGCCTCTCAACTGCTGGTATTACAGGCACAGCTCACCACACTTGGCTTAAAAAGGTATTTTCAAAACCAAATGTTTTGTTATAATCAAGCAGTTACTATAGTATCAGCTGTGATTTTTTTTTTCTAGACAAGTTTACAAGGGAGTGGGGTACATAACAGTCAGTTTTGTGAAATGCTCCTTGTTTTCCTACCAGACATTAGTGCAGACAGATAATGGAGACTAGTTTGACGTATGAGTCAACACTTGCTTTCATAGACAAAGGCCAAAAACTGGGAGAAAGACAGTAACAGAAATTGAGGCACTTGTGTTTGGGCATTAGTGCCATTTCCTGTTTAATTGCAACTGTGAGGAATTTCAGTGTTTTTGTCTAAGAAGTGATACATTCTTCAAGCAGTCATCTACTGCATGTTTGCTGATAGTTTAATCTGATCACACTGGCAAACACTTTCAGTTCAGTTTATTGTTCTCTGCTGCACACGAAGCTTGTACAATTCAGCCATCCTCTGAATCTGCTCCATCTTTGGTATAGTAGTGTACTGCGAACTTTGGTTTCTTTAAAAAATATAGAAATATTTTGGGAATATGTTTTCATTTTAATCCCAGGTGTAGAATAGGGGGCTGCTTCAGATTGTCCACAGCAGTTGACTATGATTTGCCTCATGCTCTAGCAGGGGTGTGGTTTTGCCAGCTGCAGATAGTTTCTGTGATTGTGTGATATCTGGTATTCTGGGGACTTTTCAGAGATTATATAAATGCTAGGGCCCCAAGAGGTTGGTTGTTGTTGGTGGTGGGTTGGTTGCTGTTGATTATGGTTTATTAAGTAGTCATGCACAAAGAAGAAACAACAACAAGAAGAAATTAGATATCCTGACTGCGGAGATCAAACTTGCCCCAAGGAACTCATAATCAGCAGGGAGTGGTCCAGTGACAATGCTGCCCCTTTTCCCTCTAGCCATTTTGCTCTCCTGTCTAGTGTTAGGGGATTGAAAGAGTGGAAGAAAAGGTGTGGCGAAAGCTGAAAGAGATAAGAACCCACAGAGTAGCCAAGGACTGATTACATAGTAGGGTTTATAACTACCTGCCAATAAAGTAGTTGTGAGAAGCAAATGACACTATTTTGAAAGCAAGTGGCAGCATAATCCACTTGAAATGCAAAATATGGAACCCTCTACTCACCAGAACCCAGTCAATCTCACTTGAGCATCTGTATCTGTCAGTTGGGGAGGGGAGGTCTGTCCTCTAAGTATTATGACAGGCAAATGTCTTACCCACACACATACACTCTTAGGAAATAGGCACTTAGGAAAAATTTGTAGTCACACTAAGAAACAAGGGGGTGAGTTGCCCAAATTGACTGGTTTAGCTATTGACCCAGGTGCTGTCTACCATTAAGTGATAATGTCAGAACTCTCAACCAGCTCCTTCTGAACTGACTTGCTGCTTCAACCTAATGTCCTCTAGGAAATGTATGCATGGATCCTGAGGGCCCAGGGGTCACCCAGGCCTCAGTGGCTGCTCCTGAGTAGACATACACCCTTTTCTCCTTAGCTGTGCAGTTGGGTACACACTTAAGCTGAAAGTTGATTGTGTTCATTCACAAGCTTGTTTATAGTAGTGGCAAAGTTAGAGTAATGGTGGGCTGGAGAGGTGGCTCAGCGCTTAAGAGCACTGGCTGCTTACTCTTCCAGAGGTCCTGAGTTCAATTCCCAGCAACCACATGGTGGCTCACAGCCATCTGTAATGGGATCCGATGCCCCTCTTCTGGTGTCTGAAGATAGTGACAGTGTACTCATAAATGAAATAAATAAATCTTTTTTTTTTTTTATGTTAGAGTAATGGTAAAATCAGTAAACATCTAAATTAATGACTGTGAAGAGAATTCCATAAAAATTAAGTTGAGTGCTTTGAGATGTTTCGGTATAAATGAGCTATTTGAAGTTTGCTGTCAAATTTAATGAAGGCTGGATAATTATAAATGATGAAGAGAAAAGTCATCAAAGCCCCAAGTTGTCCCTGTCAAAGATCATGAACCAGCTGCCTGGTCAAAAGAATAAGGGGCTCAGACAAGAATACAAAGGGACTTACATCACTAAGCGTATTGTCTCCATTAAGGAAGCATTGAGTTTAATTTATTGTCTGACATGAGAGTTTTTTCATAATGACCAGGTTGTTCTGTATTCATATTCTTTCAGAAATGCTTTTAAGTTCTCCATTATACAAACCATAAGTAAAAATCATGCATAATAGATCGTATACAGCTTATGCAATAAGAAGACCCGCACTCAGTAGGGGGTGAATATTGAATACAGGGCATTAGCTCTATACAAAAAGACTGGTGAATGAGTGTGCATTTACACATTCAAAGAAGATGATGTCATTAATGGCACATACACGTAGCTTTATGATTTCTGACTTTTTCATTTAAAGCATTAGCTATCAGCTTCATCTGGTAAGGGCACTTGCCCTCTACTAAGGGCTTCAGGTTGACTAGGAATATACTACTGACCTCTGCAGCTTATCCTGTGAATGCCTTGAGTGTCTTTGTCCTACTGTTTTGTGATTTTTTGAGATGTATTTATTTTTATGTGTATGGGTGTTTTGCCTGCATACATGTGTGTGTACCACACTGAAAGTCTGATGCCTAACAAGGCCAGAAGAGGGTATTGGGTCACTGGAGTCACAGATAGAGGTAGTGAGCCACTGTGGCTCCTCTAGAAGGGCACTGAGTGCTCGGAACCTCTGAGCCATTTCTCCATCCTTTGTATTGCAACGTTTAAGTTAAATACCAGTTCCTGAATTATAGATGCCTTTAAAAGCTCTAATCCTTTCTGTCAGCATCATGGAAAAAGTATTAAATAAGCAATTTGATAATTGAGCGGCTATGAGGGGACATGACAGCATCATACGGCATGAGGGCATAATTTAGTTTTAAGGTTAAAGTTTATTTCACTTCCATTTCCACCTTAACCTTATAGTTATGTGTTACAGTGCTTTTATCTAGGTAAATCCCTTTATTTGATGGTTCCTACCATGAAGCCACACTTCAGTTTTCAGTCTATCTCAGGGCTCACTGCTGAGCTCTTCATGTGCCACGGAGCATACAAAGCCAAATCCCTTAGCTTGTCACAGCTAAACTAAAATTTCATATTTACTTTTAATTTTAATTAAATGAGAACTGTCCCCCAATTATTTTTAACAGGGTTCTTTATCATTGTACTATCAATCTTAATTTGGTGTATTGGTAAGCCAGGTATCTGGACACATGCCTGTAATTCCAGCACCCAGGAGGAAGATGAAGGACAATCGTGAGTTTAAGGCCAGCAGTACACCTGTACCATTGTACCTCAGGGATATATTAATTCTCCATCTCTGTGTCCTAGCTTAATTCAGAGAGATCTCGATTGTCTCTTCCACAAAAGTGTCACACTGGTCTACTACATAATTGATGATATTATGCTGGTTGATCCAAGTGAACAGGAGGTAGCAACTACTTTAGACTTGTGCATATGTGCATTCGAGGATGGGAAAGAAACCCAACCAAAATTCAGGGGCTTCCACCTCTGTCAATTTTCTAGAAGGCCAGTGCTGTGGGGTATGCAGAGATGTTCCTTCTAAGGTGAAAGATAAATCGTTGCACTTGGCCCCTCTCACCACCAAGAAAGAAGCAGGGTGTTTAGTGGGCCTCTTTGAATTCTACAGGTAGCACATACCAAGTGCCTCAGAAAGCTGCTAGCTTTTCGTGGTGCCTGGAACTGGAGAAGCTCTTCCACGGTCCCAGGCTGTTGTACAGACTGCTCTACCACTTGGACCATATGATCCAAGAGACCTACTGGTACCTGATCCATCAGAGGCAGACAGGGATGCTGTGCAGAGTCACTGGCAAGCCCCTGTAGGTGAATCATAGCAGAGACCTTTGGGATTTTGGAGCAAGGCTTTAGCACCATGTGCTAAAGGGAACCATTTGAGGGTCAGCTCTTAGCCAGCTATTGAGCCTCAATGGAAACAGCATTTGACAATGAGACCTGAGCTGCCCACTATGAGCTAGGTATTATCTGACCCACCAAGCCATAAAGTAGGGTGTGCACAGCAACCACCCATTCTCAAATGGAAGTGATATACATGATAGGGCCAAGGTGGGTCCCGAGGGCAGCAGCAAGCTGCATGAAGAAGTTCCTAAATGCCTCTCCTACTCCTGGTACAATGCCTCTGCTCCCATGGCCTCATGGGGTATGCCCTATGATGGTTAGCTAAGAAAGAGAAAACTAGGGCCTGGCTGGTTCTGTACAATATGCAGAAACCAAACAGAAGGTTACATGGGCTCAACAACATGGACTCCTGATTACCAAAGCTGACTTAGCTGTAGCGGCTGTTAAGTGCTAGATGTGCCAGCAGCAGAGACCAACATAGAGTCCCTAACATGTCACCATTCCCCAGGATGACCAGCCTGCAACCTACTGCCAGGGTTACTACATAGAATGACTTCTTTTGTGGGAAGGGCACTGTTTAGTCCTGCCTGGAATAGATCCTTATTCTGGTTGCTCATTTGCCTTTCCGGCATGTAATGCCTCTGCCGAGACCGCCATCCATAGACTTAAAGGATGCTTTATCCACTATCCTAGCATTCCACATAGCCTCACTTATGACCACAGCCAGAGAAGTGTGACAGTAGGCCCATGCTCATGGGATCCCCTGGTCTTACCATGTTCCCTACCACCCTAAAAGCAGTTGCCTTGGTAGAATGGCAGAATGACCCTCATTTACAAGGACAATTAGGTGGCAGCAACCTGGCAGGCTGGAGCATGGTTCTCCAAAAGATAGTATATGTTTTGAATCAGTATGTGATATATGGTACAGTTTCTCTCATAGCCAGGATTCACAGGTCCAGGAACCAAGGCATGGAAATGGGGGTGAGCCCACTCACTATCGGTCCTAATGACTACTAGGGAAAATTTTGTTTCCTGTTCCAGTGACCTAAACCTCTGCTGGCCTAGAGTTTTTGGTTCCAGACAGGTGAGTGCTTCTTCCTGGAGGTAAAACAAACATTCCATTTGCACTGGAAACTCACACCCCACCCCCACCCCCAACCCCAGGGCCACTTCTGAGCTTCTGATGCCTGAAGCCAACAGGCTAAGAAAGGAATAACAGTGTTAGAAGAGGTACCTGAAGCAAGGAAGATGTGTCTGGAGTACAGGAGATCCTTTAGGGTGTCTCTTGTGCTACCACGTCCTGTGATTAAAGTCTGTGGAAACTACAACCCAATCCATTCAGAATGGCAAAGGGATCCTTCCAGGATGAAGCTATTGCTCTGTTCTCCAGAGAAACAACCAAGACTTGCTGAGGTGAAGGGTGGAGGAAGTAAAGAATAAGCAGTAGAGGAAGGTAGTTATAAATACCAGCTAAGGCCAGCAGAAATGAGCTATAACTGACATGAGAACATTTGTCCTATGTTTTCGTTAAAAACACATTTGTGCATCTATGCATATATTAAGTCAATATTTGTGTTTGTTTTCCTCTATATATGTAACATCAATCGAGAAAATGTCAGTGGCTAAATGTTGTAAGTCTATATTATCATATTTAAGAGGGTTTTACTGTTGTTGTTTTGAGACAGGGCCTCACTATGTAGCCCTGGCTGTCCTGGAACTCTCTCACAGAGTGTTTCCTGTCTGTCTGTTTGCTGAGTTGTGGAATTAAAGGTGTGTCACTATGCCTGGCTGCCATATTTAAGTTTTGAGAGACTGAAAGACTAAGCATTCTTTAAGAGACTTTGCTACCTGTTCTAAAACACATACTGCATTTGCAGTTGTTCATGTAATAGTTATATCATATTAGGCAAAATTATGACCTGATTATTGTTTTCATTTGGAAATTTATCATGGCATAAGATATGATTGTGTGTCAACTTGGCAAGTGGTAGACTTGTGATGGCTAATCTTGGTTGTCAACTTGCCTATAAATGGAATCAACTAAAACCCAAGCTACTGGGCACAGCTATGAAAGATTTCCTTGATCAGATTATCTGAAGCCAGAAGACCAGCCCTAAATCTATGCAGCCTAGATAAAAGGACATAGGAGAAAGTAAATTTGCTTTGGGAGTATTTGCCCTCACTTTTGCTGGCAAGTCTGTCTGTCCTTTGCTCTGGCATTCCTTCACTGGTATTAGAGCCTATTTCTGGATTCCAGCATAGACTGAAGACCAGCAGCTCTCCAAGACTCCAGCCCCAGACTGAGACTGTGAGACATCCAACCTCGTAGGTTCTCAGCCTTTCCAGATCACATTCTGCAAGCAGTTCTAATGACTCCCTTTTACTATGTATATATTCATCGTATCAGTTCTGATTCTTTAGAGAACCCTGCCTAATACAGTTGCTACATTTATAATTAAAATCAGCAACACTTGGTCCTTCCAAATCTGCCTCCTAGTTTCCTTGTCTTTGGCATCCTTTTACCCAACCACGCCAGCCTGAAAATACTGACTTTTGACTTCCTCCTGATTAGCCACAAACATCCTAAGCATTCACCTCCCTTTCAAATCTTGTTGTTTGCTTCTGAGTTTAAACTGTGCTTCTCACATTGTCATGGTTTGTTTTCTCTGCTCACAGCATTTTCCCTCTGAAAACCATTTTCACCATTTGTGAAGTCATCTTGAAGTCTGTCTCTAAATTGTCACCTTAAGATCCTAGTTCTTACCTAATTATAGGATTCATTCCTTGGTTAGTCAGTATTCAGCAAGCCATTCATTTGAGATCATCTTCCACTTGATTTTTTCCTATTTATTTATTTATTTATTTATTTATTTATTTATTTTCTTATACACTTTACATCCCAATTACAGCCTCCCTGTCCCCTCTCCTTAACCTCTGAGAAGGGGGCAGACCCCCTGGGTATCAACCCACCCTGGCACCTCAAGACACTGCAGGACTAGGCACATCCTCTCACTGAGGCCAGACAAGACCGCCCAGTTAGGGGAACAGGATCCACAGGCAGGCAACTAAATCAGGCTGAGTTGCTACTCCAGTTGTTGGAGGACCCACGTGAAGACCAAGCTATACATATGCTACATATGAGCAGGGGGCCTAGGTCCATCATGGTCTTTGGTTGATGTTTCTGTCTCTGGGAGCCTCCAAGGGTCCAGGTTAGTTGACTGTGTTGATATTGAGATTTTTATGATAATGATTTACTGTGTAAGCTAGTGACCAAATGTTAGTGATTTAAATGATCGGCTCAAACAGGAACTAAAAACAAGACAATGAGGAAGGGAAAAGAACACACAAACTATTCCACATCTAAAGCCTGGGTGCGGGAGACCAGAGGCAGAGCTTCAAAAGCCACACCTCGAAGCGTGGTCACCCGCACTCTATTTTAATAACAAGTTCTTGTTTTCATTGTAATACTGGATAGAGACATAAATTCACAGTCCAGCAGTTGAGCAGATTTAAAGCAGATGTTTCAGACAAGTTCTTAATTACTTTTTGAAAAATGTATTCATAATAGACACATTATCATTTTTAAACAATGTACCAACTTTTGTATCTCAAGTTTAACTTGAAGGAAAGCAAAGCTATTGAGATAAAAGAGGTACAAAGTGTAATCAGTTTGATGAAAGTGTAATATCTCAGGAACGGAATAGGAAAAAGGACATTTTTATAATGTCATGCTGTGACTTTCCTCTCAAGTTTAAAAGATTGTGTTGTTAAAGGTAAATGTTTCTCTCATACTTTTAAAATAATAGGTTGTTGATTTATCTTATAGTTGAAATATGCAGTTTAGATGCATGCTTCTGTTGTTGGCGATTGCTGGGTCCATTCGCTGTACATCTGTTTATTGGCATGATTCTTTGCCAAGTGCTTGGGCCACAGTGATGAATCCAAACAAAAAGATCTACTGGGAGATTCCTTAGTGTGTTATAGACAATACATAAAGAGAAATGCCAGGTGGTAGTAAGTGCCTTGGACAAAATAGGAGGGTTGGGCATGGAGATTCAAGGGATTGAAATGACACAGATTAATTAGTGAAGCCCATTCTAATCATTTATTGCTAAGATGTATCGGGGAAAGTCCTTGTGATTGAACCCAGTGTCTTCTATATGCCCAGCCAGTACCCTCCTCCTGAGCCCTTCCTCCAGCCTGGCGAGCACTTCTCTCCAGACCTGAGTGTTTGGTTGAAACAGTCATGCTGTGGAGTGAAAGCCAATGGGTCAGAAACAAAAGTGTTATTCACAGAAATGTTTGCCACCTGGGTGTAGTGGTACACACCTTTAATCCCAGCACTCAGAGGGCTGTGGAGCTTGGGTAGTTAAAGGCCAGCCTGGTCTACATATTGAGTTCCTAGCCATCGAGGGCTGCCTAGTGAGACCCTGTCTCAACAAACAAACAAACAAACAAACAAACAAATAAATGCTGATTTTCATGGTCTAGTAACATTAGTGCTCAGCCCATCATAAAGGGAATATGAGAGATTTAATAGTTTCCACAAAGAGAGGAGATGACTAAGATGATAAGAACAGAGGAAGAGAGAGGCCTTAAACATCCATTTTGATATCTGAAAAATGAATTAAAATGAAAAGCCACTCACTGTCACTCATAATCAAATGTAATGTAAAAACAAAACTCTACATACCCAACAAAAAAGCCCAAGAGTTACAAGGACTGCTGGGCCGGAGGTGTGGCTCAGGGGTCACATGTGTGCACTGCTCTTTAGAGAACTGAGTTCAATTCCCATTGCCCATGGCAGGCTTCTTACCAGCACCTGGGACTCCAGCTCCAGGGAATTTGACACCCTCTTCTGTTCTCCCTGCATACACA
Organism: Uromys caudimaculatus; assembly: GCA_028551405.1. NCBI lineage: Eukaryota > Metazoa > Chordata > Mammalia > Rodentia > Muridae > Uromys > Uromys caudimaculatus. Next base: position 52,587,079 of record CM052712.1, read on the forward strand.
TACATATTCACATAATTAAAAACAAAATAAATCTTTTTAGAAAGACTGATATTGCTGGATAGAGGAGTGGGAGTTTTCAGGCACTGCTTTAGGAGTGTGAACTGGTAGCAAAGGTCAGAGTGGCGCACATGTATTCCCCATAAGTAATAGCCCCCAGATACCCACATAACGGTGATGGTATACAAGATGATATAGCAGCAATATTGACAAAAGTTTAAACCAGGAACAACTCAATGGTCTTGTCACCAACAGAAGGGATTTTAGTGGCCGTACACACACACACACACACACACACACACACGTATCTATGTATATGTAACATATGTTGGAATATCATAGAGTCATTCATACATTCATCAAGTGTTTTAGACAACCGATTGTTTTTGGTGGTGGTAGGAGAAATTGAACCTTCACATGTGCTAAACTTCCTGCCCCAATCTATGAATTAAATTTTAGGACAATAATGAACAGAGGACTAGGTTTGAGACAAGGAGCCTATGCTAAGGGCTGTGGTTCACTTTGGGACGGAGCATGAACTGCTTGTCATTTTCCCCGAACCTTAGTGAAAATTACCTGGTTGGTTCCTATCATGAAAATACATTGTGCTTTCCACTTGTGACTTAAACTCTTGTTATTCTATCATGCCACTAAAGGTACAAAAGCTAGCTGCTGTCCATCTGGAAATAGACTAGAAAAAAAATCTAAAACAAGAACAATACATTCTGAAAATGTATAATATATAGCAAGTCTCTACTTGAGGGTAAAGCAAAAACAAATGGCCTAGGAAAAAAAATAAATGTAGCCAGTTCCGAACGGTCAGTGGACCTGTAAAACTGTGCTCAAGGCCAGTGGCCATCTAGAGCTAAAAGAATTACAGTCCCATTGCCAGTGTCAGGCCTGCGGAAGGAGATGAGAGCAGTGTACTTCTTTTCTTTTGAAATGTGGATTTGAGGAAAGTTAAACGACTCAAACTTGAAATGCATATACCTTCAATGCAGAGATTCTCCTGGGAACTAGCTGCACAAACATAAGAGCCTCCCAGGACACTTACTTCAGTGTTGCCCTTAGAAGCAAACAAAAACTTGAAAGCAACTGAAAGCAATTTGCAAGATGGTGGTGTTGGTTTGGTTTGGTTTGGTTTGGTTTGGTTTGGTTTGGTTTGGTTTGGTTTGGTTTGGTTTGAGACACAATCTCACAAGGCTGGCTTGGAACTTGAGATGTGACCCAAACTCGCCCCAGACTCATGGCAATAATCCTGTTTCAGCCACCTTAGTTCTGAAATGTATAGGATGAGCCACCATGCCTACCTCCAAGAGATAGTAATGAGCTGTTTTACAAGTATGCCATGTCATGAAACTGTTTAAAAGGTTTATTAGTTAATATCCCCATGTGCGTGTAAAAGTATATAAGCAAAACAACATGCAGAGCTAGAGACATGGCTCAGTGGTTAAGAGCACTTGCTGTTCTCTTCCAGAGGACTAAGTTCAGTTCCCAGACATAGGTAGGGTGGTGGTTCACAACATCTGAAACTCCAGCTCCAGGGGAAGAGGATCCTACATCTTTGACCTCTGAGGGCTCCTGCACTCAAATGTACATCCAATCACATACACCTACACATTATTTAAGATATTTTCAAAAGAAAAGAAAAATGTCCAAATTGTATCTACAGTATGATCTTTCTTCTAGCAACAATCAAAATTCTTATAAATGTGTGAAAGTGATATTATGAGTGAAAGAGGGGGCAAATTAAATCCTGGTCATGATGGCAGCAGTTAAATGCTGCTGTTTGTCCTTCTGCAACCCAATCCTGGTGTGGAATCAAACTGTGAAGCCTGTATGATAGCCTACTCAGAACAGCTACTATCATAAGCAGGTATACATTCAATGTATAGCCCAATTTTTTTATAAAAGGCCCTTTGGATCCTTTTAGCAGTAGGGGTGTGGCCTCATAGTTTAACATCCATAGCTCCTTAAGTCTGAATTTCTTCTGACGGAGAATTACTGTTGAGAAATGTCTCCCTGTCTCCGTGGTCCTTAATGAAAGCCACTGTTGAGTTCAGGTTTCAATGACTCACCAGACAAGATAACAATCAAATCACTTCTAGCTATTAAAAACAGCATTTTCTGGAATTCAGAGCACTGGCAAATGTTCTCACATTGATTCAATTCAATTTAAAACTTCGCTTATATAAAACCGTATTTATTAAGTTTTATTTTGTGGGACTGGAGAGGTGGCTCAGTGGTAAGAATGCTTGCTTGGTGTATTAGTCAGGGTTCTCTAGAGTCACAGAACTTATTGGTAGTCTCTATATAGTAAGGGAATTTGTTAATGACTTACAGTCCGTAGTCAAACTCCCCAACAATGGTCAGCAGTAGCTGTGAATGAAAACCCAAAGATCTAGCAGTCCCTTGGTCCCACAAGGCTTGCGGGCAAAGATTGAATCTTCCTCCTTCCAATGTCCAGCAGCAGGTGTGGCCCAGATTAGAGGCGTGCATACCACCACACCTGAAACTTGTGTCTTCCAGTCTCAAGATCTAGATCACAGGTGAGCCTTCTAATTCTGGATTGTAATTCACTCCAGATATAGTCAAGTTGACAATCAGAAATAGCCACTACACTTGGTAAGCACAAGGACTTAGTTGGAATCCAGCACCCACGTAAAAAGCTGAGCATGACTGTAGACTTATACATGGAACCGTGGCACTGGACAGGAGGAGGGGCACAGACTCCTAGAGCTCCCTGGCCAGCTGGGCCAGTGAGAGACTCTCTTAGTCAGTAATGGAGAACATGATAGAGAGAGACTCCTACTGTTTAGCTCTGGCCTGCACATGTGCCCCACCACACACATGACGCACAAATTGTTCTTTTTGTAATATTTCATGATCCTTTCCTTTGTCAGCATATAAGTTTAAAAACATCTTTGAAAGCTCTAAGATGTCAATGATCTTACTTTGCATGCTTTGTATAGAAGTAGTTGGCAGGCTTTTTTTTTTTCCCCGAGACAGGGTTTCTCTGTGTAGCCCTGGCTGTCCTGGAACTCACTCTGTAGACCAGGCTGGCCTCGAACTCAGAAATCCACCTGCCTCTGCCTCCCGAGTGCTGGGATTAAAGGCGTGCGCCACCACTGCCCGGCTGGCAGGCTCTTTTTTAACGAGAGAGTAAAGGTAAGGTCTTTATGCACCATTGCTATGACATTTCTCACTGTGGCAGTGTGTACTGTGCTTTGCCAAGATGTTGTCATCTTTGGCACCTGCTCTCCCAAGGCTTACAGCACTCTCTGGTCATCCCAGCCACTGAAAGCTACGTCTCCAGTGTGCAGAAACTTTTGTCAGGAAGGAGATTTGCTACCTGCATTAGGAACCACAAGCCCAGAGGAATGGAGGAATCGTTTGTAAGTGTGGCAGTGCTCGATATATATAACCTTGAGAGAGGAGCAGGATTTTACAGCCAGGGAAATTGGAACCCAACGTTGTAAAAGAGGGCATGACGTCATATGGACTCAGTGATGTAATTGTTGTCTGAGAGCAGAGCCAAGGGTGTCCGGTCACCACCTGCGCGCTCCCACCAAACTAATTTTCAAAAGCGTCGCCCTCCTAGGCACCCAACTTAGTGTCACCTTGACTTTGTGCTCAGGGTGTTTTGTCTCCTTCCTTCACCTAACTTTCTCCTGCTCTTAAAGTTAACCGGGATGGCTGGCTGACTGAAGGCCTCCTTGTCAGTATGTTCATTTCATGCTGTTAGCATCGGTTTATGTAAATCCAGCGTCATTCAGCCTAAACCATTCCTACTCGGGAGCTAATGGAACTGATTGGAGGTTTCCCCCACAGTGTGCAGTACGCAGCTTTTCATGTTTCTTATTCTGTTTGTTCTGAGCAGTTTTTAGTTTTAGGGGCTAGGGCTGGAGAGATGGCTCAGCCGTTAAAGGCTAGGCTCACAACCAAAAATATAAGAGTTTTAGGGGCTACATGAGGTTAAGCTACAGGCCTCATGGTATTTTTATGCCTCCAAAACAGACTTTTTTCTTTGGGTCAGCCAATGTTGAAGCAGCTTTATGTGAAATTATTTGACAGGGGATTCGGTACTGAAAACCTCAATTCTGTTCTGCATTTTAAGTCGCAAATTCTTAATATTACACCATTATAATATTTTATATTTTAACTAATCGATGTTTTTGTTCAGTTCAGTAACTGTATTTACTCATTTTGGAGGTTAGACATTAGTGTGTGTATATTTCCATCTTCCACCACGCCTACTAGAATACTCAAAGTAACTATTCAGTATTTTAAATTTTGATTTTTTTCCTTATCAATTTGCAGTGAGCATGTCCACAGCACTGCTCTGTCTTGTTGGCCAAAGAAGCCACTGTCCAGTGCTCTCTGCAGCCAAGAACATCTTGTTAGCCTTGAGCCCACAGTCCCTCTTCAGTAGGAAATCGTGGGCGTTAAACTGGAGGAAGCAGCCCTGTTTGAATTAGTGATACTGGTGTCAGGGTGTCTTTTTTAAAGAGTAAGTACTGACATATTTTAGTCCATTGTAGTTTTCAAACTTTTTCTTCTAGTTTGTCTCATTATTCTTTGTTCAGATGAACTCTTACCCAAGGATGTCACTGTGCATCCAGGGATGAGAGGGAGGAGACAGGAGAACAGTGGCCAGCAGGACAGAGCCCCTGCTTAGACCCTCCGCTCATCCCCACCCAACACAGCTCAAGAATCCTTGCAACTCATTCAAAATCCTTTTTAAAAAAAACTTGGTCTGTGATATCTCATCTAGGAACTTGGTTTAAAAGCCGGAACTACTGCTAGTGGTAACGTGGTTTTTAAGTACAAAGGAAAATACTCTGGGTTATGGCTCTTGTTTCAGCAATAAAAGAGTTAATGCACTGAGCAAGAGAGGCTGCGATTGATTCTGCAGCGGGATAGTGCTCGCAGTCTCTGTCATTTGTGGTTTAGAGAAGGGGGTGGTGTTCTGCATTTGAAAGGACTTTAATGAATGCTGTCAGTGTTTGTGGGAGCAAAGGGTCTGTATGGGAAGGGGAGCCGGGGAAGTGCTGGGGCTGCCTCAGGATCGGTGCATCAGAGTTTGCTCTGATCGAGCGGAAGGTTCCACCGCGGCTCATCTTTATTCATTATCCTTTGTTCTTTATAGTCTGATATACTGGGATGAAAGTAAATGTAGATATATATTTGAACGATCTATTTTCTTTTAAAGCTGTTTGTTGGGTACAGCAGGGAATATACTTCTCTTGTCTTGGTTGGATGCACAAATCTGTGCGCCGTGCTTTTTGCCCGTTGCCTAGACGATCGCTCGGTTTCTCTGAGGATGTCTGGTTCTCGCAAAGAGTTTGATGTGAAACAGATTTTGAAAATCAGGTGGAGGTGGTTTGGCCATCAAGCATCATCTAATTCTTCAGTTGACAGCCAGCAGGGAGAATTTTGGAACCGAGGACAGACTGGAGCAAACGGTGGGAGAAAGTTTTTAGATCCGTGTAACCTACAATTGCCTTTGGCTTCAATTGGTTACCGACGGTCCAGCCAACTGGATTTTCAGAATTCACCTTCTTGGCCAATGGCATCCACCTCTGATGCTCCTGCATTTGAGTTCACAGCAGAAGGCTGTGGCGGTGCTCACTGGCTGGATAGACCAGAAGTGGACGATGGCACTAGTGAAGAGGAAAATGAATCTGATTCCAGCTCGAGCAGGTTGATTATTTTCTTACTGTCAGAGATGGGGTGCGGGGTGTATGCTCTATGATATTTGAGAATAATTGAATATTTACTAGCTAATCTCTGTGGTTGTACGTACATCTGCTTCCTGTGTACTGACTACATGAATGGCATCTTGGTATGGATATGTACGTTTGCTAGGATTTGGAAAATGTCTCAACATTAATTCTGTGAAATTTAAAGGCAACAAAAGGCTTTCATTTTGAAATACCTTGCGTTTCATGAATAGATCTGACACTGTTTTGAAAATAATATATAGTAGCAGTTTTATACATTGTTACCTGGCTATATTCATCTGGCTTCTATATTTACAGTAAAACTATAAGAGATTTCTACAGTATAAATCTTTGTGATATTTTGGGTTATAATAGATTATGGAGTCATTTTAATTTGATAAAAATGAAAGGTTTTACCAAAAGAGACACACTGTAGTTCTCAATTTTTGACACCATTTTAGTTGCCAATACTATTTTCTGTGGTTATGTCTTTGTCCTGTAGATGTTGCAGCTCTGCAGACTAAGACAGAGAATACTAAGTAACATGTCTCTTTCAAAGATAGCACCACCGATTCACGTTACCCCCACTTTCCACTGAAATTCACTCTGTTTAAGGAAAAGAAAGATAATCTTTTAGGAGAAGTTTAAGAGAACATGGTGTCGGGAGTGCTAGATGTGGTCAGCCTGTCAAAAAGACGATAAGGAAAATGAGTTAGAAGAAATGCAATAAAGAAAAGAATCAATAATTTCATGATGATTTTATTCTTCTTCCCTGGCATCCTTCTTATCTGTAGGATGGATTTTCTTAGTCCACTTTATATGCTGTGTAACAAGTTGAAGTCAACTTTCTGACACATCTTCACTCTAAAATATTTCTAAATACTTAGACACAAACACCTACTCATTTGACATTCGATTACTTTTTTCTCTTTAAAAATCTGTTTACAGGTTTTGATTATTATAATCTCTAAGTTGGTAATTGTTAGTGTAGGCGTCCTGAAGAATTAAGATCAAATGGACTCATGTATTCAAGTGTCTCATGCTTGGAGATCCTCGAGCCCTTCTTCTCCTCTAACCTTCAGAACGTGGAATTCTGACCTGTGGGAGGACAGAAACATAGACCAGTCATCTGTAATCTGTATAACGGAGAGAGGGGAATATCTTTACTTAGGTAAATAGTATATTTAATTAAAAAAATGTATTACTTCATGACTTGCTTTTATCATAAGGGAAGAGGAACCATGAATAATTTTAATTTTGAGATTAACTCAACAAACATGATCCTATTATATCTTGGGGGAAACTTTTGCCATAAAAAAACCAAATTTTTTATTTCTTTATTTTTTTCCAATTTCTGTGAGAAAATAATCATTCCATTTGAAAACTCAGTATATTAAGAATATTTAAATAATGTTAAAAAAAAAAAAAACCAAAACATTCACTTCTTTACTAGCTTAGGTCATAAAACTATTAACATCTATCTACTATCCAATTATGTGATTATAACATTTGTACATAAGTCTAATCTTGAGAAGGTTTGCAATATTCCTTATACCAGAGGTAGTTAACATAACCAACGAATACTAAACTTTAACCCTCTTTTGTGTGTACATGGAAATATTTTGGTGAGGTGTTAGTTATGAAAGGAAAGATTTTTTTGTTCTGACTCAGAGATAGTTGTTGTATACTCCTCTTGAATCTTACGCTGATATTTTTACTTATAGGGATATAAAAATACAGTGCTGATCAAGGACATGGTGAACGACGGGAGTAAATGGTTCACACCCATTAAGAAAACACTATGTATACAATAAAACCTAATAAAAGAAAATGTCTGATTTTTAGATAGGAGGAGCCATGCAAGAGCTTATTCTTGATGGTTTAACATTTCAATCTCATTGCAAAAAAACAAAAACAAAAACAAACAAACAAAAAAAAAAAAACCCAAAAGCCTAGATTTTAGAATGTGCTTTGTCCCGCACATCTCCATGTTCTCCTGTATTAAATGTATCTGGTTTATGGCTTCTGTCAATCCTCTGGCTGATGCTTTAACCTTTGTCACAGGGAGAAATTGGTTGCCCTCGGCTTTTTAAATAGCCATAGTTCCCTAAATGGGGACTAGAGTAAAAGGCCCTTTACCATAAGCCAATTGCAACCCATTAACACCATTGTCAAGGAAGTTGCAGGAACACTTATCAGATTCTTACACCTACCCCAGAGCAATTCTTTTTGTATATATTTGCAAATGATGAGCTAGGAAGCCTTCTGAGCATGTTATAAATTAATATCTGAAAATATTAAAGATACACTGAAAATGCACATATAGCATACTAATTTCTTCTTAGGAGTAGTCAGCAAAATAGCTATCCGAACTTAAACAGAACTTTTAGGATAGGGAAAGGACATCATCAGAATGCTAACAGCCATCATGGATGTGGGCAGCTGAAGGCAGTGGCTGCCAGTCTCCTATCAAGGACTAGATTGTCAGCTGTTATCTAGCTGAAAGGTCTGCCCAAGCATTGGCCTCTAACCACGCTCACTGCCACTTCGCTGAACCATTTAAACATTTCTCAGCTTTCAACTTTCATCTTGACTCTATAGCCTTTGTACTTTCTCTGTGGAGGTCAACTTTGGTACTAAAATATAAACTTTGTTTTGTTTTGATTTAGCATGAGCAATTTCAGACTTTAAGTAACAATTTTCATGTCTTATGTGAGATAGATTTCTAAAATCTCAATTCCAGGCTAGTTCTTACCAGGGCCATCAAGGTGTGCATAGCTACTACCATGTAATCATGGTATAAATGGTTTACATATCACTCGACTGACTGACATATCACTGTAGAATTAAGTAATTTTTGGCACCTATTAAGTAAAGATATTACTACTACTACTACTACTACTATTATTACTGGTGGTGGTGGTGGTGGTGGTGGTGGTGGTGGTGGTGGTTTTTCAAGACAGGGTTCCTCTGTGTAGCTCTGGCTGTCCTAGAACTTGCTCTGTAAGCCAGGCTGGCCTCAAACTCATAGAAATCCACCTGCCTCTACCGTGAGTACTAGGATTAAAGGCGTATGTCAACACCTGGTGGATATTTGAACTTTAAAGTCAGTTTTGCGCAAAATATTGCAATTTAAACTCTTCCAAAAGAAAAAAGAAAAAAATATATAGCTAAAGTTCCCAGAGTGTCACTTAACTCTGAGGCACAGCTCTGAGCCCTTCAATATGATAACCTGTTTAGTTTCCACGGTGCTGTTTTTAAAAACACATTTTACACAGTATTTAATCTTTTTTTTTTTTATGTGATGAGTGTTTGCCTGCACATATGTATGTGTCATTTGTGTTGCTGGTACCCACAAAGGCCAGAAGAGGGTGCTAGAACCCCTATAACTGAATTGCTTTCAAATTCTGTTTTTCACCTCTGGATATCCTAGACTCCTTCTGCCTCCCCATCCATCCCCTTTCTAAAGATATTATCTTATTATGTTTATTTATCTGTTACTTATCTTGCTATTAGAATATAATTACATTTTCTCTTCCCTTTTCTTTTCTAACTTTCCTATCTACTACTCATTTATACATATCTCCTAACTATAGCCTGGTGTTGCAGACGGTTATGAGCTGCCATGTGGGTGCTGGAATCATACCTGGGCTTCAGCAAGAGCAGTAAGTGCTCCTAACTGCCGAGCTATTGCTCCTCTCCCACATTAAGAGGGCATCTTAATATGTAGTTCAGATTGCCCTTGAACTGACTCCTTCTACCTTAGCTTACCAAATGTGGAGATTACAGGCATATGCCCCGATTTTCAACTACAATTGACGCTTTACGTTCCAGGCTTTGAAGCAGAAGAACCCAAGAATGATCCTTAACAATCACATTTTATTCTGCTTATATTGTGTTTGAATCCGGACAGAGAGACTTTAGGGTTTTAAACATGAAAACAATGACACACATGTGCCTACACACATACACACACACACAACACACAACACATATCCACCCATAACCAAATAATTTGGTTAACTTTAGGAATGAGTGTGTTAATAGATCATAGACTGAAATGATTTGCAAAGACTATCAGAAGCACTGGTGACGGGTGGACCAATGGCCGAGGGCAGATAGACCTCTGCCTCAGTTCATTCAGAGGCCCATACCCCTGTGCATATCTTTCTCCACAACATAGAGAAATATCCTTTCTGTGTGCTCAAAGCTTACTCGGCCTCCTCTCCATTCTCATCTGAGAGGAAGACCAATGAAAAGGCTGGGGTGAGAGAAAGGACAGGAGTCGTGTGTCTCTTATTCCATCGGTAAGGAGAACTCAGCCGTGTGGCTGCAGCGAGTTAGAAGAGAGGCTTTGAATGTGCTCCCTACCTGAGTGCAGCCGTGGGTACTAAGGAAACAGCCTTTAATAAATCTTTCCTGTAGCTCAGTCTCTGTATACATAGATAATTATTTCCTTCGTACTGAGGCTTGGGTCTACCTCACGATTTTCAGGTTCCTGGTTTGTATCCTCAAAGTCATTTTACAGTGATTGTTGCTATTTTAATGTTCTCCAGCACCATGTGTGAGTGCCTGTTGAGCCTTCTCCATACTGGCTACTTAAGAGTCTTAGAATCATCTTAACTCTTTGCCACAGATATCCCTGCCTTGGTTCCATGGGTGGGGTAGGAGGGAATTCCCAAGTGATAGTGTTTTCTTGAGAAGGTAAGGGACAAAGATGCTTTTCTGTTTTGACGGCTGCTGGGATTGTACCCAAGACCCCACCCTTGCTCAGCAGTGTTCTACCACTAAGTTGCAGTTCCAGGCCTCAAAGAGAATTCTTGAGCTGTTGATATATATCTCTCTGTACAGCTGCTTTGTCCTTAGAAGGGAGAACTTGTCCGTGGCCAGACCACCCTGAATGCTCCTGATCTCAGAAGCCAAGCAGGGTCAGGCCTGGTCGGCACTTGGATGGGAGGAAGGGTACTCTTTAAAGGAGCCCATTCTGCTCCCTCTTCTTCCTCACCTCCCTACAGACTTCCCTATCTGCTGCCTTCCCCCTCTGCGTCCCAGCACGGGGATGTGTGTGATGGTCGTTTGAAGTCATGGTTTTCTGTCTCCACTTCTGTTTAGATTGTATAGCTCTGATTTGACCTGTGTTTTGTTTTAGGTTTTTGAGGAAGGGTTTCATGTAGCCCAAGCTGGCACTGAACTCCCAATCCTCCTGCCTTCACCCCTTAAGTGCTGGAATCACAGGCATGCACCACCAGACTTGGCTTTTGTCTGTAGTTTATAAATTACAATTGCACGGTGCTCTCTGTGCATCCCTTATAATTTGTTAAATAAATTTAGGGCATTCCTTAAGTATGCTGAACATTATACGCAAGAAAAAAAAATCAGAGACGGATAACCTACACTAATAAATGCGGATTTTACTTTATACTTGTGATTATGAGTATTTGTAAAAGATGCTAAAAGATTCATGGTGCAGTAATTGCAGCTTCGCAGAGGCATAGAGCCTAGACGTCACCTGTTATAACACAGGTGCCAAGCCTCAATCACTCACACTGGGAGTGAGCTAGGCAGGCTCCTCACAGGTCCAAAGCAACTCCTTGCTTACTCAAAGGCAGATGCAGTGTAATTTCTATAAGTTACTTTTTAAAACTTTACTTAAAATGACTTCATTAAAAAGTTCTACTGTGCCAGATATGGTGGCACAGACCTTTAATCCTATTACTAGGGGGGCAGAGGTCAGCAATGTTTGACGCCAGCCTGATCTACTAGTGAGTTCTAGGCCAGCCACAGCTACATAGGGAGATCCTGTCCCAGGGAGAGAGGGGGTGTGGTGGGGTGAGGAGTGTCATGGCACATGTCATGTGTATATACACGTGCACATACGTGTGAAGTCTGGAGAGTTACACATGCTGGGCCGTGTTGCCAGACAGATGTTTTCTGTCATCTCGAGCTGAGTTCCATTCCCAGACCTCTCACTAAGGTCCTTTATGTGCATCCCCTCAGCATCCCGATGTCACAGTGCCGCACCTTGGGAATCACTATGTAAACAGTTGGTGATCAGAATCTTTTTTTTTTTTTTTTTTTTTTGTTCTTGCCTAACTTTTGTGGATTCAGCCATTTTCTGACATAAATTCATTTCCAAGTTCAGTGACATAGACTAAAAATTAAACATTTCTATATTGCCTGGAAATATTCCTCAATGTATAATTTATTACACTGAAGGTCTGCCACAAATGATTTGAATAACTTCTTGCAGTTCTTTGAGATGCAATTTACCATATCAGTAATGTACTGTAAACAAAACTAAGCGGAGATGCCAGATGAAGTTCTTTTGTTCCCATGCAAGGCTCAAGCAGAACAGAGAGAAATATTCTTGAAATGCCCCACATCTATTCCCGGATGTTTCTGTTGTAAGTTAGGATGCCTGCTTGGTTTACTAAAGGCTGTTTTAAAGAGGAAGTATGAACTGAGTTATAAAAATTGGTAAAAACAGGGATCCTCCTTTAACAGACAACCAGACAGTGTTACATCAACACAAGGCCTTCACTGGCCACCGCATAGCCCCCTCTCCCACCACTGACTTTCCCTGACTGTGTAACTACCCAGAGTGGACTATGCATGAATTATTTCATTTCATAATCTTCCTACAAGCAATCACTTAAAATAAAATACTGTGCATTGCTCCTATTTTGGTGGTGAAGAAGATAAAGCTTAGAGAAATAATTTCATGCCCAGTGACATACAGTGAGTGACTGAACTGCAGTTGAACCCGGGTCGGGAGCATTCTGGATCAGCACTGTGCAACAAGGCTTCATGCACTTATGAGAAGTTTGCCTGGGTCCCCACTGTCCCACCACTTAGGCATTTAAAGTGTGACAAGTCCAATTACTAAGGAATTGAATATTTCATTTATTAAAATAAAACTGTGGGTTATTTTAAATGGAAGTGGATTCCAAATGGCCAATTGTATTGGGTAACAACTCTAGAACCTTCCTAAAATGCTCTCAATCACTCTTCAGTGCTCGCCAACTCAACTCTCAGAACTAAAGCACATTGGAAAAGACAGAGCTGGAAATGTCCACGTGTCAGTTATGTAAAGCAGTGGACATGATGTACTCTCCATCCCCCGGAAGCCTTTCCCATACCTACCTGAGGAGCTGTCATATGGGAGTGGACTTGGGTCTGAAATCCTTAAGTCCAATGCCTGCCCCTCAATGGATCTTTATTCTCCATCAAACCTTTAGTCCTTGACTAAAAACTAATACTGTAGTCCTCCCTTAGTATAAAGGTGAGAAGGATTTCTCATTCTTTTGTGGACAATTCGAAGGGTTTGAAGACCTTCTTATCCAGTACAGTAATTGGCCGCCCTGTGTTTCCTTGGCTGGTCATGTTATCCATTTAGGACCTCAATTTTTTCATATGCAAGATAAGACTTTTGGATTAAATGACAGGTTTCTTTTAGTTGTAAAAAGTCTATATATAGTAGTTTGAATACATATAGTTTAATTCCTTATAGTTGAATGGATGTACAGTAAATTATTTTTTAGGAAAGTACTTATTAGAATTGTATTATCTGAACTGTCTTTAAAAACTAAAAGCAAGACTTGCTGGCGAGTTGTGCAGGCATTGAAGTCTGTTGAGAAGCTCTGCTTCTTTCTGTTTGTGCGTATTGTATGAACATAGCTGTACTTTTCCATAGACTACAAACCAGAAGCCTGCATTTCTTCTGATCCTTCATTTGAAGCAGTGGATATGATTTCTATCCCTAGAAACCTGTAATTAATTGTCACATTGAAACAATATGTTCCCTTAAGGTAGCAGCAGCTGAAGACTTGATAGCAAATAAGAAAGAAGTTTGAAGTGTTATTCTAGAAACACAAGAGGTTTTTGTTAATGTTTATGTGTACAGTGTTGGGGTGACTCAGCAGTTAAGAGTGCTTGTTTTTCTTCCAAAGAACTTGAGTTTGGTTCACAGCACCCATATAGTGGCTCACAGTTGTCTGTAAGTCCAGTTCTAGAGGTATCTAGAACCTTCTTCTGATCTGTGCACTTAGAGTGCACTTATATACATTCAGGCATGCACAGAGAGAGGGGGGGGGAGACGGGGGGCTGAGAAACTAAAAAAGTAAAATGTAAAAGTGGCTATAATATTTCACCTATAAGTAAGTACATTATTAAAATGGCAAATCTTACATTAAGTTCTACTAGTTCATTTAAACATTTTATTCTAGGAAATCAGTTACATCTATTGGAAGTAAAGATTTCATCTTTCAGATGAGTGTTTTGAACTGTAGGTTTATTGTACATTCAACCTTCTGATGTATCTACCTCCTAACCAAAGTGTACACCAGTGGTCCTCGGCTCATGGAAATATTAGGAGCACCCCATGAAAAATATAGTTTTGAAAAATATAGTTTCTGGGTTTCACCTCAGACCAAGTGAGATGCCCCAAGTGTGAGTGATCCCCACGATATCCAGATTTATCTGGGGATCCAACTCAAAATTCCCTGGAAGTTCCTGACAAGAAATAAAATAGTCTACTAATGAATTGGGCTTCTCTCGATATCAAAGTAAACCTATAGCTTAGTGACAACAGTATTAAATAATGACTGTTCATTTCAAGTTGAATATTGATTAGTGCTTACGATCAGATGATGACTCAAACCTTTCTGCTTACTCACTGGCTAGTCATTCCTGTTCATTCAGGTGAAGTATGAGGAGTGGTGGGCACACATCAGAAACCCTGAGAAAGAAGTCCTTCATTTACTTTGTTTTAGAGAGAATTCGTGGTTTGCAAAAATTAGATACTGTGACTTTTCTCCACTCTTAAGATATCAATATGTGCATGCCCCACCCTCACAGCACACCTGTGTGTAAGAGAGGCTGGGAAATGTGGTCTAGCTTTCCCAGGAGGAAAAGGCATTCACCAAACGGCAGTCTCTACATCCACGACCAAATTCTGTAACTCTTGGCAAGGAACTTACTAACTTCATATCCTTTTACTTTAAAAAGTAAGAGATCTTACTACTTTTTTCTTTTGATAATGTTATTAGTTCCATTAAGACAATTCTCTTACAATACCTGAAGCTTACTTCAATACTGCATCCTATAGAGATGCTGAGAAATAACTTAGTTAAACCCTGCCTGGGGTCAGGGTCTAGGTCAAATGGTCCTAGACAGTCAGGTGTGGTGGTCCACTCCAGCACACATGCCTTGGACTCCAGCCTCCAGTTACTTTAAACTGACTTAACTTTTGAAATATATATTATTGCTCTCTTTGCCCCATATACTGCAAGAATGAAGACCATTCTCAGCAATCAGACTGTCGACATTCCAGAAAATGTCGACATCACTCTGAAGGGGCGCACAGTCGTTGTGAAGGGCCCCAGGGGAACTCTGCAGAGGGACTTCAATCACATCCATGTAGAGCTGAGTCTCCTTGAAAGAAAAAGAAAAGGCTCTGGGTTGACAAATGGTGGGGTAACAGAAAGGAACTGGCCACTGTCCGAACCATCTGCAGCCATGTTCAGAACATGATCAAGGGTGTTACACTGGGCGTCCCTTCCCCATCAACATCGTTATTCAGGAGAATGGGTCTTGGGTTGAAATCTGAAATTTCTTGGGTGAAAAATACATCCAAAGGGTTGTGATGAGGACAGGTGTTGCTTGTTCTGTCTCTCAAGCCCAGAAGGATGAATTAATCCTTGAAGGAAATGATATTGAACTTGTTTCAAATTCAGCAGCTCTGATTCAGCAAGCCACAACAGTTAAAAACGAGGATATCAGGAAGTTTTTGGACAGCATCTATGTGTCTGAGAAGGGAACCGTGCAGCAGGCTGACGAGTGAGAACTCAGTTTCCTAGCTCCAGAAACAAGATCCTGATCCCAAGTACAATTTGGGCTCTTTGGGGACAATAAAAGACTTATATATTGAAAATAAAAAATAAATAAATAGAATATATATTATTGCTTGTCTGAGTTTTTGAGAGAATTATTTATAATGCTGTTTTGTGGCAGTATATTTTATAGATAACTTCTATGAAAAATAACCCATTTTTAAGTAAAGGATAACTTTTATCTCAAACACAATAATAATGACACCATTAAATATATTAGGAGATACATCCATCAGAATGAATATTGCTTGGCTCTTTTTCAGCAGAGTAACAGAGTTTACCAAATATAACTTAAAAATGGCAATCAAAGAGCTTACATAGCTATAGCTGTTGGTGGCTCCTTCATTCATGTGCTTATAAGACACACATACCTAAAGCATCATTGGTTTTAAAACACAAAAGCAGTAAGCATGCATGCCTGTAATCCCAGACTTGGTACACTGAGGCAAAGATGGCTAGAGTTTGAGGCGAGCCTGTGCTGTGCTGTGAGACCCTGCACAGGAAAAAGAAAACAGACAATGAGTGGTTATCCACTAACATTGATTGACGGCTCTGCTTCCCATAGTGCACATGAAGGGTTTACAGGGACTTAGTTAGGGAAGGCTTTAAGTACATGCTGATTTTTTTAAATGTGTGTTTTCTCTTTCAGGACTTCCAATAGTAGTCAGACATTGTCATCCTGCCAGACTATGGAGCCATGTTCATCAGATGAATTCTTTCAAGCCCTTAACCATGCAGAGCAAACATTTAAAAAAATGGAAAACTACTTGAGGCACAAGCAACTGTGTGATGTCATTTTAGTCGCTGGCGATCGCAGGATTCCAGCTCACAGGTAACTGTTCTCTACATTTCTATACGTGGAAAATGTTCCCTAGGTAAGGTTACCTGTGCTGAAGTGGTGTTCACCAGTTAACCCTTAGGCCTCAGGGCGGTGATCTGTCTCACAGAATGTCTATGAAGAAAACCGCACATGAGATTACTAAATACAAATGTCCGTGTTTTCTTTTGTGGAAACTCAGGCATTAGCTTCCGATCAGTCAGTCAGTATTGTTTGCTGTAGATGTCATCCACAGCAGTTTTCATGCATATTAAATACTCATTAGATGCTTTAAGTAAGCTTGATGGAAATTAGAGTTTGTGGATAGCCGGAAGGGGAAAACAAAAAACAGAGTTTGCAAAGTCTTAACAGTTTTCTTTTCTGTCTTTAGTGCTGTGGGTGAGCCAGGCCAGCGTGCTAGCCATGTACCCCGACCACTTAGGCTCCCTGCCCCTTAGCAAGGGAACTCTAAAACTCCTGTGTATTCCCTGATTTGTTTTCTGAGCCCCATGACAGTGGCCATGGTGATCCTTTAACACAAACGACGTATTTTTTAAGGTTAAAAAGAAATGTTTAGAAAAGAATAATTCATTTCTTCCGACAAGTTGATGTGTTCAGTTATTCACCGTTAATCGCCACATTGATTACAAAGATTATTTTTATGCCTTTCAACATTAATTAACATTGTCCAAAAATTGTCGTAAGACCTTTCAAAGTGGACATAAACCTATTAGAAAGCAGGAGCTCGGGTTTACAGCTGTGAGTTAGCATACATTTATTGACGAGTTCCTGTCATAAAAAAATCTGTGTTGCGAACACGGTTTCTTAGAGAGATTTCAATGTTAATTTCCCAGAGGCATCTCATAGTGGCTCTGAAACCAGGCTCATCACCTCAGCCACCAGCATGTGCTGACACCAGCACGTGACACAGATGACCCCTCGGGCACTCTGCTGTCTCCCACCCTATACTGTTTGTAGCAAAGAGCCTGTAGCTCTGAAAAGCTTTCAGTGACTCCCCAGGTCACTGAGCTGAAAGCCAAAACACATTTGGTGACCTGTGCGCCCCAGCATGCCATTGCCTCTCTGGAACTCTGTCTTAGAACTTTACTCTCCTTGCTCACTCTGCAGGAGCCACACAGAGTCCTCACCGGTTCTGGGCATGGTGGGTGTGCAGTTCTGCCCTTGGACTGAGTGCTGTCCCTCCCCAGGCACCTCCAGAACTAAAGTCTTCACCTCCCTCAGTAATAATAATTTTAAGCAACAGATCTTTGCCCGAGTGACACCATTTACTTGTGGCCTACTTTCACCCTATAGAACTTATCATCCTTTTATTAACTATGCCAGACTGTAACAAAAAAATATAGACATATTAATAGCTTAAAATATTATAAAAGTTGCTAACACCACTTTCAAGTATGTCCTACATATTCACTCTGTCCCAAATAATTTAGGTTATTTTCTAAATTGACAAAGAAAAAAATAACCTTTACATTTTTCTTTCTTTTTTTTTTTTTACATTTTTCTTTTCATATATAGTCAACTTAATAGCAAGCACTTACAGCTTTTCTTAAAAGCTATTATAAAGTGCTGTTTGCATAGTAAAATCATTTACCTCAGCAGAATGTTTCCAGTAATGGTAATTTATTATGCAAAGGAAGGAAGTAGAGCATAAAAGGATTTGTCAAATGTAGGGTGCATTTCCCAATGCTGTGTACTCCTGTGCGCACCAAAAAAAAAAAAAAAAAAAAAAGAAGAGAATGCATTTATTAATGAACATCCAGCCTTAATGTGCTCATTGATTGCTTCTCTAATGTCTCCTCAGACTGGTGCTGTCTTCCGTCTCAGATTATTTCGCTGCTATGTTTACTAATGATGTCAGGGAGGCGAGGCAAGAAGAAATAAAAATGGAAGGTGTAGAGCCAAATTCCTTGTGGTCCTTAATTCAGTACGCATACACAGGTAACAGTCGGAAACGTAAATTGACGTCCTTTAGGTTTGTGTCATGCAATTTGATTGCAGATTTGATTTATTTTCCTCTCTCTTCTGTTTATGTTTTTTAAACAGGGTCTCATATATTCAAGCTGACATTGAACTCACTATGTAGCCAAGGGTGGCCTTGAACTGCTCCTGGCCCCCCTACTGCTAGATTTCAGATCTGAACCATAAAGTTCAGTTAATTCTGCTATGCTCATCACTACCTCTGATGACCAGAATACTATTTTTTATTGGTTAAAATCTCTAAGTTAAAACCTTTAAAAGGATTATCATAATGAAGCTTTTGAATAATACATTTTAAAGATGTTTTATAATTGTGTGTCTGTTGTCTGTGGCCTACTTTTGCCCTATAGAAATGATCACACACACACACACACATACACACACACACACACACACACACACACACACACACACACGAGTGTAGCAGGTGACTGTGGAGACCAGAGGCCTTGGTTCCCCTGGAGCTGGAGTCCCAGGCAGTTGTGAGCCTCCTGACAGATGCTGAGGAGAACAGCATACAAGTCTTAACCACTGAGCCATCTCTCCCCAGTCCTTTGAATGGTACCTTAAAATATTTATATAAAAATAACATGAGTTGGGTTTGGGGAAATAACTTGGTGGTTAAGATTAGATGCGTTGCAAACAGGACCTGAGTTCAGATCCCCAGCACCCACCTTAACTCGGGGTGTGGACGTATGTGCCTGTAACCCCAGCACTGGCAGGCAGAGGCAGGGTGCTGCTGGCTGGACAGCAAAGGTAAAGATCTGAGAGTGCCGGTTTCAGTGACAGACCCTGTTTTAGAAATCAAGCAAAGGAGTGGTGGAACAAGACAGCTGGTCCTTTCCTCTGGCCTCCATGTTCACGCATGTGCACATGTGTGCACAGAAACACACACTCACACACATGTAATATAGTCAAATGTTACATTTAAAATTTAAGAATTATACATCATAGATATTAGTTACTAATTAGTGCAACATTTAAAAATTTTGAAAATACGCCATTCTTTTTTTAAGCAGTCAGAAAGGGATAAAATGATTCACATTTAATGCTTTGTTTTTCTTTTTGGAATCTTAAGCCTTCTAGATCTGTAATTGTGTAATGGGCTCTTATTTAGAAATCATGTCAACATCAGTTATTGTTTAAAAGCGAGATTTATGAAGCTGCCTCATTAGTGAATCTCCTCTTATTAAGGCCGACTTGAACTAAAGGAAGATAACATTGAGTGCCTGCTGTCCACAGCATGTCTGCTCCAGCTCTCCCAGGTGGTGGAAGCCTGCTGCAAGTTCCTGATGAAACAGCTCCACCCGTCCAATTGCCTCGGGATTCGGTCCTTTGCCGATGCCCAAGGCTGCACAGACCTGCACAAAGTGGCTCACAATTACACTATGGTATGTATTCTCTTGAGAATCAAAAAGTCCAATCAGCCCCAGCCCACTTCTTGCCTCTGAAAGCTTAGCTACGTGTTGCTCTTTTCCTGTGGCTTTGCCACAAGTTTTGAGGTTCAAGTTTATGACACAGCACTCAGTTGGGAAGGAAAGCAATCAAGATGACTCCTGATGGAGAACCCTCGTGGCAGGTGCGCTGCTTTTAAAAGCATGCTTTCCTAAACATTCTGCTGCAGCACCCAGAGGAACTGCAGATCTGTCTCACGGTCACTGGTGGAAACTGGTGAAGGCGGCAGTAGTGTAAGCAGTAAGATGAAGGGTAAACGGCTGAATGGGCACCTTGTATTTCAGATGCTCCTGATTACATGCAAGTGCTTGTCACCATGCAAAGACAATGCTCCTACCAAGTGCAATGAATTGTGTGTTCAAAATAAAGGAAGTTCTGATTCAGCAGCCTGAGAGATAACAGAACATGAATTGACCTAGGATAGAGAGGGGTAGGGCACATTGATGGAGTCTTCTTGAGACCTGCCTTCAGTTTCAGCAATAGAGGGGGACGATGGAGGATGGTTTCCAAAGGAATGGACCATCTTGCCACAGGGCAGGGACTACAGAGTGTTAGCTTAACTGCTTCAACGAGAGCAATGCAGCTGCCGAGAAAAGAAAGATGAGCGCTCACGTACACGTGTGTAGCTGTAAGATGAGCGCTCACGTACACGTGCGTAGCTGTTTGAGGCTGAGGAGCTGTTATTTAGTCTGCCTCCTCCAACGTCTTCCACTCTTCGGCTGAGTGGTTTGTCTAGGGAGAGATTCGTGGCTTCAGAGGCTTTCACTAGAGAAGTTTTCTTGGTGTATCAGAGCCCTGACTGCCCTGGAGTACATCATAGACCAGGCTGGCCTCGAACTCACAGAGATCCACCTGCCTCTGCCTCCCAAGTGCCTGGCTGTTCATATTATACTTTCATTACATATATGTTTGAGCAAGCACACACATGAAGGTCAAGGGACAACTTGCAGGAGTCAGTTCTCTTCTTCCACAACGTGGGTCCAAGGAGTCGAACTCAGGTCGTCAGGCTTGGTGGCAAGTGCCTTTATCCCTTTCCTCTGGGCCCAATATCTCTTTCTTAAACATTTTATACATGTGCAAACATTTGCATGCATTTAGGTCACTCCCGCTGTTTACAGTATAGGCGTGATTGCTGCTCTGAAGCTCAGATGCAAATCCAATTGGAATTAGCTGAATGTTTAAAGGCTATTTTCATAGCCAATTAGTTGCAGTAGATTTTTTTATGTCAAGGTCATTACTTGACATTACTTAGCTTCAATAGAGATATGCGATGGAACTTAATAACAATAAGTAATTTAGAGGCAGATCGTCTGATCTGAATGTTGCTATGGGAACTGAATAAGAATGTAAAGCAAAATTCAATCTTCAGTTTAAATAAATCCCTCAGTAATTTCATTTGCTTAAAAGCGATTCTGAAGGGGGAAAGGGCAAGTCTAGCAAGTGTCTGGTACGTTGATGCCTGCTTGTTTCCTAAAACAGATTGAAAGCATGAGACAAACGTAGCGCTGAGCTGGTGAGCTCAGTTAGTGTGTGATCGTGCGCAGGCTCAGATGTCCTCACACGCGTGGGCAGGGCTGGGTAACAGCTCCTTGGGATGCTGGAATCTGGAAGCTATTGGTCTCCTTCTCACTGCCACTGAACATGACCTGGAACATGTCATTTAACCTCTGGAAAGAACATTCTAGATTATTTTATCATTATAACTACCTAATGCCATTGTAGCTTTATGAGGCCAATGTGAATATTTCATTTTAAAATTCTTAATTTTATTTCTGAGCCTAGAAAACTTAAAAAATCATTGAATTTTTCTGAAACAGCTACTTTAGAGCAAAATCATGTCTCTGAAAAGAACTTTGTGTTTAAACTTGCCCCAATAGTGTTGTATAGTCCACTGAAAAACTCTGTTTTCATGTGAAATAAACTATACTGGACTGAACGGGTATTTCTCTGACGTAGATGACACTAACAGTTCTCCAAGCAGCCCCCTCTCACTGATGAGATGCAGTTACTACCGTTACCAGTATTGTACAGAGATGGGTTGCTTACCCAGTGTGCCATGCTGTGCACCTTAGGGCTGAGATCCCAGGTGTATGCCATCATGGCTGGCCGGGCTGTAGTGTCAGATGACCAGAAAGACATCTTCTTACTTCCCACCTAATACTATATATTCAATACCTTTGCATGCAACTATATGATCTTCTTCCAAATTTGTATTGTCTACTTAATAATCACTGAGTCATAACTTCCCATGGTTAGACTTTGGGCTATTTTACTATAAAAATGATAACAGAAGTCTTGACAGGTGTTTGGCTTTGTTCCCCATTGTGCAAAGCATTTAAGGATTAACATGACAAGTAGACTAAATGGCTGAGAGGTTTGCAGAGCAAGTGGCAAATGCTGGGTCTCACTCAAGCCAGGCAAACACTTCACTACTGAGCTCCAGCCCCAGCCCAGTTTTGATCATTTTTGGCTCTTGCTGTGTGTTCCCAAATCATCTTATAATGTCAGTCTGCAATTGAGTTTGCTTGAAGCCATTCCAGCACTGAGATTTTATTAAAATATGTTCCTGAAAATGATAATCAATCATCCAAAGTAGATTCATTTTGGTATCTTTTAACAAATCATGATGAATTGGAGCAATTGAATTTAGTTAATTATTCATGAATGGCTTTCCTCCTAAGACTTTGCTGAAAGGAATGTCAGCCCAAGATAGATCTCAGATCAGTATCTTGCTTGGGTTACCACAGGCTAAATGGAAAATATGATTCTCATTTCAATATGGAAGATAGTTATTCATAGGCTTATCTCCAGCTCTGATTTAAACAGCTTGAGCTATTTTCCTGAAACCTTGTATGCTGATAATGTACAGATAGTACATTAGGAAGTAGAAAAGAGACATTACAAGATCGCATGTATGGAATTTGCATTTATATCCACGGTGTATGCACTTCATGCATTAGACTTGCAGACTTCAAAACAGAGAAAGATTTCTTTCTTTCAGGGTGGAGAGATGGTTCCCCAGTTGTGTGCTGTTCTTGCGCACGTGCACACACACACACACACACATGCATGCACACACATGCATGCACACACTGAAATCCTGGGTGGTCTTCTAAAAAGCATAGGAACGTTTTTGAGCTATCTGGTGGCACACATGTATGATCCCAGGAGTGAAGAACCTCAAGTTCAAGGCCAGCCTGTGGTACATAGGTAGACCCTGTCTTTAAAACAAACCAAACCAAAACAAAACGTTAATAGCCACTTTGGTTGTAAAAAGTACCATTAAGGACTCGTGCTT
The DNA here is from genome assembly GCA_028551405.1 of Uromys caudimaculatus. NCBI lineage: Eukaryota > Metazoa > Chordata > Mammalia > Rodentia > Muridae > Uromys > Uromys caudimaculatus. The sequence goes on from CM052712.1 coordinate 52,610,257, forward strand.
TGCCATGGCGGACTTTGATCGGAGTTGTCTTAGTTGGCCAGCCTGGAGGCAGTTCCTGGACCAGAGGCACCTTCACTGTTGCCTAAGCTCCCTAACATGCATAAGCCTGGTGTTAGTTCTCTTCCTTGATGTTTACTTCATTTTTTTTTTCAATTTTTCTTCAGAAGCCTTGCCAAAACTACTCCCGAACTTGAACAAAGCACTAAATAAATGTCACAGGCCCACTTTACAGTGTAGTTGTCTGACACAGTTTCCACTCACAGTGTAGTAGTCTGACACTGTGTCCACTCACAGTGTCATTGTCTGACACTGTGTCCACTTCACAGTGTTGTCTGACACTGTGTCCACTCACAGTGTTATCGTCTGACACTGTGTCCACTTCACAGTGTAATCATCTGACACTGTGTCCACTCACAGTGTCATTGTCTGACACAGTTCCCACTTCACAGTGTCATCGTCTGACACTGTGTCCACTCACAGTGTCATCATCTGACACTGTGTCCACTCACAGTGTCATCATCTGACACTGTGTCCACTCACAGTGTCATCATCTGACACTGTTCTCACTTCACAGTGTCGTCATCTGACATGGTTAAAAAGTGATATAGGTTAGGGTTTTTCTTGGCTTTCTTTTCTAACAGGTCCAAAGTATAAAATTGTGTCTAAAGTACAAATTATTCTAGATACCTAATATAAAAATTGAGCTTTTTTCATAAAACAGTGGTGATTCAAAGGAACAATATCATTTATTTGCCATTTTTCCCTTCTAGGAACATTTCATGGAAGTAATCAGGAACCAGGAATTTGTATTGCTCCCAGCCAATGAAATTGCCAAGCTCTTGGCCAGTGATGACATGAACATCCCTAACGAGGAGACCATACTGAACGCACTTCTCACTTGGGTCCGGCATGATTTGGAGCAGAGGCGGAAAGATCTCAGTAAACTTTTGGCTTACATTAGGCTACCTCTCCTTGCACCACAGGTAACTAATAGGCACTCATCTACAGGTGTGTTTCTTTGTCTAAAGTAAATTTAAACATGTATTCCTGTGGAATGTATAGCTTAGAAGATATTAAACTAACAAATGCTGCCTCTGTTTGTAGGTCAGAGGGTTGAGCTATCTAAATTGTGTTGATTAAGTAACACTCTTGACTTTGAGTTAGCAGTTTCCTTGGACCCTACTATATGCCTGTTCTAACTAGAGGAAACTTAGTACTATGAGCCAGAAAGTTTAGATCAACCCATTGTCGCATGTGGGTTAAGTACCCGCTAGCTATAGGCTCTGTGATAACTGTTCTAACACTTGAAGCTCTGACTCGTGATGTGGTAAGTCCTCAGTCTCCCCATCTATGAGGCAGAGATGTCATTGATTCTGACCAAGTAGAGATACCTCTTTTCTGACTGTCATGATTATGGCGAGAAATGCATTCAGTGAAACGAAATGTGCTATAATATAAATAAGGCCACGGTTTCGGCGGGAAGAGGCCCTCCCAGTGCATCCAGAGTCATCAGTCCTCACGTACTGACTGTTTCTCCTTTGTACAGTTTTCCCTGGAATATACAGGGACTTTCCAGTATTTTTTCCTTCTGCCTGTCTCAGGCGCTGAATGGAGAAAGAGGCCTTGAAAGCAGAGAAGGTGAGAGCACTTGCTGATTCAGGCCTGACCTCCTTTTCTTTTTCTTTTTCTCTTATTATTTAAAGTGCCACAAATGTTGCCTTATATTAATTTTGCAGATAACGCATCATTTCTAGCTATTGTGAGTGGAAGCTACTGTTTGCACTCTGTCTAGCAGAGACAAAAGTCAGTGCCAAGGCTTCCTGATAAGTCCTCCCTATTTACAGTGGAACTGCATGAACGGATGGCAATTCGGGAAAAATAACATAATAAATTAATTCTCTTGAAATCAGATTTAAAGAAGGCACTTAAATTTCCTTGCTTCCTAGCAAATATTCTTTCCTATTCTTTTCTAAATGAAAGAAAATAAAATATGAAAACTCTTACTAGCTGTTGGAAAGAGCCTGTACTGGACCCACGCAGCATGGAAGCAGTTCAGTTGTGCAGTTTGAAGGGCACTTGGGACATGGCGAGCTTGCCACCAACCTTTAAAATTCTTGTTGCTGTGAACTTAGGGGCAGAACATTTCCCTGAGTCCTTACATTTGAAAGGCAGGAGATCGTTTAGTCCAACCTGGGCTACAAATGAAGCATCAGGCCAGTGAAAGTAAAAGCAGATGTTCAGAGCCACACAGTAGCTGCACGCTTCCTTCTTCTCAAGGATGGCTCTGCTTGCCTTTACATGATTAACGTGGAGCTCCTGAGAGTCAGAGCTAGGAATCCAAGTCCGGTTCTGCGCCCTTCCCACAGGCTAGTCTGTCTATTAAACACGCCATGTATATAATTGCAGCGTGTAGGTTAAGGGGAAACAGTGCAAAAGGGTTTTAATGTACTAAGAAGAGGCCATGATAGGCTGGGGAGCAAACCATGAAAACAAGGAGCCCTCCAAGAACAAAACAACAAACGATGACAGAGAACCAGAGTGACCTTCCTCAAATGTCATGTGATCTGCATCTTGTATTAGCCATCAAAGGTGGGGGATTTTTCCAGGAAAGAGGCCAGATTGTGCACTGCTGTGAAGCATACACTATGAGATGTGAAGACTCACTTGACTGGAGCCCAAAAATAAAGAGGGAGATGTTAAGAGATCAGGCGAGAGAAGGAATTTAACCAGATTGTGAAGAACCTTTCATCATGCCAAGGAGTTTGGACTTTATCCCAAAAGCAATGAGGAAGGATGGAAGGGTTTTATAACAGGAATGGCATAATGTAACTCTGGCGACAGCACTATAAATGTACTTCGGAGAATCAGGGTCAACACGAGAAACCCATTAGAAAGCTGTCAGAGTTCAGTCAGGCGAAGTAGACACTCAGGCAGTGCCAGAGAGAAATGACCAGAAACTTAATGACTGGCTTAGAAGGGCCCAGAGTAACCCTGTGTGTAGAAAGCAGCAGTTAGAAGGTAAAGTCATGCGAGACAAAGGATGCAGAGTGAGGGATAACATGTAGCTCAGGGTGAGAATGGAGAATCATTTTCCCAAAATTGCTTGGCACCTTAAATCTTAAATCCTCACACTATTAAGAGGAAAAATGGAAAGACTTACCAGCATATTGAAAGTCAAAGCAAAAGAAAGAATGACTCTGGCCAGGGAGAATGCAAAAGTACTAGGGGCGGACTGTGGGAAACACTGAAGTTGAGTGGCCATTATCAACCGAGTCAAGTGACGGGGGAGTTACTAGAACTCCATTCCATGACTGAGGAGGAGGACGTGTTATGTCATCAGGTGCTACAGATAAGGAGAGCTCTCTGGTGGCTTCGCCTTGTGGTTCTTGAAGTGTGGTTCCCAATATCACCTGGGAAGTTTTGAAATAAAATAGTAACTAAACCTCGTCTCAGAACTCTGAGATGGGCCCTAGAAACGTGTGATTTAGTCAGCCCTCTACGGATTTGGGTGCCCGCTCAGATTTAAGAACCCCTGTCCATGATGAGCGGAGGTAATGGAGGAGCAGTATGACTGTACAATGTCAACAGTTCTTTAGCCTCTGAGACTTGTTTCCTTTCTTAAAATGATAGTACTAAGTTGCAGTATGTAACACTCTGTTGCCCCCCATACACCCCTGGTAACTTTCAATGTGAATAGGATACAATGTATTTAGATGGTTATCATTACTCCCTCCTATTCCTAAAGGAACACACATGCGCAGACATAGGCTCACCCACCTGCACAGGCAGAGAGAGAGAGAGGGAGGGAGGGAGGGAGGGAGGGAGGGAGGGAGGGAGGGAGGGAGGGAGAGAGGGAGAGAGGGAGAGAGGGAGAGAGATCTTCATGAGCCCCTCCTTCGCCATGCTGGAGTATTGACCATCTTGAGCTTGCACGGGTCTTGTGCAGGCAACCATAGATGTGTTAGCTCATGAGTGCAAAGGTCCTGCCATGTCCACAACTCACTGTTTTGTGGCAATCTTCCCTCAGCCCTGGCTTTTATAATCTCTCTGGCCCCCTTCTACAGTGTTCCCTGAGTCGTGGGGGAGGGGTGTAATAGATTTCCCAGGGTGTGTGTGTGTGTGTGTGTGTGTGTGTTACAGATATTCCAGTTAGGGGTGAGTACTTTTGGGTTCTAGGGGTTTGGATTTGGGTTTTGGTGATAAAAGTGAAAAATAAAATTACACAATTAATTACCAAGTAGAACTCTGAAGTTAGAGTATGTATGTTTTACATACAGAAAATATAGCAATTATTAAAATTTTCAAATGCCCATCAAGTAATTAATGACTATTTTTAGAACTGAGATTAGGTATAATAATCTAGAGAAATTACACTGGTGAAATCATATTTTCTCAATGATATCATATAAATGAGATTTTTATCATGTTAAACAAATCACTTTGAGCCCTAGCTAGAAGGTATTCAGCTTCCAAGTATTAATTTTATTATAGTGATACCAACAGTAAACATTATAAATGATGAAGAAATAATATGTATAATTATAACATGATACCCAAGTGATCTTTTTAAAATTTTTAAATTTATTATTCATATGTGGATTTCTACGTGTGCGGTGGGGGAGGGACACGCATCCCACAGTTTGCATGTGGAGGTCAGAGGACATCTTCACAAGGTGTGTTCTCTCCTACCTTTACATAGGTTCCAGGGTTGGAACTCAGTTCATCAAACTTGCACAGCAAGGACTTCACTCACTCAGCCACCTCATCAATCCCAAAATGATCTTTTTAAATTTTTTTTGCTTATGTGTGTATGTACACACACACACATATGTGCTATGTATAGTTTGTATGTGTGCGCATGTCTCCGCAGACGCACATGCATGAATGTGTGAGTGCATGCAGCGACCAGAGGTCAACATCAGTTGCCTTTCTCAACACTTTCTACCTTTTTTGAGGCTCTCTTACTGAACCAGGAGCTCATCATTATGGCTGGACTGGCTGGCCAGTGAGCATCCACCTGTCTCTGAACCCACCCAATGCTGAAGTCACAGATGCATGCCTTGATACTGGCTTTTGTGGGAGAACTGGAGTTTTGAATTCAAGTTCATACATGGGTAGCAGGCGTTTTACCAGCTGAGCCATTCCCCAGTCTCCCAAGTGATCGATCATTTTCTGTGACTTTCCAAAGAAACTGGACAATCAAAAAGGAAGTGTTTGTGGTCATTATGTTTTACTCTTGGCTGGAGTTCTACTGAAAACGGACTCAAATTCAAGAAGGAAGAAGTGCTACAATCACTGATGCTACAGGGAAGACACACTTTAGAGCTGACCAAGCTTTATGCAATGTGGCTAAGTCTCATTCTGTGTGTTTGATGGGACAGTTTTAGAGAGACAGACATGAGAAGCAAATGCAAGAGTGCAGATAAGAGTCTACACAACCAACACGCTGTCTCTGCAAGAACTTTTATTTTAATAGTTTGCCATTGTTTGTGGCACACAAGGCATTTGGAATTCATATAAATGCAAGATATATTAGAATCAATATTTTATAGTTTAGTCAATCATCATAATTTCCTGAACAATATCAAGCCTGTTACAATAATACTTGATTAATGTTGTTCTTGAATTAATTGCTTTATAATTTTTCTATTCTCACTTCTTTACTTAAATATAACTAATCTCATTTTTAATAAACTACAGAACTTACCAGCATGTTAAGAAATATGTTTTACTTCATATTGCAGTTACTATATGATCTCCTGAGACATTACTTCCTATATTTTATCTCACATTTATTTTTATTTAGAAAGCACTTGGGTAATTAATTAGAAGTAATACAAACAGTAACATTAATCTAAATAAGCCAACTCAATGCATACCCACTAATGACTTCTGTGGTAAGTTTATGTTTTGTGAGCATGGGGAAAAAAGCTGCCCAAGTCATGAGACTTGTGTCTTTCTGGAATTATTTTGCCTTTGTCTTATGATGCATGCTTACCAAATGCCACAGTTTGGGTTTTGTTTTGTTTTTTTGTTTGTTTGTTTGGGTTTTTTATGGTAACCTTTATTAGAAACTTTGGCTCTCTTCAGTTATGAAAGCCTGGACATATTCCCAGAATTATTAGCTATTAAAGAAATGCAAAACAAAATCCACTTTCTACTTACCCAGCTGGCTAAAGTGGGCACAGTTGGTGAGGGTGTGTGGGAACAGAAACCTTGAAGGTGCTCGGGGGTGTGAGTGTGGTCCAGATGTATGACACAGATGTTTTGAAATGAAGTTTTGAAGTTTCTTTAAAGTTAAGGATAATTTTACCTAGTTATCTACACAAGGGAAATCAAAATATGTCCACACAGTTGTGTGATGTGCACACAACTTTCTCAGCAGCTTTATTTATAGTTGTTCCATACAGGAAACAAACGAAGCGTCCATCAGTTGCTAGATGGAAAGTGAAATAGAGCCAATCACTAGAATTGAATCATAATTCAGCAGCACAGAAGCAAGACTGAAACTTGCTGCACCACGGACAAACCTAAAGGATATGCTGGATAAAATAAACAAGACATAGAGGGCATGTTGATTTTCTGAACTGCATATTCATATGAAATGAACATTTTATATGTCTATATGAAATACACAGACAAGACATCTGTCTGAGTAGATCAGTGTTCAGGGCAGGAGATGGCCTGGATGTGGCAGTTAACAGGGCTCTGGGATCTTCCTCAGGTGGAAGAAATGCTCCAGACCCTTCCTCTGATTCACTGCTAAACGTCATCTAACTGGGTCAAGTCTGATGTGAACCCTGTGCCTACACGGTAATGGTTGTGCTGTGCTTTAAAGGATAGACACCATGACCAGGGAAACTTTCCCAAGAACAACAACAAAAGAACAATTATTAGGGACTCTATCAAGGGAGTCATTACATCACTAGTGTAAAAGGAAAAATTGTGTGTTCTTATCATAGGTGAATGAAAAATAGTTGGGGAAAACTTGGTGACGTTCTTACTTTGAACACTAAAGTAGGGAGAGAAGGGGGCAGCTTAAATAAAGACAGATCACACAATGCACACTGCAGCAACCGCTGTCTAGAATACAAGCACCAGTACCACCTAACTCCAGCCAGAGGCAAAGAGGCTCTCCTTATCCAGTAATTTACCATCTCATTGAAGGTTTGGGCAGTATAAGGCCATAAACTGGAAGAGTTGATGTCCACCCAGAAGAAGAAGCCAAACTATCCCTACTTGGGCGAATACATAACAGCTAGAGCTGAGGAGTGTGGTAAAGTACCAGATTAATACGAGATTGGTTTTCTTCTCCAGCAAAACATTTTTTAAAAAAAGAAAGTTTTAAAAAATGACCAAAAAAATAAAATGATAATAGAAATAATTACATATATAAGAACAGATTTACTAAAATGAAGGCAAAGACAGTAAAGAAAGTCATACAAGGGAGAAGGCTCCTTGAACAGAAAGACCTAATATCACAAAATGTGTATTCTCCGTAATAAAAGAGCTTAGTACCATCCACACCAGAAAGCCAAGAGAATCAAGACAATGAGAGAACTAGATGACTCTATCTTAAACCGACATGGAAACTAAACCTCAAATATTCAAGAAAACCATGAAACTTGATGAGGGAAGACCAAAATATCAGATTTCAGACCATGCTGTAAAGGCACCAGTATTGTTCTGGCAGCTCTTGCCCATAGTCTCAGCCCCTGTGAGGCAGAGGCAGGAGGACCAGAAGTTCAGGGCCAGCCTGGGACACATGAAAGTTCAAAGCCAGAATATGTGAATTCCTACCTCAGACACAACACAAACAGGGCAGGAGAGGGTGGTGTATGTCTTTAATCCCTGCACTCATGAGGCAGGGGCACTCATGGGCCGGTGGTGCCATACAATTTCAGTGCATGAGATACTGGAGCAGGAGAATCAGGAGTCCATGACTAGCCGGCCAACCAGGGCCACATAGTAAGACCCTGTCTCAAAAATGAAATAAAATCCTAGAAATAAACAGATCAGTAGAATGCAGTAATGAATCAAAAAGTATATCTTATATGTCTTCATTGCACATACACTCTGCTCTCTTCTAGTTCCTGGCCGACATGGAAAACAATGCACTTTTTCGGGATGACATAGAATGTCAGAAACTCATTATGGAAGCAATGAAGTACCATTTATTACCCGAGAGACGACCCATGTTGCAGAGTCCTCGGACAAAACCTCGCAAGTCAACTGTTGGGACATTATTTGCAGTTGGAGGAATGGATTCAACAAAGGGTATTGGGAAGTCTTTTATCTAGAGCATCAGAGGGTATATGTAATGCTACCAAGGGGCCCGTGGAGAAATGGCTGGTTGAGGGACAGGGCAGGAAAAGATGAGTGCCAGAAAATGTCCAAGGAATGGTAAGGGGCAGGGGGAAAGATAGAGAGGACATCTTTTTGAGAGATTCCATTGAGGTTAAAGTAATTTGAGTAGTAATCAAGTAATTAATGTAAATGAAGATAACATAAAATCAAAGTCTCCATGAGTTCACAGGGACACAAATGAAAAGGGAAAGCTATTTCCTTCAATATGCCAACTGATACAGACAGGTGAGATTGGGGAAAAGTAATTATTTAGTTTGGTCTAGGGATCTAACTCAGTGAGAACACTTCACATGCATGCATGACACGCTGGGTTCAATCCCAGTATTGCGGACAAGAAACAAAAGAAAGAATTATTGACCATTTGGCAGCCACCAAAATACAACATCTCTAATCCGAAAGTCAGAAGTTCTTGGAGAAGTGTGACAGTCAAAGAAACTCAGGTTTTGGAGCACTTGTCTCCTGGCTCAGTTGTTACAAAAGGTAACAAGTCTTTACAAGCACTGAGAACTGATGCACAACACTTAACCTAGCAACCCAAGCTGACATTGCCAGGGGTGAGACCAAGCCGTGAGTGCTCTGATAGGACCCACCCTCCAGAAGTCACCCGAGCCACGGGGAAAGCACAGGTCCAACCCGGAAGACAGGCTTCTACGGGATAACTGGTCTGTTCGTAGTATTCAAAATGCCAAGGCCATAAAGTGTATTTCAGAGTATAGACTCAGGGACTAGAGACTGGACTCAACAGTTAAGGAGCAGCCCTAGGTGCCACTGCAGGGGACCAGAGTTCAGGTCCCAGCACCCACATCAGACAGTTCACAACTACCTGCAACTCCAGCTCCAGGGGACCCGAAACCTAGCCTGAAGTCACCTACATAAGTGTGCATGCATATTCACAAAGAGAGACACACACACATACGTGCATAGATACATGCGTGCATACGTACATATATACATACACGTAATTTTAAAAACTAAAGAAAAAGATCAGATTTCATTCCAGATTATGGAACATGGAGAAAAATATCAACTATTGTAATGTATTGTCTTGTTATTGTTGTCGTTTGGTTTTGTTCTCTTGTTTTGCCATAGAGGTCACGATTGAGACTGATAAGAAAATGCTAAAAGCACTGCAAATGTGAGTTTCCAGGTCTTGATGGTTGTATTATGACTTTTAAAAAGAATTGTTTGCTCTGAGGAAGATCTGCTGAAATATTTAGGGCTATAGGGTCATCATTTCTGTGATTTTTTTTACTCTTACACAATTAAGAAAAGTTCATGAATACATACATACATAGAAACAAAAGTTAAACACAAATATTTGGGATACAAACTTGGCTAAGGTGGCTGGCAAGTCTTTGTACCATTCTGACAACAGTTGTTACTAGAGGTTGAACGGTGCTATTGGCTATCAGTTGCTATGAGACCTTTCTGTATACCTGATCTCTGCCCATACTCCTAGAGTTAGTGCCCGTAGCCCTGACAGAAGCTCTCTGATTTGCCTGTGCTTCTCCGTCTCAGCTCATCGTGGTCCTGTCTCAACCCTGCTCCAGCCGCGCTGGCCGACTTGGCTCATCCAATGCGCACCTTATGCATGCAGTGCCTATAGAAGCCAGAAGAGGGCAGTAGATCCTGCACCCTCCCTGCCCTCCCATCCCAAACCAAAGTTACAAACTGCTATGAGTCACCCCGTGGGTGCTAGGAATTAAACCTAGGTGCTCTTAACCACCGTACCATCTCTCCAGCCACCCCCCAACATACCCACAAACTTACATATATCTAGTTATTATCTTAGATTTTTAAATTTTGAGTTTCCAGTTTATAACAAAATCCTACAAAAAAAGTTTGAAAATTCATCAATGAAGAAAGATTTTTGTTTGATGGAAGGTGATTTTTTATTTTATTTTAATTTATTTGATGGAACATTTTAAGGTCATGGTTGGAGTGAAGAATCAAATGCATACAATCTTGATAATTTACACACACATATAAATCTAAGTACATGAATAAAATATCATCACCAAATATTACAAAGAAAGATTATGCAAAGTAAAAAATATTTTCAACCAGCTAGGATTTAGAAGGTATTTTGTTTAGTGTTGTGAGAATATAAAGATGGAACGAGACTTGGTGCCAATCTCAAAAAACTTAGAATTATGTAGGGTAAGTAAAATCAGTAAGTATAAGAAACTATGGTCCCCGGGTGTAGAAGCAGATGTTCTGGTTTTAGGTCATCAGCAGTAGTGGCTCTGATTGTCTGATGTCACAAGCCTGTGGAGTAAGTGTTCACTGTGACTGGGGCCTTTAGAAAGCTAGAACAGACTGGTAAGTTAGCACCTTAGAGAAAAGGACCCAGGCTCTACATAATTGGGAGTTAGATTTTTCTAGAAGGGTGATGCTTTCTTTTACTTTTTCCTAAATCTCCACTGCCCCACATCTTGAAGAGAGCAAAAGGATTCTGGAATTTTACATGGTAAACCCCATGGATAGTAACTCCCTTCACTTGCCACAGTCTGGTTCCCAGATGACCTTTGTCCTTCCTCCTTGCCCTGGCTGGTGCCTCCTCCCTCCTGTGGAGTAGCCCCACTCCACCCATTTTGTTGTTACTGTTCTTTAGGCAAAACCTCACATAATAATAGTCTCCTTTGTCTCCTGGGTCACCGGTTTCCTTCCCCTAGACCCTTCCATTGACTTCTATAAACAACCCAACAATCGGATCTTAAAAGGGAGACAGCCGCCCTCAGCCTGTCCAGGAAGCCCGTCTGCACTGTGACAAACTTCTCAGAATAATCTCCTGCTGCTCCCTCACTGCACTTCCCCACATCTCAGCCGCTCAGATAAGGAGTCTCCTCCACACAGCCGACTCCTAGGCTTTTGACTTTTTATTTGTTCCTCTCTGTGCGGTTGATACTGTTAGTGGACTAAGTGCTTACAGCCTTTGTACCTCTGGCTTCCACGGTACCCCGCTGCCCTGCACTTCCTCCCACTGCTGAGTGTCTTCCTGAACAGATGTTCTCCTGCTGGATGTTTTAATGCTGAGGCCTGGAGTATGCCGTGGAGAATGATGGGAGAAAAGGTCACGGGGTAGGCAGGGGCCATACTGCAGGGGCTTCATACAATAGAATAAAAGTGGTGCTATCAATGCTGATAAAAACCTTTATACTTTGAGGCTAGGGCGATGACTCCATTGGTAAAGTGTTTCTCCATGCAAGCAAGAGAACCTGAGTTCAGATTCCCAGAAACCATATACAGAGCTAGCACACTTGTGTAATCCCAGTGCTGCGGAGTCAGACTGGCGGATTGCTGGAGCCCCTCGCCAGCCAACCTAACCAAAACAGAGAGTTCCGGGTTCAGAGAGACCCCTCTAGAAAAACAAAGTGGAGAGCGACACAGAAAGACACCATACACCAACCTCTGACCACCGTATGTGTGTGCGTGCGCGCGCACACACACATATTGGCAGCACACACACAAGATAAATCCTACTTCTAAGTCTGTAACATAGCCGCTGGGGAACTTGTAGTCTCCTAACTCTTTTTGTCACTGTTAAGGAGCAACAAGCATTGAGAAGTATGACCTCCGTACAAATATGTGGACTCCTGTGGCAAACATGAACGGGAGGAGGCTACAGTTTGGTGTCGCAGTGTTAGATGACAAGCTGTACGTGGTCGGAGGGCGAGATGGCCTGAAGACTTTGAACACTGTAGAGTGCTACAACCCCAAAACAAAAACCTGGAGTGTGATGCCACCTATGTCCACACACAGGCATGGACTCGGTAAGTGTATCTGCACACCTACTTAGAAGCCATATGTCAGGATGCCATCGCGTTGTTCCCATCTGTACCAGGCGGGAGACCTGTGTGTGGGCTCAGTCAGCATCCGTTCCCAAGCATCCCTCATACGTGAGAAGCAGAAACCAGATCACGAGCACTTACGTTAAGTGGAGCTCATACAAGGGAAAGCCCGGGATCCAAGGGGACCAGGGAAGCATGCCGGTCTGGCAAGGGGACCAGGGAAGCATGCTGGTTATGCTCATTAAAACAATGCTCATTAAAACTAGCATGTTAACTTCTATGTTATATGAAAATCAATAATGGTAAATTGTGTGTGTATGTGTGCCTTATGGTTTTTAAGCAGAAATGACTGAATTCATACACATCCCCAAACTGAACATACAGGCATTTCTTTTCATTCTATTTTTTATGTATATGAGTGTCTAAATGAATGCATATATTGACACCATTTGTATGCAGTGCAGGGTGGTGGAAACCCAGTAACTGGAGTTACAAATGGTTCTTAGCCGCCATATGCTTTTAATAGGTAAATTGTATACATCTGAACTTATGGGAATTACGTGAAGACTTCATCTAGGGAGGGCTTTCCCTGCTGAACTATATTTTCAGATCCACCATTCAAGAGATTGGACTAAATGAGCCCTTCTTCTAGGCCTCTGATGAATGATAATTTGTATATGTAAAATTGGATATATTCTGTGAAGTTGGTAATATGTACAAACTTAAATGTGTGTAAATATAGTGTGTGTGTGTGTGTGTGTGTGTGTGTGTGTGTGTGTGTGTGTAAGTCTTCAATAGCCAGTACTGTTGGCACAATATATAACAAGTGAAATACTATGCTATTTTGGGTCACATATGAGTGGTGGCTATTTTACCCATCTTGGCCAAGATTGCTGGGGTTGAATTAGAGACGTGATTTTGGCCACAGTCATGTCATACCTCTTCTTAGGATCCTCTGCTTGGGTACTAGAGAGATGATGACTCAGCGGTTAAGAGCACTGACTGCTCTTCCTAGAGGTCCTGAGTTCAATTCCCAGCAACCACATGGTGGCTCACAACCATCTGTAATGAGATCTGATGCCCTCTTCTGATGTGTCTGAAGATAGCTACAGTGTACTCACATACATAAAGCAAACAAATAAATAAATCTTTTTTTAAAGAATCCCCTACTTAACCAGATGCGGTGGTACACATCTGTAATTCCAACACTTGAGAAGCAGAGGAAGGAGGATTATGAGTTTGAGAACAGCCTACTTTACATAGGGAGAGCCTGTCTCAAAAAACAAGAAATCCTTGACTGACTCCATCCCGTTCAGAATAAAATCTGAAGCCCTTATGAGAGATAAGGTCAGAGAATGTTACTCCCGACTCCTTCATCTTCCGCCCTCTCCCTGTCAGTTATCTCCTCAGCCAAATAGCAACGTGGGTTCCCCAGCACAGTGTTGCTGTGCCTCCTCCTCCTCTGGGCATGGTCATGTCAGAGAGGTGTCCTGGCTCTCTCTGCCCTTGCTAACATTGCTCCATTGTTTAAGTGGGTACATACCTCATGTATATTTCATATCTGTGTCCTGTGAAACAGTATTGATCCACAAGGACATGGCTCTTACCTGTTATGTTCTATGGAGTGCCTACTAAGCAGAAACTTAGTATAAACTTAAGAGAGGTTTGCTGACTCTCTTCCTTGATGATGATACCAATAAATACAAAGCTGTGGTAGCAAACTTAGCTGCAGTAAAACCCAGGGTTCCGAAGTCCTAGAGGGAAAAGAATGAAAACCTGAGGGTTGAAGGTTTTAGAGATGACGGTATGTACAAGCTCTCCACTGCTGTGCCTCAGAATACTGTCTCTGATTTTCAGGAAAAGAATCACAGTGCTGGTTCGGCCCCATTGACTTCAGAAAGCCCTGAGGGAGCCCAGGGCCCAAGCCTATATTTGTGATTGGTTACGATTGTGCGTTTCAGACTTACTGTACTTACATTCTGATTAAGTCCTTCCCTCTCTCTGGTCCTCTTGCAGGCGTGGCTGTACTGGAAGGCCCCATGTACGCCGTCGGAGGGCATGACGGCTGGAGCTATCTGAATACTGTGGAACGATGGGACCCTCAGGCCCGCCAGTGGAATTTTGTTGCCACTATGTCCACCCCCAGGAGTACAGTAGGCGTGGCAGTACTAAGTGGAAAGTAAGAAGATATTTGAAGTTCTATTTCAGTCACAATAAACCAGATTTATTATTGCTGGGAGTTCTTCGCATGAGTTAGCAAAGCCTGTCTTCTAACCTCCGTCCAGAAGAGCCCTCACTGCTCGTAGCTAAGGGACCACACAATGCTACTTTGGAGTGTATATGTCTTATATAAAGACCCATTGAACAGCAACAGGGGTTTAAATACTTTCAAAGTTATATGCTCTTTTTAAAGTACTACAGTGGGCTGGCAGATTTTGCAGTTAAAGAGGATACTGAACAAACATGAGGACCACAGTTAGGTCCGTAAAACCCATGCACATATCAGATGGGTATGGCAGTCCACCTATCACTCCAGCCTAGAAAGGCAGAGACAGGACATCACCAACGCCAGCCGCCTAGCAAGGCTGGCCTTATCCAGGAGCTCTGGGTTTGATTGAGAGGCCTACCTTGTTGGATAAGGTAGAGGGCAGTGCAGGATGATGTGACAGCAACTTCAGGCTCCACGTATGCATATGTGCGCATGTATGTGTACCCACAAACCCATGTGCTCACAAACATACAAGGTATGTATATGCACTTATATGAAAAATAGAAACACTGATACATACATTTAAAAATTAAAGTACTATGCTCTCTCAGTGCTGTGGTCTCTCAGTGCTGTGGTCTCTCAGTGCTGCTAGTATCTCAGTGCTGTGGTCTCTCAGTGCTGTGGTCTCTCTCTCAGTGCTGTGGTCTCTCTCTCAGTGCTGTGGTCTCTCTCAGTGCTGTGATCTCTCAGTGCTGTGGTCTCTCAGTGCTGTGGTCTCTCAGTGCTGCTAGTATCTCAGTGCTGTGGTCTCTCTCTCAGTGCTGTGGTCTCTCTCTCAGTGCTGTGGTCTCTCTCAGTGCTGTGGTCTCTCTCTCAGTGCTGTGGTCTCTCAGTGCTGTGGTCTCTCTCAGTGCTGTGGTCTCTATCTCTCAGTGCTGTGGTCTCTCTCTCAGTGCTGTGGTCTCTCTCAGTGCTGTGGTCTCTCTGTGCTTCCCTAAAGATCCTCTCCACCATTTTCTCTTAGTCATCTTTTCTTTTGTGTCTCTTCTTTCTTATCTTGGTAGGCTGGTGACCCCAGAATGGATTTAAGAAAACCTGTTTGCTTACCCTTTGTCTGCTATCAATGCACGGATTTGTACCGGGTCCTCACTCACAGTTCTCAATTGTATGTGGACAAAATGCAAACCTTTTCACTCTTTCGTCCATCATAAAATAAACCCTTTGATGATTTTAATAATTTCTTTGTTTCATGGTGTTCATGTTATCATTTACAGATGGAGGGAAGGTTGAATTGTCATATAAGGAAAAAGACAGTGGGTAGAGTGGCCACGAGTCCTTAATTCCAGAGGCAGAGGCAGAAGTCTTGAGTGTAAAGCAAGGCTGGCCTATATAATAGGTTCTAGGGCAGCCAAGGCTACATAGTGAGACCCTGGCTCAAAAAAAAAAAAAAACAAAGAAAAGTAGAGCACAATTTCTACCTGAGCTCTCATTTCCTCAGGCCCATGTACTAAGTCCTCCGTGTTAGTGTCGTAGGGGCCTCACGGGCACAGACGTGGGAATCATTTCAGATGGCTACTGCAGGTATGTTTCACCGGTGGCGTATCTTCTTTCTTAGTGCTATCAGCATGCTGCATCACCAATGACACTTTAAAGTCAGTGAACTGTCACAGCGATAGCCTGCTTGTGGTAAGCCTGACCCCAGTACTGTATCTTCTCTGTCACCTCATTTGTCCCTTTTCACAGACTTTATGCAGTTGGTGGTCGTGATGGGAGTTCTTGCCTCAAGTCAGTAGAATGCTTTGACCCTCACACCAATAAATGGACATTATGTGCCCAGATGTCAAAAAGGAGAGGTGGAGTAGGAGTCACGACCTGGAATGGGCTGCTGTATGCCATTGGAGGACACGATGCTCCCACGTCCAACTTGACTTCCAGACTCTCAGACTGTGTGGAAAGGTAACTTCCTGTAAAGGAAAGCTAAGAGCAAACAAACAAACAAACAGTTTCACACACTTCCAGACAAAGTCATACACTAGTGAGCAGCCATCAGCATGGTCTCCACAGTTCTGCGAACACTAGATTGTCTTCTCTGTCTGTCTCTCTACCTGTCTCCCAACAGCACACTTGGATTCCCACCTCCTCATGTGTTACCTTGGGATTGAGCCTATAATGCATCCACGGGAATAAGCATTTATTGTTCAGCTGTTTTGTACTGGATTCTACCTTACCAGAAATGTAAAGGAGCTTGATGAATCTCAGAAAGAATGAGTTAGGGCTGGAAGCCATATAAGTAGTGCAAAGGAGTCGGGCAGTAGTAGCACACACCTTTAATCCCAGCACTTGGGAGGCAGAGGCAGGTGGATTTCTGAGTTCGAGGCCAGCCTGGTCTACAGAGGGAGTTCCAGGACAGCCAGGGCTACATAGAGAAACCCTGTCTCGAAAAACCAAAAAAAAAAAAAAAAAAAGTGCAAAGGATAGGGACATGTCTGGACCATTTTGATATACAATGAAATAATAGAAAATGATAAAGAAAAATTAGAAGTTCTTACAAGGCTTAAAGGCTTAACCAAGTCCTACATACTGGTCATAAGAAACTCAGCTTTTAGGCCTAGTAGAGGACCTAAGAGCAGTGAGGATTTGGCTGGCAGATCGAATCTTCATATATTTTTTATTTAGTTTAAGGACAAGAGAGAATTGAATGCATTTTACAGGAAGAATCACTAGAATCATGAGTGAACGCTCCAAAACAGATATATCTATAGATATAGAGATATATATGGTTCATGTGGGACATGAAGGGCGACTGTGTGGCCAGAGAGCCAGAGCACTGGAGAGGAGCCGGTGTGGGAGGAGCCGGTGTGGGAGGAGCCGGTGTGGGAGGAGCCGGTGTGGGAGGAGCCGGTGTGAGAGGAGCCGGTGTGGGAGGAGCCGGTGTGGGAGGAGCCGGTGTGGGAGGAGCAGGTCATACAGAGTGCTTGGGTAGTGGCAAGGATTTTAGTTCTGAAAGAGGAATATGAAATCAGTGAGTACCAGAAAGGGAGAATGAATCCAATGGTTTAAGGTTGGAAGGCTTTACTTAGAGAACTAACTGTAAACGACAGGAAGGGTGGTCAGACTTCCAGTCCAGGCTCTGATAATACTCAGCATCTCAATAACAAGTAGACCTGGTGTTGCTGCAGGAGGCAGGTAAGCTACAGCTGCATCGCATCTTAGTGGGGAGAAGGTAATTACAACTCTACTCATATTATGATCCAGGAAGGAGATCCAGGAGTCTTTAGTGTGATTAACTACACCAAGAAAAGACAGGTGTCGACACAAGAAACATCAGAAGCAATATGGCACATTGCCATGAACTATCTACCCTTTAAACAACACCATTGAGCAGTTCTAGTTTTAAAAGAGTGAGAAAAAATAGATAGCTACCATAACTGAGAATTTAAGTCATCTTGCACAGAGCTTAAATATTGCTTTGCCCACATTTTCAATGGGGACACTGAAGCCTTGAAGCAGTTTATATATGTTGAGTTCTTAAGTGTGCTGCATCTACTAAATGAATCTATAACACCATAAGCTAGGTGTTTTTAAGGAAAATACTGATCTAAAATATATACAACATATGTATATCAGAGCTAAGAGAGAAGCTAGACTTGCAGGACAAATGTTTGTACACTAAATATTTCAAAAGCAATGTCAGCTCAAGTTGTAAACTTTTCTTTCAGATACGATCCCAAAACAGATGTGTGGACTGCAGTGGCATCCATGAGCATTAGCAGGGATGCAGTGGGTGTGTGTTTACTTGGTGACAAGCTGTATGCTGTTGGGGGTTACGATGGACAGACCTACCTGAACATAGTGGAGGCTTATGACCCCCAGACCAACGAGTGGACACAGGTACACCGTGTCCTTTCTCCTCCTCTCACCTCTCTCTTACCCTGAAAACAACTTTCCATAAGACCCTCTCAGCTTTATCCAACATTGACACATGTCACACAAATGTGGGGGCCGAGAGACCTGGCTGTTAAGAGAGAGCACTTGCTGCTCTTGCAGAGGACCCAAGTTTGGCTCTCAGCACTTGAATGGAGGCTCACAACATCCTCTGGTTCCAGGGGACCTGATGCTCTCTCCTGGGCGCTATAGACACGCACACACATGTGTACATCCTCTGGTTCCAGGGGACCTGATGCTCTCTCCTGGGCGCTATAGACACGCACACACATGTGTATACATACATGCAGGCAAACATTCATACACATAAAATAAAAACAAACTAGTCTTTTTTAATGTGATAAAGTTGCCTCTTGACTAAATATTAAAAAACAAGATGCAGTGTCTGATTTCATACCAAAATCCAAATTCCTTTGAAATATAAATCAATATGCAGAAAAATCATGAACCACCATTCGTTTGTAGGATGTTGTGGCGGTGTAGAGCTGACAGGACCACTAAGGGCTGTACCGAGGGGCGGGATATTGTAGAAAATAAGGAAAGATAGGCAGGAATACTTAACAGTTCACCCATACAAGAGTAATCATTTTTAAATACTCAATATTTGGGAGTATATTAAATTTCTGGTTATTATCTAATGAACCTGACAAGCCTAAATTACATTAATGAGTAAGAACTCAGAGTGGCAGGCTTATTAGCCAAAGCCTTCTAGCTAACCACATCTCTTTCTGAAAAGGCCCCTTGTTTGGGGAAAGCAATGGTGGCAGAAGCATTAGGCAGCTGGTCACGCTGTGTCTAAGGTTAGGAAGTATAGAATAATAAATATTGGTGCCTGTCATAGATGGACAGACAGACAGACAGACAGAGACACTGGGCCTGGCATGGGCTTTTGAGTCCTCAAAGCCTGACTCCTAATGACACACTTCCTCTAACAAGACCACATCTCCTAATTCTTCCAAAGAGTTTTTCAATTAGGGACCAAGCATGCTAATATATGAGCCTATGGGGACGATTCTTATTCCAACACCACAGTGTCCTACTCTTTCTCCCTTTTTAATTCTGTCCAGGACCCAAACCTAAGGAATGAGCCTGCCCACATTCAGGGTGGGTCTCTGGGAATGCTCTCACACACACAGCAGAAGTGTTTCCTGTTTGACTCTAAAATCCAGTGAAAGTAACGATGAAGATTAGCTGCAATGCAGCCTGTGGAAGGGACGACAGTAAGAATGTACAAGGGAGCTTCTTACGTTTAAAGAGAGCACAGACTAAAGGATTTCAGTCATGTGACCTCAGTCTTATTTCTTCAGTGGATGAGATGACTCAGTGGAAGGTGGAAGAGGAGAGTGTTCAGCCCACAAATGCTCAGAGAAAGATCACACTGACCCAATCATGGCCAAGCAAATTAAAGCTAACTTTCTTCCATTAATTTATCTATTCACTTTATATCCCAATATCAGCGCCCACTCTCCCCCCAGTCCCTCACACACAGCTCCTCCCTCTATTCCCCTCTTGTCTTCTCCTCTGAGAAGAGGGAGGCCCCCTGTAGGTACCACTCCACCCTGGCACATCAAGGTACTGCAGGACTAGGTGCATCCTCTCCCACTGAAGCCAGACAAGGCAGCACAGTTGGGAGAATGGCAGGAACAGAGTCAGGTCCAGCCCCCTCTCCAGTTGTTGGGGGACCCACATGAAGGAAGACCAAGCTGCACATCTGCTGCATATGTAGGGGGCGACTAGGTCCAGCCCCAAAGCAAGCTTTTTTATTTGTGTATATGGGTTGTCTCTCCCTAATGCAGGGTTCAAGAGACCAACCTTGGACATGAGGAAGATTAGTGTTTTTATAGTTCAGAAGGAGGGGCTTTCCAAATGGATCCGGCAGACAAACAGGCAGGGGTACAGAAGCAGAATACAAGCATAGCAAGTGGGTAACAGCCTCTTGAAGCAAAGACATGGCTGTAAAATGGTTGTTACAAGGTGGTCATAACAATCTCCTGAAACCAAGGCACAGTTGTCATTTCTGGAACAGACAATAAAGAACCATCTGTAGTTAAGGTTACAGGTGGGGCAGAGCCCAACCCATGAGAAGCAGAGGTTTAATCGTAAGCAGGAGTGAGCCTAGCTTGTCTTCACTGTAAGTCAGTAATCTGCAACCACAGCTAGCTTATTTGGATGCTGCCACTTGTGTTGCTGTTGTAAGCACCTAAAAATGTGAGCCGACACTTGTAGTATCTGAACAATAACTGCTTTCATTATACTGTGTTAATAAATGGATAAACAGACATTTATGAGGGGCCAAAGTGAGATTGTAAAGTTTGAAGCCACTGCCTACCCCACCGCCAGCACTGTCCCATTCACTAAGCTGTCTAAGCTAACTCTCTGTCTGGTTTCTGGTCACTCACCTGTCCACACAGCACACCTAGGTGTGTCTTCCTCCACACCCAACACCTGTCTCTTGTCCATTTTCAGGTTGCTCCGCTGTGCCTAGGAAGAGCTGGAGCCTGTGTTGTGACTGTGAAGATATGACGTCATTCTTTGTCCTCTGTGGAGAGGTGCTCTCTCCCTCCATAACACGGACAGCCTCCCGTGGATTCTTTCTTAGTGAAATGCAGTGCCACATTCCTAGGCACAAAGTGCCTCATTCAAAGTGACGATGTTGAAACGCTGGGGAAGGAGCGGATGTACCAGAATGGGTTACGGCATTGCTCAGAACACTAAAGCCACAGCGGAGGACTGGGAACGTACATACCTTCTTGGTATACAATATGAAGACAAGTGCACTGCCCCCAGAACAATCCAGCACTAACTGGATCCACATTGTCCAGAGTTATTACAGTACAAGCATACAAACTCCTAAAATGTTATTTTTTAAGTTTGTCATACATGAGCTTCCATACTTTTATCGTTTAATCAAACCACTATTTTAATGACATATACTAAAGACTATACTAGCTAGCTTTTTCAGGTACAATGATATTATGTATGCAATAGTTGTGACTTTTATTACTAAAATTGGTTTAACCCAAGAATAAAGAAAAACACGTAAGGCATTAAAAATAAGACTGACCAAATATAAACTTGATTGGATCTCTGGGTCCTACTTAAATAGCCATTCCATTCCATCTAAATCCATCAGGACCAGTGATCGGATGGGCCACGGAGGTTAAAGCAGGATGCTTACGTTAAGATATGCAAGTTTACGTAGAGAAAGTGAATGCTGTATGCGCTCTAATGTTCTCCCACCTAACTAGTATTTAATTATGTGGATTTATTTTCTTTTATATTACAAAAGTTTATTTGATCTTGTCCTTTTGATACTGACGCAATTGTTAGGCTGTTCCTGTGTTCTGTCTGCTGCCTCGCTCCAGACATGCGGACACAGTTAGGAACCCATTGTGCTTCTTTGTAATCAAGAAACTGGGGGCGGGGAGACAGGTTAACTGAATATTTGAAAAATAAGTTTAAAGCATTTGTTACTCAAAATTTTGTACATTTGTAAACTCTAATTACATACATGAATGTTAATAGTGTCTGAATTGTTTATTGTTTGTAAAATGCCCTAGGCAGCAATATTGTATGAAATTCCCTTTAAGGGACAAGTCATTACCTTAATATAAAAATGGATATAAACTAAAGTCCCATCTTTCAAAGTACAATGTTATGGTTAATATATTCTCATTTTATATTAAGATAGCCTTTATTTTAGTTGCTTTCTTTAAAAAGTGAAACAGTCCCTCTTTATCGAACTGCCTTTTTTGGGTTTGGGTTTTGCTCTTTGAGACAGGGTCTCACTGTGTAGCCCTGGCTTGCCTAGAACTCACTAAATGGACCTTATTGCCTCTTGAGTGCTGGGATAAAAGGCATGCACCTCCATGCACTCTGGTTCCTTATTTAAGGAAAGGTTTGTTTAAATCACTCATAGAATTGTATATATATTTTGCTTTAGGAAAGGAAATGCACAAAGCATTTCAAACATCTTAAGTATTAAGTTCCATTACTTGAGTGTCGGGTGATTGGAAGTCTGTGTCTCTGGTCCAGCTAAGGTTTGAACGTTGCAGGCCCAATGGGCTGTCCTCAGCCAACAAGGGATGGCAACTGTTTGCCTAAGCTCCTAGAATACAGCTTCTAACACGTGGCTACATCTCTCCATAGGTCTGTGACATTTGGTCACGTAAAAGAGGGTCACGCCCCCAGCCCCTCCTTGGGTAGAGGCGTGGCCACGCAGCCCTAAGCCATCCCCAGGTTAATGAGATACCTGGAGACTTAGCCACACCCCTTCCCAGTTACTATATCTGCCTCGCCCATCCCAGAACTTGGGGGGGTACAATTCCCTCCAGGCCACTCTCCACAATGAAAATAAATGTCTTAGAATTATGGACTGTCTCTTCATCTAGACCCACAGTGGGAAGCTAGGGATCCGCCCCTCGATTAAGGAGCCTCATCTAATCTCTCACCGAGGGCTTCCCAGCGCCCAGATAGTACCCATTCACCCAAGCCTAAGCAGCTAGCTCGGTGCCCCAAGCTGCTGAAACATGGTCCCAGAGGGAATCCCAGCTGCGCTCCTGTGGCACTCTGCTGTGACTGCAGTGCCCCAGGCTAGAGAACCCATGGAGATTCCTGGGAATGGCCCCCTCCCCCATCCACAGCCCCCATTTCCCCGTCAGACTGTGTGGGAAGACGCTCGGCTACTTCGCAAGTGTCTCCTGTCCCACCCAGAGCTGCAGCGCCTGGGACAGACACGTGGGACTTCTTTCCACCACACAGGGCTTGTTCCAACACTTGAGTAAACTGTAAACAAATCTATTAAAAATAAGCATTAGCCGGGCAGTGGTGGCGCACGCCTTTAATCCCAGCACTCGGGAGACAGAGGCAAGTGGATTTCTGAGTTCGAGGCCAGCCTGGTCTACAGAGTGAGTTCCAGGACAGCCAGGGCTACACAGAGAAACCCTGTCTCGAAAAACCAAGAAAAAAAAAAGCATTAATTCCAATAACCAAGACAAGATGGACAAATTCCTAGTTACACACAAATTATAAAAACTGACTCAGAAAGTGGACAGTCTGTGCAGATCTGTAACAAATAAAGAGCTCAAGTCAATAATTATAAAATTCCTGAGAAAAGCAATGCCATCTTTTATGGCAGTAGAATGAAAGAGGAGAAAATTATCACTTTTATTATTTTTATTAATAATTTATTTTTATTAACATTTATTAATATACAATAGCCTTTTGTGTGGAGAGAAGAGAGAGATTAGGAAGAGGAGAATTCCCTTAACCTGATAAGAGGCTTCTCTAAAAACACACAGCTGACAACACAGTAAATGAAAAAGAAAGACCTTCACCCTGTGATCCGGAAAAATGCCTCTCCTCTGGTGCTCTTCAACACCGAACTAGAGTTGTAACCAAAGAAACTAGAAAAAGAGAAAGAAATAGGGAATTCAGATTAAAAACAAGGAAGTAAAACTATATTAACTGACTATATATATATATATATATATATATATATATATATATATATATCCTACATTTTAAAAAGTCTAAAGAACCCATGCCCAAGCCCTCTAGCTAACTACAGTTTCAGTAACGTCGCTGTATGGAAATAATGTTTCTACACACTAACAAAGAAAAGCGTGATATAATTAAGGGAGCAATGCCACTGAGAACATGGGAAGGTGGTCTGTGTGGATGAGTACATCACTGAGATAGAGAAGATGTAAATATGTAAAGGGTATCTTGTGTTCACGGGTCAGAAGGGCTCAGGGGAGAGCAGCCCACCGTCTTAGCGTCAACACACACCCTACCGAGACCCCAGCAACTTTGCTGGATTGAGAAAGTTAACCCCAAAATGCATATGTAATTACAAGAGACCCACAAGGACCAATAAAACAAGCATCTTTAATAACAGGGAAGTGAGATCGGACTCAGTTTTCTGATTTCGATTTTGTTTTGCAAAGTTACATTAATCAAAACAGTATAGTTTATAAATAAACATGCAGATCAACAGTATGGAATTAAAAGTCCAGAAGTGACTCTAGAAAGTGCACCAGTCTCACTGATCTCCAGTAAGGATGCAAACCACTTAGGAAAAATATGCACATGGACAAGAGAGCTCAGCCTTTCACACTGGGTGCAAAGTTAATACAAAGTAGATCAAAAATCTAAACACAGGAATTGAAACCACAATACTGAGAAGACATGGCCTTGTTGACCTTGGACTTAGGGGTGGTTTCTTGGATATGACACTAAAACCATAAGCTACATATTAATTAGATATCACAAACAAGGCCAGGCATGGTGGTGTGTTCCTTTAAACCCAACGCAGAGGCAGGTTTAATCTCTTGAGTTAGAGGCCAACCTAGTCTACAGAGTGAGACTCTGTCCTGTGTTAAGAAAAAAAAGCGAAGGGGCTTGAGGTGGCTCCGTGGTTTAGAGTAAACTCTGAATGTTTGCTGAGTGTGCTTGAGGACCTAAGTTTGAATCCCCAAAAGCCATGTTCACATAAGCAGGGCATGGTTGTAACTCCTGCACTAGGGAGCAGATACAGGCAGATCCCAAGAGTTCTCTGGCCCACCAGCCAAGGCTCCCAGTCAAGTGAGAGGAAAACACCTGTTCAGACATGCCCAAAATTGCACCAAGTGAAAAACCAACTCAGAATAGGAGAAATTAGTTGCAAATTATATATCTGGCAAGGAACTAGAGTTCTAGAATATAAAAGGAATTCGGACATCCAATACCAAAACAACAGTCCAATTAGAAATATGCAAAGGACTTAAGTAGACCTTGCCAGTGGAGTGATACAAAGGACAAGCACATAAAAAGATTTTCACCATCACTGGTCATTATGCAAATCAACAGCGCAATGAGATGCGGCGTCACACCCACTAGCATGACTGTAATTTTAAAAACAGAAAATGGGTGTTGGAGAGGACATGGAGAAATCGGGCCTTTCTTTCACTGTGGAGATGTAAAAGGTACATCTGCACAGGCAGCTTGCTGCAGTACTGCTGTGTGGCCCAGCAATCCCACTCCTGACTGTATACCTAAAACTGGAAACTTGTTCAAACAGAAACTTGCATACACAAATAGTCATGGCAGCAGTAAACATAACAACCAAAAGGGCAAATGCCCCAAGTGCCCACCAGTGGTGTCGGGATGAACACTGCACTCAAGCATGCCGTGGAATGCACTCAGTCGTGGGGAGTGGTCTGCTGGTGAGCTCTGCGACTCAGATGAACCCTGATACAGTGTGCTGAGTGGAAGGCACCAGACACAAGAGGCTGTGCAGAGGACGAAACATCCTCAATAGACAACATTATGCAAAAAGCAGATCTGTGATCATCGAGACTGCGGGGGACAGTGGGATAAGGCTGCTTGATGAATACAGAGCTTCCTTTGGGGACGAATGTTCTGGAACTGTCTGGTGGTAGTTTTACATGGTGAGGGTATGAAGTGTCACTGGTAGTAAACTTTGTCTTACCACAACTCTTTAAAAAGCTTTATTAGAGAGCTGGGCATATCTGCTATTAATCCCAGCAGTTGGAAGACCCAGGATCTGTGAGTTCGAGGGCAACCTGGTCTGCATAGTGAGTTCTAGAACAGCCAGGGCTATATCATGAGACCCTGTCTGAAACAATAAATTAACAAAAGGATTTATTAAAGACACTATATTTTTTTTGAAATGACATAACAATATACATTACTGAGATTAAAATACTGAATTTATAAGCATCTCAAAGAGGATTTTTTAAATGTAGTTTTTAAATAAATGAATTTTAGATCTCAGACAAGAACAAAGGCTCTTTAGCTCTTTAGTCCAAGAAGAAAATAAGTTGGAAGTTTGATTGGGAGCATCATGACAACTTGACAGCCACCTTCTGTCCCCTGCCCTGGGGTGACAATTTCTCCTGGGCTAGTGAGGCTCAGTCTGGCTGAGACCAGCCTTGACTGGGGAGTATGGGAAACATTGCATATTTTGATTTGATAGCTTTGTTTTGTGGATTCTAAACTATACTTGTATTATTTTTAATAGTTTTATATTATTGTGTTAATATTACATGTTATAATATGTTTGTGTCCAAAACAATATGCATTCCATCCAGTTCTGACTTGGTACAGAGTTACTCTCAGGACACTGCTTAAAAGCAGGTCGGGTGACTTAGTATTTCTAGTTCTGTATAAACTCTACTCAGCAAAGATCTATTACCATTCTGTGTGAAGATCAGTAGTTTGTGTGTGGGGGGTGTGTGTATGTGTGCTATATGTGTGTGTGTGTGTATGTGTGAAGTCTGTGATGAATGTGTGTGTGGTGTGTGGTGTGTGTGGTCTGTGGTGTATGTGTGTGTGGTATATGGTGTGTGTATGGGTGTGTGCAGTATGTGTATGGTATGTTGATGTCTGTATGTGTGTATATAGTGTGGTGTGTGTGTGTGTCTGTGTCTGTGTGTGTGTATAGTATGGTTTGTGCAGTATATGTGTATGGTGTGTGTGTGCAGGTGCTCATGTGTATGACAGAGGCCAGAGGCTGATAGCTAGCATCTTCCTCAGTCGCTCTCCATTTTAGTCTCTCACTGAACCTTGAGCTCAACAATTTATCTGGACCATGTGGCCAGCAAGCTCCGGGGACCCTCCTGCCTCCACCTCTTCAGCTGGCTGCTGTGCCTGACTTGTGGCTTCTGAACTCAAGTCCTCATGTTTACATAGCAAGTGCTTCACCAGCTGAGCCACCTCCAGCTGCTATTGCCACTTTCTGAGAGAGAAATCAACTAAGGAGAAACACCCACCGCCATGCCACACAGTGCTGGGAAGGAAAGACACCCAGAGACTTGCCTGCCACCTCACAGCATGGGTGGGCTGTAAACACCTAGGAGCCACCTGCTGCCCTGCCATGCGGCAAAGGCAGAGGAGGGGGTCACCGAGGGGTTCGCCAGCCACGTGGCCCGCCTGTAGCAGGAGCTACTACAATGAGCAAGTATGTGGAGCACAGATGGGAAAGAGAAGAACAGTTTGAGTTTCACGAAGAGAGATGGAACTAGAGAGGGTGGAGAGGAATAGCTTATTGTGAGTGGCCAGCCCTGCCACCTGACGCTACGGTGAAGTCCCAGCCCATGCTGCCACTGAGGGCCGTATCTGTGGCTATGCAACCACAGGGTCTGTAGGCTTAGATTTTTCAACATACTTTATTTAGGGTTCTCAAACCCTTCAACGTCTCTTCTAGCCCACCGACCAAGGGTAGGGGAGAGAGAAGGTTAATAGCAAAGGGGGGATGTGGATCTGTTTAGAAGTAGTTCTTTGGGGCGATTCTACTCTTCATTGTCAGGATACCAGCCGTACAGTCCAATAGCAAACACCAAACATGAGTCAGTAGTTGGCGGCTCAATCCAGCAGAGATATCAAGGCTCCACCGAATAAGCACAAGTCAACAGAAGCAGCCAGAAGCAGCTGGAAGATCACGTTCTTTGGCGCATTTCTCTCTATGAAGTGAAGACCAGCAAAGGCCAGTGAAAACCAGCAAAGGCCAGCAAAGAAGCAAGACCAGCGAAGCACCACACGACGTAGCAATGCAAGAGCACCTCTCCCCGTCTGTGGAGTTCCATTTATACTCTTTTTAAACACCATGCATCCTCTCAAGAGTCTGTTTTCAGCAATATATCACATACCCTCTCACAAGACAGCTTCCAGAATAATATCATGTGACACAGTTGAGTTGTTATAGAAACCGGAAATGTACACTTCATGGGTCATTGTAGATGTCTGTGGCTCATATTACCACTAAAGACCATGGGACATCCCTGGCCTGGGAAGCTGCCTGGGGCCACGTACATGTCCAAGAGCTGTGCAGAGCATACTCTGCCCCTCACTGGCTGCAGCACTCAGGAGAGCAGGCCCTGCACCTTGGCTGAGCAACACAGTGGAGCTGGCCCTGATGGCAAAAAGCATGGGTGAGCCAGCCCAAAGAGTGTGAGATCGGGAGAGCTGGCCCAGCCCCAGTGGGCCAAGCACCTTGGCTGGGCAACACAGTGGAGCTGGCTCTGGAAGCCTAGATGTGTGAGCCAGCCCCTGACTCTGCCTCCTGCCAATGGCCTAGTTGAGCAGTGCTGGAATCTTGCCCTTGCGGTGCAGATGCGGGAGAGTCAGCAGGTTGACCAGCTCAGCCACCACCCAGGACCAGACCCACAGCTTTGAGTTGGCCCACCCCAAAATCTACATCATCTGTGAACTGTTGGAGAGTATGAAGTGGCCAGTCCTGCTGATCCAAAGCTGCAGGATCTCCATGACACAGGGCAACAACAGGATAACAGGGAGGAATCCAGATGAAGATTCAATATTGATATCACAGAAGCCAGAGGCCTTGAGCCAGAGCAATGCACATTGCAATGACCATGTGCAAGTGAAGATGTGTGGACACACTGCCGCTTCCACGATGAGATGTTTTCTATGCTTTGTTTTCTTCTGTTTTGTTTGTGTGCTTTCTATTTTCTCTTGAGGGGGGAGGTTGCAAGGGT
The DNA here is from genome assembly GCA_028551405.1 of Uromys caudimaculatus. Taxonomy (NCBI): domain Eukaryota; kingdom Metazoa; phylum Chordata; class Mammalia; order Rodentia; family Muridae; genus Uromys; species Uromys caudimaculatus. Next base: position 52,639,065 of record CM052712.1, read on the forward strand.
GGAGAGCAGAGACGAGGGGTGGGGAGATGAGTGGGACTGAGGTACGTGACGTGAAGCTCTCTTTAAAGTCACACAGCTTTGTAAATATAGGATAAGCAGAGTTTAACAAAGGTGTGGCTGGGGTGGGTTTTGAGGCCAGCAGAGTCGTGGCTCCATGGCAGCTGGAGTGAGGAGGTTAGCAAGAAGCCGCTGTGCAGAAAGCTGTCTCTGGGCAGCGACAAGAATAGCTGCACCATGTGAGAACGGCAGAGAGAAAACTCCACATGACAGGTTTGGCAATGTTGACCTACTTACTGGATTCTGTATCGGAAACAGTGGCAGCGCAGCAGAGGACGCAAGGGAAGGAGTTAATCCAGCAGAGAATTCCTTCACCTCAGAAACCCGGATCAATATGGCACTGAGCTAAAGGGTAGGAGGCCATATGTCTTACACACAGATTGATCACAAAGCAGAGGACCACGTGAGTTCATTCAGGGCTGACTGGAGGGTGTTTCATATGTATTTTTATTTAGTATGCATTACTGTATTCATATTTGCAGTTAGCATGTGCCTGTTAGGCTCTCACTCCTGTATGAACGTAGATATGGATGTTTGGGCTGAGTCACACCCAAGGGAGTGGAGAGCAGGGTGAGCCAAGAGAGTCCCAGATGGTTCACTCTTCCTGTGCTGGGGGTGGAGGCAGGCTGGGAGAGAGCCGGAAAGTATGCGTGGGGGGATGGGAAAGCCAGATCAGGAAGTAAGAGGCAGTCAGGGATGGTGGCAGTGTTGTACGCCTGCAGAGGGATGGGGCGGCCATCAGCTCACTTGCTATGTTACATATCAATCCTATTGTTAAATAAATATGAAATCATTGTTTAAAATTGAGGATAAGGAGATGGAACATACTGGGTTCAGTTCTCGACACTCACACCAGTGCCTCATAACCTCCTGTAACTCCAGCCCCAGAGGATCCTGAGCCCTCTTCTAGCCTCTGCAGGCTCCTGTATTCCCAAGCATGGACACCCCCTGCGCTCACTTCCTCCACATCCATGCATGGATATACATATTTAAAATAGAAATCTTTAGCCGGGCAGTGGTGGCACACGCCTTTAATCCCAGCACTCGGGAGGCAGAGGCAGGTGGATTTCTGAGTTCCAGGCCAGCCTGGTCTACAGAGTGAGTTCCAGGACAGCCAGAGCTACACAGAGAAACCCTGTCTCGAAAAACCAAAAAAAAAAAAAAAAAAAAAAAGAAATTTTTTTTAAGTAAAATTAAGGCTAGTAATGGAGGAGGAAGAGGAGGAGGAGGAGGGAGAGGAGGAAGAAGAGGAAGAAGAAGAGGAGGAGGAAGGGGAGGAGGAAGAAGAGGAAGAAGAAGAGGAGGAGGAGGAAGAGGAGGAGGAGGGGGAGGAGGAGGAAGAGGAGGAGGAGGAGGAAGAAGAGGAGGAAGAGGAGGAGGAGGAGAAGGAGAAGGAGAAAGAGAAGGAGAAGGAGAAAGAAGGAGAAGGAGAAGGAGAAGGAGAAGGAGAAGGAGAAGGAGAAGGAGAAGGAGAAGGAGAAGGAGAAGGAGAAGGAGAAGGAGAAGGAGAAGGAAGAGCAAAACCATCTCAGAAGTCCTGGCTGGCCTGTAACTTAAAAAGATCTGCCTACTTCTGCCTCCTAAGCACTAGGATCAAAACTGTGTACCACCATGCCATGACTCCAAAATATGTGGAGGCCTGCAGGTGGCTGCAGTAACTGCTGGATGCAGTCTGCAAACACCCCCCCTTTTACTCAGCCTGTCTGCTCTTTCCTCTCAACCCACTGAAAGAATCATGTGGACACTGTCAACAGGAATATTAACAGATGTCTGTTTCCTTTCCTCATGCATTTTCAAATGTATTGACAGTTTTACTCAATATTTGGGTGGTGGGAGAGTTAATGTGTTACACATGGAATCTGAAATAGTCAAAATAAGAAGTGGTCATCACAAGGACGTAGAAATGAAGCAGAGCTGGAGCTGAGCCAGAAGCTTCCTCCCAGCTGGCTAGCTTCCAGAGTGCAGGGAAGTGCTGCGCCTGCTGCTGGGGAGAAAAGTCATCAAGTCTTAACCCAGCCGTGGACCCCGCACGCTCACTACTAACAAGATGTGCCTGCAAGAGCAAGAGACTATTTCTAGTATGACTATTACAGAGCTAACAGCTTCTCTCTGGTTGGATTTAAAGACTGCTCCAGGAGAGGGAATCTGTGCCTGGTACTATAACCTCGCCAAAAGCCATGGCTGGAGATGTCACAAACCCTACTGATAGATTTCTATTGATATTTTGCTAAGTGGATGCTGTGCCTGTCACATACTGTCTCCTACTCTTAAGTTATGATCATAGATCAGTGCTGCTCTTGGCTTTGGCCAGAGAAGCTACTTTTCGCAGTGGGCAGTGGTTACGACAGACTTTGAACTGAAAATAAGTGATTGTTGAATGCTCAGGCCTAAGTAGGATATTTGTATCAGCCCTTCAAGGTTCAGGGTACATAGAAGAGGGAACAGAAAGTATATAAGAGGGAGTGATGAGATGGCCCAGTGGGTGCTTGTCACCAAGGACCTGAGTTTGATTCCCAGAATCCACATTGTGGAAGGAGAGAACCAATTCCCCCAAATTTGTCCTGTCACCTCTATGTGTACACTGGGGCATACATATGTGCATATATGCGTGCACACATACACAGTACATACATACATGTGTTTTTTAATTAATGCAATAGCCAGAGGAGGAGTGTTGAGGACGACTGTCTTCCAGGCACACATGACCATTGCAGCTCATGAACATCCAGTGTCTGTGATAACCTGTTCAAGACAACAGTATTTCTTATATAACAAGAAAAATACATCTATAAAAGCTCCCTAAGATATTTGTCACAATCTAAAGTAAAAAGCCAGGACTACTCAGAGAAACCCTGTCTCAAAAATCAAAACAATACATAACAAAAACAAAAGAAAAATATGAAATATATTTACTTTAAGACATCAAAGAACAGTTGGAATACTGAGGACTAGGAAGATAAAACTCTAAGTGACAGAAGAACCTAGAGTGACAAGCAGAGAATCAAGCCTCTTGGCCTGAGACCTTTGGCCAAACTTACAAACTTGCCCTTAGGTTTTGTTGACCTCGCAGGAACAGGGTAGAGAAAGGGACCATGGGACATGGCTGAAGTTCAGACCACAGCAGAATGATACTGTAGCCCTTAAGCCTTCCAACCCCTAAGGCAAGGGTGAACCAAGGGCACATGTGTCCCCACTGTCAGGACATGCCCCGCCTGCAGGGTCATCAACGTGGACCTAAGGAGGGGACTGACAAATGAAGGACAAGAGACACGAGAAATGGGAGCAAGTCTGTATTCTGATCAAGCTCTGAATGACCTTAGTTCTATACATAGTTTATATAAGGAAGAGCAGGGAGGCAGCAGGTATGGGGGGAGATTCTGTGAAGTGATACAATTTTCTGTAAGTGCAATTCCTAGCACAAAATGGGATACATTGTCATAGCAACTCTCTTTACTGCTTAACTGCTCAATCACAATGGGGACACCTGGTCTCTGGGAAGCTTTCAGTTACTCTTCAGAGGCAGAAACTAGGCCTACAATCACTCCAAGCCTAACTCTAATACAAAATGGCATTACCTAGGTTAATAAGAAAAATCCTACCCCTGTTGGTTCCCGGCAAGGACATACTTAGAATTCATGCTGATCCATGATGCTGTGTTGTTAGTGTTAGTAGCTTGCTCTTCTCTTTTCTGTCAATTACAGTCTGCTTTAAAAGCTGAGCTAAAGAGCTGGGCATGGTGGCACATGCCTATAATCCCAGCATGTAAGAAGCAGAAACAGATGGATCAAAAACTGAAGTCAGCCAGACTACAGAAAGGACACATTCTCAGGGTATCATGTGGTCTGTCAGTGACAGTCTATAGAAAAAAGCAGCAAATATTATTAAAACTAGAAATACACTTAAAACATGTATTTTTAAATCTGTAGTACGATGATGTTCCAAGTGAATGAATATTTACACGAGGCTCAAAGACTCAAAGAAAAATGCCTGGTACAAGGCCATACCTCAGGCCTCTAAGTCTGACAGTGTGGCTCAGTTGGGCGAGTGTTTGCCTATCAAGAAGAAGCCCCTGATTAAATCCCCACCATCACATGAACAAGGTACAGTGGGCCACACCTGTAAGGGAGGTAGAGGCAGAGGGTCAGACGTTGGAGATCATCCTTTGCTATGTAAAGAATTGGAGGCCAGCCTAGGCTACCTGAGACCCTGAATAAAATTAATCAGGGGTGGTCAATACAGAAGAAGAGGGAGGAAGAAGAGATAAATAATACTAAGGATGCTTTAAAAGTCTACAAGGAATCATATTTTATATTTGTATAAAATTTTATATATTATATATACACATAAGTATATAATTTAAAGGAAATTATGCCACTTGGGGTGATAATGTTTCCTGTAAAAGCCATAGAGTATCTAACAAAAATCCCAGTACCAAGACATGAAAAACAAAACATCTCTTTAAGGTGTTAGGAGAGTCCAAAAGACTCCCAAACAATCACTGCTGCCTTTTGTTGCCTCTCAGAAGTTGAGGTTCAATTCCTATTACTGAAGACACCACAGACACTGGACTCAGAGAAATCAAACTGACACAAACGCCTCCTTCCTCCCTGAGGCTGGCTTTATTATACCAGAAGGTGCTATACAAGCAGCCAAGAGGGGAAAGCATTCAAAAGTCCTATCCTGCTTTGACACCAGGAAACACAACCATGATCACCATGGCAGAATGTCCCTGAAGTGCCATCGTGGCACTTACATCTTGGCAGTAACCAACAGCTGTCTGACTGGATTTAAGTCCTCATCAACAGGAGGGAAACCATGCCTGTTACACCAAGACAATCGCCTCTGCTGGTGAGGTCACAGATCTCAGAGGAGACCCTACTACTGCCACTTTCCTGAACCAGCATAATTCCCAGCTGCCTTCTAAATGTTCACTCTTATGCCCACAGGTAAGTGTAGCCCTCAGCCCTCATCAAAGAATCGTCCTTTTGCAGGAGGTGGAAATGATCAGAGAGACACAACTGATCAAAGGGCAGAAAACAACCTACTGTGGGGTGTCTGGGCACAACTGATGCAGCCACAACACAACCCAAACACCTAAGGCTCAGGGAATATCGTGGATGAAGGAGCCGAAAGGTTTAAGAGCCGGAAGACCCAGAAGTCAGTTCCAAGACTGTTATCTTCTAGACAAGACAGGGAAGCTGCAACCATGGAATCTCAACAGCTAGATAAGACCTGAGCAAGACAACACGAGTGGATGTGCCTGAGTGGATGAGGGAAATCACACAGTACCCCAACCCTGGATGAAGAACTACAGACAGCCAATGACTCTTGTGACGGGGAGACTTATTAGATTATTAGTCTTTCCCAAAAATGAGAACATAAAATGGTTATCCAATCCCAAGTGATCAGCCCTAGAAAACAAAACAAACAAACAAGAATACATACAAGCAACAGTAAACAGATCCAACAGGATTCATTTATAGATCTCCTCAGATTTATACACACACAACACTAATAATTAATGAATAAGAGGCCATGAATTTGAAGGGGAGCCAGGGAGGGGCACATGGGAGAGATTGAAAGGAGAAGAATGTAATTACATTTTAATTAAATAGTTTAAAACAAACTAAATAAAAACAAGTCTTAGTTCAGGGAAAATATAGTCTGGGGAATAACTAACAGCAGCTCTCTAACCATATCTGTCGGTGTTTGATTTTTGTGAATAAAGTTTTGTTGAAGTCAGAGTCTTAGCTGGTGGGCATTTACGAGGAGTAAGTTTTAAAATCCATGTTTAATTTAACCATCTTAGATGCATGCATGCGGCATTTGTTTTCTGTAGTAGAGGGAGTCATAGTCAACTTGTTTATGCGCTAAGCAGTTCATATATGTGCTATCTCCTCTCATCTCTACAATGGCTCTATGAAGTACAAAGAATTATTCCTGTTTAACAGTACATAAACACTCTAGGAAATGGCAGAGCCAAATTTTAAGACAAACCAGATTTGTACAACGGGCTTAGAGAGTTTTAAAGGCTGATTTAGATTGCTGTGTGAAGTTGAGTTCATGATGTCTTGTTTGCCCTCAAGGACATGTTTCAGGACAAGTTTAGATGTTGTGATGTGCGGACTTGCCAAGTCTGAAGGACAGTTTGCATTTTCACTTTCTCTGAGTAGTAACAGGCTACAATTTGGCCTGTTGTGTGCATGAACAGTCTCTCTCTCTCTTTCTCTCTCTCTCTCTCTCTCTCTCTCTCTCTCTCTCTCTCTCTCTCTCTCTCTCTTTCACGCGCGTGTGCATGTGTGCTTTCCACAGTAGAAGGACAGGGGAAGGGTATGTTAGAAGGGCTGGCCTGCTTACCGTGTGTCTTAGTCAGGGTTTTTCCTGCACAAACATCATGACCAAGAAGCAAGTTGGGGAGGAAAGGGTTTATTGAGCTTACACTTCCATGCTGCTGTTCATCACTAAAGGAAGTCAGGACTGGAGCTCAAGCAAGTCAGGAAGCAGGAGCTGATGCAGAGGCCATGGAGAGATGTAACTTACGGGCTTGCTTCTCCTGGCTTGCTCAGCTGGCTTTCTTATAGAGCCCAAGACTACCAGCCCACAGAGGGTACCACTCACAAGGGGCCCTCTGCCCTTGATCACTAATTGAGAAAATGCCTTACCGCTGGATCTCATGGAGACATTTTCTCAACTGAAACTCCTTTCTCTGTGATAACTCCAGTTGTGTCAAGTTGTGTCAAGTTGACACCGTGTGCAGAGAAGCACTGCTGCTATAAATAGAGCAAAGCGCAGGGATGCTGAATAGAGCAGTAATGAATGAAAATGAGGGGATGAGCCATGAGGAAGAAGTCGTGAATCTATTATTAGAAGTCTAATATAACTTAAGAGGGGCAACTGCTGTGCAAGTCTAGGAAAAGTGTACAGGCATTTGAGGGAGGTAATTGTGCTCCTGCGATGTATCAGCGAGAGGCCATTGAGGCCTCTAAAACCCACACAGTGGAACATGGCGCTCGCCACAGAGATTGTATGACATGCAGAAGAATGGCCTACCAGCACCCTGGCTGGTTACCAGGTTCTGAGGTCTGCTTGGCCCTGCTACATTAACCTGTTACAGTTCAGTGGATGCTAGCAGAAGATACCTGTGAATGAAAGACAAAGAATGTTTACTACGGCACAGAAAGTAGTGTGGGCACCATGTGCGGGTCAATCCTTCTTGCTCCAAGTCTCACAGGCACACTTCAGAGAATCCCAGATGGAAATACGATGTGCTTGGGAAACCCAATCCTTGGTAGACAGTGATGGCAGCTCTGTGCTTTGTCCTCAGGGCTGGGACACTCTAGACCTATGACAGACTGACTCTTCACTTCCTCAATGTCTCTAGTGGCCTCTGTTGATAATGCCTAACTGTTCCACCTGGCAAATGATAAAAGGACCCACATCCATTCTCAGCCAGCAGACAACAGAGAATGTCTATGAAGATAAGAAGCAACACACTGAAAACAGGTGGGTTAGATTATCAGTGGCGCCCAGGTGCAGCTGAGTGAGACGCTGTGAAAAGAAAGGGCAGGGATCTCATTGGTTTTAACAAGTCAGTATCTAGCTATCTATCATCTATTTATCATCTATCTATCTACCTATCTATCTCTTCATGTAGTGTGAGAGAGGGTGAGAAAGAGAGACAATATCCACTGCTTAGACTAAGAGAACTAAAAACCACGGCCCTTGACTATGATGATTAATCTTCGCTGTCAGCTTGATTGGATTTAGAATCACTATGGAAACAGCTCTGGACCCATCTGTGAGAATATTTCCATACACCATGGAGTAAGACTGCTTATGGGCTTGTGGGTTCTGGCTCCTGCTTAGCTTGTTTTTAAAATATAGCCCAGGATCACTTTCCCAGGGATGATACTGCCCATTGTTTAAATATGACTGTCTTCTCCAGTTACCATACCTTAAAGCATTAACATTTAAAAGAACATACATTAAACATTAAATAATGAACTGAAGCATTTTCGGAAGTGAGTTCTGTTTAGGTTAGTAGGTCTTTGTTGGATATCTAGAAGGCACCAATTTTAAAATGAGATGGAGCTTATCACATGATTATACAAGGTGATTTAATAAGACATTCTTTTGTATATTTTGTTGTCTACTCATCAATCAGTTCTCCATATGGCATTGTTTCTAATATTTTGTATTAGAATATATGTTCTATTTCCCCGCTCTTCTGTGGCCTCCTACTTTTTAAGACTATTTCTATCGTTTTTTCAGACAAGGTCTCATGTATCCCAGGTTGGCACAAACTTACTATGTAGAAAAGGCTAGCCTTGAATTTTTTTTAATTCCCCTGCCTCCACCTCCTGAGGACTAAGATCACAGGCATGCACAACCACACCCACTTTTAAAGATACCTTTCCTTTTTCTTCTTAAAGCCTAAGGACCATTTTACTAGAGAGAAAAACCGCAGGACAAGCAAGCTCAAAATACCAGCAGCTGACAGAGGAGGAAGGTAAATAAAAAGAAGTAGCCACACCTTTGAGATGTCAGCCACTGCATGGATATTGTGAGGAGGGACTTTAGAGAGAGAGGAGGCACCCAGAATGTCGGGGAAAGCATGTGTAGGATTTTGGTCAGAATCCAAATAAGAGACAAAACACAGAAAAGGGGGTCTGGAGAAGTAACGCAGCAGTAGGGAGCTAGGGTGGAATCCAAATAACACACACACACACATACACACACAACACACATACACACACAGACACACACACACATACACACACAGACACACACACACAGACACACACACATACACACACACACACACATACACACACACACACATACACACACATACACACACA